>OZ024745.1:90710301-90767801 GCA_964016885.1 Eledone cirrhosa | reverse complement strand
TCATTTTTATAGAGAACCCTTTAGCGGCCAATAGTGGTATAAGCTCTCTGAACTTTTTCCATCCCGTTCTGACTCTAGCTACTGTACTTTCAGAACACCCTCCACCACTGCTGATTTTGTCACCCAGGTAACGGAAGCTGTCCACTATTTCTATAGAACCATCTGTGCAATTGAATGAGCTAGTATTCTGTGGGCACTTGCTGCTACTTATTGCACCTGAGCACCGGCCACATATAAAATCTATATTCTTAGTTAGCTTACCTGTGATCCCACTACATCTTTTATGCACCCATACTTTGCATTTGGGACATAAAATGGAGTTTCTACCTACTCCTTTCCTACACACTGAGCATGGCCATTTCCCAGATCGGACCAGTGCCCTATTTTCCTTCCTACAAACTAGAACTTTAGTCTCAGAGAGGTTAATTTTAAGGCCTTTTGATTCTAGGCCATGCTTCCATATTTGGAATTTCTTCTCTAGTTCAGCCATTGATTCAGCTATGAGCGTTAGATCATCTGCGCATAGGAGTTCCCATGGGCAGCCGGTCTTGAACTCCTCTGTTATAACCTGAAGGGCAATAATAAATAGTAGGGGCTAAGGACGGAGCCCTGATGAACACCAACTTTTACGCTAAACTCTTCACTATATTCGTTGTTAATTCTAACCTTGCTGACTGTTTCTTTATACATGGCTTGTATAGCTCTCACAAGCCATTCATCAACACCTAGTTTTCTAAGAGCCCACCAGATAATGGAGCGGGTACTCTGTCAAAGGCTTTCTCCAAGTCAACAAAAGCTAAGTATAGGGGTTTACTTTTAGCTAGGTTCTTCTCCTGTAGTTGTCGTACAATGAAAAGAGCGTCTGTGGTACTTTTACCTGACACAAACCCGAACTGCATTTCATCTAGATCAATTCGCTCTCTGATTAGTTGCGCTATTACTTTTTCTGTGACCTTCATGACCTGGTCAATTAATTTAATGCCTCTATAGTTTCCCCTATCTAGGGCATCTCCTTTACCCTTGTAGCAGTTAACGATGATGCTGCTACGCCAGTCCTTCGGAACGACCCCTTATATATATATATATATATATCTCTCGGAGGTTGTTTTTCGTTATTTCGTGGGCCGAAATGTGAATCTCGATAATTTATGTTTATATATATATATATATATATATATTACAAAATAGTAAAGTTGTTTTTAACTCCAGCTCATCCCTGATTGAGCTGACCTATTTTGAAAGGTGTTTTAGGCATTACTATATCTTTTTATTGTTATATAGGACTACATTCACATATGTGTCCTTCCCTTTGCTATTGCAGGCAGGTATAATTTGAAGGAGTTTAGCTGCAATTTCTAGTAGGTCGAACTACTTTTCAGGATCAAATAGTTACGTAGAAAACAGATGTTAGTGAAATTATATAAGATAGCTTCATTAATCATATATAGTTAGGAACTCACGAGTTATCTCCCATATTGTTATGACCTGGAATTTTGTTAGGTGATTGAAATTTCGAAACTCCATTTTTGTGTGTAGTGTCAAGAGTTTTATTGTTTACTTCAAGATCAGTCCTGATCATTCAGACCTATGATCAAAGGCCAGACTTGACCATGTCTTATTTCCTTTCAGAAGTTAAGGGCTGAAACACTCACTGAGTGAGGGTTTCTTCTCTGGAAACCTTCTGCTGTCCAGCTCTCCTGAGAGTTTCTTACCACCACATTATCCAATGTGTCCTTCCAATTTGAAGACAGTCAAATGCAATTTCTTACTGCTCAAATGGTTAAATAGAGGATCCTAGTATTGACTAGTAATCTTTACTTTGTGGAATATACTTTATTCAACTATTATGAACGAAGAATTTTTCAGAAATAATTGTTCTGTTGGATAGGAACACTGGACCACAACACTAATGTTGTCATAGATGCTAGGAAACTAAATAATGCTATTTATTTCAATGTAATCTACAAGCAAGATATGATCCTTGATCTTCATTCTGACTGTAATGATCCATTCTATTTTCACTTAGGTTGCTAATGCTATGGTGGTGGTGGTGGGGTTATCACTTCCCATTTAATCTGCCTTTAAAAATTTCCTATCCAGAAAAGCCAGCATGACACCTCTAGTGTAACATTTCCTGGTAATGACGATAACAACGACAAGGATAATGATGTTTTTTTTATTTTAACAAAGAAATATTTGCCATATGAAGTTATGCTTTTCTAACTCCAGATTTTTAATTTCTTTTCTCAGGATGGCCCCGGAAGTAATCCTATGTGAAGCTATTAAAGACAATCCTTATAACTACAAAGCTGACATATGGTCCTTAGGTAAGTTACTTCTTCATATTAACATCTATCTACTTATTACTTCTGCTCTCTAACTTTATCATTATAAATCAATTTACTTACTATTTGTGCTCTCTAAGTTTATAATTTGTTATAGTCAATGACTTAGAAAAAAACTCCTACACATTATTCTGTGACCAGATAATGATTTTGTAACAAAGTGTAGGAGGACAACAAGCCTCTCTTAAATTGATTTCTATTTCCTTCTGGATTGAAACTCCTGAGCTTGCTTTCATCAATTGCATCAAAAGATGAGCTCAAACTTGGTACAATTTTATATCCAGCAGGTATTTTGTATCTTTTTCATTTTTTTTACCCAGTCCTGATCTCCTCTCTCATCCTACCAGTTTCCACTCATTACCAATACATTATAATCCAGTCTTGATCTTTCTCATCCTACCAGTTCACACTCATTACCAATACATTATAATCCAGTCTTGATCTTTCTCATCCTACCAGTTCACACTCATTACCAATACATTATAATCCAGCTCTGATCTCCTTTCTCATCCTACCAGTTCACACTCATTACCAATACATTATAATCCAGTCTTGATCTTTCTCATCCTACCAGTTCACACTCATTACCAATACATTATAATCCAGCTCTGATCTCCTTTCTCATCCTACCAGTTCACACTCATTACCAATACATTATGGCAACAACTGGAATCATTGTTCAAAAATACTCGTCCTCCTTCTCTCCCAATCTTTAGTATATTTCATCTGCCTGTCACACCCATCATGGATTGTCTCTTTGTCAACCACTGGCTGTTGGTCTCTGTCCTTTGAGGCATTTTTACCCATTGCTGTCATTGACAGCATTTGGCTGTTTTAACAGTGGTTCTAGCGATGAGTTTTTCCAATTTTCTATGAATTCAAATATACTCTTGCTTCATTTCGATCAGAGACAAGAATGTTTATTCATTTAACTTAGTTTATAGTTTCAAAATAAATAAAAGCCACTATATAAGTTATTATTAACCATAGAATACAGCACTGTTTAACAAAGCTAGTTAAGTTATCAGATTTTTGGAAGTGAAATCAGGAGAGCAAAATCTTTTGACTCAAATATTAGTTGGTCTTCCAACGTTTTGAGGAAGCTGAAAATATTGTTCTGGATTTTTCAAAGTTCTTTAGTTCTCATGTATTGTTGTTAAATATGCATAAATATTTAATTCAGTTTAATTTGGAATGGTTACTGCCTTTACACTTAACTAATAAAACAAGAAAACATCTAATTATGTCCCCCTTGCTATTGATGTGTACCAGTGTGTATATAATATATGAGTATGCATAATATATGAGTATGTATAATATATGAGTGTGTAATATATGAGTGTGTAATACTCATAATATATTAGTGTGTATATAATATGAGTATGTATATATTATATGAGTGAGTATGTAATATATGAGTGTATACTTATGAATGTCTACTATATCTGTTACAAATGGAGCTCAACTATCAAATACATTTGGTATATTCTTTGTTTTTCTCTCTAATCTCCTACATTTCTACTTACTTCTCTCTTAGTCTCTCTTCTTGTCTTTCTCACACATAGTTGCCTACAGCAATGAATGTATCAGATAAAGAAAGAGTGAGCCAGTGGAAAACAATGGAGAGAAAGAGACAAACCGATTTTTCATTTTCTCATTAGCTACTACTTGACTTTTGAAATTTGTTCCTACTTCGGGGAGTGATGAAAATGCTTATTTGTCTACTATGAACTCTTGTAATGATGTCATAAGCTGCACTTTATTTCTCTTTCTAAGTAGCGACAATAGTTTGAGTCAGAGTTACACAGAAATTTGATATCCACAATTACAAAGGTTCTCTATACTTGTAATGACTTTATTGCTTTAATTTCACAATAAAATAAGATAGAACTAGGGGGGGAGGGGGGGGGGGAAATGCAGCAACAAATAACAAAATACAAAATAAATGACAAAACAAGAAAATGATATTTAAATTAGAGAAAGATATTTCTGAAAATATACATGATCAAATTATTTTCTAAGATGAGAATTAAACGAATTTCTGGATGTACCTAAAATATTTAAAGTATTTTCATGAGGGGAAATTATTGGAAATGAAAGGTGAATATTTCTTCCTTGTTTGATTTGTGAAATTTTAGCTACAATTTTTTTTTACTCTTTGTTAAAAGGATAGACTGAAATAATATTAATTTTTAATATCTTTAATTTTTATATATTATATTTTTATTTTTTTAGTCATAGAATATTTTTTTTATTTGTAATTCTAAACATTGACAACAATGCATCTCTATTCTTTCTCTATCATTAAACAAAAAAAGAAAGAAAAAGTTGTCATCATCATCGTTTGTCTGTTTTCCACACAAGCATGCGTTAGATGGTAGCATGGGTGCTCTTTTCATAAATTAAAAGGTCTTGGCTAAATCTATGGAATAATGGTAAACTCCTGGCAAGCTCATTCAGCAACTTATTTTCTCTTGTTAACATTATTTATTTTCTCTTCATTTGGTGCAGTTTATGTTCTTGATAAATGCATTGCTACCACATCTCATTTTTCTATCTTCTATAAATTTAAAACCTATGAGCCTGTAAATAATTGGTTGCAAGAAGTTCATGCTGAGCCGAGTCCATGAACTGTCAATTCCAGGTTGAAGTTAACCCACATGTTAATGCTGCTAATATCCTGGAGAAAGACATCACACAAACTCATTCCTTCCATATAAAAAAATATACTGAATACACCCAATACAGAGAAACAGGGCCATATACTACATGGGTGTTATACTACATGGCTATAATAGTAGAATTATTATTAGATTATTATTACATGTATGTTATACTTAATAGTTGTCATGATAGAGTTTGGAAAAGATAGATGTAGAGTTATTTTGAAAGGGTATTATAACTGAAGTGTATTGTGAGAATCACTTATAAGTACTTTATAAGTAAAATAGCTGTTTGTGGCATTTAGTTATTTTGTTAAAAAGTATGAAATAGTAGTTAGGACTGATTAACCCTTTCAGTACTGTAGTCGAAATAAATTGTCCTAACATGTATGCATTCCAGTGCCACGGACGAGATAACACGTCCTAACACATTTGAACTCTTTTACAACAGTTCATAACATCAAAGTTATGAAATCGTTTCCAAAAGTTCATAACTTCAAAGCTAGATGGAGTTACTTGTTTATTGATGTGACGTTTGTCAATCATTCAGATATGTGTTGTTAATAAATGTTTGTTTAAAAAAATAGTCATTTTACTGAAAAAAACCAACAACAAAAAAACCAGCACAGCAACTGTAGCTGTGTAAAATATATGCGGCAGTCAACAGATTAAGGGAACTTTAATGATTATGTGAGATGATGGAAGGTTATGCAAATTACTCACAAGATGTTGTATATTTTGAATATGTGATTAGTTAGAAAGATAATTAACAATATAAGTTGACTTTATCTGTTATCATTGAATGACAGTTTGTGATAATCTCTCAGACCAAACTGAATAATCCAGTGTGTTGGATATATCTACTCCTTCCGAATATACGCTGTGACTAATATCAGAATTTACTGGTCTATAGAAATAGACCCCCCCCCCCCCCAAATAATGCGGGGGGGGGGGTAGTGGTGTATTATTCAAGACCTGGGAGTACATGTTTTGGCTGCTATACTGTATCCTATACAATTAACCAATGCATGTTGGAATCTAGTAAAGTTGAAGCATGGTTGATATACTTGGAATCAAAAGAATAGGCCAAAGGATTACTCTTATTAATTTGGCTAACTACAGATGTGAGCAGTTGTTTGGTCGGGTCTCACCTGGGACTACACAACAATAGCAACAATTACAACAGAAACATACCAAGAAAACAGTATTAGAACTATGGTAATAAAAAAAAACAGTTTCATTGTTTGTGATATGTTGTTATTATTATTATTTGTGTATTGGCAGTATCGGTAGAGGGTCGGACGCCATGCTTTCCAGCATAATTACGTCCCTTTACGATCTGAGTTCAAATCCCGCCGAGGTTGACTTTGCCTTTCATCCTTACGGGGTCGATAAAATAAAGTACCAGTAATGCACTGGGTAATTGCTGGCCTTGTGCCTAAAGTAGAAACAATTATTATTATTATTTGTTTTTTGTTTCAGGTATCACCCTCATAGAATTTGCTCAGATTGAACCCCCCAACAATGACATGCATCAAATGAGAGTGTTAATAAAAATCCAGAAATCTGACCCTCCGACACTGGACCATCCTTCCAGATGGTAAGTTTTCATAATAGTCTGTTATAATAGTGCATTGGTAAACAGAATTGTGTGTGTCCATGTCTGTGTGTCCCCATGTCCGTGTCTGTCCATCAGGTTCAGTCCTCAGCACAATCTTGTTTGTTATAATTCTCCAGGCCATAACAGAGGGGTTTAAGACTGGCTATCCATCTGAACTTCTATATGCAGATGACTTGCTTCTCATAGTAGCTGAATTCATGGAAGAGTTAGAGAAGAAATTCTAGCTTTGGAAACAGAGATTAGAATCAAAAGGGCTTTGAGTAAACATGGGGAAAAACTGAAGTCTTAGTGAGTAAGAAATGAGACAAGACCTTAATCTCTCCGAGGAAGTGGCTTTGCTTGGCATGTTGAAAAGGTGTAGGTAGAAACTCTATATGATGTATCTAAATTATAAAGCTGACGGCCGTATGTATGTAACAAACTTTTCGCCAAATAGCTGGACCAAAAAGCACCAAATTTGCACCATAGATGTAACTTTTTCCAAGTAAGAAAGTAAGGGTATTTTTGCCTTCTAAATTTCGTTAAAAGATTAAAGATATTTTATTGTTTATTTAAATATTCACTTCTTTAAAATTTTCAAATGTCAACACTTCTGGTTATACGACATTCCTCTCCTTTTCTTACTCTGTCTTTTTAGATGGATACATAGCTATAACGTCGCATGCTTCTAATATCTGTCTGTCTGGCTGCATTGACTTCGCTTCTAACCAACTTTTTATTAATTCAGTGCAAAGATACCGCATGCCCTCTCAATAATTAATTGTATATATATATATATAAATTTTGAGTTTAAATATATATAGCAGTAATAAACGAAGCCAAATTTTAAACATTTGACTTATATATTTTATTTTATTTTATATATATATATAACGACAAATTCACCTCATGCTGCCGGACGAAAGGGCAAGGACTCCTCCTCTTTGTTTCGGCCGCGGGTGGCCAACATAACCCAACCCATCCCCTCCCCCCGCCCCACCCACTAAACGCAATCCAAAACTTCAGAGTTGGTACCATGAATGTAGGCACCTTAAAAGGCCGCTCTAACGAGGTTGTAGATATGCTTGAACGTAAGGAGGTTGATGTTTGCTGTATCCAAGAGGGGCGGGTCTGCTAGATTCATTGTGGGTAAAAAACGATGCTATAAGCTTTTCTGGGTGGGAAATGACAATGGGCTGGGTGGGGTAGGAATCATGTTAGCAGAAAAATGGGTGGATAAGATAATAGACGTAAATAGAGTAAATGACAGAATAATTAAAATAAGACTTGTTCTAAATAGAACTACTGTGACAGTAATATCTGCGTACGCACTCCAATCCGGACTGCCTGGCGCTATAAAAGACAGATTCTATGAGACACTGATGCTCACTACCTCCCAAATAACCGACAGTGACTATATAATTATTGCTGGCGACCTAAATGGTCACGTTGGACAACATTGTGACGGCTATGACGGAATCCATGGAGGCTATGGGTTTGGTACTAGAAATGAGGAAGGCTCCAGAATCCTGGAATTCTGTGACGCAAATAACCTAACTATCTGTAACACTGTGCCCCTGTGGCTAATAAAGAAATATATCTGTAACACTAACTTCAAAAAACGAGACAATCACTTGATCACCTACAAATCAGGGGAACATACCAGCCAGGTAGATTATATTCTTACCAGAAGACGTGACAGAGTGTCTGTTGTAAACACTAAATCCCTCCCCCATGAAGAATGCACCTCCAAACATAGACTGATAATTAGCGACCTCATAGTCAGGACGAGACATACTCGTCAACAGAAGAGGACTATCCTCAGGAGAAAAATATGGAAGCTAAAGGACCCCACAGCCAGTAATAAATTTAAAAGCATATTACTTTATGCTTTTGACAGTAAGGAAGAGCAATTAGAGTCGTACAATATAGAGGAACAGTGGGAATTCCTGAAAGCAAACCTACTGATGGCGGCAGACGAAGTCTGTGGCTGGAGCAGGCCTATAGGCAGGAGGAGAGTAACAAGGTGGTGGAACAGTAAGGTGGAGGAGTCAATTAAGGCCAACAAGCAGGCTTGGAAAGTATGACGGGATGGGGGAAGTAGAGAAGACTATCAAGTGGCCAGGAGGGAAGCTAGGAGACAAGTGTACTTCGCAAGAAGGGAAGCAGAGGAAAGAAAGTTCAAGCATGTTCTACAACGCGAGGACCAAAAACGTGAGGTGTTCAGGATTGCTAGGCAATGTGTCAAGGAAAACCGTGATATTGTCGGGGAGAAGTGTGTCCTTAATGATGATGGTGTACTTGCCATCACTGACGCTGATAAGAAGGTAGCTTGGAAGTGTCACTACGAAAGGCTACTAAATGAGGAGAATAAATGGGAGAAAGACAGTCTCCCCCACATCGATCCAATAGAGGGACCAGCAGTGTTAGTCGAAGGTAGTATAATAAGTAAGGCAATCAAAGATATGAAGACGGGTAAGGTGGCTGGGCCTTCGGAAATAGTTGCTGAAATGCTGAAAGCTTCTGGAACGGTGGGACACACCATGGTCACCCGGATAATAAACCAAGTCATACAGAATGGGGTTGTTCCGAAGGACTGGCGTAGCAGCATCATTATTAACTGTTACAAGGGTAAAGGAGATGCCCTAGATAGGGGTAACTATAGAGGCATTAAATTAATCGACCAGGTCATAAAGGTCACAGAAAAAGTAATAGCGCAACTAATCAGAGAGCGAATTGATCTAGATGAAATGCAGTTCGGGTTTGTGTCAGGTAAAAGTACCATAGACGCTCTTTTCATTGTACGACAACTACAGGAGAAGTACCTGGCTAAAAGTAAACCCCTATACTTAGCTTTTGTTGACTTGGAGAAAGCCTTTGACAGAGTCCCCCGTTCCATTATCTGGTGGGCTCTTAGAAAACTAGGTGTTGATGAATGGCTTTTGACAGCTATACAAGCCATGTATAAAGAAACAGTCAGCAAGGTTAGAATTAACAATGAATATAGTGAAGAGTTTAGCATAAAAGTTGGTGTTCATCAGGGCTCCGTTCTAACGCTCATAGCTGAATGAATGGCTGAATTAGAGAAGAAATTCCAAACATGGAAGCATGGCCTAGAATCAAAAGGCCTTAAAATTAACCTGTCTAAGACTAAAGTTCTAGTTTGTAGGAAGGAAAATAGGGCACCGGTTCCATCCGGGAAATGGCCATGCTCAATGTGTAGGAAAGGAGTAGGTAGAAACTCCATTTTATGTCTCAAATGCAAAGTATGGGTGCATAAAAGATGTAGTGGGATCACAGGTAAGCTAACTAAGAACATAGATTTTATATGCGGCCGGTGCTCTGGTGCAATAAGTAGCAGCAAGTGCCCACAGAATACTAGATCATTCCATTGCACAGATGGTTCTATAGAAATAGTGGACAGCTTCCGTTACTTGGGTGACAATATCAGCAGTGGTGGAGGGTGCTCTGAAAGTACAGTAGCTAGAGTCAGAACGGGATGGAAAAAGTTCAGAGAGCTTATACCACTATTAGCCGCTAAAGGGTTCTCTCTAAAAATGAAAGGCAGGCTGTATGATGCCTGCATACGAACAGCAATGTTACAAGGCAGTGAGACCTGGGTATTGTGTGCAGAGGATATACGCAGACTGGAGAGGAACGAAGCTTGCATGCTCCGCTGGATTTGTAATAGTAATATACGTGAACGGCAAAGCATAAACGAACTAAGGGAAAAATTAGAAATAAGAGGGATCAGATGTTGTTTACTTGAGAGAAGACTACATTGGTATGGTTACGTGATGCGCATGAAAAACGACAGCTGTATAAAAAAGTGCAGGACAATAAAAATAGACGGTAGCCACGGAGTAGGCAGACCCAGAAAAACCTGGGACGACTTGATAAATTCCGACCTCACACACTTACACCTCTCCAAGACAATGTCACTGGACCGAGATCTTTGGCGCTACACAGTAATACAGAAGACCCGCCTTACCTAAGTACAAAGTGAAACCTACTACAGTCAGTAGGCACCTCTAACAAAAATACACCCCTTCCCACTACCCCACCCCATCCACACCACCCCTTTCAATATAAAGTTATGTTGGTACCACAACATCCAGTCCGAAACAAATGAGGTCGTGTAGGTGTCACGACAAAAAAACACACAGTCCATGCTGTAATGTGGCCGTGTAGGTAACACGGTAAAAACCTCCCAGTCCACACTGTAAACGTGGTTGGTGTTAGGAAGGGCATCCAGCCGTAGAAAACCCGCCAGACAGTCCTATATGAGCAAGACAACCACTCTTGCCTCAAGTGGGAACACTCCCATCCAAACCCATGCCAGCATGGATGATGGACGTTAAACGATGATGATGATGATATATATATATATATAATTAGTAATAATAATAAATGTGAAGACTAAAATCCAAAGAGGGCTCGATAAGGATAAATATATATCAAATATATAAGAACCAAAGAACAAATATTGTTCTCATTGCTGATGTATTATCTTCACTTTTTTCCGTTCATTACCAGGGAACGTCTTCACGAACCAAAGTATCGTCTTCCTGTTTTCCTTCGGTTGCAACGTCTTTCGAAATATTTACTTCTGCGTTCACAGATTGATTTTTTTAGTTTCAGAAGATCCCGTTAAGGGTGAAAGCAGTGATTCTTTACTTAAACTATAATCTGTTATTTTAATATATATATATTATCATCATCATCATCATCTTCGTTTAACGTCCATTTCCCACGCTAGCATGGGTTAGACGAGAGTTGTCCCACTTGAGGCAAGGTTTGTCGGGTGACCATGCCTCGCTCATATAGGCCTATCTGGCAGGTTTTCTATGGCTGGATGCCCTTCCTAATACCAACCACATTCACAGTGTGGAACTGGGAACTTTTTACCATGTTACCTACACGGCCACATTACAGCGTCGACTGTGTTTTTTTCTCGTGACACCTACACGATCTCGATCTCATTATCTCATTTATTTGGACTGGACGTTGTGGTACCAACTTTATAGAGAGAGGGTGGTGTTGGTGGGAGTGGGAGGATAGGGTAGGGGGTAGTGGATTGGGGTGTATATTTGGTTAAGAGGTGCCTACTAACTGTAGGTTACACTTTGTACATAGGCAAGGCGGGTCTTCTGTATTACTGCCTAGTGCCAAAGATCTCGGTCCAGTGACATTGTCTTAGAGAGTGCAAGTGTGTAAGGTCGGAATTTATCAGATCATCCCAGGTTTTTCTGGGTCTACCTACTCCGTAACTACCATCAATTTTGATCGCCCTGCACTTTTTTATACAGCTGTCGTCTTTCATGCGCATCACGTGGCCATACCAACATAGTCTTCTCTCGAGTAAACAGCATCTGATCCCTCTTATTCCTAATTTCTCACTTAGTTCATTTATGCTTTGCCGTTCACGTATATTACTATTACACATCCAACAGAGCATGCATGCTTCGTTCCTCTCCAGTCTACGCAGGTCCTCTGCACGTAATGCCCATGTCTCACTGCCATGTAGCATTGCTGTTCGTATACAAGCCACATACAATCTGTGATCCCACTACATCTTTTATGTACTCATACTTTGCATTTGGGACATAAAATTGAATTTCTGCCTACTCCTTTCCTACACACTGAGCAAGGCCATTTCCCTGAGGGTACCTGTGCCTTATTTTCCTTTCTACAAACTCGGACTTTGGTCTTAGACGAGTTAACTTTAAGGCCTTTTGATTCTACACCATGCTTCCATGTTTGGAATTTCTTTTCTAGTTCAGCCATTGATTCAGCTATGAGCGTTAGATCATCTGCGTATAGGAGTTCCCATGGGCAGCCAGTCTTGAACTCTTCTGTTATAGCCTGAAGGGCAATAATAAATAGT
Source organism: Eledone cirrhosa (assembly GCA_964016885.1). NCBI lineage: Eukaryota > Metazoa > Mollusca > Cephalopoda > Octopoda > Eledonidae > Eledone > Eledone cirrhosa. Next base: position 90,755,306 of record OZ024745.1, on the reverse strand, counting down.
AGGGGGCTAAGGACAGAGCCTTGGTGAACACCAACTTTTACACTAAATTCTTCACAATATTCATTGTTAATTCTAACCTTACTGACTGTTTCATTATACATAGCTTGTATAGCTCTCACAAGCCATTCATCAACACCTAGTTTTCTAAGAACCCACCAGATAATGGAGCGGGGGACTCTGTCAAAGGCTTTTTCCAGGTCTACAAAAGCTAAGTAGAGGGGTTTACTTTTAGCTAGGTACTTCTCTTGTAGTTGTCGTACAAGGAAAAGAGCGTCTGTGGTACTTTTACCTGACACAAACCCAAACTGCATTTCATCTAGATCAATCTGCTCTCTGATTAGTTGCGCTATAACTCTTTCTTTGACCTTCATGACCTGGTCAACTAACTTAATGCCTCTATAGTTTCCTCTATCTAGAGCATCTCCTTTACCCTTGTAGCAGTTAATCATGATGCTGCTATGCCAGTCTTTTGGTATGACCCCATTCTGTATTACTTGGTTAACTATACGGGTGACCATAGTAGGTCCCACCATTCTAGATGCCTTCAACATCTCAGCAACTATCTCCCAAGGCCCAGCTGCCTTGCCTGTCTTCATATCTTTGATTGCCTTACTTATTATACTACCTTTAACTTGCACCGCTGGTCCTTCTATTGGATCGATTTGGGGCAGACAATGTTTTTCCCACTTCATTTAATAGTCTCTCATAGTGACACTTCCAGGCTATCTTCTTATCAGCATCAGTGAGGGCAAGTACACCGTTATTATTACGGACACACTTCTCCCCGACAATATCACGGTTTTCCTTGACACATTGTCTAGCAATCCTGACCACCTCGCGTTTTTGGTCCTCACGTAGAACATGCTTGAACTTTCTTTCCTCTACTTCCCTTTTTGCAAGGTACACTTGTCTCCTAGCTTTTCTCCTGGCCACTTGATAGTGCTCTCTACTTCCCCCATTCTGCCATACTTTCCAAGCCTGCTTTTTGGCCTTGATTGTCTCTTCTACCTTATTGTTCCGCCACCAAGTTACTCTCCTCCTCCCAATAAGTCTGCTCCAGCCACAGATTTCATCCGTTGCTTTCAGCAGGTTCACTTTCAAGAATTGCCACTATTCCTCTATATCGCACATCTCTAATTGCTCTATCTTATTGTCAAAGGCATCAAGTTATAAGTTTTTAAATTTGTCACTGGCTATAGGGTCCTTCAACTTCCATATTCTTCTCCTCAAGGTAGGCCTCCTCTGTCGTCGAGTACGTCTATTCCTGACTGTGAGGTCACTAACTACTAGGCTATGTTGGGAGGTGCATTCTTCACGGGGGAGGGATTTAGTGTTTACAACAGACACTTTGTCCCGTCTTCTAGTAAGGATCTATCTGGCTGGCGTGTTCCCCTGATCTATAGGTGATCAAGTGGTTTTCACGTTTTTTGAAGTTTGTGTTACAGATAGTTAGGTTATTGGCGTCACAGAATTCCAGGATTCTGAAGCCTTCCTCATTTCTATTTCCCACCCCATAGCCTCCATGGATTCCATCATAGCCATCACTATGTTGTCCAACATCGCCGTTTAGATCGCCAGCAATAATTAGGTAGTTGCTGTCGGTTATTTGGGAGGTAGTGTGCATTAGCGTCTCATAGAACCTGTCCTTTATAACGTCAAGTAGACCAGATTGGGGTGCATAAGCGGATATTATTGTCACAGTAGTTTTATTTAGAACTAGCCTTATTTTAATTATTCTGTCATTTACTCTATTTACGTCGATTACCTTATCTACCCATTTTTCAGCTAACATAATTCCTACTCCACCCAGTCCGTTGTCATTTCCCACCCAGAAAAGTTTATAGCATTGTTTTTTACCCACAATGAATCTGGCAGACCCCCCCTCTCCACCTAGTCTCTTGAATACAACAAACATCAACTTCTTTACGTTCAAGCATCTCTACAATGTCATTTGAGTGACCTTTTAATGTGCCTACGTTCATGGTACCAACTCTGAAGTTGGGAGAGTGGGATGGATGGGTTAGAGGGGCAGGGAGGGGTGTGGGAGATGGAATTATGTTGGTCATTCGTCTCTGAAATAGAGAGGTGAATTTATCTTTATCTGTGACATCGTCATTGAATGCTTAGACTTTCCAAATCTCCGCAGTCAACCCATCAAACAGGTCTAAACTTAAGGAGTAGTAACCGGGGCGGTAGCTTTGCTATACTGATTAGGGAACTTACTAAAGCCGCTGAGTTATAATATATATATATATAAGTATGTACACGTACATACACATATGTATACAGACGTACAGTAGTATGTATATATATATACATACATGCACACATATATATATGTACGTATGGATTCACAGAACATTTATTATAATGCTCGGTGTGTTTGTAAACAAACATCCCTTATTAAGCCATAGTGTCCAGCAACCATCATTGCTTGTTTATTCAACACTGTCAAAGGAACGCTGTCCTAGTTTCAAGCTTATTAGCTATCGTCAGCAACGTATAGCTTCCTGCCAGATTGTTGAACGTATATACTTACCTTATGCATATTAACGGCTGAGTAGCCCAATTTGCATATCGATATGCAAATTGGGCTACTCAGCCGTTAATATGCATAAGGTAAGTATATACGTTCAACAATCTGGCAGGAAGCTATACGTTGCTGACGATAGCTAATAAGCTTGAAACTAGTACAGCGTTCCTTTGTCAGTGTTGAACAAATGAGCAACGATGGTTGCTGGACACTACGCTTAATACGGGATGTTTGTTTACAAACACACCGAGCATTATAATAAATGTTCGGTGAATCCATACGTACATATATATATGTGTGCATGTATGTATATATATATACATACTTCTGTACATCTGTATACATATGTGTATGTACGTGTACATACTTATATTTAAGTAACAGCCGTACTAAGAGTGGGAAATGTAATTTCGTTTCATTTTTTCCGTTTATATATATAATTATATATTCGTGTACAGATATTTTTGCATACACAAAACAAAATATAAACAAACATATTTATTTCACGAAAGCACAGACGGCTTATCGTCATTGTTACTGCCGATATGCCACCCCAAAAGTCCCAGCCTGGCCACAAGATCAGATTTTCCAGAAAAAAAAATGTTACGAGAGTAACAGAGACTAAGCTTCGCAATTACCATCAACAAAGCTCAGGGTCAAACCCTAAAAGTGGCTGGCCTTCATCTGGGAAAACCATGCTTCTCCCATGGTCAATTGTATGTAGGATGCTCTAGTGTGAGCTCACCAAACAATCTCTTCATCTTGGCCCGAGGGCCGAACAAAAAATATTGTATACTCTGAGGCTCTAACAATGTAATTTATGAATTTTTTGTTACTTGGAATTTCCATTTTGGTTGTACAAATTATTGTAAAGTTTGTTAAAAAAATTTGTTCTCTGTTCAGCCTTTATTGTTGTAACTATCAATTTTCTTTAACGTATTGGCTGCTGAACTGGGGAATCCTAAAAACTATTCAAACCCAACATCAGAGCATGTTAACCCCCTCCCCACCCCCCACACACACACTGACTTGAGAGGGCATGCGGTATCTTTGCACTGGACAGGAGTGGGGATTCCTGAAAAGATAAAATGCCAGTATACCTAGCCGGTCGCCAGCTGGACTGGCCGGCTAGTACAATATAAATCTTGAGTAGACAAGAGGTGTAGTGGGATAACAAACAGGATTATAGAAAAGGTAGACTTTATATATAGCAGATGTATAGGGATAGTTAGTTCTAAGAGCATCAGTGAAATACACCTTTTCCAATCCCAGGAAGGATCCATAGAAGTATTGATAGATTCTCTTACTTCGGTGATATCATTAGAAGTGGAAAAGGTTGCTCTGAGAGCATAGTAGCTGGAATAAGAACAAAATGGAAAGTTCAGGGAGCTACTACCTCTGTTGACAACAAATGGTTTCTCTCTACAAATGAAAGGCCAGCTGTATGATGCCTGTGTACAATGCATGATGTAGCATGGTAGTGAGACATGGACAGTGAATGCAGAGGATATACAAAAGCTGGAAAGAAATGAAGCAAGCATGCTTCAATGGATGTGAAATGTTAATGTGTGAACAACAAAGCATAGATGTGCTGAGAGAAAAGCAGGGTATAAGAGGAATCAGATGTAGTGTAGAGGAGAGAAGACCACGCCGGTGTGGGCATGCGCTGTATATGGATGGTGATTGTTAGGTGAAGAAGTGCCAAAAAATCTTAGTGGAAGGAAGCTGCAGCAGAGGAAGACTAAAGAATACCTGGGTGGAACTTATTGAAGCCTCTGGCTTTAAATTGCTTGACTAGGAATATATCCCTAGGGAAAGATGCTTGTGACATGTTCTTTTTTTTTATTAATTTGTGATCTACGCCTCAGTGATTTTATATAAGATGCTCTCTCTCTCTATATATATATATATGTGACTTACTAAGAGCTTCCTATTTGGTTAACAAAATTACTTAATTATCTCCCTTAGACGGTCACAGGTTTTCAGTTGCAGGGAGATTATTCATGTCATAGACTGTTAAGATTAACATTTAAAGCATTGTTTTATATGTTGCTATTTTCTGATACCCAGGCTATTTTATTAAGGCTGGAGGGCTTTGTAACAATACCATACTAATTAGATCAAGGAATAGGTTGGAAAACATGTTACCTCCATTAGAAACAGTTTCTCTTTATGTGAAAGGTAAACTACCGTATTTCCCGTCGTCGAAAACACTACCCAATTTTGACAACCAAAAATTTGAAAAACAACAATAAACTTAAAAGTACTTCATGTCTTGTTACCTATTTTTTAAATGATATTTTGTTTATTTACTACTTTAACTAAGTATAATTTATACACTCCATTGAAAGGTCATATACAGGAGTTCAGATAACTGTCTAAGCATAGGTAATTTTCCTCTGGGGTTAGGGCATGCCTATGAGAAACACAACCTTCAGCCTCCAGGACGCATGGTAGATTTTCGAGACTTATTTTAGGGAAAAAATAGCGTTTTGGGCGCCAGGAAATACGCTAGATAGACGTGAATCATGAGTAAAACTTGTAATGTTACAAAGTTTGGAGAGAAATGAAGCAAAAAATGATGCAATGTGGTTAATGATAATAATAATAATTGTTTCTACTTTAGGCACAAGGCCAGCAATTACTCAGTGCATTACTGGTACTTTATTTTATCGACCCCGTAAGGATGAAAGGCAAAGTCAACCTCGGCGGGATTTGAACTCAGATCGTAAAGGGACGTAACTATGCTGGAAAGCATGGCGTCCGACCCTCTACCGATACTGCCAATCCACCACCCTGGTTAATGATAATAATAATGTTTCTACTTTTGGCACAAGGCCAGCAATTACCCCCAGTGCATTACTGGTGCTTTATTTTATCGACCCCATAAGGATGAAAGGCAAAGTTAACCTCGGTAGGATCTGAACTTAGAACGTAAAGGGCCATAACTCTATGCTGTAAAGCATGGTGTCTGACGCTCTACTGATACTGCCAAACCACTGGCCGAATAATAATTGCTTCTACTTTAGGCACAAGGCCAGCAATTACTCAGTGCATTACTGGTACTTTATTTTATCGACCCCGTAAGGATGAAAGGCAAAGTCAACCTCGGCAGGATTTGAACTCAGATCGTAAAGGGACGTAACTATGCTGGAAAGCATGGCGTCCGACCCTCCACCGATACTGCCAATCCACTGGCCTAATAATAATTGCTTCTACTTTAGGCACAAGCCAGCAATTACTCAGTGCATTACTGGTACTTTATTTTATCGACCCCGTAAGGATGATAATAATAATGATGTTTACCTGCATAAAAGACTGCACAAGTGATCAAAGGGGGTGACTAGGGATTAAAAGCAGTATTGGATTGGATATGTGATATGTATGGATGATACGTGCTCAGGGGAAAAGTTTCATGTTCTGTCTGTTGAGAGATACTGGAAAGAAGAAGATATGGTGGGGATTGGAGCCTGATGAGTATATCAATGCTAGAGTCAGCTCCATAGTTTCTATAGGTGACCTTGAGCCAATCAGCTGTGAAATGTACATAAGTGTGATAATCAATAAAAACATGTAAACGGAACTTCATCGTTCTTTTCTTATATATATATATATATATATATATATATATATATATATATGCGTAAAGAAGATTGTTATTGTTCTAACCAGTGTACTCACCATCGGAAACTAGCCTAAATATACATACACATAGATTATATATATATATATATATATATATATATATATATATATATATATATATAAAAATAAATATACACACACACATACATATACATATATACATACATACACACACACACACACATACAGAAGCAAGTAGAACTGTCAAACACACAAATCTGAATGCAGACACACCCAGAAATAGATATATTTAGGCACACATGTATTCAGACAAAGCATTATTCTAAAAATTATAAAACAGTCAAAGTTGAAATCCATCAGTAATTAATATTTTTCTCTTTTTAGGTCCACTCCATTTGTTCATTTTCTCAGCAAGTGCCTCGTCAAAGATCCAGCGCAGCGTCCAACAGCAGCTGAATTGCTAGAGGTGAACTAATTATACTCAACTTTTACTCCTCACTAACTTTTTTATTGACATTTGTTCACCCCCCCCCCCTTTAGGTCATTAGGTCACATCTCATCACCATCGTTTAACGTCCATCTTCCGCGCTAGCATGGGTTCGACGGGTTATCCCTTTGTAAGGGGGGGGGGCCTAACTCGCTCACACAGAGCTGATTTGACTTAATTTCTATGGCTGGATGCCCTTCCTAACACCAACCGCATTAATGGTCACCTACACGACCACTTTACAGCATGGATTGGGTGCTTTTTGTTGTGACACTTACACGATCACTTTACAGTGAGGTGTAGGGTATTCCTTGATGATTTAACACTGAGAACCATAGAGAGATGTTACTTTGCAAACCCATTCAACCTATGTCAATATAGAGAAGAAAATGGATGTTAAAATGATAATAACAATGATTCTGATCACATTTTAATTTTAGATGATATGGGTTAGTTGAAAGAAACAATGTAAATATTTCAGGAACAGCCCTTTAGTTTACTGCTAATCAGAAATGAATAAGCTACAAGTCAAATTCGATTCATATGAACATGCCCTATTGTTTACTTAAAAAAAAAAAAAGTTTGACAATGTTCCAAATACATAAAATCATAAGGATGAACGTATATACAGATTATATAGTGGAAGATCTAGTTTTATAAATGAGTGCGGGCCAACTGGGAATAGCTGTTAAGTTAAGGGCCGAAACACCTGCTGCTGTCCAGCTTTCCTGAGAGTTTCTAACCACTATATATATATATATATATATATATATATATTTATCATCATCACCATCATCATCATCACCATTTTATGTCCATTCTTCCACGCTAGCAAGGATTAGACCAGTTGTCCTGTTCTGGGCAATGCCAGGTCAGGTGGCCATGTCTTGCTCATACAGAACTGATTTTGGCTCAATTTCTACAGCTGGATACCCTTCCTAACACCAACCTCATTTACAGTGAGTACTGGGTGCTTTTTTATCGTGACACATACACAACCACTTTATATATATAGGGCCAAAACACTTGCTTGAGCAGGGTTTCTTTTCTGAAGACCTCCTGTTGTCCAGCTCTCTTGAGAATTTCTTACTACTGTTTGGTGTCATCTCATTCAAATGAAATACCTTCAATGAGCAAGTGATTTTACCATGACCACATTACAGTGTGGGCTGTTTTTTTTTGTTTTTTTAATATTTATATATGCTAGACATGATTACCTAACCTGACTTGTCTCAAAACTCGACAAACCGTCTAACCCATGCATTTCTGCACATACACACATACGAGAGCTTATGCGCATGCATAGCAAGTTCAAGTTACATATATATATACACAACCATCTAGGAATATTTCTACATATAAGTTCATATGTATACACACAATTGTGTTTTTATGAGTGCAGTAAAAGTGCACATTTACCTGTCCAGTTTAACTTACACAACCACTTACACACCTTCAAAATATAATTGGTTCTATTCCAGTTGGCAAGAATCTAATTTTCATTTCTTACTAATTTCAGCATCCTTTTATCAGAAATTTCACTGAAAAGAAACCGATATTAAACCTGTTGAGTGAAGCAAAGGCTGAAGTGGAGGAAACAGTTCTTGAAATGGATGAAGATGAAGACATCAAGTCTATCAAGGTTCATAATAGATATTTTTCTTTTTTTAACAATTCCATCCTAAAGAAATTTAATCAACTTCATTCACCCCAACTCACTTTCTTTTTCTTTTTTTTTTGTGTTTTCTTTCATGTTTTCTTTCATGTTTTCTTTCATGTTTTCTTTCATATTTTCTCCCTTTTATACATGTTATCCCTTGTCTGTTTAGTCTGTAGCCCTTTTATACTTGTTATCCCTTATCTATTTAGTTTGTAGCCCTTTTAATTTTCAGCCTGTTCAGTATTTTGCTTGTTTGGTATTTTCTCTGTTCTGTTTTTTGCTAATCCAATCTATTACTATTATGATCATGTACATTCTATCACTTCATTTCTTCATTTGTTTGTTCCCTTTCGTCCTTTCACTCTCTCTCTCTTCTTGAAGGTTTTGCTGTCGTTTGCCTACTAAATCTCTGATATCGTCAACATCTCACCCTATAATTATTACACTGTCTATCTATCTATCTATCTATCTATCTATCTATCTATCTATCTATCTATCTATCTTTCTCACTGTTTCTGCCCCTTAGCAATCATTTTCTCCCTCTATTTCTCTCACTTCTGCTTCTTTCTTTCCTTCTCTCTACTTCTCTCACTTCTGCTTCTTTCTTTCCTTCTCTCTACTCTTTCATTGTCTGTCATTCTCATCTCTATCTCTCATTGACTGTTCCTCTCATCTCTATCCTCTTGTCTCATCTACTGCTGTATATCTCTTCTCTCTCTCTTTGGCTTCTCTCTACTCTCTTTTCCTGTATTACTCTTCTCTCTACTCTCTTTTCCTGTATTACTCTTCTCTCTACTCTCCTTTGCTGTATTACTCTTCTCTCTACTCTCTTTTCCTGTATTACTCTTCTCTCTACTCTCTTTTCCTGTATTACTCTTCTCTCTACTCTCCTTTGCTGTATTACTCTTCTCTCTACTCTCTTTTGCTGTATTACTCTTCTCTCTACTCTCTTTTCCTGTATTACTCTTCTCTATACTCTCTTTTGCTGTATTACTCTTCTCTCTACTCTTTTCCTGTATTACTCTTCTCTCTACTCTCTTTTGCTGTATTACTCTTCTCTCTACTCTCTTTTCCTGTATTACTCTTCTCTCTACTCTCTTTTGCTGTATTACTCTTCTCTCTACTCTCTTTTGCTGTATTACTCTTCTCAATACTCTCCTTTGCTGTATTACTCTTCTCAATACTCTCCTTTGCTGTATTACAGTTCTCTACTCTCCTTTGCTGTATTACTCTTCTCTCTACTCTCTTTTGCTGTATTACAGTTCTCTACTCTCCTTTGCTGTATTACTCTTCTCTCTACTCTCTTTTCCTGTATTACTCTTCTCTCTACTCTCTTTTCCTGTATTACTCTTCTCTCTACTCTCCTTTGCTGTATTACTCTTCTCTCTACTCTCTTTTCCTGTATTACTCTTCTCTCTACTCTCCTTTGCTGTATTACTCTTCTCTCTACTCTCTTTTCCTGTATTACTCTTCTCTCTACTCTCTTTTCCTGTATTACTCTTCTCTCTACTCTCCTTTGCTGTATTACTCTTCTCTCTACTCTCTTTTCCTGTATTACTCTTCTCTCTACTCTCTTTTCCTGTATTACTCTTCTCTATACTCTCTTTTGCTGTATTACTCTTCTCTCTACTCTTTTCCTGTATTACTCTTCTCTCTACTCTCTTTTGCTGTATTACTCTTCTCTCTACTCTCTTTTGCTGTATTACTCTTCTCTCTACTCTCTTTTCCTGTATTACTCTTCTCTCTACTCTCTTTTGCTGTATTACTCTTCTCTCTACTCTCTTTTGCTGTATTACTCTTCTCAATACTCTCCTTTGCTGTATTACAGTTCTCTACTCTCCTTTGCTGTATTACTCTTCTCTCTACTCTCTTTTGCTGTATTACAGTTCTCTACTCTCCTTTGCTGTATTACTCTTCTCTCTACTCTCTTTTGCTGTATTACTCTTCTCTCTACTCTCTTTTGCTGTATTACTCTTCTCTCTACTCTCTTTTGCTTTATTATTCTTCTCAATACAGCAAAGGAGAGTAGAGAACTGTATTCTCTACTCTCCTTTGCTGTATTCTCTTCTCTCTACTCTCCTTTGCTGTATTACTCTTCTCTCTACTTTCTTTTGCTGTATTACTCTTCTCTCTACTCTCTTTTCCTGTATTACTCTTCTTTCTACTCTCCTTTGCTGTATTACTCTTCTCTCTACTCTCTTTTGCTGTATTACTCTTCTCTCTACTCTCTTTTGCTTTATTATTCTTCTCAATACTCTCCTTTGCTGTATTACAGTTCTCTACTCTCCTTTGCTGTATTACTCTTCTCTCTACTCTCCTTTGCTGTATTACTCTTCTCTCTACCCTCTTTTGCTGTATTACTCTTCTCAATACTCTCCTTTGCTGTATTATAGTTCTCTACTCTCCTTTGCTGTATTACATTTCTCTACTCCCTTTTGCTGTATTACAGTTCTCTACTCTCCTTTGCTGTATTACTCTTCTCTCTACTCTCTTTTGCTGTATTACTCTTCTCTCTACTCCCCTGTTCTGTCACTGCTCTTTTTCTTCAAGTATTTGTTTTTTTGTTTTTTTAAATTTAAATGGTATATTCATACTTTCTTTTTAAATATTTTTTGTTGTACATTTTTGTATATTTTTGTTTTGCTTTACATCACTATGGTTATCCTACTTGCCTGAAATTAAATTTTACAATCAGTCTGCAAAAAATATTTTTTGCTAAGTTTTCTTTTTCTTTTATTTTATGTTATATTTTATTTGTTGATTTATTTCCAATCTTCTTTGTGGCATTTTCCTTTATTTTTATTCTCTGGATGAAAATAAATGCAATTAGCAGTTCCACTGGGGAAAGAAGAGAAATGTTTTTCTTCATTAAAAAAAAAAAAAAAAACATTTTTCTAATTGGCAAAATTCCAAAGTTTTGCCTTTTTTAAAATTAAACCAACATCAGACATTCTGTTGTCAGTCTGAAGAATTAAATATTTAAAATATATATATAAATTCTTTTAGAAATGTTTTAACTTTTCACACCATGTCCATTTTGGTAGTTCCTTTATTATTTATGGGCATACTGTATACATGTACCTATAGATATAAACACATACATCTGCATGCATATGCACACGTCTACACCCACATGCACACACATACATGTATGCACATGCACATACCCTAACTTAATTTTTTGCAGCAGCTCTCTATTTTTGTATAAAAGGAAGATATCAATGACAATCATAGTCTTAAGAGATTGAATGAGCTCAGATTTAGTTTAGAACTACTACTGGTAAGGGATTTAAAGTATTGAAGACTTGTTCCGCCCCTTTCTCAGTCTAGAATAAACTCTGGAATACACCTGAATACATAAACGTATACATATGCTTGCTTACTGACACATGTATGGACACAGAAATGGGTCCTCGGAATAAATAGGAGGTAGTTGGAGAGTTGACTAGATTCACCAAAGTTATATTAATGCAATGATGAAGATTTGGACAATAAAGATGCTATTGGTGATGACATTGTTATGCCTTTATCTGTCTACTAGTTGATTGCACTTATTATTTTTGTTTGACCTTTCCCCTTCCCACAGAACATTGGCGAGGGCAACAAATCCTTCGAGCTGGACACAATCTCCAACTTGACTATGGAAGACATGGAGAAAACAGAGCCGGGCAAGGATGATGTTATTGTAAGTAGAGCTATAGTGGTGGTGGTGTTAGTGGTGGCAGTATTGGAGGTGATCGGTGTGTAATAGCAGTAATAGTAGTAGCAATAATGGTGGTTGTGGTTGTGATGCTTGTATTTGCACTACAAATTTCTCTCCTCCGTCTCTCTCATTTTCTCTCTGTCTCAGGTTTTACACAATATTGTTTTGCTTAATATCTTGAAAATCAAGCTCTTAAAATGAAACCATAAAAACACTATATATCATCATCATCATCATCATCATTATCATCATCAGTTAACATCCATTTTTCTCTTTGGCAATTATTGCTCTTAACATGATTTATTTTAGTAGGATATCTGTTTAAACAGTAACAGATGTATTATAACAGACCAGTAGGATATCTGTTTAACAGTAACAGATATATTATAACAGACCAGTAGGATATCTGTTTAACAGTAACAGATGTATTATAACAGACCAGTAGGATATCTATTTAACAGTAACAGATGTATTATATGTATTATAACAGATCAGTAGGATATATATATCCCTTGTTACTATTGCTTGTAAATTTTGAGATTATATGAGATTAATAGAGGATGTGTTTTTATTGCTATCCAGTTTACTGTGAAGCCATGGCTGTTTGAAACAACTAATGTTTGTCTCTTGTTGTTGAGTGAATAATTCAAATTCACCATGTTGGCGATAGTTGTTGGTCAATGCTTTGTATCATATATCATGTGTTTTTGCTGTTAATCATTCTCATAATCTTTGAGTGTGATGATTATGAAGTTCCTCTTTATTTGACCACCTTACTAGAGGGGTCAACTATTTACAAGCATATGGTTGAAATAACCATTAAGGATATGAAACAACGGAAAACAATGTGATGGTTAGGAATAATTGCTGAGATGCTGAAAATAGGTAAAATAGGACATGTATTAATTTATTGCATTGTTAATCAGGTAATACAGAGAAGTGTCATACCTAGTGACTTGTGTGAGATTATAATCAACTGCTACACTGCTACAAAGGAAACACTCTAGAAAGAAGCAATCACAGAAGACCAAGTTAATATAATAACAGAAAGTGTTACATTACAACTAATTAGAAATAAAATTAACTTGGATGAGATGTAGTTTAGGTTTGTTGCCATCACATGGTATAACCCATGCTCTCTTTCTAATGAAACAATGTTAAGAGATGTTCTAGCAAATGGTCTCTTACACCTAACATTTGTTGACTTGGAGGAAAAGATTTTTGGAGAGCTATTGAAGCCTTGTATAGAGATACAGTGAGCAAGATAAGAAATAGCAAGGGATTTAGGATGCAGGTAGGTATCCATAAAGGCTCAGTTCTTAGCCTGCTCCTATCATGGTTCTTTAGGCTATCCTGATGATCATAGCTGAATTTGATGAAGCATTAGGAAAGAATTTCAAAAATAGAATCAAGAACTAGAATTAGGTGGTCTTAAAGTAAACCTATCAAAGATAAATGTTTTAGTTTTTAGGAAAGAAGATGAGACTCTACTACAATCTGGGAAGTGGCCATGCTTGATATGGTACAACTACCATACAGTGTTCCAAAGAAATGTTTTGGGTATGCAAAAAAATAAAATAAAAGCAGTTGGGTCACAGGCAAGCTGACAAAGATTTTGTATGTAGCAGAAGTACAGGAGTAAGAACACCCAGTAATTAATAGCATATGTTACCTATGTGGCTAAATTAGCAATGGAGTGGAGGGTGGGTATTCTGAAATTAATAGTTGCCAGATTACTCTGGCAGGCAACTAATATTTCTACTGGCAGCAGCGGCGGTAGCGATGATGATGATTCCTTATCAGTCAAGTGACTTTAATTAGTTGTTGCTGTTTGATGATGTGTGTGCTGTATTAACTAAAAATATTGGAGGTATAAATATATATCCTCTCTGGTGAAAACATTTATCTCTCACTGATCCAGTTCATCTTTCACTAAAAGAGATTAAAAAAACTACAATACAGATGTGAAATGTTAGCTATTATAAGGTAGATTTGACCACTGATAGGGTTACTGACAGCTATCTTATTCTTGGTTCTTGTTGTTGGATCTGTTGGGTTTGATGACAAATGTTACAGTTGTCTAAATAGCAGAACAGCCTACTCATGAAATTAGCCTGCAAGTAGATGAGCATTCCACAGACCTGTGTGTCCTTAATGTAGTTGTCAGGGAAATTCAGTATGACACAGAGTATGACAAACAACTCATATTTTGCCAGCTGATTTGAATTGAGCAACACAGAATAAAGTGTTTTTCTCAAGGACACAGCATGCTGCCTAGAATTGAACTCACAGTTTCACAATTGTGAGACAAACGCCCTTGCCACGAAGCCTTGCACCTTGTTGGTAATGTATTATGTAATTGCCAGATGTACTAAGTATCCAACAAATTAATTATCATACAACTTGGAGTTCAAATCATAACATGAGCAAACCTTCAGTATTAAATACTGGGTTAACTGTTTTGATATTAACCTGCCCCAAGCCACCTGTTTCCATGAAACAAAACTTCCCATTTAAACCGGCCATGTCTGGCCAGAATTCTCTCACCTATTGTTGTTCAAACTGGCTGTAACTGGTCACTCATACTGATGTTAAGGTATTGTTCTCAAAATAATTAATATCAAAATCTCATAGAGTTCCTATCTAAATTAAAACCACCCAACATAATTTTATGTAAGAACATTTTATTATACTACAAATATTATCTTAATGAAGTTATAATCTTAGTAAATCCATTCGAAATTCTTCATTCATTAAAATACAAAGTATTTTATTAGAAATATGATAATTAACTCTTTAGCATTTACATTACTCTATATTTACTATTATATTTTCACAGTAAAGGCTTTACCTCACATAATTATCTCACATAATATCGAATCTACTAGATTTTGATATTATTTATTTTGAGAACAATACCTTAACGTCAGCATGAGTGGCCAGTTATGGCCGGTTTGAACAGAAAGAGTTGAGAGCATTCTGGCTGGATATGACCAGTTTAAATGCTAAAGGGTTAAAGAAAGAATAATGTAAATTTTATTTGTGGTTATTGTTGATATTTTAAGGTTTTTTCTGCAAAGTTAAAACATAGATTTAGAATTTTTATCATTTATCCCCCCCCCCCCTTTTTTTGTCCTCCCTTTTTTATTGTTTAAATTGCAATTCTCTAACTTAACACCTCCTGCTTTATTTATTTATTTAATTTATTACCTTCTTCTTGCACAGACTGTTAATGATAAAGATATTTCTGCACCTGATGACTCCAGCATACCTTCATCAGCTTCCTTTACCTCAGACAATGATAAGAAGCAGAGCAACACTGTTTCAAAAGATTCCAGTAGTGTTTCCATTCCTGAGCCTACTTCCAAAATTCCCCAAGCTTTACCTGATACTATCGAACGTGCTTCTAACAGTCCAGAAGTCCCATCTGAGGTTCCAACCCCTATCAGTGAAAGTTGCAGCTCCCTGTCTGATACTCACGAGAACATTGCACAAAAGCCCACCAGTCTGCCTGTGAGTAGTAGTAATAATAATGATACTGTGGCTGAAATTAGTGTTAAGAAATCATTGGAAACCACTGAGGACTTAGATCGCTCCTCTGATGAAGGGTTAGGTCCTAGTGGAGATGAGAAGTCTGATGCCAGTGCGGTAAGCAGTTGATTAATCTTATTTAATTTAATTTTACTGAGGTAAATTTGGTTAAGATTTGGGTTTGAACCTCTGATTTTTTTCTTTTTTTTCTTTTTCAGTTGTGTAAGTTAATTTTGTTTTAGCTGGAAATCATCTGTAATTGAGCAAATTAGTTGAAATAATAAATATCTCGGACTAGAATAAACTTTATTAATTGAAATGACTATTAGAATTTACACATTTTTGTCAACAAGATAGAAGTGTACTTATTCCAGTGACATAGAATTCTGAAGTTTGGGAGACAATATATTCTTTGAGAGCAATTTTTATGTAGCTGTTTGGTTGTTGAAAACTTTTCCTTGCAAGAAATTGTTGAAATGCTTGAAGAGGCAGTTTCATAACCCAATTTGCTCAATTTCTGAAGCATTAATTTTACAATGTGTGGTTCAGTGTTGTTGTGTAAGAGGATTGAACCTTTTTATTGACCAATGCTGGACACATACACTGCAGTTTTTTTAATGCATTTCATCACTTTTATGACAATACTTCTCTGCTGTGATTGTTTTGTCATGATTCAGAAAGCTGTTGGGAGGATTTAATCTGGCTGTGAACCCCAAGCAGCCAACATAACCTTCTTTTAGTGCAATTTTGATCTTGGGAAGTGTTTAGGAGCATCCTCTTAGTCTAACCACAGTGTTGAACATCATTGGTTGTTGTATAGGACCCACTTTTCATCACATGTCACAATGTGATCAAGAAATGAGTCATTTTTGTTGCACAAAATAAGTGAAGAAGAGATTTCATAATGGCAATTTTTTTTCTTTTGGTTTTTGTTCAATTCATGTAGCACCCATTTTCAAGCTTCTTTAACTTTCTAATTTGGTTCCAATGTTGAGAAATTGTTCTCATGCTTACATCTAGCTATCTCTCATGCTTTTGAACAGTTGTGCAAGGATTTACTTACGCCAAAGCTTTCAATTCATTACCATGAATGACAGAAGGATATCTGTGACTTTCCTTACTTTCAAGAGTGAATTCACCATGACTGCCTTTTTGGAACCAATGTTAGACTGTTTAACACTTAACACTTTGATTGCTCCAAACTTCATCAATGTTTCTAGTTGTTTGTGCTACACTGCAACTAGGTTTTGACTCAGAAAATCTTGTTTTGACAACTTCAAAGACCTGAAAAATGACAAAAATGCAATTTATATTAAAAGTAGAAAAAAACATAGAAAAAAAGTATAAAAAATGCTTAAAACTGATACATCAATGTCTTCATTTTGCTTGAGTTTTTATTCTTAAAAAATGTTATTCTTAAAAAATTGTTGAAACAAATAAAAACATAAAACCTGCATTAATTTCTGAGCAACTTAATATTAATAGACATGTTAAATGGAGTGTATTCTAGTTTTAACTTTAAATGAAGTTGAAGCTTTCTAAATGAAAATATTAGGTCCTTAAGTATGAAATGTCCGATTTCCTTATGCACTTTCAATTTGAAATCGGACACCTCATACCTAATGACCAGGTAGTAAATATTCTGATTTTTTCTCCCCAATCTTGAATTTGTTTGTTAAGGTAGTGTTAGTGGAGTTTTGATATTTCCTTATTGTTGCAGCAAATAGTTTTACATTTGGATACTTTTCTTGCTATTAATTACTACATCATAAAGTAATCAGACAGTTTAAGGCAAACAAGATTTTTACCTTTCTCAGAAGCACCACACGATATTTATAGTAATATTGGTTTCTGATTTAGGCACAAGGACAGCAATTTGAGAGGAGGGGGAAATCGATTAAATTGACCGCCGTGCATAACTGGTACTTTATTTTATCGACACCATAAGGATGGAATGCAAAGCTAATCTCGACAGGATTTGAACTTAGATTGTAAAGGGCTGTACCTCTATGCCATAAAGCATGTTGTCCAACACTCGACCGATACTTCTAATCCACTGCCCTAATATTTATAGTAATATTGAAACTCTTTACCGTGCTAGTTAGTTGTTCTATACCTTAATCTCAAACCATTTCACTTTTCTAAGCACTTAGTGAATTATTCCAAAAGCACCATTTTGCTGCCATGTTACTGTCATAAACTGTAGCCTTATATTGTTTGTATCTCTGTTGTAGAGCCCTACTAAAATTGTTGAGGACAAAATTTTGGTTCCTAGTGGTCCAGCAGATACTGTGATTTCAACTACGTCTCCATCAGATATACTAATTCAGCAAAAGGAGGAAGATTCTAACAAAGCTAACATAGCTTATCAGATTCTCGAAGACATCATTGATGACGTCATCAAGTCAACAACTGTCCAGCCTTCCATTCCAGCAGTTGTCTTCGATACAGTTAGTGATGTTGTTGCAGAAGAAGGAGGAGAAATTAACGACCAAGAACAAATGACAACCATTTTCACCGATGAGAAAATGACCTTCGATGAAACTAATAGTGCCTTAGATGAGACGGAGGTGCAAGAAGTCAAAGTCAGCATTTTAGAGGACAATGAAGATGATGTGCCATGTGAACCGTTAACGGATTTGAATGCTGTGATTACAATCAATGGACAAGTGATACCAGAAAGCCATAATGAATTTGTCGCTAATGGTTATGTACCTGGGACAGAAAATGGCACGCATGACACAAACAGTATATCTGTGGCTACAAAGCCGCAACCAGTTCAACATACAGATTTAGACACATTTGAAACTAAACTAGATATTTCAAACCCAGACGATGACGCTCAACAACTGAAAGATTCTGATACCCTTACCTCCATCAGCAGTTATGAGAAAGAGGAGAAGAAAAATAAAGATAACGCTGTATTACGATATAAACAAAAGCACAAAACGGTAAGAGAATTTTTTTTTAAGTGTATATTTTTCTTGTGTTTCGTATACCTATTTTATGTATTTTAAAAATTTTTCTTCAGTCATTTTGCTCATAAAAATTATCATCATCATATAATGTCCATTTTCCACAAAGATTTTCATTTTACTTGTGTTTTTAGTGAAGAAGGAAACATTTCTTTTTATCATATGTGTTGTTTTTGTTACTGGTGCTTGTTATTACTACCATATTTCCTGGTGCTGAAGAGGCTTCGTCCTCGAAGACGCACCCTAATTTTGACAACCAAAAATTAGAAAAAAAAAATAATAAACAACCTTTGGCTTCCAGGACGCATGGCAGATATTTGAGACTTATTTTAGGAAAAAACTAGCGTCTTCGATGCTGGGAAATATGGTATGTGTTTGTTGTATGAGAATTGTACATCCGAGTTGAAAAGGAAATAAGATGGAATGTAGAAATGCTAAAAAAATTAACTATTTCATTCAAGAGTTAAAGAGTAAGATTTGAACAACTGCAGTAAATATTCAACTAGCCTGGAAAGAAAATTATTTGTTGTTTAGTTGGGCTTAATGTTTTAGTTGAAATGGATAAAGGAAGACTTGGGTAAGTAGTATTCAGTCTTGTAATAACATTAAAGTTACTCTTGTGATAGTCGAGTGGGAGTTCTATTTCAACCTCCTAACTAGAAATCCTGCTCGACGACAAAATTCTGCTGCTTGCAACAGCAATAATTCAGAAAATTAATGTGATGCAGGTCACATGTTAGAATAAGAAACTGTGTGAAAATTGTATGGAAATAAGTATGGTGTAGACAACATCTAGCAAATCTTTACTTTCAATTCAAGAGATTACTATTTCCTGCCAGGTTTTGTTTCACGATGTCTATTAAGAAATATTAAAGCCAATCTCTTAAAATAATTAGTTTAAACATTGGGCTGTACTGGTTGTCTTATGGTTAATGTAGTGGAAACATAATCATCATTATCGTCATCCTCACCACTTCTGCCACATATGAGCAAGATGTGGTCACCTGAGCTGTTTAGCCACATGGCGTGACAGCTCATCTAACTCATGCAATCATGGAAAATAGCCGCTAAATGTTGTTGTTGATGTTGATGATGATTATGATGATAAAGATAAGGATGTTGATGATGATGATGATGATTGTGTGTGTGTGTGTTTTCTGAAATATAGCCTCAGATATTAAATAGATTGTTCTGTAATTATAAAGAGTACAATCCATGGAGAAGTAAGTTTCTAAAGGTGGGGAGGGCAGCTACTACTGAAATATTTCATAATCACTGGTGGAAATATATTTCAGAAACTGAACAATGCCAGGTAACTGCAGTTAGTTAATAAAATGACAAATATTAAAGTCATAGGTGTGTGGCTGAGTGGTTAGAGAATTGGATTCACAATCATGAGGTTGTGTGTTCGATTCCCAGACCGGGCGATGTGTTATGTCCTTGGGCAAGACACTTTATTTCACGTTACTCCTACCTAGAGTTGTGACCGATAGAGAGTATTAGCAATTGGAAAGACCAATGGAAATATTGTTTCCTCAGTCCGATTTGACGAAAAGTCGATCGACGGTCTATCTTTGTCTATCTGCTCTTGACCATATCCACCTGTTCAACCACTTCCCTCCATTAGTGTATTTTGATTGTATCACAACTCATCAAAGAGCTAATTGTTGTTGCTCATTGGTAGAAACAGGAACAGACATAGCAGACAACAACAACTTTATGTATACATTGTGAATAGCATGTTGATTTCCTCTAGCAACTTGTTTTGGTTTGCTGCAAATGAGGAGAAAATTTAAAAGAATAAGACATATCTCTCCTCTTCATCCTTCTCATCACCACTACTTTTCATCTGCTTTCCACACTAGCATGGGTCAGATGAGTTGCCATGGTCCAAGAGCAGATGTGTTGGAACGACTTCATCTTGCTCATATGTTCCATATTTGGCACTGATTCTACAGTTGGATGCACTTCTTAACGTCAACTGCCTTTTGGGGTGTACTGTGTAGGTTTTTTTCATGGCACCACCACTACCACTTTACTGATTGTACTGGGTGTATTTTATTGACACTAGCACTAGAAAGGCTGTCACATGTTTATTCAGACTGAAGAGTCCTCTCACACCCTATATTGTTTCTGTTTGATTGCCAACGCTATAGCATCTGGTCTCTCACCATGTTTACTACCCTTCAGTTGTGTCAAGGGCACAACAACCTCCCTCATGTTGGTGATCTACACTGTAAATGCACCTAATACACACTTTAAAATGGTTGGTAATAGCATCCAACAATAGAAAACCTGCCAAACAAAGGGCCAGAAATATTCTTCAGTTGTGTCAAAAACAGTCCTCCTTCCAAATAAGTCCTCCTTGCACTTGTGGTACAAGCAAGCACGAAAAATCACAGCAGAGACAGTAAAAGCATCCAAAGTTAAGACATCGGAGCACTTTGGGGTTAAGGTGGAATCTGACTTCAGATCAGCAAATAAAGTGTTCTGGCAGACCATCCACTGACTTTGTAATGAGAAGCCCTCCTCCACCTTGTGCCACAAATTTAGAAATCTGCAGTGTAGAGTCTGTTGTTCCCCACCTTCTCCTTTTATTTCATTACTTAATTCCTTTTTTCTTATTCTTTTTCTTTTCATTTCTTTTTTGATTCTTTATTACTATGTATGTTGTACAGTTTTCTTTCTATCATATTTCCTGTATTCTTTGTAGAAGATTGATCTTATGTGATGTAAGAGACATTATTTTAGGAAATCCCTGTTTATTAGATATTTCAGGCTCATAGCTGTTTGTTATTATTTTATTAGTAGAGGGACAGAATAAATACCTTTGGGTATATAGTGACATTTTTTAATGCTATGATTAAAGAATTAAGGGCAAATAAATTAATTACACCCCTAGACAAATTTGAGTCCCCGTACCATTTCAAGAAATGATTAAGGAAGTAGGGTGCAAATTTGATAAAGTGGCAGACGAAATGTCTTTGAATATTTAGTTATATACCTTGACATTCTGATTTCAAATCTTGCTGATGTCAGTTTTGCTTTTTTTTTTAAATTATCATTATGGGGTAAAATAATTACCAGTCATTTACTGGAGTTTATCGTCTATACCACTCACAAAATGAGTAGTATTGTGAGAAGATTGGAAATCATCATCATTATTAATTAACCCTTTAGCATTTAAACTGGCTGTATCTGGCAAGAATTCTCCCATCACTGTTAAATCTACATCTTTATGTAGGTGTAAGAATTCTTTTAAATCAGAAACCATTATTATCATCGGTATAATTGCCAACGTCATCTCCATCTTTATAAGTGTCTTTATTACCATAACATCATGCCATCATCATCATTTTCATACCATAGCAACTTCACATCATCAGAAATTAATCTTTATTGTTCAAACATGCAATACAATCTAAACTATAATGAAGTAAGGAGTGCAGGACTGCATACGGTTTATAATTTTTTATCCCATTAGTAAAATAAGTTGGATTACTTTGAATAAATAATGAATGAATATTACATAATTTATCTACTAAATTTCGTAGCTGTTGATTAAATATATTTTATTGTTTATTTAAAGATTCACTTCTTTAAAATTTTCAAATGTCAACACTTCCGGTTAGCGATTGCTTAAATAAACATATATTTCCGTCACTAATTTTCTCCTAATGCAGTTTATATATTATATCATCTTTTTTTAATGCATCATGGATTACATTACTGATTACATAAGAGAGTGTACGCAGTCTTCGTTCAATTTATGTGTATATTGTCAATTACGAGTTTATTTGATGTATCATATCTACATGTATATACACTTACATATAATATCAATATACACACTACACCTGAAGGTGGTTTTTCTGCTAGTTCAATTAATGTTGCCAGATTTGAAACTGTATCTCAACATTGTAACCAGTTAGTATAAGTTGTTAATTTCACACTATTCCAAATGTTTAAAACGTATAGCAATTAGATTGTCTACTTTTTAAAATTTCATTAATGTGATGATGATGTTGATCATCACGATCATCACCAGCACCATTGGTATCTTTCACTCATTATCATCATCACCATCATCACCACTGCTATCTTTTACTCATCATCATCATCATCACCACTGGTATCTTTTACTCATCATCACCATCACTGGTATCTTTCACTCATCATCATCCCCATTACTGGTAACTTTCACTCATCATCATCACCATCATCACTGGTATCCTTTACTTATCATCACCACCACCACTGCTATCTTTTACTCATCATCAGCACTGGTATCTTTCACTCATCATCATCAGTGGTATCTTTCACTCTCATCATCATCACAACTGGTATCTTTCACTCATCATCATCACCACTAGTATTGTTCACTGTCATCATCTTTGTCATCACAATCACTGCTGGTATCTTTGTCATCACTATTTTCAAGAACTACTTGAGGTTGATATGAACATCTAATGAGAACTGATGATGTTTATAATGAGAAATTGAATGTCAGTTTATATATAGTTGTTGGTAGTCAGGGACATCATCAATAGACTCATGAAGTTATGGAATAACTACACCTTAGCAATCTCTTTTCCCCCTCAAATAAGATTAGGATGGTTTGGAAAGGAAAAAAAAGTCTAAGATTTTGATGGTGTTGTTATTCAGATCCAGACTGATCGTAACTGAGCAGATCTAAGATCAAATACATTCCAACCATGACTGTCTAGTTTTTTTTTTGTTTTTTTTTTTCGAGCCTTAGTAATATCTATTTTTATATTATCCAATAAGTCCACTCTTTTATAAGATAGCAAAGTATAATTTGAAGGAGATTTGGGAGTTTTGTACCGAAATTATATGTGATGATTAGAGAAATTTGTGCCAGCATCTGCGGTTATACAAATAATTAAGATTCATAGCAGGTTGAGCAACTATGCAGAAATTCACTCATTTGCTCATGTTAAGAATCATGATCATCACCACCACTTGAAACTGTATGGGCTTCTTTTTTTTTCGCCAACGTATTTCTGAAAGGGTCATGAGTCATGAGGGCAGAGTCCTCAAACACTCCTGGATCTCCAAGCGAAACCAGCCAAGTTTATGGATGTTATACAACTATCTTGCTCAGGGGTCTACCCTTGGGTCTGCTCCTGGTTGGTTTTGCCCATAAAATCTAGCCAGTGATTTCTTGCTGATGAACAGTGTGGTTTTTGCCCTGGATGCAACTGTATGGGCTTAGTTAGAAATATTTTCTGATCATTAAGAATGAGGAATTTAAATATTGTAGTAGTAGTAATAGTAGTAGTAGTTTTAGCAGTAGTTTTAGATTTTTTTGTTGTTCAGAAGTAATTATTATCAGTAATGGGTTACGCTATATATTTGCAATATATATTGAATTGCTTTCTAGAGATTTCTCTATATGATAACAAGCAGTGTTATATGGAAGTGAAACTGACAGTGGTGTTGGGAAGAATAGTATTTGTTGTTTTAGTTGTAGTAGAATGTTAACCATACTGTATAATCCAGCCTAAAGCCACTTTAAGCAATATATTTCTGAAACGACAACAGCTAGCAAACAGCAAGATTCTTGATTGTTAGTTTACTTATGTCAATAGATACAACCAGTCTGCTAAAAATGAAACTTGACGACTGGCAATTGTTTGTTTTTTTGGCTATTATTATTATTATTATTATTATTATTGTTCTTTGAGTCTCAGTCATTGATGTTAGTTAACTGGAAAGTGTGTTGAAATGAATATCAAGCCTCTACCTGCAGCCTCAGATATTCAGGACGTATCGGAGGGTTCTTGCTGTTCCCAGCAAGCATGCCTTTTGAAGCGTTCCAAAAAGCGTGGCGGGGCCAATTTTCTTTAACCAGCCCTGGAAACTTTTTGAGATAGTACCTAGTGCGCCTATGACAATCGGGACCACTTTGACTTCATGGCAGTTCCAAATCCTTTTTACCTCCCACTTTAAGTGCTGGTATCGGTTAATTTTCTCCCTCTCCTTCTCTTGCACTCTTGTGTCGAATGGGCAGGCCACATCCACAATCAGGCACAATCATTTTTCCTTGTCCAAAACCACCAGGTCAGGTCTATTGTGTTCCAGTTTCTTGTCCGTCTGTATCCTAAAATCCCACAACACCTTCACCTGATCGTTTTCTATCACCGACTCTGGCTTATGCTCATACCACTTCTCAGAATGTGGTAAATTGTTTACTTTGCATAGGTGCCAGTGGATCACCCTGCCCATCACATCATGTCTCCAGCCCTTATAGTGAGTCTGGGCTAGGTGTTTACACTCGGATACAATGTGAGCCACAGTCTCCTCCCTCTCTCCACAGATCCTGCACAGTGGGCTAGCCTCCTCCTTGTAAATATGGTGTTTCAACCACTTCGTTTTGAGGGCCGCTCTTGCGCAGCCATTAGCATTCCTTCTGTAGCCTTTTTAGGGTCTCCTCTTTTCAACCAGTTCCATGTCTGTGGATCTCTGAATTCAGTTTTCTCAAAGAAGGTACTATGAAGGGATTTTTCATGAAGGCTGCTCTTTCTCCTTGTTATTTCCTCCTTGGACATCCCCTGGTCTATTGTCCTCTCCTTCAGTACAATTCTGAGCATTGGCTCCTTACTATCAGTCACGTATTTGTGTAGGTTGTTTTTCTCCATCTGAACACAGTCCTCTATGCTGATAAGACCTCTTCCACCTTCAGATCTCCTTAAGAAGAGTCTGTCAACATCACTCCTCTTGTGGAACATGTTGTAGATAGTCAATAGCTTCCTAGTCTTCCTATCCATTTCTTTTTGTTCAGCAACATTCCATTTCAGAATTCCCGCACTGTACCTAATAATAGACACAGCTCAGGAATTTACTGCACTTATGGCATTCCTACTGTTCAGATGTGACTTTAATATGCTCCTTACTCTCCGAATGTATTCAGATCTTATCAATTCCTTCATTTTTTGGATGTTAAACATAATGTCCAGGCAGTGTGGATTGAGACAGTAATGCACTGGGTAATTGCTGGCCTTGTGCCTAAATTAGAAACAATTATTATTATTATTATTATTATTATTATTATTATTATTATTATTATTATTACTACTGCTGTTGTTGCTGCTGCTATTACTACAACTATTATTACTATTTTTAATTCTTTATTCAGCCACATCTCTAATTGTTTAAATTACAAAGGGATGGATGCTCACTACAGTTTAATAATTATTGTTTAAATTACAAGGGATGAATGTTCACTAACTACAGTTTAATAATCATATTTACTCAAGATCTTCTGTACTATCACAACTATTATTACTACCATGGCTATTACTTTTTTAAAATATTTTTGGTGTTGATATTCTTGTTTCATTCAACTAAGTTCCAAGTTTTATTGTATTTTATCAATTATCAGCAAATATATAATGGTATTTTAATCTATTGCAATTATATTTTTTCCTATGTATATCTCTTTCTCTTCTCATATTAGCTATTGTGTATATTTTTCTGTTTCCAACTCATTACAAAGACAAAACATCATTGTATTGCTCATGATAATACTCTAAGGCTATTTTTTAATTTTGTTTTGGCTTCTTCTACCAACAGCTTCATGCTGACCTTAGCATAGCTTTTCACTGACCCCGAAAATATTTTCATCGATTTCATTGCAATTTTTCAGTTAGATTAGTTTTGCAAGGGTGGCGTGGGTTGGTTTGGAGGAGAGTGAGTGTATGGTGTGTAATATGGAGAATATAGAATGAAAGGTTAATTGATAACTTCTCTCTCTATATACAGATATTTTGCCAGAATTAATAAAATCGATATTCTAGGAAGTTAGTTGATCAAAGAACAGCTGGGCTTATGAAAACATAAGTGCTGTTTGAAATTGCATCTACAAATTTCTACAAATTTCTTTTCCTCAATATTGTAATTATTTTCATAAATCTTGATCTCAACAATGTGTCTTTTTAACTTAATTCCTCTTCTTAATATTTACTTTAGATAATGATTGGTAGATATAATGGTTCTTAATGGTTCTAATTCAGTATTACTTTTAGTTTAAAGTGATTTACTATCTATAAAACAATTATATTTTCATATTCAAACAACACTTAGTTTTGTAGTATTATGAAAAAACTGAAATATGAAAAGCTATAATTATATTGTGACCATTAGCAATAGTTTCCTCACTCAATAAATATTGTAATAAAGCCTGATAGTCACTACACAGTTTAACTATCATACCTTGTATAACTGTGAAGTATAGGAACACACAAGAGTTACAATGGTTCTAAAGGTTATAATAATAAGTGTTTGTAATAAAGTCTATTTACTACACAGTGTACCATACAGTAAATACACAGATGTACGACCTTGTATAACTATCAAGTATGGGAACACATAAGAGTTACAATGGTCACAAATGTTATTATAATAAACATAGTAAAAAAAGGTATTAATTCCCAATGAAGTGAGACTCAAAACCAGTGAAAATTTGCATGTAATGAACTTTGAAGAGATTTTTAAAGAAATAGAGAGAAAGTGACATCCGAATGAGTATCTTCCACCTCCAACTAACTTACCCACCGCCTCTGGGTCCCAGCCAATAGGATGGAGAATACATTGCCTGGAGGATAGTGAGGGAGATGTGCTGAAACAGCCACTCCACCTCACGGGGCTTGTATTTACGGGCGGCCAACTCTGCTCTGATAGCAGTGAATAGGGATGTGGTCCGGGGGCCAAGAACGCCAGAGGTCTCCACTGCTACTGGTTTGATAAGAAACCACTCCACCTCGTGGGGCTCGCACTTGCGGGCGGCCAACTAGGCTCTGATAGCAGTGAATAGAATGTTGTCTGGGGTCTAAGAACACCAGAAGTCTCCACTGCTATAGGCTCTATCACAAACCTATCAGAGTGTGGCCGTTACTTGGACAGTTTGGTCTACAAACCAGTTTGACTTTTGGTTGTAGCTATCTAACCTCATTTGTATTATTATTAATACTCTTTCAAAAGTATTAACAATAGCTATTCTTGCTGTTCTTTAACCTTCTTGATGTTGTCGGTGACATAAATCGCTGATAGAATAATCTCTCCTTAATACATAATACAGTGTCGAGGGAAGTAATTCATAACAAAAATTCAGTGTCCTAAAGGTTAAATTCACCAGGTTAAATTGGTTATAGTCAATAGTTTAGAGTACTTCCTCTTGTCAAAGTAAAGGAAAATGAAGTTTTTTTTAGTGTTTTGTAAATTACTCCAATGAGTTAGTCAGTTGTTATATTGCAGTGGTTACAGTGAAATGTACCACTCAACATGGTGTGAGAATATGGTCAACAGATTGAATTCAAATGAATTAGATATGTCTATAATGAAAGGTAGGGTAATTACAGTGATGGTAGTTCATCATCATTTTTACGTTCATTCTTCCATGTTTATATGGGTTGGACAGGTCCTTCTCAGGACAGCATCTCTCCACTCACTGTGTTTCTTCATCATCTCATCTGTGAGCCTCAGGGTTTAAAGTATATTAAACTAAAGAGAAAATGTGATGGCAATAAGGAAACGAAAAAGAGAAGGTAAGAAAAAAAAGAAAAGAAATTAAGCAATGAAAGAAAGGGAAAGGGGGAGGGAGTGACAGACACTACACCCCAGCCTGAGTAGTATGTTTCAGCTGCACCCTGCATTTGTGTGGCTTATACATGCAGTGTCCGAGGCACTGAGTCACTCTGACATGAATACACTTATCATCAAGAAGGGTACCAGTTAATGATGAGTGCACTCGAAGTGAGTCATGCACTGTTGTTTGGCTGCGAGGCAGAATGAGTCAGGGTTATGATGGTGTGAGTCCAAGGAATTGGGAAATATTAAAATTCCATGGTTTCAGAGACTGTGAGTTCTAATATGGAGAAGAAACAAGATTTTCTAATTAGGAATTTACCAATAGAAAAAGGCAAATTATACTATGGTTCCTTTTTATTTTTTTAATGTGTATTGTGTGTGTTACAGAATTCTTTGAATAAAATCATCAGCTGGATGTTTTTTTAAATTAAATTTCAATTACTTGGAAGGAATGGCTCTTACATTCAGCTTGATTGCTCCAAAGTATAATAGAATGTCAACACGAGATTTCCATCATTATTTCAGTTCTTGAACCATACTGTTTATTGTTCATGATACATTTTTACCCTTTTATTTTGTTATTGAGCTTTTTTTTAATATCTTGGACCATTATTAGAGTTTGATTGACTCTCTTTTTGAAGAATTATTAAAACTACTTATTGTAGCATTTCCTAATTATTATGATGTTACTTTTGTTGTAGGAAACGAAGAGCCATTACAGAACCATCACAAAGACTAGGAAATTTATCAAGGATGGTGTTATGGTGACAAGCACTACTTCGAAAGTTATAGCAATGGGAGAAGAAAACAAAGTTAAAGATGACCACTTTCTCAGGTAAGTCACTCTCTTATATTTTTAAAATCCAGCTTAAAATGTTGTAGTTGTGGTTTTGTTGGGGGCTAGTGATTGCTATAATTATTTTTACTGATAGTATTTGCTGTTTTTGAATGACTTGGTCAAATGAGAAAGTCTAGCATCATGACATTTTGTAGAACTTCTGAGTGGCAGAGGAAAGAGAAGAAACTGAAATGCATGGATTGCTACTACTTTTTATTTCCTGTATGTAGTGCAGCTGAGTGCCACTGTCTGCAGGTGGGACTGGCAGTAAATATAATAGTCTTCCAAGGAATTACTCATATGGCTGGATCCCTGACAATGAGCCTCTACTGGAGAATTAAACCTACAAACACTTTCACTGTGTAAAGAAGGTGCTGTAAGGAAGCAATACTTTGAGATAGCCAGTTCCTCAGACAAAAAGCCCAATCCCAATGCTTTAGATAGCCAGTTGTCTTCAGACTAGAAGCCTGGTCCCAATGCTTTAGATAGCCAGTTGTCTTCAGACTAGAAGCCTGGTCCCAATACTTGAGATAGCCAGTTGTCTTCAGACTAGAAGCCTGGTCCCAATGCTTGAGATAGCCAGTTGTCTTCAGACTAGAAGCCTGGTCCCAATACTTGAGATAGCCAGTTGTCTTCAGACTAGAAGCCTGGTCCCAATACTTGAGATAGCCAGTTGTCTTCAGACTAGAAGCCTGGTCCCAATACTTGAGATAGCCAGTTGTCTTCAGACTAGAAGCCTGGTCCCAATGCTTTAGATAGCATTAGATTTAAAAGTACCTTTAAGTGGACCCATCATTAACATTTATTATTTTAGCTCACTGTTGTATGGAATTTAAAAGTACCCTTAAGGAGACCCATTATTAAACATTACTACATTTTGATATTTTTGCTCACTGTTATGTGAATTTTAAAAATCCCCTTAAGTGGACCCATTATTAACATTACTACAGGTTCTCTACTCTGGTATTTTAGCGTACTGTTATATGGGTTTTCGTCCAAAATATATTTAAATATTTTCAACACTTGTTGGTTGTTTGAGTGCTTGAATTCTTTCTTTGCATAGAATGATGGTTCTATTTGGAAGCAGGAAAATTGCATGATTTTTGTTGTTATTCTTGTTGTTAATGTTTAGTTGCAGGTTAGTTCTGAACCAGCAGATCTATGACCAGGCGTTCCAGTTGTGACAATCCCATTATTTTATTCAAAATTTGACTAGGACTACATTATCCAATGTGTCCTTTGTCTTGGGTGTGTGATTATGAGGGAGATTTCAATGCTATTTCTAGCAGGTTGGGTAACTGTAGAAGCTCATTGTTATTGTTGTTATTGCTGCAGCTTGGTAGTCTAGGGTGTGGTTATTGTTAGATAAAGCTGGAGAAAAAGCTGTAAGGGTAGGCGATGTTATGATGTGGTGGTAAGGTTTACTGACATCAAACAATATAAGCAGGGTGTGTGAGGTGATTTTTTTTATTTTTTTTTTTTATTGATTTCTCCACAAAATAAATATCTTTTTTGTTTGTTATTGACTATATTCATCTAGCAATTCTGTCTTGTGTGTATGTATATATTTAGTTTTGTGTTTGCATTTTAGTGTATGTATGTGTTTGGTTCTGTATTTTCTAGTGATGTCTATGACTGAGTTTGTATGTGTGTACAATCATGTAGAAGTGTATGTAAGGAGTGACCTGTGCAAATATGTGTCATGTTTGCCTGTCTGCCTGTCTGTCCTGTTTTTTTTTCTTTTCTTTTTCCTTCCATTTTCATCTTTTCATCACATTTTCTCATTAACATAGAAATAAATTGTTTTTTGAAGCCTGATATTATTCCAGAGATCTGTGTTCAGCCAATAACCTGATAGTTGATTCCTGAAGTTATTTTCAGCATTAGCTGAATGAATTCCTCTCTTTAACATCTCTTTACCAACCCACTCGGTGTACAATGTTACCAAAAATAATAGGTTTTGTTACTGGCCAGTATTGACATTTTGATTTGAAATTCCTAATAATAGGAGTTAATAGAAGCCTCAAGCAAATTGTATTCATCTGTCCTGGTAGGATGGCAAGCAAATCAACATTAGTAGAATTTGATCTTGGAACAATGGGGCATCTATTTAGATAGACAAGTATAGTGTTTAGTTCAGTGTTCAACTGCCTTTAGAATAATTTTTGGTCATTAGAAATCATTATTGGCTTAATGCCAGTATTGGAATGGAGGAACATAATCAATTGATGAAATCTTGTGTAATATTGGTATTTTATATTCTTGACCTCGAAGAGATGAAAATCATAGTTGATTTTCACATGATTTGAATTTAGATTGTAGTGCCATAGATAAATATTGTTTCACCTCATGTATGCCATTCTAATAATAATAATAATAATAATAATAATAATAAGGGGTCTAATGATTACATATCACATAAGGGGTCTAATGATTACATATCGCATAAGGGGTCTAATGATTACATATCGCATAAGGGGTCTAATGATTACATATCGCAAATTCCAGGAAACCCGCGTATAGGAGAAATACAAAAGATAGTACTAATGGGAACTGCCCATATACTAAGGAAGATTCTGTCAATATAAGTACATCACAAGTCTAAACACTAAAGACGCATGTGTGAGTATGTATGTTCTTTCTTGAACATGGCGGACCTTGTTGTCTCTTGAGGTCACTGGTTGGAACTTGGTGATAACTCGTATGAACATAAAGTAAGATAAATGCAACTATAATAATAATAATAATAATAATAATAATAATAATGCTTTCTTTATTAACCACAAGGGTTTACATAAAGTAGACATTAAGGACAGTACAGGACTGTACAAATGGGCATTTCTGCGTGTAAAAAACAAAAACAGAGGATGTAATAAAAATAACAATGAAAAATTCCCTAATAGGGGGGAGATTCGGAGGGACATTTGTGGAGAAAGCCCATTAAAAGGCCACAGTAACCCTGACCACCAGGGCAAGTGCCCTCTCCCAGTTTTCCACCTTTAATTTACAGACACATACTCAGAGTAGGCCCATTCACTCGAGCCATTCTTGCTTCTCTCACCCATCTTTCAACAAAATGCTGGGAAAAGAGCACTTCCCTCTCTACCCTGATTTTCCTTTTCAAATGAAATTTGAAAAAGTTAATCAGGGCATCACCGAAGAGGTAAGTGCTCGTCTTCAGCCCTTTCAAATGTGTCCACCATACTATCTCTTTCGCCATGGCCACCAGACAGATAAAAACTGCCTGCCCTTCCCGGCTAAAGGAAGAGGGCGGGGCAATCCTCACGATGGACTCAGCTGATAGCCAGATCCGTCCTACATGCGACAGCAGGTGTTCGACATAAGCCCACAAGTCAGCAATTCTCGGACACTGGACGAGTGTGTGCAGGACGGTTTCGTTACCCTGCGCGCATCTCGGACATGCCCGGCTGATGGCACCTCCATGCCTGTAGAGTTTATCCTGAACTAGCAAGGCTGCTCGGTAGCACTGCCAGGCCAGGGATTTCTGGAAGTTGTCCATAGGCCGACCCGAAAGTTCTTCCGAAGAGATTGGCTAGTTGATTTTCGTCGAGACCTAGAGTTTCCCCAAGTACGTCGTCGCTTTTCACCTCCACTAATCCTCTATAGAACGCCGCGGTGGAGTTTCCACCGATCACATTGCCTGATTGGTCGAGGGCTGTGAGCGCCTGAAGACATTCCAGTCTCTAAGCGCTCCCTCTCGGTCTTCGCTTGACCCAGGACTGCAACTCCGTCAAGGAAACGAGCTGGGGAAAGACGCATCTAGCAAACAGCGACCACACCTGATCACCGTCGAGGAAGAGGTGGAGATGTCGTAGCCTGAGCGCGTGTCTGTGCATCATCAGCATCAGCATGCCCAGCCCACCACGTAGCGGGTGTTGACAACAGTTGGACCACCTGAACATCGGAGCGCGTCCCTTCCACAAAAAGCGAAAGAGCAAACGCTCCAGCGCAGTCAGGCGGTGCTT
This sequence comes from Eledone cirrhosa, assembly GCA_964016885.1. Lineage (NCBI taxonomy): Eukaryota > Metazoa > Mollusca > Cephalopoda > Octopoda > Eledonidae > Eledone > Eledone cirrhosa. The sequence goes on along the minus strand of OZ024745.1, from coordinate 90,722,378 downwards.
AGGACAAGGTACGACGGTCAGGCGGTAGCAGATGACGGACGCGATGTACGCGTTAGCCACCTCCGCTCAACCTTTCAGGGATAGCTTCTTCTCCGCCCATTTCTGGGTGAGAGAAGCCACCCTGCTTGACACCTCGTCCCAGTTTTTGTCCGTCTGGAGCTCCGGACCGAACCAGACCCCTAGCAATTTAACCGGTCCGTCCATCCAGCGCCCGACGACGCTGTTGGACGGCATGGACCTGCCTCTCCAGGTACCGAGCTGCAGGCTCACTGACTTTTTCTGGTTGATCATTGCTCCTGTCACCGCTTCGTATTCTCTTAGTGTAGTGCCGATCGCCTCGATGTGTTTGGTGTTCGACACCACTACGGTGACATCATCTGCATATGCTGACACGGATCTTCCGCATCCTAGTTCGCACGGGACGCCCCTTAACGCCTCCAGTTTGTGCAGTAATGGCTTGAGAGTAAATACGTACAAGAGGGATGAGAGGGGACATCCTTGGCAGACCGAGCGCATCATGTTGAACGGTTCTGAAAAGTGACCGTTCACTCTCACCACAGAGCAGATGTCGCTGTGCATGGCAGCGATCCAGCCTCTGAAGACGGGCCCAAAGCCATCCGCCTTCAGGACTGCCGCTAGGTAATGATGGTCGACCCTATCGAAAGCTTTCGACTGATCTAAATTGATCAAGGACCCACCCGTGCCAGGTTCCCTAGCTACCCTCTCTACAATGTATCGCATGAGGTGGAGGTTGTCGTGGATGGATCAGTCGGGAATGGCGCATGTCTGCGCCTCTCCCACCAACGACAAGCGCCAACCTCTTTGCTAGCACCTTGGCCAAAATCTTGAACTCTGTGTTTAGCAGAGTTATGGGCCTGAAATTATCTATGTTACCCCCCTTGTTCGGATCCTTTCTCAGCAGCGCCACCGCTCCTCGGCTCACAGAGCTGGGAATTCTCCCGTTCTGTTTCCACTTGCAGTAGACATCCGCCAAGAGGCCTCAGAAGAAGTCTGGCATCTGTACATAAAGTTCATAGGGCAGACCATCCAAACCAGGCGATTTACCCCTTGTGCAGCCAGTCATTGCCTCCCGTACTTCAGCGGCTGTTATCGGCTTTTTGCAACACTCCGCCTCAGTGGCCGAGAGCTGTGGCAGTCCGTCGAGGTAGACACTAAAGTCCATCCCTCGACCCGGCCCACCGCTGCCCCTGAACAGCTGTGCGAAGTGTCGCTGAAAAGCTTCACACATTTGCCCGGGATCGAGTAGCATGCGCCTGTCGTGGTCCACCAAAGACCGGATCGTGGCTTTGTTGCCATGACGTGCCTCTGCCACTCGGGCCCATTGAACGGCTTTCGTCCCCTCGTGTCTGAGAGCACGCACCCTAGCTCTGTCAACGCAACCTTCGTGCTTTGCATTGAAGAATTGGTCAAGGGCCAGTTTCGCCTCAAGCATGTCGGTCGCGATGCCTTTGCTAAGTGCCTCATCTAATTTTCTAACTAGTTCTCCCTCTGCTCTATTTTTCTCTATTGCTAAAGCCTTACTAAACCTAATGGACTCTATTCTAATCGCTCTTTTCAGAGCAAACCACCACTTGTTGTTGACGATGGCCCCCGTCAACGCCCGCTTAACTAGTTCGCTGATCCGGTCTCTGTAGGCCTTGCGCGCTGGTAAGGACGTGTTTAGCTTCCAGTAGCCGGGTCCTTGTCTATGAAGCCTATCTGAGTCAAGCACACAGATCACGAATTTGTGGTCCGTGTAGCTGACTATCTTGAATTGTGGACAGCCTATGCTAGACCTATCTATTTCCCTACAAAATACTCTATCTAGATATGATCTGGATGACCCTATGCGGTTTGTCCAAGTCCACATTGGTACATTCGGGAAATCCAATCGGTACTTGTCAGACAGTTCAAAACGCCTGAGCAGGTTGGTGAGGCTCTTGCACCCTCCTCCCCTATCCGCTAATCCCACACAGTCCCAGCGTGCATCTAAGATCCCGTTCCAGTCGCCCACTAACACTAAAGAGCGGGACGTTCCAAGAAAGGTCTCCAGACGCCGGAAGAAATCAGGCCGCCCTGCTCCTGTCGGGGCATAGGCGGCCACTAGCCTGAAAGCTTGCCCGTATCCGCTGGTCACGTCCAGCACCACCAACTTACCTTCTGGGTCCAGGAAGATGGCCCGTATGGCGAGATCCAAACCTCTCCGAAAAAGCACAGCAACTCCTCCCCCCGAACCAGGACGGCTGGGAGATGCGTACACATCGTAGCCGCCGAAGATCGGTGCGAAGACCCGTGCTTCGGAGATTCTGGTCTCGCTGATGGCCACTACATCTATGTTTAGTGACCTGAGGTCGTTGAGCAGGTGGCCCTGCTTCCATGACGACCCCAAGCCACGCGCATTTATGCTGCCTATTCTGAGTGAGGTCATGTTGAAATGGAGTGGAAAAGATGGGAAAGACCACTTACCTTACTTTTCGTAGAGGAAGGATGGTTTCTCCATTCCTTTTCACTTGATCGTCTGGTGAAGGGACCGTTGAATCGTCCCTTTGGCTGGTCGTCGGCTCTTCAATGAGTATGTCCGAATATACTCTCCGGTTGAGAGTCCCTCCTAGGTCTCTGAAATCACCAACTGCGTTGGGGAATTTCGTTTTAATATTTGTGTATTGTTTCTGTGCTATTCTTACCAGTCTTATGTTCGTTGGTGTTTTGATTGGTGCTGGTATTATGTAGTCGTGCTGTGAAATGTCTGTGTGTTCAATTATGTAAGTCTTTAGTTTCTTGTGTGTATTTATTGCCGTGCATTTGTTTTTCTGGGGGTGGGGTGTGGTTCTGCTATTTTCTTGTCGTTGTTGCTGGGTGTGTGTGTTTTGTTGTGTTTGCGATGTTTGTGGTGGTGGTGTTGAAGGTGTTGTTGTTGTTGGCGGTGGGGTTGTCGCCGGTGGTGATGGTGGTGCTAGTGTGGGTGGTGATGGTGTTGGTGGTGTTGCTGCTGTAAGTCTCTTTGCAATAGCCTTTACCCTTTTTTCATTTCTTTCCTCCCTTTTCGAAGGCGACGATGCGCTGCTTCTGCGTTTGTGCCTTCTTGCGACCTTTTGCCATCTCTCTCCCACCTCACACTCTATGTCTGATTCTGTGAGGTCGGGGAGGGGTACCAGTTTCACTCTTTCACTTGTTGGTGATGTTTGCAGTGGAGTCTCTGTTGCAGCTGCAGTTGGTATTACTGTTGTTGTTGTTAATACTTCCACTGCTGCTGCTGTTCTTGATTTCCGTGTCGTGGGTATGGGTGCCACGGACCTATCGTTCCTGGTTGCCGCTTGTCCTGTTGCTGGTAGCAGTGGAGCCGGTTTCGGAAGGAGGGGGGTTTTCTCCTTTCTCATTGCAGAAGGCCCTGAGGTGAGTCTTCGATCCACAGCGAAAGCATTTCGGGCGTTTCCCCTCAACACTTATGGGCAGTTGAGTGCCGTTATCGAAGTCTATCACATCCGGGATAGCTTCGATGCACTCCTGGTTGGTTTGGATTAACGTCTCAATGGAGGTGCCGCCCCAATCTTCTCTTACTTTTTTCTGTACTTGCAGTACAGTTGTTTTGTCCTCGATTCCGACGAGGACAGACGCGGCCAGCCAAGAAGGGGCCATCCCGGGGGGGATGTGGGTCAGTTTGACCCTCACAATTTTTTTGCCCGCAGTAGGAGGGCACCAACACCATTTCCTCGCTCCTTAGGGTCACTAAGGATTGAGCCTTTGCCTCCTGGGGTGTGGCAAAAAGCACGTCTACAGTGGCATATTTCTTGCCTCGGGTGATATGCGTTTTCCGCTGCCACACAGACCCTAAGGCTTTTTGTATTTGAGCCTCTTTGGCTCTTTCAACCCTACGTGATTTTGTGCTTACTGTATGGTACGTGACCGTACAGTGCTGTTGGGTTTCGAAAAATTGCATATTGCTCGGTGTCCGGTTTTCATCACCATCTTCCTTGCTTCCTGTAATTCCTCATTTGTTATAAGGATGGTTTCCAGGTTCTTTGTGATGCCTGCAAACGAGATTGGTTTTTCTTTCTTGTTGTTGTTGTTGTCGTCAGAGCTGCTGTTACTTTTGTTGTTGCTGCTGGTACTATAACTGCCGCCACCGTTGTTGCTGTGGTTGTTGTTGTTGCTGCTGGTGTTGTTTATGCTGCTGCTGATGCTGTTGCAGCTGCTACTATTGTTTTCCTTGTCACTGTTGCTGCTGCTGCTGTTATTACGGCTGCTACTGCTATTATTCACGACGTCAGATGAATGAAATGGCTTTCCGTATTTACCGCACACATTATTCGTTGTTGTGGAGAAATGTTCCTTGGTTTGCACGTGCTTGAGGAAACTCAGAAACTATATTTTTCTTTTTCTTTACTGGCGTCGCTTGCGAAAGAGACGGGAGGGAGAGAGACACATTTAGAGAAGGGAGGAAGAGAGACAATCTTCTCTCTGATGTAGTGACGATTGAGGAAGAAGACGACGGAATGAGTGGGAGTGACTTGTGAAAATTCTTTTTTGTAGCCATGTTTTTTTTGAGTTTAAAATGAATATTGGGCACAAAACCCAATAAGCGGTTATTTAACCCCGAAGGGCCAAATAACGGGCAGAAAGACCCCTCTCACGAGGAGGAGGGTGCTTTTATCTACAATTTGGTTAAAGTTTTAAACAATTTACAATTGTTATAGCGGTTAAAAATTACTGTACCTTACAGAGCCGAGCCTCCGTCAACCATGGCATTCACTAATAATAATAATAATAATAATAATAATAATAATAATAAGCATAAGCCAGAGTCGGTGATAGAAAACGATCAGGTGAAGGTGCTATGGGATTTTAGGATACAGACGGACAAGAAACTGGAACACAATAGACCTGACCTGGTGGTTTTGGACAAGGAAAAAAGATTGTGCCTCATTGTGGATGTGGCCTGCCCATTCGACACAAGAGTGCAAGAGAAGGAGAGGGAGAAAATTAACCGATACCAGGACTTAAAGTGGGAGGTAAAAAGGATTTGGAACTGCCATGAAGTCAAAGTGGTCCCGATTGTCATAGGTGCACTAGGTACTATCTCAAAAAGTTTCCAGGGATGGTTAAAGAAAATTGGCCCTGCCACGCTTTTTGGAACAGTTCAAAAGGCATGCTTGCTGGGAACAGCAAGAACTCTCCGATACGTCCTGAATATCTGAGACTGCAGGTAGTGGCTTGATATTCATTTCAACAAACTTTCCAGTTAACTAACATCAATGACTGAGACTCAAAGAATAATAATAATGGTTTCTGATTTAGGCACAAGGCCAGCAAATTTTGGGTAAGAGGAAAGTCAATTAAATCTATCCCAGTGCATTACTGGTACTTTATTTTATCCATCCCCGTAAGGATGAAAGGCAAAGTTAACCTCAGCGGGATTTGAACTCGGAACGTAAAGGGATATAACTATGTGCCTCAAACATGTCCGACACACTACTGATACTGCCAATATAATAATAATAATGGTTTCTGATTTAAGCACAAGGCCAACAATTTGTGGCGAGGGGAAAGTTGATTATAGCTACCTAGTACATATAATAATAATGATAATAATAATGATAATAATAATGATGATGATGATAATAATATTTAGAAGATATTCACATGAGAAATCATTTTTTTTTATTGGATTGATCTAGAGGAAAGTGCTATGCCCTTCACCTTTGCAGACTCTCAGACTGGTGAAATTGATATGATTAATGTTCTTGTTGAACAGTTGCAAGTTTATGGCTGCAAAAGGAACATTCCCCTGGGTACAAGGTTTTTGAGAAAGAAGGACTGGGTGTAGGAGTTAGTGCAGGGAATGGAAATGGTGGCAGTGACACAGTATGGGTGTCAAGAACTAGAGAGAAACGGGTGAGTTAAGTGTGTCTGAGTGAAAGTGACACAAGATGAGCCTGTTGCAATGTTCAGTAGTTAATGCAGTCATAGTAGAAAAGCACCAAGAGGATTTGGGTTGATGGAATCCAGCCAGCTATTTATGATTATGGGATTGCTTTTTAATTACATGATCAAAAGAGGATAGGGCAGCACTCAATACCCTCTTCAAGGCCTCTGTGACTAGTAAACTAAGTGGATTCTGCAAAATGTACCCAAGAATCAAGTGGCGATGGTGTTAAACTGATCATCATCATACATTCATCTTCCACACTAGCATGGGTTAGACGGATTGTCCTATTTGAAGCAAGTCACGGTCAAATGGCCATGTTATTCATGCAGAACTGATTCTGGCTTGGTTTCAACAGCTGGATACCCTTTCTAATGCTAACCACTTTATAGTGTGGGCTGGGGGCTTTGGTGGACAATCGATTAAATCAGTTCTTCCAGTGGTCGTCTACATTGTTTCTATCTGCCAAATTTCATTTTGGTCAACCTGAATGTATAGTAGAAAACTGGTTTAAGATGCTGTGCAGTTGGATCAATCCTAAAACCACATAAAACCTAAAACCACATAGATGCAGAACTTCTCAATAAAACAGTTATATCTATGCTTATAGCTCAAGAAAGTAAAACAGAAACTTATAGTTCTGTCAAGAACTCAATGTCTTTTACCATTTTGATGTCATTGTTAGAAGTATGTCAAAGGAGATATGGAGATATCTCAGTTGTCTGGCTTTTTCTGTAGGATTTCCTATCATCATCATCATCGTTTAACGTCCGTGTTCCACGCTTGCATGGGTTTGGACGGGAGTTTTCCCACTTGAGGCAAGAGTGATTGTCTTGCTCGCATAGGACTGTCTGGCGGGTTTTCTACAGCTGGATGCCCTTCCTAACACCAACCACATTTACAGTGTGGGGCTGGGAGGTTTTTACCGTGTTGCCTACACGGCCACATTACAGCGTGGACTGTGTATTTTTTTTGTCGTGACACCTACACGATCTCATTTGTTTCGGCCTGGATGTTGTGGCACCAACATAGCTTTAGAAGATAATTAATAATTTCTAGGCTAACTCGTGGTCTAGATCAGGGGTTCTCAACCTGATCCATGTGGACCACTAGTGGTCCACAGGAAAATTCAGGTGGTCCACAGAAAACTTTCAATAGCAAATTCTTTTTTGATCCATGCATTTGACTTAAAGCGCTGTTCTTATTCTTCGCATAAGTACGACTTCAGCTGTTTATTTGCGTAGATTTTTAGGCACTGCGACATGATAATAGCATTTTCTAATTCATTGAAAAAAAACATCTACTGATGCTTATAAGTAGCAGTTCTATTACAAAAGATTTAAAAGTTTAGGTGGTCCACAGGAAAAAAATACTTATTTTGGTGGTCCACAGCGAAAAAAAGGTTAAGAACCCCTGGTCTAGATAATGAACCACAATCAATTAAAACACACAGAAATGAAATAAAAATAGTTTTTGATTGATTCAAGCTTGTTAAATTATAGTGCAGCCAAAGACCAAGCTTGTGGTTAAATTGTAGTGCAGCCCAGTATATTTTGAGATTCTATTAGAATACCCTGTGTTAACCCTTTAGATTTACATTACCTTATATATACGATTGTATTTTTGTGGTAAAGACTTTATCTTACATAACTATCTCACATAATACTAAATGTACGAGATTTTGATGTTATTTATTTTGAGAACAATACCTTAATGTCAGTATGAGTGGCCAGTTATGGCCATTTTGAACAGAAAGAGGTGAGAGAATTTTAGCCTAATATAGAGTGATGTAAATGCTAAAGGGTTAATGTAATACCTATCACACTTGTCATGTCTGATATTATGTTTTGAAAAAAATTCTATTATATACTTTCATATTCTTTACTAACATTGAGACATAATGAAAATGTCTTTCATTTATTTGTTCTCTCTCTCTTCTCTCTCTTCTAATTCCTGTATCTTAGGCAGCTTACACACCACCTCATTTCCTCTCAGTTGCTGAATATTTCACCACTCCTTCTGTGCCTTCACATATGCTTTTTCTTCTCTCCTCCTCTCTCTATTTCTCTGTGCCTATCTCTCTCTTCCTCTCACACACATAAAAAAAAAACTGTTCATTTATGTCTGTTTATTATGAAAACCCTCATAACTTGACTAGAGAAATATTTCTGAACTGTAATAGTTTTACTGTTGAATAATTGCAAGTAGAAAACTCATTATGAAAACTCTGGTTTCATTAACCAGTTGTTTTTTTTAAAAACCTTTTTGATTGAACATCTTCAAAAGATATTCTGCCATCTTTTATGTAAATCTAAGGTTAGGATAGCTTTACTTGTTAGTTTAAAAAAAACAACTTTTAAGTAGATTATCAAAAGTCAAGCTTGTTGGTCTAGCTACATAAATTGTTAATATTATAAAGTTAAGAGGCTGTTCATGTTATTAATATGGTTTGCTTCAGTAAGTTTATCTGAAACTTTCCATTAATTGATTTCATTTTTAACAAAACACTTCAATGCAGCAATGCTGAAACAGAATATGATTTTAGATGATATATATATATATATATTATATATATATAATATATATATATATATATATATATATATATATATGTATGTATGTATGTGTAGTATGTATGTGTGTGTGTGAGAGAGAGAGAGAGGGTGCTTATGAATCTCTTTATCTATTTGGGGCACCATTAAAGGTTCCATCTTTTTGATGTACTGTACCTGAGCATGTAAAATTGGCAGGGCCCAACCTTCACTCCTGCATGTACACAGTCGAAAATGGACAAAAAATGCAACCTGGCTACACTCAACAAGTGTCGCAGTAAATGTTTTACATATTTTTGGCATAGCATTGAAAAAGCACCAAACTGAGCAACCCTTTAAATATATTTGTATCTTCTCATATTTTTACCTGTGTAGCTTTTATGGGAAATAGATTCAGGGTGTAATTGACATGAGGTGATTCCAAAAAACAAAACAAAATGTTCCCTAAAAATATGAAATACCTTAGTTTACGGAATATAAGCATATAGTGTAACACATGTACATAGTATAAACATGAAACTCCTGAGCTCCCAAATCACTGGTATAACTTCACAACTATAATGTGTGTGTGTGTGTAAACATCATCATTGTCATCTTCATTTTCACTTTTCACCATTCTCAGAAAGTTGACTGCTTTAAGGGTAGTTAATCATATATCTCTTCTTAGGAAAATTTGCTTTGTGTCTACTCCAAAAAAAAATCACCTCCATTATTATTAATAGGACCACTACCATCACCACCGTCATATTTTGCACTTATAAGAAATCTGATGCAGTCTATTAGCTTTCACTATGCTAGCTGCTTCATTGATTTTGACTGGTTATTTTGACTGGAGTTAAGTTGAAGTTGATATGCTAGCTAGGAGCAGGTCATCGAGGTTAAATCTATAAGCATTGACCACAGTACAGATATATATATATTATTGGCAGCTGATCTCTTGCTAAGCCATATTTACACTTGAAGATTAATTAATGAAAATCAATTCTGCTTGCCATGCACAATGTGTGTGTGTGAGAGAGATTGGTAAGAGTACACTTTTGTCAGCTGCCCTGAAGGTGGCTGATGAAGACTGTTCATATTAAACCAATAGCAGGGGTCACAGAAGGCCAGTTGTTTCAGAGAAGTGACTTTGATGAGTATTTAGGGAGTGAAGAGGCAAGAATTTAATAATTTGTAATTAGTACTAACAAACGTATGAAAGTGCAGTGAGATTTCTGGGAAGAAATCAGAAAATTAAGGTACATTAGTTGCACTGGAGTGGTATGAAACTGCTGAACAACCAAAAACTGCTTAGATGTATCTATAGAATCTATAGAACTGGCTGCACTGGAATCTGTAGAACTGGCTGCAGTGAAGTGGTATGAAACTGCTGAACAACCAAAAACTGCTTAGATGTATCTATAGAATCTATAGAACTGGCTGCACTGGAATCTGTAGAACTGGCTGCAGTGAAGTGGTATGAAACTGCTGAACAACCAAGAACTGCTTAGATGTATCTATAGAATCTATAGAACTGGCTGCACTGGAATCTGTAGAACTGGCTGCACTGGAATCTGTAGAACTGGCTGCAGTAAAGTGGTATGAAACTGCTGAACAACCAAGAACTGCTTAGATGTATCTATAGAACTGGCTGCACTGGAATCTGTAGAACTAGCTGCAGTGAAGTGGTATGAAACTGCTGAACAACCAAGAACTGCTTAGATGTATCTATAGAATCTATAGAACTGGCTGCACTGGAATCTGTAGAACTGGCTGCAGTGAAGTGGTATGAAACTGCTGAACGACCAAAAACTGCTTAGATGTATCTATAGAATCTATAGAACTGGCTGCACTGGAATCTGTAGAACTGGCTGCAGTGAAGTGGTATGAAACTGCTGAACAACCAAGAACTGCTTAGATGTATCTATAGAATCTATAGAACTGGCTGCACTGGAATCTGTAGAACTGGCTGCAGTGAAGTGGTATGAAACTGCTGAGCAACCAAGAACTGCTTAGATGTATCTATAGAATCAATAGAACTGGCTGCACTGGAATCTGTAGAACTGGCTGCAGTGAAGTGGTATGAAACTGCTGAACAACCAAAAACTGCTTAGATGTATCTATAGAATCTATAGAACTGGCTGCACTGGAATCTGTAGAACTGGCTGCACTGGAATCTGTAGAACTGGCTGCAGTAAAGTGGTATGAAACTGCTGAACAACCAAGAACTGCTTAGATGTATCTATAGAACTGGCTGCACTGGAATCTGTAGAACTAGCTGCAGTGAAGTGGTATGAAACTGCTGAACAACCAAGAACTGCTTAGATGTATCTATAGAACTGGCTGCACTGGAATCTGTAGAACTAGCTGCAGTGAAGTGGTATGAAACTGCTGAACAACCAAGAACTGCTTAGATGTATCTATAGAATCTGTAGATAAATTCCTGATATTTCAAGAGAATTGTAAATACTGGTGGTGGTGCTTATGGGAGGATGGAGGCCATAGTTCAAAGGAGAAGGGAAACTTTAGGGGCAATTAGTACCCATGAAGGCAATGAAATGTGTAATATTGTGATATGCATATGAGAAATTGGATACCATTCACCTAAGGAATATGGGTTGCAAATACACAGCATTTGTTATTGGGTGGCGTATTGTCTCATGTATGTGTGGCACAGAATGTTAATTTAAGAGAAACGGGGTGAGTGCAAATACTTTAGGAAAGTAACTCAGTATTGATTGACTACTGTGTTGGTTCGGACATCTAATATGGATAGATGAAACGTGGTGTGTGTGTGTGTGTGTGTGTGTGTGTGAGAAGAGGAAATATTTGCATATATACATATTTGTGTGTGTGTGCATGAGAGACGGAGAGGGAGAAAATTTCATGTGTGCACCTACACATTTACGCCTGTGTGTGTGTGTGAATATATATTTGGTGTGTGTGTTTGCAAATATATTTAGTGTGTACGCGTTTGCCCTTGCACACGTTTGTGTGAATATATATTTGGTGTGTGTGTTTGCATACACATTTGTGTGAATATATATATACATGCATTTGTGTTAAGATATATTTGTGAATGTTGATATATATTTGTGTGTGTGAATCTATATTTGTATGTGTGAATGTATATTCGTGTGTGTGAATGTATATTCGTGTGTGTGTGAATGAATGTTTGTGTGTGTGGGGGGGGGGATATATATATATATATATATATATATATATATATATATATATATATATATATATATATATCACTGCGAACATGCTTGTGTATATGTGTGCACACACAGACACATGTAATTGTAAAATATATAACAGTAAAATACAACGGAACCACTTAGTCCATTTAATTAGAATTACTATTATGATTGTATTTCTCACTAACCTCTCTACATCATCCCATTTCACTTTGTATATTATATTTGATGTTCTTACTTTTTGCTCTTCCCATATATTTATTTTTTATACACGCACCCCTGTCACGCTGATTAGAGTGATTTTATATATGTTCTTTGTTTTAACCCAATGATTTTCTTGTTTTCTTTGCTGATTTTGCTGGGTTTTTTTTGGTCAATCTATTTTTATTCTGATCTGATTCTTTCAACCCCCCCCCCCCCCCC
>OZ024745.1:90572801-90705301 GCA_964016885.1 Eledone cirrhosa | reverse complement strand
GATAAAGGCTAAGGGGTCATCTCTCCCAGTGATTTTGGATGGCCATTAACTCTTAAGAGCTCCTTTGCCCTTTGACAGGTTTTGTTTTTAGTCCTGCAGGATGTCCAAAGTCACCCTCCTCACCAAGAAACCTTGGTGGGGTTGCCAGTTTAGTCGCCAACGACCCGACCATGAGACAGGTTGTACTGGGATACATGTTACCAGTAGCCCCAAGTGGTGACCTGACATATATACATACATACATACATTCATCACCACCACCACCACCACCACCATCACCACCATACGTCCACTTTTCCCTGCTATATAATTGGAATTGGATGAATAATGTATACCCTTATTTGGACAAACCACACCCTGATGAGACAGCCAATAAACTGCAAAGCCCCTCGGCAAATAGTCTGGTACTAGCTGTTGGAACAACAAGAGCTCAGTCATCAGATCCCATCTCTTTATATCGTCATTACAGTCAACTTGGTCTTGTGTTATCTCCTTTGTGAAGTTCTGTTTCTTTAGGTCATTCTTAAAAACTTCATCCCATGTCTTCCTTGGTCTCCTTCATCCACAGGCACCTTCCACTTCAAGCACTTAGCACTCTTTTTTATGCAACTCACTCTCTCCTCCCACATCATATAACTATACTAGCAATTCCTCTTATGTCAAGTTTTCCCCTCAGTTTGTTTATGCTATGTTATTCATGTACACTAACATTACACACATATCGGAGTATACTCAATTTGTTTCTTTCTGGCCTCTGTCGGTCTTCTGCTGTTAGGGCCCATGTTTCACTACCATATAGCTTTGTAGTTTGCACACAGGTACTATACAGTCTACCCTTCACTCTGAAAGAAAAGCTCTTTGTTGTCAGCAGAGGTAACAGCTCCCTAAACTTCTTCCAGCCTCTTCTGATTATCTCCCACTTCTAATTTGGTCACGTAGGTAACAAAATATGTCAATAACTTCTAAAGAGCCTCCCTGGCAACTGAAGGTATTCATTTCACATGTGCTCTTAGTGTTTACTTTTCCTGTGTGTCTGCTACATACAAACTCTATCATTTCCATTAGCCTGGCTGCAATCCTACTACATCTTTTGTGCATCCATAAATTATTAGTGGACCTCCACTTGCACTTCAAATTAATCACTGTACTCATTGCCAACTCTCACTTTGCTGGTGGCTCCTTTATACATGGCCTGCACAGCCATATATATATATATATATATATATATATATAATTAAAAGTTTAACAAGGTTCAATGAATTCATCAAAGAATAAAGTTTGACAATAGATTATAAGCACGCTACAGAAAGGTTTTCTGGAGTTATTAATATTAAAAAGATATATAAATAATTAATAATATATAATTCCTAAACTTATATAACTGTTAAAAATTTAAATAATAATAATATATTTATACCTCATTATTGTTGATAGTGGAAGTGATAGATCGAGATAGCAAATCATGAGGAAAGAGATTAACATTTTTAACAGTTATATAAGTTTATGTATTATATATTATTAATTATTTATATATCTTTTTACACATTCTCATAGCACCCTCTCTATTATATATCATTTTTCATGTTTCAACTTAAGGTATATAAATATCGAGTTTTGTCATAACTAATTACTGCCATGACTAAATTATAACCATCAACATAGTCAAGGTATGTCAAGCATCAACTTATTTTATCAGATGAGGACGTACTGTTGAAATAGCTCAGTATCTCTGAAATATGTATAATAAAATATATTTGATCACATGAATGTCTATATTTATTAATATTTTGAAGCAATATATATATATATATATATATATATATATATATATATATATATATATATATATGGTCATGCCATGCATGTATATATATATATATTGTTATATTTTGGGAGGGCCATGCTGCCAATAAAAACACGCGCACCTGGTGGTTGGTTGGTTTGTTCAATAACCAGATGGTTGTTTATATATTGTCAAAGCTCTTTTGTCACACATTCTATGACCTCAGTGACTGGGTTTTTATTTTGTGTCCCGCCTTTGTTCTGTCCTACACCTTCTTGTTTTTGCGTGTTGTGTGCTGTGTGCTTGGTTTGCGCATGCATTACATCCAGGTGTGTTTTTATTTATTTATTTATGTGTTTATTTACTTGTCACTAGTTGGTTGTTTGTTCTATCTGTGTGAGTCTGATTTGTCTTATTAGTTTGGTTTTTGTGTGTGTCTGAATAACTTCATTTTGTCCTTAATTACTAGGTGTGATGTTGCTATTCCACTCATGTTTTCTGTTTAATTTTGGTTGAAGTTTGTTTATGTTTGTTGTCTCTGTGATTTGTTTGAGCATTGCATCTTTTCTGTGTGTGGATATAATGTTTATCTCTATGTTCTCCAGTGTGCCCCTATGTTCTATTTTTGCCTGTTGGTGGAGTACTGATGAGTTTTTCCCATCTTGGAGTTCTCACCAATGTTCACTTATGCTTTCTCCTATGCTATGGGCTGTTTTGCCTATGTATGTTGTGTTCTTATTCTTACACTGTCCTTCAGTACATCTTATGCTATATACTACGTTTCTAGTTTTGCAGTTAGTTTGCAGGCTTAGCTTGCAGACTGCATTTCCTATGACTCTACCAGGAGTTACAGGACCATACATACGTAGATGTGTGTGTGTGGTCATTAAATGATGATGTCGATGATATATATACACACACACACACACACACACACCTTACTGTGGTTAAACTGTGAGATATATATATATCGATAATTTTTATTTATATTTAGTCGCTTTATTTCTATTTTCCCTCCCTGCTGGTGTTACACACTCACACACACATACGTGTGTATGTGTATGTATGTATGTGTGTGTATATATATATATATATATCAATGGCGAAGGATAACCTGGAAAGCAGGACATGCAGTCCAATCGCCATGGCGGAAAGTGGGGCTGTGCAGCCCCCCCCCATTCCCTCTAAATGACCCTCCCGGTCAAAGCCGCATGTAGTGTTATCTAGTGTGTGTGTGTGTTATCTTTTTATGTGTCTACGATTTAGTAAGCAGTCAAATTCTGCTTGCCCCAAAGCTGTCGTGTGTGTATGTGTGTGTATTTTTTTTTGTGTCTATACGTTTTAGTAAGCAGCCAAAATTCTACTTGCTTCAACCAACGCAATTGATCAACTCAAGATTCTATAACGCATGCACGGACCCTTCGCCCCTGATATATGTATATATATATATCATCATTCATTTCATTTTACGTCGGCTTCTTCCTGCTTGCAAGGGTGGGACGGGAACTGATTCTGGCTTGATTTCTACAGCTGGATGCCCTTCCTAACACCAACCTCATTTACAGTGAGTGCTGGGTGCTTTTTTTCCTGTGGCACCTCCACGACCACTTTGCAGTGGAATGATAGGGACCCCAGTCCCTATCATCTCATTTCTACAGCTGAGTAAACTGGAGTAATGTGAAATAAAGTGTCTTGCTCAAGGAAACAACACATCAACCGGTCTGAGAATTGAACTCACAACCTTTCGATTGCAAGGCCAATGCTCTAACCACTAAGCCATGTGCCTCTCTCTCTCTCTCTCTCTCTCTCTCTCTATGAATAAATTTAGTCCTTCATCAGTGATCTTCCAGCCTTCATTGGTATTTCATCGCTTTAAAGACCATATACCTCTGTTTGCAATTAAAGAAAAAGAAAAGCAATGAAGACAAGATGCACAATTGTGTTGAATACACTTCTTATCTCTTTCTTTGTTTGAATGATTGGTGTGAAGATGTAGCTGAGTAAGGAAGTGATTATCACTGATCACAGCAGAGGTTCGGACATAGTGAATTGGTTGGTGATAGTGGCCGGTGATGTGGGTGATGCTCCAGGTAGCAATAGGTCTTCTGATATTGATGTTGTTAGTAGATTAATCACAGCTGTGGTTTGGACATAGTGAATTGGTTGGTGATAGTGGCCAGTGATGTGGGTGATGCTACAAGTAGCAATAGGTCTTCTGATAGCGATGTTGTATGTAGACTAATCACAGCTGTATGGCTAGGTGTTATTGGTGGCGGTGGTATTACTAGCCTAGTGTAGAGGTGTTTATTTGTATGTCTGTAGTATTGTTTTTTCTGGTGTGTGTGTATGTTTGTTTGTGTGTGTATGTGTGCATGCGCATGCGTGCATGTATGTTTGAGTGTGTCTGTGGGGGGGGATGTGATTCTGTGTGTGTGTATGTGTGCCTCTTGTGTATGTGAATGTGCATGTGTGTGTGTGTATGCATGCGCGTTTGTGTGTACATGTGTGTGTGTGTGTGTGTGTGTGTTGGAGAAATATTATTGTAGTGGTAGTATGTACAGTTATGCTGTTGGAGAATGTTGTTGTTTAACCACTAGGTCATTCCTGATTGATCAGATTTATGGTCAAAGGCGTTCTAACCATGACCATCCCATATTTTCTCCAGGTCCATATATATATATATATATATATATATATATATATACACACACACACACACATTACTCATAAATACATTATATAATATGTCCTTTTTCTATGATAGGGTGTGTGGGTGTTGGTATTTGAGCGTATGTAGTTGATGATGATGGTGGCCAGTAGCAGCTGGTGGTGGTGGTAGTAGTAGTAGTAGTAGTAGTAGCAGCAGTAGTAGTATTTGTATTGTGGCGGTAGTGTGGTGGTAGTGCTATTATTTTCATGTCGGATTAATGGTAATGGTATGGGTGGTGGTAGTATTGGTATAGGTGGTGGTGGTAGTGGTATTTGTACCAGGTAGGTGTTGATAAAGATAATAACAGTGCAAATTATAGTAATATAATTTGGTATGTTATATTACAGTTTAGTCCCAGGTCATTTTAACCCAGCTGACCTTTCATCAAAGCCCTTCCTATCATGACCATCTATTATTTCTTATAAACATTAAGTACTTCTGTCTATATTTATCAATATAGTCTTTATTTATGTAAGTATTAGGGTGTATTTTAAGAGAGATATGGCTATTATTTCTAGCGGATCAAGCGACTGCATAGAGATTCAACAGTTGTGTTATAGGTAGTAGTAGTGGTGGTGGTGGTGATGCTGTGTGGTGACTGTAATATTAATGGTGGTCGAGTGTTGAAGAATGTTGGTACATTTCATTAGTGGCTAATTACTTTCTTACCCACCCTTCCTCTAATATTTATAGTATTAAAGCTGTTCATTAAATTGCTCGTTAAATGCTGGACGACGGAGGAGAGTCCTGTTTTATTATCATTAACAGCTTGTGCAAGGAAGTTATTGCTTTATTTTTCCAGTTTATCAATAAATGTAGTTTGCTTGGAAGATGAAGCTGTAGACTGGTGTGTCTCTGTGTGTGAGTGTGTCTGTGTAGCGGAGTGGGCAGGCCTGTCAGTTGAAGGACAGGGGAGACTGTGAAACACACACTGACTTATTGGCTGTCAAAGCTGTGTCATGTTGTCTTGTATCAGTCAACCTTTCTTCCAATCTCCAAGTAACATACTAAATGAGAAAGGATGAGTGAAGCAAACATAAACATCTGTCTCTCTTTTTCTCTTTCTTTCCTTTCATCTTATTCCCCTCTCTTTCTTTCCTGTCTCTCCTCTGTTTTTTTCCCCTCTCTCTTTCTGTTTTTCTTCACCCCCTCTCTCCTTGGTAACTACTGTTGCTGCTACTGCTGCTCTTGTTGCTGCTGCTATCATTGCTGCAGCAGCTGCTGCTGTTACTACTGAACTTCCTCTTTTCTCTTGGATAAGAACAGAGATGCCATCATGAAGTCGGCTCCCACTGCTGCTACAGATCAATATTTTGCCTTCAACTGACTTGCTTTGCTTTGTTTTGCTTTCCTTTCCTTCTGTGTATCGTCATTTCTGTCTCGCCTGCCTCTCATCAGTTCAATACATTCATCTGGTGTCATTGCTCAGACGATGGACTGATGTGGAAGTATTTCTTGAGAGACTCATCTAATCGAACCGGTGACTAGCTTGTCTGGCTGGCTGTCAGACTGGCTGGCTGGCTGGCTGGCTGGCTGGAATTATTGGCATTGTTGGCTGGTTGCTTGCTACTTGGAACTCCGACTAGCATTTTCTGATATTCTTCAACTTGCAATGCCACTTGTAACTGAAGGATAACAGATAACATGCATTTTGAATTTGGTGAAATATAGTCCAGCTGCGAAAGCTGATTGAACCTGTGTTTATCTGCTATCATTAGCTATATTATCTGAGTATGCTGATAATGTCTTGTGATAATACTTAAGGACTGTCTCATGAAGCTGTTTGACAAGAAAGGACTGTCAGAGAGAGCAAAGCTGATAGGAGTTTACTGTAAAATCACTTGCCTGCCAGTTCTTATCATCATCAACATCACCACCGTCATTTAACATCCGTTTTTCCCTGCTAGCAAGGGTTGGATAAAGTTCTGTTTATGATACCAATATATATTTTTTTTTTTACTGAGGTTCTAACCTCAGTTATAAGATATCTTTGATGGCGCTTGGTATCCTTGTGGCTTCCAGAACATCGACCACGTCTTCCACGCTTTTGCGTCGAAGCTCCACTGCTTTCCAGAGGACCAACTATAAGAATCATAGCATCTGTAGTAGCAGTAGTGGTGCGAGCAGCGACAGCAGTGGTGGCGAGAGTGTCAGCAGCAGCAGCTGTTTGTCCATGGGGATGCGGGATCTATCGGAGGCAGATGGTTCCACAGTACGTTCCAGCTGGGTCTATGTGGAAATGAGCAATGTTAATGAAGATGCACCGCTCTCCTCCTCCTCCTCCTCCTCTTCATCTTCATCGTCCCCGCATCCTTTCCACCCGCTGTCGTTGGAATCAAAGATCAACTTACTGCGATGGCAGACGAAGCGGTGCTCTGTTTCGTCATGTGAGTCGTACAGCACAGCTGGCCACAGTGTCATACGCAGCCTGAGTAGACTGTCATTTATCGATGATGTCAGCAACGAACTGTGGAAGGAGAACCCAGATCGGGATAGCTACAACACTTTCTCTGTGTCCGAAGAGGAGCTTACCCGGATTATAAAGTACCTGGAATCCAAGTTGGACGGCAGTCAGTGCATCAGTTCTTCGCTGGACAGCTCAGATAGTGTCATCAACTGCGCATCCAATGACATAACGCAAGTTGTTTCTCCCACGGTGACATTCATTCTAGATACTTATTGTAACATGTATCTCTTTGGGTGAGTTCTTCTCATATTTGATTCTTTCTTTGATGTTTTTTCTCCATTTTCCATCATCACTGTCATCATCATAACTCATCAACATAATTGTCACCACCACCATCATCAACATAACTGTCATCATCAACATAGCTGTCATCATCATCATCATCATCATCATCATCAACATCAACATAACTATCATCATCAACATAATTGCCATCTCTCCATCAACATAACTGTTGTCGTCATCATTCACATAATTGTCATCATTGTCAACAAAGCTGCCATCATCATCATGACTGTCAACATCAACATGACTGTCAACATCAACATGACTGTCAACATCAACATGACTGTCAACATCAACATGACTGTCAACATCAACATAACTGTCAACATCATCATAACTAAATCATCATCAACATAACTGTTGTCATCAACATCAACATCAACATAACTGTCATCAACATCAACATAACTGTCATCAACATAACTGGCATCATCATCATCAACATAACTGACATCATCATCATCATCATCATCAACATAACTGACATCATCATCATCATCAACATAACTGACATCATCATCATCATCATCAACATAACTGTCGTCATCAACATAACTGTCACCACCACCTATTTCATTATTATCATCACCATCATTACTGTCATTACCATAGTATCGCCATCATTATTATGATTAGAATACTAGAATTGGTTATAGTAAATAGATTACCCGACTAAATATTTTATAGCTGTTGTTGTTGTCATGTAAGGTCCAATACTATGTTGTGGTAAAGACTTAGAGAGTTTTTGCTTCTAACCCAGCTAAAGTTTGATGCCAGGAATATATTGTTGTTTAATGATGGTGCTTAAAGAAATGAGTTTGGTGCTGAAAAAAGGAGTTTGGTGTTTAACAAAATGAGTTTGGTGTTTAACAAAATGAGTTTGGTGTTTAACAAAATGAGTTTGGTGTTTAACAAAATGAGTTTGGTGCTTAAAGAAATGAGTTTGGTGCTTAAAGAAATGAGTTTGGTGCTGAAGAAAAAAGTTCTTATTGTTATAAATGATAATTTCTTCTGAAAGTGTATGGGTCAATGTTTGTAGGGAAATGTTGCAGCTAACAGAATTGGTCTCTCTCTCTATAACTGTTACTAATTTTATTGGGTTGATAGCCTTTTATTGAATTGCTGGCCTTGTGTCTAAATTAGAAACTGTTATTATTGTTATAGTTATTTAGTTTCAGGTTAGTTATGATCAAAGACACTCTAGCCATGACATATTTCAAGTGTTGACTAAAATTTCATTATCTAATGTGTTCTTTAAGAGTGTGATTGAGGAAGATTTGGCTGCTATTTCTAGTAGGCTGACTAAGCACATCAAGGCTTTATCATTATTGGCTCATTATCATTTTCCTGACATTTGAACATTATTCTATGTACTTTACATGCACCTTTGATGAGTTGTAGTGCACCTGAGCACAGTACACAATAATTTCATTATTATTATTGTTGTTGTTGTGTGTGATAGAATTCAGAATCGGTAGAATACCAAACAAAATATTTTCTTGTAATCATCCAGCATGAGTTCAAATCCTGTCGGGGTTGTGTTTATCTTTAATTCTTTCAGGCCTGCTAAAATAAATTTCTGTGCACAAGTGATACGGTTCATCAGATTATTTCTGCCCTATCCTTAAATTTGTACCTTTCTTCTCATTGCAAGATGTCATTATGAATACAATATTGGTCCTTATTTGTGAATAAAGGGAGGAGATATAGTTAATTAAACCGTATACAATACTTGCTTGGAACTTCAGACAAGGTCAGTCTTGCGGTAGGAATGATTATTGCTATCTTCCTTTGGCACAATGTTCTTTATTTGTAGGGAACACATATATAATTGATTGAATTGATTTCTAGTCTATTACTGCTATTTCAACCTCTGAGGTTGACCCTAGTCAACTTTGCCTTCGATTAAACACAGAGATTGAAAGTGGCATAACTAAATGCTACAAGGCATCTATTCTGACAATTTTACCATTTTTACTACTCTCATAACAATAACGATAATGATGATTGTGTGTGGGTGTTTTATCATTCCCAAAACATCTATTGTTATAAGCCATTGTTTCTGTTTTATTCATCCATATTTGGGTTCTTTCTATAAAGATCTGGAGATAGAACATATTCGGGTTCTTTTACAAAGAGCTGGAGATAGAATGGACCCAAATGTGGATGATAAAGACAGAAGCAATGCCTGTAATAATAGGTGATCTGGGAATGATAAAACACACATAACCAAAACCCCAGAGTGTACAAATATATATAGCATACAGAAAATAGCATTAAGCACTGTACAGACTCATGAAAAAACAACAACACTGCATCTACCCAAGGCACACAAAGCTGTGCTCGGTAATGTTATGACGACATAAAATAAAAACAGGACTAATAATAACAACAACAATCATCATCATCATCATCATTGTTTAACGTCCATCTTCCACGCTAGCATGGGTTAGTAATAGCAATGAAAAACATCGGAACATTATTGGTAAAATAATGTTTTATTTATTGTTAATTAAGGTTTTATTAACTAGAATAACAACCTACATTATTTATATTTTAAAAAAATGTTTAATACATTAATTCTGTTTAATATTTTAACATAGGTAATTAATTTTTAATTATTATATATTTGATGGATTAATTTTTATCTGCTACATAATTATATTTAAAACAAACATTAAACCATTCATGGCTATATTTCTCATGAAATACACTGCCTGTATGTTTCGAGAAATTTTGAAATTATTGAAGAATTTGGAAAAATTTAGTAAAATAACTAACATTTTCTTCATTATACATGCAGTGTTTGTGAATTAATTTAATAAAAAGTTCTTTTATGAAATATGATAGAAAGTATTTTGTTTAATTCTGAACACGTTAACCCTTTTGATATCAAACCACCTGAAACCGTCCCTAGTTCCACAATACAAAACTGCTTAGTTTAAAGTCTTGCCATATTTATCTAAAACCCTTCCATCATAATTCTATGTAAGAATCTTTAAATCATAATCTGAACAAGAAAGTTAGTTTAATTACTAAATCCCTCCAATTTTTTTCTATTATTTTCAAAATTATTTGAGTCATAAGCAATGTTTTTTATTAAATATATGGTAATAAAAGGTTGAAGCAATGGAAAAAAAAAACAATAATTTAAAAATTTATAAATTTCAATAGATTTCCTTCATGTGGAATCGTTTCAGTGCTATATCTTATATTGGTTTCATTTACTCAACAAACATAAATACTTGTTGAGAGAGTGAAGAAACTTCTACGTAGTTCGTCGACTTGCTGATGTAACAGCTGTAATATCTTTTAACATTAGCACCCCTTGTTGAATGTAGTAAGTATTATTGATGGCTCAACAGGTAGAATGAGGATCACTTGCTATTTTCTACTCGTTACTTTCATGGTTGTGTTGTTGTTGCTCAGTAAATCTATTGAACATTTATTATTGGTGATACGTTATTTATTGACTGACAGAATTCACAGTAAGGTGATGAATAGCTTTTGCATAACATTATTCAAAGACCAATTACAACCATAGAATTTTATTGGTCTGTCTTATCACACAAATGGAATATATTATATTTGTTTTATCGATGCCATTTTGTTACTGAAAATTACAACTGCCATTTTGTTACTGAAAATGTAAAACATGTTCAGAAAAACTTTAAACTTGAAATTTATAAGTTAAAACAATGAAAAAGTGAAATCTCAAATTGTATCCTAGATATGGTATTTTATAATTGGAGAAAGACTTTATGCTCAGCTTGTATATTGTATATCACCATTTTTAACAAGTAACTGCATCATGCTTAACTTTTTTAGAATTATCATTTATACTTTCATCCTGGGGGGGGGGGGGGATAAAATAGGGATCAGTTAAGTAACAGCAATGGGGTTTATCAATTACACTTCTCCCACCAAATTGTAACCTTATGCTAATGTTAGAAATAATTTTCATTACTATTGTTATGATTTAATTATGTTTCAAAGTAACTACCAGTCATATACTAGGGGTTGGCTCAATGAACTGTTGTTAATTTGTGGACTTTAGTCAGTGAAAGAAATCCTAAAAACAATGGAACCACTGAAGTGGTAAACACATTCTGTTGAATGTTTAAGAGGATTTAATTTCATCACTGTGAGGTTCTGACAACAAATCTATACATAGTTAACTTTTCTATTCATTCCCCTTAAATTAGAAATAAGCAGCAACAATAGATTGGGGTTGATTTACTTGTCCTTACCCCCTCTTGTGTGTGGACACACATATATGTGCATGCACATACACACCCACTCACACATTGCATGCTCATGTGCACACACCCACTCACACATATACATACACATTCACACATCCATGGACACCCACACACATATCTAACGACAAGGTAAAATGTCATAAGTGGTTTTAGTGCCAAAGTAAATTCCTTGCAGTGTTGTTCTTTAATCTTACACCTATATTCTGCATTTAAATTTTGTCAGGTTAGATTTTGCCCTTCATTTTCACTAATTAAAATGCCAACACAAGCCCATTAATAAATGTTAGTTAATTTGATGTCACCATTCAACCTGCAATAGTAACCCAAATCTCCCTTGAAAGACTCTCTACTGTTGTAAAAATGGAAGGACACAATGGATAATGTAGTCTTATACATAATATGTCTGAGAAAATGACATTGTTATGACTCAAATGTCCTTGTTTATAGGTCTGTACATTCAGAGACAACCTGGTGCTAAACTGCTACAAACTCATTTATTCTACCAACTATAATTTCCCTTATGGATTAATTGGTTGTTACTAATTGAAACCAATTAATATCTAATTAATTTTATTTAATTCAATTTATAGTAGAATTCTAACACTAGAGCCTGATTGATGATATTTTGTTGTTTGAAGATCAAAACTTAAGAATTTCAGTTGCGGTGTAATTTTTATTGAATATTGTTATATTCAGAGTAAATTTGTGATAAGTTAATTGTGATGAGCTGCTCAGAAGAGAATCGAGACATTTTCAGTTAAGCCTTTCATCATCTAAGAAAAAAACATTCTCTCAGAAGACAGGCTTAACTTGAAACATCAGAATTCTCTTCTCCCCACAGAATATGTATTTAAATTTACAAACTATATCTTTGCTGATATAGACCGCTATTAGTCTCCTCAGAGCCTGGTTTCTTATTTGTTTATAATTCTTGAAAGATGGCAGTTTGAGTTGATTCCTAAAAGGGAGGAGATAGATAGATAGCTACACGCACGTGCGCGCACACACACACACACACACACATGCACACACACACGCACACATACACACACACACACACACACTCTCTCTCTCTAACTGGCTCGTTTGAAATATTAAATATGAGTTTTGCCATGTTTTTTTGACGGTTTAGTCAGGGAGGGAAGGGCAGTACACACAACCCTCTATATTTTAGGGCCTTTGAAACTAATAAGAAGAAGGCAAGACATTATGCTTCAATCAGAGACTTGACTAAAAATAACCTAAATACTTGCAACAGAGTGAAGTCTGCTACAAGGATCAGACAGTTGTGTTAAATTGGGCAACATATAAAGTCTATTACCCAAGAACTCTGAATGCTAAGAGCTGGAACAAATTCTTCAAGGCATCTCATCTGAATTTTGCCAATTCACTGCCAATTCTTGACCCCAAAAGAAATATCTATATCCATTTCTATGTACATTTTTAAACACATCACTGCTACCAAAAACATTCATGCATGCCCTCATGCATGTACACCAAACACACACACCCACCCACCCACTCATTAACAAACATCCACCCACCCACTCATTAACAAACACATCCACCCACCCACTCATTAACAAACACATCCATCCACCCACCCACTCATTAACAAACACATCCACCCACCCACTCATTAACAAACACATTCACATTCATATTACTAAAGACAAACATACTTATTACTGTTCTTCCCACATACATTCCTACTCGCAATTCCAGCTCCTCATCTCTATTGAAATACGGGAGGGTGCTGAAAAGTTCCTGGCTTTAAGGGTATTGTGAAAGGGTAGAGCTGCTACCTTTACAGGGGAGGTAGGACCACTGCAATAAGTGTGTGAATCTAAGAGGGGAATATGTTAAATAAAATCATAATTAACTGATCCACCTGTATTTTCTTTTACCCAAATCCAGGAACTTTTCAGCATCCCCTCATATTTCTCTTATTCTCTCTTTTTCTTTCTAGTCACTCTGACTAATGTTCTCTTCCACTTTTTCTCAATTTCTGTCTTTTACTCTTCCTTTTTCCTCACTAAATTTATCTTGTTCCTTGTTCTATATAGAATATTTTGTAGTATTTCTTCTGGTTCTCCGTACATTGAATTAAAATTCTGCTGCGACCAACTCCAACTTTCCTCCTTTCAGGGAAGATAAAGTACCAGCGAAGGGTAGTGGGTCGGCAGAATTGTCAGAGTGTTGGATAAGCTGATTTGCAGCATCTGTTCTAGCTCTCCCTGTTCTGAGATCAAATTCTTCTTAGGAATTCAGATTATACTTATGACTAGGTCTGATCACCCTACTATGGGAGCACAACTGGTCATCAAAGCTGTAATAGATGGAGGATGGTATGGCCCTTGCTGTCAAACAACAACAATGATGATGATGAGGAGGAGGATGACTCATCTCATTCTGCCTAGAGTTCTCTCACTTTTTCCATCTCTTTCACTAACAAAATCTGTATTAAAATCTTTTTCTATTGAAACAAACCTCTCAAATTCAATCCAAAGCGGAACATTGTAAGACTGCCACCAACCCATCCTGTGTTCTGGTTATCTTAAAAGAATAATTTAAATAGATTATCTGAATAGGAGAGCAACTTTGTTGATTGATGAATAAACACAGTATATTTTAAATCCAATCATTCAGCTTTTTTTTCTTTTAAATCTTTTTTCTATTGAACAACTTATGAAACTGCAGAGTAATTTTCAGTTTATTAGAGGCAGCTGCATTCCATTAAAGGCTCAGGGATATATCAGACATAACAGGTTGGGTAGGTTCTGTGTGTATATAGGAAGCCTTAATTTCTTTGCTTCTATCTCTGGGAGACAGATATTGGAGATCTAAAACAATTTTTATCAAGTATTTCACTTGAGGTTACAACTTCAACTCATAAATATTGAGAAATATATTGATTTAATTTATGATTGATTGATGTGATTCCAATATACAATATAATGATTCATATTTTATTTCTGAAAATCCCCAAATGCGGTACTGAATAGATATTGTAAAACAAAAGCTTTTAATCTTTTATTTTCATGTTATATATTGACATTTATCTTATCTCATGACATACATCTAGATAATTTATTATTATTTTAATTATTTTATCCTCTTAATGCTTTGTGAAGTTTATTCTTTAATTTATCAATATTTTAGAATAAAACTAAAAATTGATTTCACCATCTTGCATTAGAACAAAACAAAAAACAAACCAACAAAACAGCAATAATAATAATAATAAAATACCCCCCCCCCCCGAACAAAACGAAAAACAAAAAAATTATTTTCTTTTTTGTAAAATTTCAATTCCAAGTCGTTCTTCCTGTTTTGTTTCTGTAAAAAAATTAAAACAAAATTATTATGACATTATTACTTGCTGGAAAGTTTTAGCGTGAATGATTGTACTAGTTAGGCTATTTTTTTGTACATCAACCAATTCTTTTTCCTTTTCCTTACATTCCTGCTACACTTTTTGACAACTAAAACTAAAAAGATCCAGATTCGCAAACTTCTTTTCTTTTCTTATTTAAAATTTTATTTGAATTTCCTCTGTCATAGTTAAAATGGCTGATTCCAGTTATTGTTTCTACCATTTTATATGCTTGAGCTGTTAAAAATTCTTGCAGTAAAGGATGTGAATGACTTAACATTACTGAAAAATAACTCAATGAACCATACAGTTCGATCAACACATTTTTTTTTTTTTTTTTTTTAATTTTCTTATCAATAATCATTTTCATCACCATCCTAGTATTGATTTAATTTTGGCAAAGTTTAATGGATTTGATCTTGAACATAGCTATTAACCCTTTTGATATCAACTGGCCTCAAACCACCCATTTTAAAGGATTCCTATTTAAATTAAAATCTTCCAACATAATTTTATCTAAGAAGCATATGTTAGTAACAAGATGATTAATGATTTTAGTAAACCCTTAAAATGCTTCAATAATTAATTGAAATATAGTGTATTTCATTAACCCTTTTGCATTCAAACTGGTTAGATTCAGCCAGAATTCTCTTACCTCTTTCTGTTCAAACCGGCTGTAATTGGCTGCTCATACTTATGTTAAGGTATTGTTCTCAAAATAAATAATATCAAAATCTCATAGATTCGATATTATGTGAGATAAAGCCTTTGCACAAAAATTTAATAGTATATATAGAGTAATGTAAATGCTAAAGGGTTAAAAAAAATATGGCCACGAAAGGGTTAAAGCTACCATCAACAACTTTGAGTTAATGTTTATTGGCAAAAAACTGCACAACCGATTAGTTAGAAGTATTCAAAAGTATTTCTACAAGTTATGAATATTGTAGATAAATGAGCTTATTATTAGTAAACTAGAGATACAGACTAAAAGAAAGTATGGCAGCAGTTATATATGTCTAGGTATGTATTATTGTTATTTAGTATGAGAAGCATTCAATTAGACTATCTATTGAGGACAAAGTATATGGCCGACTACACGGGTTTACAGCTTTTCTATATATATATTGTGTTTAGGTAATCAACCAAACATTAGTACTTACTAAAACTTTCATCACAGATGCAGATGCTGGCTTCAGTAATGCATCCGGAAGTGATATTTGCCTGTTTTGTTCTGGCCGATAAAAATGAAAAAAAAAAGCAAACATAAAAAAAGTTAAAAGCCTCCACAAAATAAACAACCATTTTTGAGCTAATGAACCATTTCAGGAAGTATGGTGATGGATTTCTAACATGCCGGATCCAGGAAGTGCATTATTTCACAGCCTCATACTACTGTTTATCAAGAGTGGTTAGCATTAAATGAAACAATACAGTGGCAAGCTTCCAAAACTTAGAGGCTGTAATTTACTGACAGGTGAACAAGCAGTCATATGGAATCGATGAAGTGTGACCTTGTGATGTCAGTCAAGTCAAATTATTAAGCTAGGAGCTTCTTTTTTGTTGTTGCAGGTGAAAGAAATATAATGTTAGTGCTTATTTCCAAATTGTGAGGTGGGCTGTGATGTAGGTGCTACAGGGGTGCTTGCTGGTTACAGTGAGCAGTTAATAGGAGACAATTTAAAGCTCCCCATCTTTCTTTCTCTATCTCCTATTTCTTCCCCCTCTCAACGACATCCTTCACAGAATTGTAAATAATCTCAAGATTGGAGCTATCTCTTTACTATCACTAATTCTTTCCTGTTTTATTTACCTATTTTATTTTTTTTTTAAATGGTAGGAAGTAGTTTTTTTTGGTTTGTTTATGGCTTAGTGAAAAGATGAAGAGTATCACCCATGACGATTGCAGGGCCTCTAAGACATAGCTCATTGGTTATTGCCGTAGATGATAGTGTATCTGTACATCATTCCAGCATTCTTGGTCCTCATACCACTTGTTTACTCACTGCTATCGGAGCAAAGTTGGCCACATACAGGAGTGAGCCCTGTGAGTTGAAATGGTTATTTTAACACGTCTCCCTCACTATCTTCCAGGGTAGCACTTTCTCCATTATGACTGCTGGGACCATGAGGTAGTTTGTACTTGGGATTCTAAATCCACAATGAACAGATCATTCAAGTTACTTTTCTGAATTCAGAGATCACAGCTCCGATGCTATGGGCATGTGGTTAGAATGTCTTAGGAAAGAACCATTGGAAAAATGCGTAGCTTGAAGATCAGAGAGTCACTCCTGGTAGAGTTACTACTTCTTTGAATTGAGAGATCACAGCTCCAAATTATATGGGCATGGGTTTAGAATGTCATTTAAAAAATTGCTGGGCAGATTTTATGGGCAACTGGCAGGAGTCCCAGGAGTAGACACTGAGCAAGATGGCTTGATAAGATCCATGAGCTTGGCTGGTCTCGCTTGGGGAACCAGCCCGATCAGTTGGAGACAATTGCTTATGACAGGACTTGCTGGAAAGATTGTTTGAGGACTCTGCCCCCACAACACTCTCAGGAATAAGTGGGTGAAGATGAAGAAGAATATATATAAGTTTTCCAATGATTTTCAAATAATTTTGAAAAATAACCAAGAAATTGAAGGAATTTATTTATATAACATTCCCATTTTTAAGCTGGTGTTTGGAACATAACTTAAGAAAGGTTCTTACATAAAATTATGATAGAAGATCTTTAGATAAATATAAACACTTTAAGTCAGATGGTTTTGCATCATAGACAAGGGGCATTTTCAAGTGGGTCACTATCAAAATGGTTAAAACACTTCCCAACAACAAGTTCCAAATGAATACATTCATTATTAATTTTGGAATCAATAGGGCAGCAGATTGGCAGTATTGGTAGAGCGTCGGACATTATGCTTTGTGGCATAGAGTTTAAGCCCTTTATGTTCTGTGTTTAAATCCCATCAAGGTTAGCTTTGCCTTTCATCCTTATGGGGTCGATAAAATAAAGTACTAATCATGCACTGGGGGTGATTTAATCGACCCCACGAATTTTAGCCTTGTGCCTAAACCAGAAACTGTTGTTATTTTTGGAATGAACTTCTTTTAGTTTTGATGATGAATGTCCCAGTTGTTCCATCAACGGAACAGTCTGCTCCTGAAATTAATGTGTAAATGGTTGAGCATTTCTGATACATGTACCTTTTACATACTTCTCAGGGAGATTCACAGCATGACATAGTCCATCCAATGGGCTTTGAAGCAGTTTCCATGTATCAATTTTCATTGACAAGGCAATGGGTCAGTCTGGGGTTATCATAAAGGACACTTGCCTAAAACATCACACAGATTGACCTCTGGACTTAATGATTGTAAAGTGAACTTCTTAAAACATTTGGCTGTTGCTGTTGCATCACCACAATCATCATCATTATCGTCACCATGATCATCACCACAATCACCATCATTATCACCACAATCACTACCACCACCACCACTACCACCACTTTCTTTTGACTTGCTTTAGTTTAAAGCAAGTGAAGTTAAACGACTTCACAATGAACTCCTAGATTATTTCTGTTATTAATCATTCCAATGTTTTTGCATGAAATTTTAGTTTCTGAATGTGTAGATAAAGTATGAATGATTGTGGGACAAAGTGTTATAGAATTAATGTTTTATAGAATTATTTATAATCTTTGTCACTGAATGATAGCAGGAAAAGATTAAGTGTCTGTCTAGTGCCATAGAGGTTTAACTTGTTTGTAATTCCATGCTAATGCTAATGAAGAAATCTCAGAAAAAATATATTTCAAATATAACAAGTACTGGAGTAATTGCATTTTATTTTTTTTTAATATAATCTATGCATCACAGTGTCTGTAATAGATAGATCTTGTGTATAAAGTGCAACTGTACTTTTAAAGTTTTAAAATCTGCAAATAGTAGTATGTATTATACACAAATAAATACAGTAATATACATACTTACTTAAAAATTATGTTATATATACATATCACAGTATCTGTAATAGCTAGTTCTTGTGTATAAAGTGCAATTATACTTTTTAAGGTTTAAAAATCTGCAATAGTTGTGTGTATTATACACAAATAAATACAGTAATATACCTACTTACTTAAAAGTACCTAAAAACTATAAACAGTTATTGTAAATTCATGTTAATATTTTCCAGCTTTCCACAAGGTTTTTCCAGCATGTTTATTATAATTAGTTGACAAACCTGCTCACTGTGTTTATAAACAAACTCTGTAGATGTATCAGGTTCTGTCCAGTTCAATAAGTACAGGATGTAGATTTAATGGCTGGATTTATTTATAATGTATAGGGTATTGTTGGTTAAATAAAATTATCTATCTTATCTGGTTTGATAACGATATGTGTACAGTAATACTAATAGTAAAAAAAAGTTTTCTTGAGAAAGAAAAACAACAACATAATCTATATATATAAAACTGTGGTTGTCTGTCTGTCTATCGATTTTTGGCACACATCTCCTCTTAGAATCTCTCACGGAATTGCACCGAAATTGCTATACTTGTACATTGAGCCCTAGCGAAGACATCGGACAAATTGACCCACCCTATGTGACGAAATCGAATATAATGTATCGATTTTTGAGCGTAAGTTATCAGTTATTTCCCTTTGTTCTGTTTACATTGAGCGTCTTACGTAAAAAATTACGCTGGCTTTCTCAGCGTTTAAAATGACATTAACACAATACACGAACAGACAGTTGTCGAGCCAGCAAAATATTGACCTGCAAAATTCATCAGTTCGAACACTAAGCTTCCGTTTTGCTTCATTTCCATTTAAAAGCATTTTAAAACAATATTTTTACTTGAAAACAAGTCTATTTAAAGACTATGTAAAACAAGCAAATATTTCGTCGTTAGGCGTGCAGACAGACAGTCGTGCAGACAGACAGTCGTGCAGAGAGGTGATATACGCGTGCAGACAGACAGTCGTGCAGAGAGGTGATATAGGCGTGCAGAGAGGTGATATAGGCGTGCAGAGAGGTGATATAGGCGTGCAGACAGACATAACTGATAATTTGGTTACGCTAATGTTTTTCTCTGCGTTGCAGTGTTTACATTTTCGATCTTTGTTAATAAATAACCAGTGCAGTTTCTATCCCCAGCATCCTCTTTTGTTATAACATTCGGGTTATCGTTATGTTTTCTTAACTTCATAAGGCATATTGTTGGTTGAGGGAATATTAATCAAAAACACCACATGCAAGTCTGCACAGTAGACACTACAGTTTTTAAGCCGAGAAAGAAACTTAACATTGTAACTTTAACACAGCTACTGAGCGACCCCGAGCAACGCCGGGCTTTACTGCTAGTACTCATTAAAACTGTTGAGAGAAAAGACAAGCAAGAAGCAGAAAGGATGAATGATTTTCAGTAATAATAGAATATCTTATATTGTATATAAATTTAGGAGAAGCTTAACTGTGATTGTCCTCCTTCAAGGATCATAAAACATGTACCATAAATGGTTCCAATATTATCAACTAAAATCCTCAAGGTTAGTTCCCCAACATGGCTACAGTCAAATGACTGAAACCAGTAAATATAAGGAATTAAAAATTTTAAAATTAATAAAATCATTATCATCATTTAATGTCCATTTTCCATGCTAGCATGGGTAAGTGAGGCTATCCCATTGTGAGACATCCAGGTCGGAGGACTGTTTTGCTTACACAGAACTGATTTTGGCTTGGTTTCTCTGGCTGGATGACCTTCCTAATGCCAACCACATTTACAGTGTGTACTGGGTGCTTTTTGTTGTGACACCTACACGACCACTTTGTTTTTACTGGAAGCAATGTTTAAATCAGCATGTCTTGAGAAATTATGCTATAATACCTCGTTCAGAGAATCAGCATCTTGTTACACATTTGTTGGAACATATGTAATAGCTTGTCTTTAGTTAAAACAGTACGTTGTTTTTGTAACATCATATTCCTGATAATAATTCACATTGTGATATCTTGTCTTCAACCTAACAATATACTTTTGAGAGTAATCCATGTTGTGATATCTTCCCTTCAACCAAGCAACATATTGCAGATAACTATTCATGTTGTGATATCTTGTTTGCAACCAAACAACATACTGTTGATAATTATGCAGGAAACTATAGAAATGATGCATTACTATATAAACTGGCAAATATTTAAACAACAGTATCTTGTTTTTATCAAAAAATAATATATCGTTGAAAATATATTCCTGTACTAATATTATCAGACACAATAGGAAAATTATTTTAAATATATATATATATATATATATATATATATATATAGTATTTACATATCGAGAAAGAGAGAAAAAGGAGGGATAGGTGATACATATAGTTATTTGCCAAGTAGCCAATTATATATATATATATATATATCATCATCATCATCAATTATATATATATATATCATCATCATCATCATCATCATAGTGGGGGGGGGGGGTTGAAATAATTATATATATATATATATATAATTGTTTCTACTTTTGGCACAAGGCCAGCAATTATCCAATGTATTACTGGTACTTTATTTTATCGACCCTATAAGGATGAAAGGCAAAGTTAACCTCGGCGGGATTTGAACTCAGAATGGCAAGGGCCGTAACTCTATGCATCAAAGCATGGCGTCCGACCCTCTACCGATACTGCCAATCCACCACCCCTATATATATATATATAATGTGGGAGAGTGTGTGTGTCTGTGGTGCTGAGACCGGGGAGGCCACTAATCATTAGAGTACTCAAAGATGCAGAGTGGGTATAGAGATATATAAAATTTTACGCATATCTCTCTCTCTCCCTCTCATATATATATACATAAACGAACTAAGGGAGAAATTAGGAATAAGAGGGATCAGATGTTGTTTACTCGAGAGAAGACTACGTTGGTACGGCCAGGTGATGCGCATGAAAGACGACAGCTGTATAAAAAAGTGCAGGGCAATAAAAATAGACGGTAGCCACGGAGTAGGCAGACCCAGAAAAACCTGGGACGACTTGATAAATTCCGACCTCACACACTTACACCTCTCCAAGACAATGTCACTGGACCGAGATCTTTGGCGCTACACAGTTATACAGAAGACCCGCCTTGCCTAAGTACAAAGCGAAACCTACAGTCAGTAGGCACCTCTAACAAAATACACCCCCGTCCCACTACCCCCACCCCATCCACACCACCCCCTTAAATGTGAAGTTATGTTTGTACCACAACATCCAGTCCGAAACAAATGAGGTCGCGTAGGTGTCACGACAAAAAAACACACAGTCCATGCTGTAATGTGGCCGTGTAGGTAACACGGTAAAAACCTCCCAGTCCACACTGTAAACGTGGTTGGTGTTGGAAAGGGCACCCAGCCGTAGAAAATCCGCCAGACATGTAGGTGTCACAACAAAAAAAACACACAGTCCACGCTTTAATGTGGCCATGTAGGTAACACGGTAAAAACCTCCCAGTCCACACTGTAACGTGGTTGGTGTTAGGAAGGGCATCCAGCCGTAGAAAACCCGCCAGACAGTCCTATACGAGCAGGGCAACCAATCTTGCCTCAAGTGGGAAAACTCCCGTCCAAACCCATGCAAGCATGGAATATGGACGTTAAACGATGATGATGATGATGATGATGATATATATATGATGTGCATTGTTTGAAAATGTGAAAGTTTATCATTTAAAGCATGTCAAACTAGACTGATAGCAATGTTAGGAAGCACAATAACTGATTTTAACTATTGGAAACACTTTGTAGGAACATCCAATCATCCATTAGCAGTATTAGTAAGACAGAATTCTAAATATGTATAAAAGTAACAATGTGTGTGTATATCTGTGTGTATTAATATTTTTCTTTTTTCTCTCTCTTTCTCCATCTTTCTCTTTTCTTTATATTTCTTTATATTTCCAAAAGTCTATCTATAGTCTGCAGTGAGTGTGTTAATCTTGTCTATAATAAAAACCTGTTAATATTATAAATGTTATGAAATTACAATAAATGAGTTGACATCACATAAAACCTTATAAATGTCTGTATGTAGGCGGTAAAAATTAAACATCCACTGGAGTTGACTAAAATTGATAAGTTTGGTTGGTTGATTCTAAAGTTATGAGTTCAAATCCAGTTGCAGGAGGATCAGTTAAAAGAAAATACAGGAGGATCAGTTAATTATGATTTTATTCAACATATTCTTCTCTCAGATCACACACTTAATCATTTCTAGTTAGTAAATGTGTGGTAGTAGAGTTAGTAATGTTGATAGCAGTTGTGGTTATATAGAAGGATTAATATTAACACAAATAGTTGTTTAACACTTGAACATTACTATTAAATCTTGTCAAAGTTAGTCAGCACATAAGGCCAAATTACCTTCTAGTTAGTAAATGTGTGTGTGTAATGTATGTAGATTAATGAGCTCAATCTAGGAAGTTAAAGGGAATATCTCCCTAGGTTTTATTGGAGATGACTCACTCAGGATTTGAGTCAGCATATTCAGCTCCTGTAGCAATATAAAACCACCAACTGACACTTTATACAGAATAAGGCAGGCTAACCTATAGCCAAATTATTGCAATTTTATCAATAAACATAATATATATTTCAGAGCTGTGTGTGTGTGTTAGCTAACATACACACCTACCTATGTTTACACCTACTACTACTGCTATCACCACAACTACTACTACCACCACCAAATAAAATGTCATTGCGGTATCTGTTCTGGTCTGTTACAGTCTGAATTCAAATCCCACTAAAGTCAATTCTGCCTTTCATCCTTCTGTGGTCAATAAAATAAAGTATCAGTCAAGTACTGGGGGTTGAGTTAATCAACTTTACCCTTCCCTCAAATTCCCTCGTGATGCATCTAAATTAGTAATAAGTATTTAGTTATCTCTCTTTACATTTTGAGCTTGAGAAATACTTTGAGAGGTTTCCTTTCTTAGTACACAAGGCAGATAAATCTTGAGGGAACATGCATAAGTGT
Source organism: Eledone cirrhosa (assembly GCA_964016885.1). NCBI lineage: Eukaryota > Metazoa > Mollusca > Cephalopoda > Octopoda > Eledonidae > Eledone > Eledone cirrhosa. The sequence continues at coordinate 90,681,376 of OZ024745.1, read as the reverse complement.
TGAAGGTTATGAAGGATATGTATGGTTAATGAAAATGATAAAATCTCAATACGGTTTAAATACACAAGAAGTCTCTGATATCCGAATGGCTAAATGTCAGCAGAAGGACAGCCAGGTGTCATGACCTGGATGCAGTCTCACCACCTTAGAGTGTAAGCAGTCAAGGGTCGAAATACTCATTTGATGTTGGGTTTCTTCTCTGAAGACCTGTTGTCCAGCTCTGCTGAGAGTTTCGTACCACTTAATAATGTTTAATGTATAAAGAAAGTATGTATAAAAGTATTCAGAGTTAACAAGGATGTGTGAGAAGACTGTAACACTGTTTACAGTTCCTAGTATTGCTATCTTCTGAAATGTGCCAATATCTATCCTTATAGGTAACTAGTCAGTGTCTTTACAGAAATGTTTGTGTATCATTTCACTTTTGCCATAGTAAACAACTTGTCAAAAACCATGATATATATATATATATATATCATGATATTAAATAAATGGAAACTATATTTATAAAACCATATTTATTCTATTATATATATTTCAAGGGTACCAAAAACTTTGGTACGCTTTCATCAGATAAAATACAAAGAGTGTTTTATAAATTTTGACATAGCCAAGGAAAACATACCTTATCAGTTGAATATTCCTTGGGTACTGAGATTATAGAACGGATTTTTCAAACTTATGGATGAGTATGCAAATGAATACGTAAATAAGGTTGAGTTATCATCATCATCATCAACGTTTAACGGCCGTGTTCCACGCTTGCATGGGTTTGGACGGGGGTTTTCCCACTTGAGGCAAGAGTGATTGTCTTGCTCGCATAGGACTGTCTGGCGGGTTTTCTACAGCTGGATGCCCTTCCTAACACCAACCACATTTACAGTGTGGGGCTGGGAGGTTTTTACCGTGTTGCCTACACGGCCACATTACAGCGTGGGCTGTCTGGCAGGTTTTCTACGGCTGGATGCCCTTCCTAACACCAACCACATTTACAGTGTGGGGCTGGCAGGTTTTTACCGTGTTGCCTACACGGCCACATTACAGCGTGGACTGTGTTTTTTGTCGTGACACCTACACGATCTCATTTGTTTCGGCCTGGATGTTGTGGCACCAACATAACTTTACATTGAAGGGGCGGTGTGGATGGGGTGGGGGTGGTGGGACGGGGGTGTATTTTGTTAGAGATGCCTACTGGCTGTAGTAGGTTTTACTTTGTATTTAGGTAAGGCGGGTCTTCTCTATTACTGAGTACCGCCAAAGGTCTCGGTCCAGTGACATTGTCTTGGAGAGGTGTAAGTGTGTGAGGTTGGAATTTATCAGCTCGTCCCAGGTTTTTCTGGGTCTGCCTATTCCGTGGCTACCGTCTATCTTTATTGCCCTGCACTTTGTTATACAGCTGTCGTCTTTCATGCGCATCACGTGACCATACCAACGTAGCCTTCTCTCGAGTAAACATCTGATCCCTCTTATTTCTAATTTTTTCCTTAGTTCGTTTATGCTTTGCCGTTCACGTATGTTACTATTACACATCCAGCGGAGCATGCAAGCTTCGTTCCTCTCTAGTCTGCGTATATCCTCTGCACACAATGCCCAGGTCTCACTGCCATGCAACATTGCTGTTCGTATGCAGGCATCATACAACCTGCCTTTCATTCTTAGGGAGAACCCTTTAGCGGCTAATAGTGATATAAGCTCTCTGAACTTTTTCCAACCAGTTCTGACTCTAGCTACTGTACTTTCAGAGCACCCTCCCCGACTGCTGATTTTGTCGCCCAGGTAACGGAAGCTGTCCACTATTTCTATAGAACCCTCTGCGTAATTGAAAGAGCTAGTATTTTGTGGGCACTTGCTGCTACTTATTGCACCTGAGCACCGGCCACATGTAAAATCTATGTTCTATGATTGAAAAACCGTTATTTTAAATGCTATGAAAAGTTTTGATATATTAGTAAGAGAGAGAGAAAAAAGGAAAAAGAAAGGAAAAGAAAAAAAGAAGACCACTTATATACATTAATTTGGGGGAAATAAATTTTATGTATATATTTATATGGAGAATTATGTTTGTAAGTATTTATCTTATTATAATATTGTAGTGGGTTAAATATATAAATATCTATATATATTTTAATAATAGCTTATGTATTTTTATTACAAAGATAATTTGTGATTATTAGTTGTTTATAATATGAGTTACGAGGGATGTTGATTTTGTGTTTTATGTAGATAAATAAATAAATAGGTAGTTCAAGTTTTAGGTTGTTTTTAATATGAGTTACGAGGGATGTTGATTTTGTATTTTATGTAAATAAATAGGTAGTTAAAATTATGAATTTATATATTTGGATAACTTGTTCGGCATTAAAAATGTTTTAAATTAACGCAGATAGGTATAATGAGTTTATATGATTGAGAAAGGAAGGATAACTCCAATTTTATTTGTTAATCGATAAATTTTTAAGAGTTAGTGTGAGATTAATTAATTATTTAGCCGAAAGAAATATAAATGTTTAAACATCGTCTTGAATAGGATAGATTTTTCCTAAAGTCAGTTAATCTACGTTTAAAAAATAGCTTTAGAGGGTGTCATTGGAAAAATAAAGAATTAAAAAAATAAAAAAATTAAAATTATATAGATACACATAAATATATATAAATATCTATATATATATATATATATATAAATATATATATATAAATATATATATATATATATATATATATGTATAGATATTTATATATATTTATGTGTAACTATATAATTTTAATTTTTTAATTTTTTTAATTCTTTATTTTTCCAATGACACCCTCTAAAGCTATTTTTTAAACGTAGATTAATAACCATTAACTGACTTTAGGAAAATATATCCTATTCAAGACTATGTTTAAACATATATATATATATATATATATATATTATAAGAAATTTTTGCTGAAAGGTGAAAGTACTACAAATATTAGAGATATTATGATTTAGAGATATTAATATATTAAAAATATAAATTGTTAAAAAAGATAGGATCAATTTGAAGATTTATAGGAATATTATAAATTACACACAGTTCTGAATGTAGAATGTTGGCGATGTCTGCAAGAATTAAGTAATTCTGTTCTGAGATTAATAGAGTTTTGACAGTTAAGTATATAAAAAATTTCTTCAATACACAATTTACAGAATTTTGATAAAGCCATATTTCAGTACGCAGGTGCTTTCGAAATCGTTTTCCAAGATATTGAATAGTCTATATTCTTGCCTTTTAAGTTCCATATAAGATGTGAAAGAGAAATAGGAGATTTTTTATCAGATCTTCTGATAATTTAAAGAGCGATCTTTAAATTTTGTAGAAGTGGCACCGGCATAGTTAAATATATTATCACTAGTTTTAACTGTGCATTTATAGACTGTTTTTATCTAAACACTTATTTTGTAAAGGGTAGTTTGATTTGATTCTACAGTTACATTTTATGGAGTTTTGTTGCTCGGAACGGTACTATTATGTTGGATATTGCTAGAAATATTATTATTGCTATTATGGTTATTTTGGTTAGGGTTTAAATTTAAGTTTCTATTATTAATTCTATTTATATTTTGTGCTATGTTCATAGTAGTAAAGTAGGATAGTTTTATAGTATGTCTGTTAAAGATTGAGTGGTATCTGTGGGCTTTAGGAAAACATTTGTCTAGTGCTTTAAAGAATAGTTTTGCTAAAGGCGTTTTAACGCTTAATGAGAATGGGGGTGAGTACCAAATAATATTTCTAGTTCTAGTTCTTTTGTTTGGTTTAGAGTTTAAGTTAAATTGTTTATTATTATTATAATTAATACTAGGGTGATTTGCCATGTTATTGTTGTCAATGTATTTAATTTTATTCGAATACTCTGCTCTATTTAAAGCTTCATTATAATATTCAGCCTTATCATCAAAAATATTTTTATTAGCAGAGATGCGTGAAATTCATTGTTGGACACTATTGACAATAGTGTTTTTAATAGAACTAGGATGATTAGAGTTAAAACTTACGTAATTTAGATTCTCATTAATTTTATGGAAAGGATAGTAAAGTCCTGTGCTAAGGTTTAATGTTACGTCTAAGAAGTTAATGATTTTATAGTTATTCTCTATTTCTAACTTAACGTTATAATTATTGAAGAATTGTATTGTGGATTTTCTTTTCCTATTAATTTCACAATACTATGGCTTTCAATTAAAACCAGCATATCATCACGATATAAACCACCGGTCATCTCTGGCATTTTCCTATGCAGTGTATTATTAATAAATAAGCCTACAAGATCCGTTATGAACCCATAGTGATATCAAAATTATTTTTTCTATCGGCTCTTGTCCAGAGATGATTGTTGAATTCTATTAAAGTTTTCGTACTGTTAAAATGATATGCATTTCATCACTAGATAAATCTGTATGTTTAGATGCGTAGATAAGAGCCCTATTAAGTAAACTAGGAGTAATAGAGGAGTAGTAATTTGCAATATCCATTTGAATGAATTTTTTGTTATGTATAATATTTATATTCGTTGAATTTCCAACAAATTTAATATCCCTTCCACTTATATATATATATATATATATGGTCTGAAGATATTGGAATCAAATTCCCATTGACACTGTCTCTCTCGTTCACCCCATCTCTCACTATTATAAGCAAATGGGGGCCCCACATGCTGACCACCCTGCAGCTCCGGCGGACAAAATACAGGAGCTGTTTCCCTGGAGGATGGTAAGGGAGATGTGTTGGAAGAGCCATTCCAGCTTGCAAGGCTCACACTTGCAGGTAACCGACTCTGTGTTGATGGTGGTGAGTAGGTAGGTGGTTCTAGGGCCAAGGACACCAGAATTACAAATGGAATATTTGCACATTCCTTAACAACCATAATGATTTTAGTTCAATAGCTAGTTTGGTGTAAATTCTTAGCTTTTCAGCTTACTTATTCACAACATAATAGTCATTTGGTATTGCTATGACGATAATCAATATAGTTTTGTCATGTTTGTCATGGAAGATGATGTAATTCTTATGTACTGTCTGCTGTTCTGTCTGGAAGCTAAAGTTCCATAGTATTTTTACATTGTCATTTTCTAAGACTGGCAGAGATTCATTCAAGTACCGGAGTGATATTTATATATATTTTTTTCAGTTGAAATTCAGTGGCTTGGTGTATTGTAGGGCAGCTTTGCTATGTTATTGTGCCTGCATGTATATTTTCTTTATACTTGTATAAGAATTAAAAGCTTTCACCGTAGTTTTTATTTATTGAAGGCAACTGTCTAATAACAGGCCATATAAGCCCACTGAACAAAAAAAAGATGGGTATTATTATGGGTGGTAGAATGCCAGTATCGGTAGAGTTCAAATCCTGCCAAGGTTAGCTTACAGGGTCGATAAAATAAAGCATTAGTAAAATGCACTGGGGTCGATTTAATTGACTTTCTCCATTTCTTCAAATTGCTGGCCTTGTGCCTAAATCAGAAACCATTATCATTATTATTGGGAAGAATGTTGTGACATAGCACAATTGTGATGTGACAATGTTTTTGTGTCTCTGCTTTTATTCTCTGTTGGATCTGTTTCACAAAATTTCACCATTTCTATTTAGAAAGTTATCTTGCCACCCCTTCCTCATCCTTCCACGGTAACCTTGAGGTTCCATCCTTAATTTACAAATCATCGATAATATATTTAAATAGTTGTATTATTAAAATTTATCTTGAATATTTGCATTTGTTAATCTTTTCTGAAGAATTCAAGCCTGAGTTGTTCTTTAAACATTTCTTCCCTTCATATTATACCATTTACCAATAATCTTTACAGTAATGCCAACATTGCTTTTTGAATGTCTTTGAATTTGGTCCACATATATTCCATATCTAATCCATTTTATTGCTCTATTTCATGAGATCAATAGCACTCCTTTCCATCTTTTTCTGTTTTTGTTGTTCCTCCCCTCAGTAAGGAATCTTTCAAGTGGTTTTCTCAGTTGATAGCCTTGCTATGATGATGATGTCAGAGATCTAAAGACTCTTGTGATGTTATTTTATTATCATTTGGCTCATCACTGCTACACTGTTGAATTCACTAACATAGTTTGAGAGAGAGAGAATGAATGTACATTTTGAAATACTGGAGAGTTTAAAAAAAAACAAACATATATACAATTTTTGCATTATTTATGACTTCCAGTTTGACTCCTTAATATTTTTAGTGGATTGGCAGTATCGGTAGAGCATCAGATAACATGCTTTACAGCATAAAGTTACGGCCCTTTACACCCTGAGTTCAAATCTCGCTGAGGTTAGCTTTGCCTTTCATCATTACGGTGTCGATAAAATAAAGTAACAGTAATGCACTGGGAGTTGATTTAATTGACTTTCCCCTTCCGTTCAAATTGCTGGCCTTGTGCCAAAAGTAGAAACAATATTTCTAAGCCAACTGTATTGGTTATAGTGCTATAATAAAATGCATTCGAATATAACATTTTATTCTTTTTCCATTAGATGTTCAAATACTATTGGGATTAACTTATTGGCATTTTTTACCCTGTCAAAAGATGCCAATATTTTACCTAAAGTAAACTACTTCGTGATATTTGATCATGTCCATCTACATCCTGAATTGAAATCCTGGTCAGATCAGCTTTGTCTTTCATCCTTCTGCAGTCAATAAGTATTGGGGTTGATATAATAGACTTTATTCTAGAAGATAGTGCTCCAGCATTGCCACAGTTCAATGATAAAAGTATGTAAAAGAATAAAAAGAAACAGTTTAGAACATTAATATTTCCTATTACCATATTATATATCAACTGAACTTCGAACTTACAGCACATGTGAAACTAGAAGTAATTTTCCATGCTAGCATGGGTTAGATAGGTTATCCTATTTGAAGCAATTCAGGTAAAGTCAGGTGACCATGTCTTGCTCACACAGAACTATTTTTGGCTTCGTTTCTATGGTTAGATGCCCTTCCTAATACCAACCACATATACAGTGTGTGCTGGGTGCTTTTTGTCGTGGCACCAAAATGACCATTTTACAGTGTGTGCTGGGTGATTTTTGTTGTGTCACCTACATGACCACTTTACAGTGTGTGCTGGGTGATTTTTGTCATGTTACCTACATGACCACTTTACAGTGTGTGCTGGGTGTTTTTTGGCATGACACCAAAACGACCATTTTACAGTGTGGGACTGAGGCAGGGGTGGGATGTAAAGAACTGTATTTTTTCGTTTTTGCCTGTGTAGTTGCTGTCGATATTTTCTGTATCTTAGTATTGGAAATATTTACAATTAATTTGTTCTTGGACATGAGTAGAAAAAAGGACAAAACTCTGATTCTGTCAGGGAAATGACCATGTTCGATATGCAGAAAAGGAACTGGCATAAATTCTATAAAATGTACACAAGGCAGATCTTGGGTACACAAGAGATGTAGTGGGATAGCAGGCAAACTAACAGGTAAGGAGAAATACATATGCAGTAGATGTACAGGGAAATTTGACAGTAGAAGTTGCAATGATAGACACATTTTTCAAATGCAGGTGGGTTCTATATAAGTGGTTGATAGCTTCCGGTACCTAGGTGATCAGATTAGCATGGGAGAGGGGGGGTGTTCCGAGGCCATAGTATCTAGAATAAGGGCGGGTTGGAAGAAGTTTAGGGAGCTGCTTCCTCTGCTGACGAAGAAGGGTTTCTCCCTTTGTATGAAAGGCCGGTTATATGATGCCTGTGTGAGGTGCGCGATGCTGCATGGTAGTGAGACATGGGTAGCAACTGCAGAGGATATGTGACGGCTGGAGAGAAATGAGGCAAGCATGCTCCATTGGATGTGTAATGTCAATGACGTGAATGGATGTGTTGAGAGAGAAACTGTTTGAGAGGGATAAATTGTAGTGTGCGGGAGAGGTGACTGCGATGGTATCGACATGTGATGCGCATGGAGGATGACCGCTGGGTGAAGAAGTGCCAAGAAAGGCCAGTTGAAGGAAGACGTAGTAGAGGAAGACCACGAAAAACATGGGCGGAGGTGGTGAGAGCAGACCTGAGATTGCTGAAGCTCATGGTGGAGATGACGAAGGACCGTGGCAAGTGGAGAGATGCTGTGCTGAATAGGACCCATTCCACCCTTGCAAGCAGGGAAAAGCGGACGTAAAATGATGATGCTGATGACATCATAAGTAATTTCAGATCAGTTCAGTTCCTCCCATTGAAATATCGTAATCCTGGAAACTTAGCACCCTTCCCTGTGTTACAGATGATACCCCAACGCTTACACACAAGAAGTACATGCAAAAGCCTGCAAATATGTGAGCGCATCACATTTGTGCATAAGTACTATTCACATGCAAACACTCATGGAAATATACATGCACTGATATAACACATTCCAACTTATATGTAACCTGAATGCACATGTAAACATGCATGCAGTCATATGCAAATACATAAGCACACACATGTAAGTGGAAACACAAAAGTACATATGGAGAAACCTCAACTATATCATGTGTGAATAGACCATTTGTAACTGGTCTCTGCCTCTGAGCCAGACACGTGCGTTCATGTCTATATTGAGCTATTTATGATCTGTACCTGCATTGTCCTATTTATAACCTGTGACTGTACCAGCTTATTTATAAGTCCAGGTCTGTATTAAATTTTAACAGTTTTTGATAGTTTTGGTGAACTGAGTATTTCACTTGATTCTGATTACTAGATGCAACTTATTTCTTTCAGAAAGAATGAAAGAAACGCCATGCTGCTTTGTTGCTTTATGTATCTATAGCCAAAGCTACATGTCTCTGTTTCTTTGTATATCTATAGCCAAAGCTACATGCCTGTGTTGCTTTATATATCTATAGCCAAAGCTACATGTCTATGTTGCTTTATATATCTATAACCAAAGCTACATGTCTATGTTCCTTTGTATATATATATAATCAAAGCTACATGTCTGTTTTGTTGTATATCTATAGCCAAAGTTACATGTCTCTGTTGCTTTGTATATCTATAACCAAAGCTACATGTCTGTTTCTTTATATATCTATAGCCAAAGCTACATGTCTCTATTTCTTTATATATCTATAGCCAAAGCTACATGTCTCTATTTCTTTATATATCTATAGCCAAAGCTACATGCTGATGTAAAAAAATAATAATAAATTGTATTTCCAATGTAAATAGTATTTATTTATTAAGAAGTTTATTTTACCTTTTCGATTCTCTGCAATTAAAGTAGATTTGTTTGCCTTTTGTGATGTGGTTATAGTGATGTGATGATGATAATGATGGGCTAGATGGCAGTGCTGGGCTGGTCTGGCTTGTTCACTGCTTCTGTCCATTGATTTTTATCTTAAGTAAGAAAAGGAAGGAAGGACGAAAGACAGAAAGAAGTAGAAGAATGAATAAACAAAACAAAAATGAAATCGAAGGCAGCAAGTAAAATTAAAAAAAATAAAAATTAAAATTAAATATATGAAACAAAAGTAAAAAGAAAACAAAATGTTGAAAGTCAAACAAACATTTCTGCTTACTATGGTGCTAAATCAATAGACATTTAACCAGGTTTTCTTACTTCTTCATCGCCAGCTGACTTAGCCTCCAGGATCGATAATATACTTATGGTTGTCTAGAGCTAATATTTTCTTTTTTCTCTCTCTGACATAAATATTATTAGTGATAGATCTGTGCCTCTTGTGGTTGTTGTCATTGCTACTGGTTTCATTGATGTTGGTGGTGTTTATATATATATATATATCTCCATCCATCTACCTTATCTATCTATCTATCTTATCTATCTATCTATCTATCTATCTTATCTATCCACCTTATCTATCTATCTATCTATCTTATCTATCCACCTTATCTATCTATCTATCTTATCTATCCACCTTATCTATCTATCTATCTATCCTATCTATCTTATCTATCCACCTTATCTATCTATCTATCTATCTTATCTATCCACCTTATCTATCTATCTATCTTATCTATCCACCTTATCTATCTATCTATCTTATCTATCCACCTTATCTATCTATCTTATCTATCCACCTTATCTATCTATCTATCTATCTATCTATCTATCCTATCTATCTTATCTATCCACCTTATCTATCTATCTATCTTATCTATCCACCTTATCTATCTATCTATCTTATCTATCCACCTTATCTATCTAACTTATCTATCCACCTTATCTATCTATCTGTCTATCTATCCATCTTAACTAACTTGAGTGAATAGCAGAAGCTTGGCAACATTTTACTTCAGTTATACAAAGTTAAAATGCCTGAATACCTTTGGACTGGACAACTATTTAAAATAAAATATATGGTAGAGTGTGGGAACATATGTGAGATGTACCCTCCACTGTTGCATGGGTACATGGTATAGCTTGGAACATGTGACATGTGCCCTCTACTGCTGTTTGGGCATATGGTAGAGCTTGGAACATATGTGAGATGTGCCCTCCATCACTGTGTGGGTATATGGTAGGTCTTGGAACATATGTAAGTGAGATGTGGGCCCTCAGCCTATCGGAGAGGTCAGTAGCTCTGCTTGGAATAAGAGCTGCGGGGTGTGTGTGTGGGTGTGGAAAATATCCGAAAAAATTAATAAGCGGGAAGGAGAGAGAACGATTATTCAAGACCTGAGAGTAATCATTTCTATTGAGAAAGGTAAAAATATATTGAGCCCAGAACATAACCAGTACTTATATCATTGATTGGTTGAGGTGGAAGATGAAAGGTTAATTAGACTTCAATGAAATTTGAACTCAGAACATTGAGAGATGATACTAAATATGGTCAAGTGTTATATTGTTTCTGAATTAATAAGAAATAACAATTTATTTTTATGTAGATAGACACAAAGCCAGATATTTGAAGAAGAAGGAACAACCATTTATATTGACCATAGCACTTAATGATTGGTACTTTATTTTGACAACCCCCTCACCTCTAAAGAATAATGGCAAAGTTGATCTCAGTGGGATTTGAACTTAGAAATTAAAGGGTTATAACTAAGTACTGTAATGTATTTTGTCTGGTGTTTTAATGATTCTGCCAATTTGCAAACCTTATAAAAGTAGTGATGGTGGCAAATTGGTCGAGTCATTAGAATGTCAGATAGAATACTTGTGGTATTCGTTTTGGCTTTCTACTAATATATATTAAAACATAACATTTTAATATCAACTATAAACTTCTATAACATAGACACTTGTATTTCATTTTACACCTGCCATTCTCTCAGAATTATTTATATGATTGTATGTTGTCCAATAGGCGGCAAATTGGCAGAGTTGTTAGAACGTCGGATAGAATGCTTTGTAGTATTTATTTCGACTTTCTTCTCTCTGAGTTCAAATCCAGCCGAGGTCAACTTTGCCTTTCACCCATTCAAGGTCGATAAAAAAGTACCAGTCTAGTACTGGAGTCGATTCTTCCTCTATATTTCTTTTTCACTTCTTCTCTGTCATTCTCTATCCATCTCTCTGACAGAAATCTGCTGTACTCTGACCTAGAGAGGAAGTGGACTCTAGCAGGTTTAAAAATGCCCTAGAAATGCTGTATGTCAATACAGTGTCCCTACGACTCCCGCAGGAGTTATGGGACCAGGCAAAAATTAATACTAATAGTAATAGTAATGATCACAATCATGGAGTGTTTTAACATACATTATTTCAAATGAGTGTTTTGAATACCTCTGACTATCTAGGTAGTTCAAAGCCACATTCTATTAGCTGCAGCACTAAAATGTCAAATGGTGTCCATATTGTTTTCTTTTCTTTTTGATTGATCTAACAATTTGGTGTCATAGCCTGCCCTGTTTCTATTCAAAGACCGATTTAGAAAATATTGCCATCTGTATATATCTTTCTCTGGAGAGTTGACATTTAAATAGTTAAGTTTTTTTCTTCTAGAGTTGTAATTACATTAATATTGGCATTGTATTATATTAATGGCTCTGAATGATATTATTTCTATTGGCAGTATCGGTAGAGAGTTGGACGCCATGCTTTGCAGCATAGTTACGTCCCTTTACGATCTGAGTTCAAATCCCGCCGAGGTTAACTTTGCCTTTCATCCTTACGGGGTCGATAAAATAAAGTACCAGTAATGGTACTGGGTAATTACTGGCCTTGTGCCAAAAGTAGAAACAATTATTTCTATTGTATTGTCTTATTAGCATTCTTATAGTATCTGTAATATTCTGCTTGTCATGACATATATTCCAGTGTTTCACTTTTATCAACCTTGACTATGAAAGAAAATTGAAGACATAATCAAAATCTTTTAGTAATATAATGTTTTATAAGATACATAAATCCATGCCCCCATATAAAATTCAGAATATTTACAAAATGTGGACTTTTTATAGGTCCTGTTAGTATTATTGTTATAACATTGTAGGGTAGTAGAGTGGCAGAATTGGTAGTGTGTTGGACAATATGCTTTGCATCATTTCTATTAGCTCTTTAGGGTCTGAGTTCAAATCCTGCTGAGGTCAACTTTACCTTTCATTCTTTTGGAGTTGATAAAATAAAGTACTAGCATATGATCAACTTTCCTCCAAAATTGCTGGCTTTGTGCGAAAGTTAGAAACCATATTGTCATGACATTGTATTAGTATTTTTGCTGTCATGGTAGTAGTATAAGAGAAAGTATTGTGATAGTTGGTTTAGTATTAGAGAAAGTGGTGTTGTAGTTGTAGTATGTATATATGGTCCTGTAACTCCTGAAGAAATCGTAGGGGCACCATATTGACATATGGCAGTTCTAGGACATATTTTAGACCTGGTGGAGCCCATCTCCTCTCCATGTTTGAATATGGCAGATTTCTTCTTGATAAGGATGGAAAGTGAAAGAACGACATATATAGAGAGGAAGAATAGATCCCAGTACTAGACTGGTACTTTTTTTTTTTATTGACCTTGAATAGATGAAAGGCAAAGCTGACCTTGGCGGGATTTGAACTCAGAGAGAAGAGAGCTAGAACAAATACCACAAAACATTCTATCTGATGTTCTAACAACTCTACCAATTCACCATTATGTGAGTAGTTGTAATACATGACTATTGTATTGTTATAACAGTTATTGTAATGAGAATGGTGATGGATTAGTAGTAGACATTGTAATACAGCAGTAGTGGAATTAGTATTTACAGTTATAGCATTATTGTGGTAGTTGTAGTAGTGTAATTGGTATTATATGCAGCTAAAGTGCAGTGGAAATGGCAGAGACACTAAATGTTTCATAACATTTACATCTATTATTTGCAGCTTTAAGTTAGAATTCTATTTATATTGACTTTACTAAACCACCTCAACATTGATATACTGAGTAGTCATGATAATTGTTTCTATTTAAGGCACAAGGCCAGCAATTATCCCAGTGTGCTTTATTTTATTGACCCCATAAGGATGAAAGGTAAAGTTAACCGTGGCAGGATTTGAACTCATACCACAAAGGGCCGTAACTCTATACTGAAAAGCATGGTGTCCGACCCTCTACCGATACATAAATAATTAGAAGAACTGTGTGGCTAGATTCTGGGGGAAATCCTCATCCTGGGTTACAAGTCTATAAATGTATTCTTTCAGACATGGATATACCCACCTGTATGTGTGTATGCACACATACGCATGTAAATTGCATGCACACAACATTCACAGATGTCCACTCAAACATCACAGGCACTTAAATACACATGCACATGTATACTCTAACACATTACACTCTTCAAACACACACATGCACCCACCCACATCTTCACATCTTCATGTCCAATTGGAGTAATTGATGTTTACCATTAGATATAATCCACATGAGACGAAGAGGTTTGACTTGTATTGGCTTTATATCAAATGTTACATTCGTCCTGTCTCTGTTTTATTGACAGAAGACAATGGCAGTGTAGTTGTAGTGGTGATGATGGTGGTGGTGGTTGTGGTTGTGGTTGTGGTTGTAGTAGTGGTGGTGGTTGTAGTGTTGGTGGTGGTTGTAGTGGTGGTTGTGGTTGTAGTAGTGGTGGTGGTTGTAGTGTTGGTGGTGGTTGTCGTGGTAGTGGTGGTTGTAGTGTTGGTGGTGGTTGTGTTAATTGTTGTAGTGGTGTTGATTGTGGTCTTTGTAGTGGTGGTGGTCACTGTACGAATAACAAAGACAACAACAAAGACACAGCTTTAAGTTTTTAGGTTTCTGTCAATGATTAATTCAGTGAATGGCGGTAAACAATATTTGTCTGTCCAGCTTGCTGATAAATTAGTTTAGTTAGAAACTAGAAATAGAATCTTTTGTCACATTTTTGACTTATGAAATTTTAGCGTGATAGTGGGGTTTAGAACCCTCTAAATAAATGGAAAAAGATGAGTATTGACATACATGGCTAAAATGTTTTTTAGCCAAAAGTGCGATGAAAGCTTCTATTTCTAGTTTCGGGTTTGCTTGCTGTTTCAAAACATACTTACTTTAGTTAGGTTTAGAAAACTGAACCACAGATGAAAGTGTCACAGGATTGAAACTATATTCATCTTGACACAAACATCATACAGCTAATGCAGTGACCCCAGTGTAGCAGGGGGACTCTCTCCTTGTTAGGGCTGTCATATTTAACCCTTTAGCATTTAAACCGGCCATATTTGGCCAGAATTTTTCACCTCTTTCTGTACAAACTAGCCGTAACTGGCCACTAATACTGATGTTAAGGTATTGTTCTCAAAATAAATAACATCAAAATCTCATAGATTCGATATTATGTGAGATAATTATGTAGGATAAAGCCTTTACCATGAAAATACCATAGTAAATATAGAGTAATGTAAATGTTAAAGGGTTAGAAAATACTGAGGAATTTAGTGGTTGTCTGCAACCCCCCCCCCCCCCCCCCACACACACACACACAAAAAAATAATCCCTTGCAAAATAAAATAAGTATATGTAACTTGAGGTAGTGTGACTTTCTATATTTCAGATAGGGTAGGGAGTAGGGAACTGAAGCTGCCATGTCAAGTAGTGGTTAGTCTCATCAATAGGTCTGAAATCTGAAATGTCGTCCTGTGCTTGATAAAGAGATTACAGATATTTTGACCCCTTGGGGGTAGAATACTTTTATTTATCTTTTTTCTGTATGATTAATTGGCAGTTGTTGTTATTACTAGATGAGGGCGACACCTTCTCCCTCTTCCCCCCTCTCTTTCACCCCTCTCTCTCTTTCTCTCCCCTCTCTCACTTTCTCTCCCCTCTCTCACTTTATCTCCCCCTCTCTCACTTTCTCTCTCTAAACCTGACATTTCTTTTCTCTCTCTATCACCACCATAATTATCATTATCACCCCACTCTAATTAGAGATGAGAGCGATATTGTAACTTTCTGTCTATCTACCTCTTTCTGTCACTTCGAAAACACAGCATTCCCTTTTCTCTTTCTATCTATGTACCTGTCTCTCACTTGGCACTCCCCATCTCTATATAAGGTGACCATGATGGCTAGATGGACAGAGACACAAACTGAGAGCGCTCTTATTATAATATACAACAATGACAAGAGGACAGTTGGATCACATTCATAGGTTACTGCCCAATCAATGAAAGGGGACATCATGTTCCGTCATTGGTACAAAATTGAGGGTCCAGATTCTCAACTTTCAATAGACTGGTTTATTTAGAGCCCCAGCACACACATTTGGCAGGGATAACTCAGCAGTAGCAAGTGTTTGCTGGTTTGTAATGTAATGTTTTCTAAGAATAGATATTGTAAATCAAAATAGCTTCTATCAAAAATTAAAACTCGTGAACTTAACATGAGCTGTGTGCATGTCTGTGTGTGTATCTCTGTGCATTCACGTGCACATACACATGACTGATTGTGTGTAATTTCTTAAATGAAACCTAAGTTCAGGCATGACTTCGACATCTATATCCAACATGAAAGAATAGATCTTGTGTGCTTGTGAGTGTGTATGTATGTGTAAATGTTTGTGTGATATATATGGAAGTCTGTATGTGTATGTGTGTGTGGTGTATGTGTAAATGTTTGTGTAAATGTTTGTGTATGGGAGTGTGTATGTTTGTATAAATGTTTGTGTGGTGTATGTGAGTATAAATGTCTGTGTGGTGTATGTGTATGTGAGTGTGTATATATGTGTAAATGTGTGTGTGCTGTATGCATGTTTTAACTTCTCGTAATACTTTAAACATCTTTTCCGACTCCTTATCATACTCATCTCTTTCCTCCTCTTTCATTTTTTATTTAGTGATCTGTTATTCTTTTGTATGTAGCTATCACCCGATTCTTTGCTTCCACTACAGTACCAAATCAATGTGTTATACTACTCTATCTGTTACTGTCTCTCTCTCTCTCTCAAACAGACTGTTCAAAAAACATTTAAAGACAACTTTTCAAGAGAAATCCAATAGTTCTTTATCAAACCAAATATGCCTTCATCCAGAACAATTCTGGTTCATTTATAACAATTTTTCAACCTGGCAGTGCTTAGAATTCTGATAGTGTGTATGTGTGTGAGTGTGAGTATATATTATTAGTACAGATTAAAGTTTAAGCAAAGAATTTTTGCTTTCAACATATACGGGATCTCCTGAAACTGAGAAAAGTTGTGTAGATACAGAAGTAAATATTAAAAAAAAATTTGTGACTAGAAAGACATAATGGCAGTACGTGAAGACATTCTCTTGAGATGGGTGAAATATAAGAAAGGATCATTATGTCATTATGTTGAGCAAGAAGAACAAATTCTTGCTATGAAAAAATCAGGAGACTAATGCTCTATGGGTTTATATATACTTATATATTGATATATAGATACACAATCCTTATTGAACACTCTTCGGATTTTGGTCTTTATATTTATTATTTCTATATATATGTATGTATGTTCTTTTGGGTTTATAATTTCACAAATTTTTGTCACAAGACACAAGACTCTCATTGGAATTTACACAACATCAACTAGGTAGATATGTATGCATGTCTGCATGCATGCATGTGTAGATATGGATGTTATTGGATGTGTGGATGTGTATGTTTTGAGTTGTATGTGTGCATGTGTATATGCTTAGTATCTGTACATATGTATATGCAGTATTAGATGGAACATTTTTGGAATGTTTTACATATTATTACTGTTCCATTAATGGATTGTACTTGTAGTTTCCTAACTAGTTGTGTTCTTTCTGTTCCTGTGAAGCCTAGCTTCTCAAGATTTGTATTGAGGCAGTTACTAACACACCCCAGTGCCCCAATAATCACAGGCATCAATCTGAAGGTATAATCAGGGTGGAATATCTGCAGATTTCTCATCAGTTCTGCATAAATATTCTCCTTTTCAATAATCTTTGATATTATATTGGCATCAGCTGGGCAGCTAACTTCCACTACTGTGCATGCCTTCTTTTCCTTGTCCCATATAATATCTGGTCTGTTATGCCTGCATTTTATTGGGGTTTTTACTGGAACATTCCACCAGTACTCTTTCATATTATGTATGTGTATATCTTCCACATTGCTGTAGCTTTTAATGTGTTTATTACCGGGGCTATCTTTTCTACGGATTGCATTGTACAGTGTTTTGGCTACTACATCATGCCTCATAGGTAGATAGTACTGCGATGACATCTTTGGAGAGCTACTTATGACATGGGTGACATCTTCGATGTTAATTCTGCAGAGTCTGCACTTTTTATCACATCTAGGTGTTTTGCCTGCATCCCTATCTCTTTTGTAAATCAGGTATTTCATGTTGATTTCCTGTTCTTGGATTGCAAAAGCGTATCCTTCAAAGTGGGAGCCAATATAGCAGTCGTTGGTCCAAGATAGACTACTTTCTTTATCTATATTACTCTCACTCTGGAGCTTCCTGGCAACATATCCATGCATGATTTTTTGCTTATAAGCATGCAGTTTTTCATCCATGGATTCACTGCGATACTGCTGAGCGATTTCCCTAGGTGTGAGTTTTTCATTATCATACAAGGAATAAATACCTCTCGAGGAGTTCCTTCCCAATTCTCATGATCTTATCTGTTCCATGCAGATAGACTTGCTCGAGAGACGGGCTCCTACACTTTGAGGGATATGATGCGACATTCAAATGCTGTTTGGACTGATGTTAGGCCTCTGCCTCCCTGCTTACGTTTCAAGTAAAGGCAGTCTATGTCACTGTTGATGTGGAAGTTTCCGGTGTTGTTTAGTATTTTTCGAGTTCTAACATCAATTGCTCGGATTTCATCTATCGTTTAATTGAGTATTCCAAAAGTTGGTGTTAGGACAGGCACAGCAAACACATTGTGAGCCACTGTTTTGTTTTGCGCAGAGCGTTCTGATGACCATATCTTTCTTAATCGGGTGTAGTATTCCCTGGTTACGCATTCCTTATTACAGATTCCATTATAGGATATGTTCTCATCTATCCCCAGGTATCTGTAGCAGTCCTCATCACATATCGGTGAAACAGTTAGACCATTGATACAAATGTTGCTAGATTGGGTCATATATGAGCATTTATATTGGCCAAACTACATTCCTATATCCTTTGAGAATGTTATAACCAGGTCAAGATTTTTTTTCATCCCATCCATGTTCTTGGCATAGAGTTTCAGATCATCCACAAAGAAATTATGGGTTAGGGTCGTATTTCTATCCTCCTGTGAACCAATGATGTATCCTTCACATTTCTTGAGCAGAAAGGACAAGGGGTTTAATGACAGGATGAATAATATCACAGAGAGACTGTCTTCCTGAAATCTACCCCTGTGATATTTTATTTTATCAGTGAAAATAGAGTACTCTTTCTCTGTCTTTAACTTTAGGATAGTAGCCCAAGAAGAAGACAGCCTCTCTATGGCTCTGACAATAATGTCTGGGACTTTAGCAAGTTGGAGGGCCTCTATCATCCAAGAGTGGGGAACAGAATCGAAAGCTTTCTTGTAGTCCAGCCAGACTGTAGTCATATTCCTCCTAAGTTGTCGCATCTCCGACATTGCAGTTTTGTTGATTAGGAGTTGTTCAGCACATCACCAAACCCCTTTCTTTCCAGCTGCTTGTTCATCTGTGATGATGTTATTAATTTCACAGTGATCTTGGAGGAATAGGTTCAGGCAGGCTGTATACATCTTATACATCAGGTTCTGGCATGCAATGGGTCGGTAGTTTTTTGCCATGAGGGTGTCTTTGTTCTTGGGGACCAGTAATATTTGTGCTAATGTCAACCATTCTGGTATAAGTGTATCTCCCTTAAGAACTTGTTGGTAGAGGTCGGTAAGATACCTCCAATAGAATATCAGTGTTTTGTACCAGTAGCCGACAATCTTGTCTCTTCCTGGTGTTTTCTTATCTTGGAGTTTTCCTATCACAAATTTTTCACTCTTTGTTGGTGAGGAGTGAAGTTTTTTTGTGTTTGTTTGCATGTACGGAGCATTGTCACATACATATCCTATGGTTTTTCATAGATCAGCAATCTTATTTTCTATTTTAGTTATATATGATGGTATTTTTGGTGGTGTTTTGTTCTTGTTAATATCTCTGCTATCACCAAGATAATGCTTCACTTTCGTTGCTAAGGCATATAAACAGGCGTTGATTTGCCAAAATGTTGGTGTTTTTATCCGTCATAAATATTCATCCCCTATTTCGTCAATATTAACACGTAATATTTCATTATTTGTTTTTTATTTAAATTAAATATTGTTGTTTTAATATGTTCAGGAAGAGAAATGTTTATACATGAATTAATTTCTCTCTGGGAGATTTCGTTGAGGGAAATTTTCAATTGTTTATACTTTTGATTATTATCATTATCGATAGTATTTTCCACAATAGTCGAGGTAGACTCAGATGGAACACGTGGTGTCAAATGTCTTTGATTATTATTATTATTTCTTTGATTATTATTATTATCAATAGTGTTTTCCCCAGCATTCAAGGTAGACTTAGATGCCCTTACTCCACTTGTTACTCTATAAACATTAAAAAAAAAAAGTGTTTATTGTTATATTTGTCTGTCAAGTAACTAGCCCCCTCCTAACATCTATCTATTTTCTCTGATGTAAAAAGTATTTATTGATATATTCAGCTGAGATTGGTGACTAAATTTAGTTTGTTGTATATATGTGTGTGTGTGTGTGTGTGTGTGTGTGTGTGTGTGTGTGTGTGTGTGTATATATTTTGAGTATATGTTGGTTGTATACCAACACCTCAGTATGCAGATTGGAGCACTCGACGAAGTGCACAGGTTGGTTTAGTTACTCCGGAGTAATGTAAAATAAAATAAATAAGTCAAATGTTTAAAATTTGGCTTCGTTTATTACTGCTATATATATATTTCGGTGACAGCCATCTTTGGCTGTGACCTCTTCAGGCAGTCCGAATTAGTGTGGTAGAGACGAGTACACATGTTGTTGAGGTGTTTAACTTTGTCAATACTCTGATATGCCCAGTTCCTGGTTGGGTGTTATTTCACTGAGGAACTGAAATCATATGATTATAGTATAAAAAAACGAAAAATCAGTGATGCATCTGGACTCAGTTTATTGCGTGTTACACTTGTTTCACCGGCAGGTAGCTCGAGACATGATCACTGTATGGATCTGGCAGATTCTACAGCTGCAGGTTCCTTCGGACACTGGCAATTCGTTCGGAGCAAATTTTGTCACTGGGGTGTTATCATCAAAAAACACCTTCAAAAAACATCTTCCACTCTTGTCATGCCATTGGCTGTTGTTTTTCTACGTCATCATAAGTTCTGGTCACTATTTACTGCTACACGGGTCATCAGCCATTTTTCGTCTGACACACTTCAATGGAGCCATGCTGGGTTTGGTATCTCACACGTCTGTTCACACTCCCGAGTATGTACCCACATATACACACACACACACATACATACACACGCGCAGGCACACACACATGCATGCATACACATATGTACACATACATGTATAGACACACATACCCCCATGCACATATATACACTCACACACTCTCCCTCTCTTACACATACCCAGGCACACCGACATCCACATACCGACCGCCTCATGCCTATTGGGAGAGTGTGTGCGTGTATATATGTGCATGGGGTATGTGTGTCTACACATGTATGCGTACATATGTGTATGCATGCATGCATGCATGTGTATGTATGTGTGTGTGTGTATATGTGGGTACATACTCGGGAGTGTGAACAGACGTGTGAGATACCAAACCCAGCATGGCTCCATTGAAGTGTGTCAGACGAAAAATGGCTGATGACCCGTGTAGCAGTAAATAGTGACCAGAACTTATGATGACGTAGAAAAACAACAGCCAATGGCATGACAAGAGTGGAAGATGTTTTTTGAAGGTGTTTTTTGATGATAACACCCCAGTGAGAAAATTTGCTCCGAAAGAATTGCATGTGTCCGAAGGAACCTGCAGCCATAGAATCAGCCAGATCCATACAGTGATCATGTCTCGAGCTACCTGCCGGCGAAACAATTGTAACACGCAATAAACTGAGTCCAGATGCATCTCTGATTTTTTGTTTTTTTATACTATTCACACTCTGCTCTGTATGAATATTGAGTGCTAATTTTGGCATACCGCCTATGGAAGCACCATAGCTACCATTATGCACACACATATATATATATATATATATGTGTGTGTGTGTATGTGTTTAGAATTATATATGTGTGTTTGTGTGTATATAACTTGTATGTCTGTGTCTATCACTTGTGCGTGTACAACTTGTGTATGTGTGTTTAGAATTATGTGTGTGTCTGTGTATAACTTGTGTGTGTGTGTAGAATTGTGTGTATATAGTTTGTGTGTGTGTGTTTAGAATGACGTCTTTGTGTGTATAACTCATGTGTGTTTATGTATATAACTCATATATGTGTGTGTTTTGGAAGAATTTATAGAGTTTTCAGTGTTTGGTTTATATTTTTCTGGCAAATATTGATTACAAATGTGATGTCATTTATTTTGTTTTTTACTTTTTACTTTTGACTGTCAATGTATATAAATATCACTGACTGATTTTTTAATATATGGACTCTGTTTGGTTTGTGTGCCAGTTTCCCTCTTTTACTTACTCATTCGTCTCTCTCTCTCTCTCTCTCTCTCTCTCTCTCTCTCCCTTCTCTCATTCCTATCTATCTTTCTCTCTCTCTCTCATTCCTCTCTCTCTTTTCCCATTCTCTCTCTCCTATCTATCTTTCTCTCCTCTGCCTCTTCTCTGCCTCTCTTTCCTCTCCTGTCTCTCCCCCCTCTCTTTCTCCCCTTTTGCTTCTCTCTCTCGATTTCTCTCCTTTTCTCTCTCCACATCTCTCTTTTTCTCTCGCCCCCTTTTTCTATCTTTCCTTTTCTCTTTCTCTCCATCTCTCTCTCCTCTCCTATCTCTCTCTCTCTCTCTCTATGTACACACACACATGCACTGTGAATGTGTGTGTGTATATATGTGTAAATATATATACCTTTATGTAAGTCTTGTTTAGTAGATACTTCACAAAGTTTTATTTCATTTTAATACTAATAATGATAAAGTTTATTGAATATACATAAATGTCTCAGGTTTATTTAGAAGGATATTATTTTTAATGCATATGGATGAGTGTATGCTTGTGTGAGTGTGCACACGTACATACAAATGTATATTTATACGGAATTGTTTTTCCTAGCTTATATTTCTCTGTTGAATGCTAATGGACTTTTTTGTTGCAAGAGTAAAAAAAGAGATCTCAAATTTATTGGGAAAAGGGGGATGGTGTGTTGTGACATATCTTTCTCAACAGATTCACCCGAACAACAGTAACAATGTTGCTGCTGACATGATGATGATAATTTCTGATATTATTACAAGACTCAAGAGGGCGGTGGATTGGCAGTATCGGTAGAGCATCAGACACCATGCTTTGTTTGCAACATAGAGTTACAACCCTTTTACGTTCTGGGTTCAAATCCCGCCAAGGTTAGCTTTGCCTTTCATCCTTACGGGGTCGATAAAATAAAGCACCAGTAACGCACTGGAGTCAATTTAATCGCCCCCCCCCCCCCCCCTCCCCTACAAATTGTAAAGAACGAGTCCATTCAATTAAAATTATTGTAGTATGTATCTGGTGTATACATTTTTTTTTATCAGACCTGGATGGATGAAAGCAATTGATACTTTGGCAGAGGTTTGAACTAACAGCTATAGAGGAGCAAGATAAACTACTGTAAATCATTTAGTCTGGTGCTGTGTTGGTTCTGTCCCCTCACTACCCTCTCGTGAACAACAACAGTACTGTCGAGCATTTAGTTCGGTGCTCCCTTGGTCTTGTCACTCCACTACTCTCTCACGAACAACAACAACAACAAGAAGAGCAAGAACAACAAGTAGAGTAATACTGTAAATATCATCTATGACGTCAGTATGTAAACAGAGACATACAGAAATCTCAGGAAATTTTGTGCTGCATGTGTTGCTGCATGTGTAAGGATGCTGATACGTGCACAGCGCAGTCCTGTGCATGACATCAGCAACACATATTCATCTCTCACATTCTCTCCACCACATACTCAATACAGCTGTATATGGCTATATATATATATGTGTGTGTGTGTTTGTGTGTGTATATTGAGTATATGGTGGAGAGAATGAGAGACGAATAAGTGTTTGTTTTAGCCTTCTCACCTATATCACTTTCCACACGCACGCACGCACACACACACACACACACGCACACGCACATGCACACACGCACACACACACCTATAGTTTTTCATGTATGATTCCTCATGTCTATCTTTCCTTTCTCTTTTTCCACTTTCTTACAAACTGTTTCTTATTTCTTTTCACACCTCACGTGTCAAGCTGTCTCATGCCTATCTCTCTCTCTCTCTCTCTCTTTCTCTCTCTGTGCATATCTCTCTCTCCACTCTGCCTGTCATACTATCATACACATACACACACATATGGTATGGTCCCTGTAATTACCGAGGGAGTTGTATGGGGTGCTGTATTGGTATAACTCATACAGCCTTTCTTGGGATTTTTAAGACTGGTGGAACCCATCTCCTCTCCAGAGCTGAGTACAGCAGATTTCTTCTAGAGAAGGATAGAAAGTAAGTGAGAGTAACCGAGAAAGAGATATAGAGGAAGAATTGACCCCAGTATTCGACTGGTATTTTTTTAAATCGACCTTGAAAGGCTGAAAGGCAAAGTTGATATATTGTAATCATCATCATTGTAATGTAAATGGTTAATTTTTTTAAAGATAAAATTAAATATTGCATTTACATATACAAAATATATAAATGCATCTAGAATGGTAGACAAAGAGCATGAGAAAATAGAAATACACCCATTTCTGAAAATAGAATGCAGAAATCTGGAATTGCTGCAAAGTTGTTATCATTCCAATTGTAATAGGATCCTTAGGGTCAGTGGCTAGAAGTTTGAATGTTTGGTTGAAGACGTTGGATATTGAGGTGAATTTCCCAACTCTATGAAAGGTTTGATTGGCAAAAGTATGATATGAAACTGGCAGAGGGTTAAGAAAATGGTAAGTAAAGAGATTATAATAATGGTTATGGTGGTGATAGTGATGATGCAGGATACCAACAGACAAGAAATTAGAACACAATAGGCCTGACCTGGTGGTTTTTGACAAGGCAAAAAAGAACATTAGTCTAGCCCTCTTTTTTGGAAGACTTCAAAAGACATGCTTGCTGGAAAAAAAACCCAACATATTTAGCTGGTAAAGAAATAATTTTTTTCTGTTTGTTCTTCTAGTTCAGTTCTCAATTTGGTATATCTCTGTTAATCCATTAGCTTTGTTTGTATAACATCTCTATTCAACTAGATTTTCCTGTCTGGAATCTCAACATGAATTGATTTGTCTGTTTCAATTGTTTTCAAGTTGAAATTTATCAGGAACGATTGAGTACCTTTTGTTAGAAGTTTTAATGAAAATTTTACTGAATCGTCCAGAAATCTGAACTTATTGAAGTTACCTAGGTAACAGTTTATTAATTCCATTGCTGTATCTAGCATATATATATATCTTTGTTAAAAATTCTTTTAGTATTATCTTCTGTCTATTGTGCTGGAAAATGTCTACCAATTCCTAGTTAAAAACAAAGAAGGTTATATATATATATATATATATATATATATATATATATATATATATATATATATATATATATATCAAGAAGAAAAAAGAATACTTCTAAAATGTGTTGTTCTTGGTTTGATAAGATATCAGCTATTATTGTTGTTTTTTATGTTCTATCTCCTTCAACTCCACTCCAAGAACTGTTAGTTAATTTTGGAATATTGTCTGTCCTAGTCTACTGGAAGTCTTTCTGTTTTGTGTTTATACTTCACAAGTTGCAATGAATTTTGTTTGTTTTCTTCAACAATAGTGATGGCTATTCAGCTGTTTTAGAAACCAAGCTGAATCCAAGTGGAATTGTACAGTTTTCACTTCTTATTCTCTTGTCTTCTGTTGATTACTCATACTAAATAGACCAGTAATGTTTAAATATTCAATGAGCTTCTTTTCCTATGTTAAGCAATACTTGATCATATCTTAACTAAAGCTGACTATCTGGTTTAATTTCACTGTTTCTTCATATGATGTTATTATTTATTTTTACCATTATATCTTTTTATTTCTATTCCTTTCTTGTTCTCTTTCTGTCTATCTATTTGTCTTTCTCTTGTCATTAACATGAATTTCTTATCTAGTTATTGGTTTTACACAGTGACATTTATTTCAATAGGCTTCATTGTTTTGTTTTTCCAATCCAACCATATCAATTATATCTCTTCATAGTGAATATATCAATTATATCTCTTTAAAATGATGATATCACTTATACCTCTTCACAATGAGGATATCAATTATATATCTTCACAATGATATCAATTATATATCTTCATATCACCACCACCTTCGTTTAAATCTCACCATCTTCATGTTATATATCTTCATATTATCACCACCACTGTTTATAGATCACCATCTTCATATTATGTATCTTCATATCATCACTACCATCACTTATACCTCTTCACAATGATGATATCAATTATATATCTTCATACCATCACCACCATTTTTTATATCATAAAGGTTATATATATATATATATATCACTATATCTCTTTATTATCATGATATTATATCTCTTCACAATTCTGATATTAGTTATATATCTTTTCATGATGATACTGTTCCTGTTCGTTATACATTATTTATATAAAACTAAAACTAATGAAATGCTCTCTATACTGGAGGTTGATGGAGTTGATTGGATCTGACACTATAGGCCAGCTGAGCAATGGTATAAAAGAGGGAATGTCTTCTTGATTTGATATATGAACATAAAATTCCCTATTCCTCTCCAATATAAACAACAATTTGGTATGTAATTACAACATAAATAGTCGATTACCATAGTTAATATTTGAGAAAGTTAGACAAATTACACCTAGAGAAAAGAAAATATATATAAATATGTATCATTTTTATTGGATTGGCAGTATCGGAAGAGGGTCAGACGCCATGCTTTGAAGCATAGTGTTACCTCCCTTTATGATCTGAGTTCAAATCCTGCCGAGGTTAACTTTGCCTTTCATCCTTACGGGGTCAATAAAATAAAGTACCAGTAATACACTGGGATTATTTCTGGCCGTGTGCCAAAAGTAGAAACAATTATTATTTAGTTGATGAAAGGCGGTTAATTATATAATCCGCCAACTTTTTCATAAATAAACATAAAGCACTCAATGATTCCTTAGGATTTTCTTGGTAAGATATCAACCAGTGTTTCAATATAATAAATAAGAGAGACAGTTTTATTATAAATCATCATCATCATCATTGATTAACGTCCATCTTCCACGCTAGCATGGGTTAGACAGGTTTGGTGACTGTCTCGCTCATATAGGACTGTTTCTGGCTGGTTTTCTATGACTGGATGCCCTTCCTAATGCCAACCATATTTACAAATCTGCATATATAGATAATAAAGGACCGTAACTCTATGCCATAAAGCACGTTGTCTGTTACTCTATCGATACAGCCAATAACAAATATTGCTAAGTAAAAACAATAATAGTTCTGGTTACAGAGGGAATGGGGCGTTGAGACAAAGTTCCCTGTCCTCACAGGTTTAGACACTCACACTCCCACTCACTCATGAACACCTGCTTACAGGCCTCTCAATCAGCCACTCACTCAATGACTCACTCATTCAGTTATTCATGTACAATCACTCACTGATGGCAGTTTATTCTCAGACACTCACCCATGGCTATTCACTTACATTTAAACTCTGGCATCTACGGAACTATGTGATTAGACAGACATTAGATATATTCACACTACACATAGATGCATACATACATACATGCATCATCATCATCTTCATCATCATCACCATCTTCATCATTATCAACATCAACATCACCATCATTTTTATATCCACCCTTCCATGCTAGCATGGGTCGGATGAGATATTTTGAGGCAATGTTTTACAACTGGATGCCCTTTCTGATGCTAATCCCTTTTCATTGCCTCTTACGACACACAAGGATATGGAAATCCCTATTTTAAAAACAGGACATACTCAGCAACCTGCAAAATCATTCATGCTGTTGCACACATGTACACAGAAAAAAAAAAAATCAGTCTTAACGTGTATGTATTTGTATGTATGTATATATATTATATGTGTGTGTATGTATGCATGTGTAAGTGTATATGTTATGTCTATATGATGTAAACTTCAAGTTTTTCTAATTGCCTCTACTTCCGTTTCCTTAGTAATTGCCCTCCTTCCCTCCACTGGCCCCACTTGTTTAAGAATATCTTATTTGGGCTTAGCTCTGCATTGGTCAGTTTACTTTGGCCAAACAGACTATGTGCTACTGTGAATCTTACTCTCTGCAACCTTCAAGACACTATGAATGTTTACTCTGGACCGTGCATTGGCAATGCAGGAAACTGGTCAAAATTAGGTAGGGGAATTAGGACACTCTAACATCAATATTGTTATTAATTATTAATTATTTTCAATATTATTATTATTATTATTATTGTTGTTATCATTATTAATGTAGGAGCCATATGCAAATATCTTTATTTTACTCTTCCCTCCCCCCACCATTATCATTACCACTACCATGATTATCACCACCACCACAGTCATCATCATCACCACTACCACCACCATCATTACCACTACTATCATCATCACCACTACCACCACCACCACCACCATCATCACCACTACTATCATCATCACCACCACCACCACCATCATCACCACTACTATCATCATCACCACTACTACCACCATCATTACCACTACTATCATCATCACCACTACCACCACCATCATTACCACTACTATCATCATCACCACTACTACCACCATCATTACCACTACTATCATCATCACCACTACTACCACCACCACCATCATCACCACTACTATCATCATCACCACTACCACCACCATCATTACCACTACTATCATCATCACCACTACCACCACCATCATTACCACTACTATCATCATCACCACTACCACCACCACCACCATCATCACCACTACTATCATCATCACCACTACTACCACCATCATCACCACTACTATCATCATCACCACCACCACCACCATCATCACCACTACTATCATCATCACCACTACCACCACCATCATTACCACTACTATCATCATCACCACTACTACTATCATCATCACCACTACCACCACCACCACCATCATCATCACCACTACCACCACCATCATTACCACTACTATCATCATCACCACTACCACCACCACCACCATCATCACCACTACTATCATCATCACCACTACTACCACCATCATTACCACTACTATCATCATCACCACTACCACCACCACCACCATCATCACCACTACTATCATCATCACCACTACTACCACCATCATTACCACTACTATCATCATCACCACTACCACCACCACCACCATCATCACCACTACTATCATCATCACCACTACTACCACCATCATTACCACTACTATCATCATCACCACTACCACCACCACCACCATCATCATCACCACTACTATCATCATCACCACTACTACCACCATCATTACCACTACTATCATCATCACCACTACCACCACCATCATTACCACTACTATCATCATCACCACTACCACCACCATCATTACCACTACTATCATCATCACCACTACCACCACCATCATCACCACTACTATCATCATCACCACCACCACCACCATCATCACCACTACTATCATCATCACCACTACCACCACCACCACCATCATCACCACTACTATCATCATCACCACTACCACCACCATCATTACCACTACTATCATCATCACCACTACCACCACCACCACCATCATCACCACTACTATCATCATCACCACTACTACCACCATCATTACCACTACTATCATCATCACCACTACCACCACCACCACCATCATCATCACCACTACTATCATCATCACCACTACTACCACCATCATTACCACTACTATCATCATCACCACTACCACCACCATCATTACCACTACTATCATCATCACCACTACCACCACCATCATTACCACTACTATCATCATCACCACTACCACCACCATCATCACCACTACTATCATCATCACCACCACCACCACCATCATCACCACTACTATCATCATCACCACTACCACCACCACCACCATCATCACCACTACTATCATCATCACCACTACCACCACCATCATTACCACTACTATCATCATCACCACTACCACCACCACCACCATCATCACCACTACTATCATCATCACCACTACTACCACCATCATTACCACTACTATCATCATCACCACTACCACCACCACCACCATCATCATCACCACTACTATCATCATCACCACTACTACCACCATCATTACCACTACTATCATCATCACCACTACCACCACCATCATTACCACTACTATCATCATCACCACTACCACCACCATCATCACCACTACTATCATCATCACCACTACTACCACCATCATTACCACTACTATCATCATCACCACTACCACCACCATCATTACCACTACTATCATCATCACCACTACCACCACCATCATTACCACTACTATCATCATCACCACTACTACCACCATCATTACCACTACTATCATCATCACCACTACCACCACCATCATTACCACTACTATCATCATCACCACCACCACCACCATCATCACCACTACTATCATCATCACCACCACCACCATCATCACCACTACTATCATCATCACCACTACTACCACCATCATTACCACTACTATCATCATCACCACTACTACCACCATCATTACCACTACTATCATCATCACCACTACCACCACCACCACCATCATCACCACTACTATCATCATCACCACTACTACCACCATCATTACCACTACTATCATCATCACCACTACCACCACCACCACCATCATCACCACTACTATCATCATCACCACTACTACCACCATCATTACCACTACTATCATCATCACCACTACCA
Source organism: Eledone cirrhosa (assembly GCA_964016885.1). Lineage (NCBI taxonomy): Eukaryota > Metazoa > Mollusca > Cephalopoda > Octopoda > Eledonidae > Eledone > Eledone cirrhosa. The sequence continues at coordinate 90,650,776 of OZ024745.1, read as the reverse complement.
CCACCACCACCATCATCACCACTACTATCATCATCACCACTACTACCACCATCATTACCACTACTATCATCATCACCACTACCACCACCACCACCATCATCACCACTACTATCATCATCACCACTACTACCACCATCATTACCACTACTATCATCATCACCACTACCACCACCATCATCACCACTACTATCATCATCACCACCACCACCATCATCACCACTACTATCATCATCACCACTACTACCACCATCATTACCACTACTATCATCATCACCACTACTACCACCATCATTACCACTACTATCATCATCACCACTACTACCACCATCATTACCACTACTATCATCATCACCACTACCACCACCATCATCACCACTACTATCATCATCACCACCACCACCACCATCATCACCACTACTATCATCATCACCACTACTACCACCATCATTACCACTACTATCATCATCACCACTACTACCACCATCATTACCACTACTATCATCACCACCACTACCACCACCATCATTACAACAACTATCATCATCACCACTACTACCACCATCATTACCACTACTATCATCATCACCACTACCACCACCATCATTACCACCACTATCATCATCACCACTACTACCACCATCATTACCACTACTATCATCATCACCACTACCACCACCATCATTACCACTACTATCATCACCACCACTATCACCACCATCATTACCACCACTATCATCATCACCACTACCATCACCTTCACCACCACCACCATCATCACTACTACTATCATCATCATCATCATTACCACTACCATCATCATCATCATTACCACTACTATCATCATCATCATCATCATTACCACTACTATCATTATCACTACCATCATCAGCATTACCACCCCAACCACAACCATTACTATTATTATTACTACAGTAGGAAATGATATGATTGTTTTAGTGGTAAACAAAACACCACACAGTATTTAGTTGTGTCCCTTTATACCTTGAGATCAAATTTAGATAGGGTCACTCTGAACTTGAACCATTTCATCACCATATTTTTAATGAAATACAGTATTTTTCAATTAAGGAAGAATTTTTATTATTGTTACATGTGTAGGAAGGTGAAGATGGGGGAGAAAAAGACTTGTGTATGGTGGGTGTACATATTTTGACATGGATTAATAATCTAACCCTTGAGTTGCCCCTAATGACAGATGTAGGAGGAAGGGGGAAGAGTAAATGGCATGTTAACCCTTTAGCGTTTAAACCAGCCATATCCGGCCAGAATTATCTCACCTCTTTCTGTTTAAACTAGCCGTAACCGGTTGCTCATACTTATGTTAAGGTATTGTTCTTAAAATAAATACCATCAAAATCTCATAGATTCAATATTATGTGAGATAAAGTCCTTACTGCGAAAATACAATAATATATATAGAGTAATATGAATGCTAAAGGGTTAAGGCTCCCTTATCTTTCCCGAGGTGTTATTCTCCTTCACAGAGGTAGGTGTCCCCGTCCATCCTGTAACTTAGCAGTTCCACAATTAGAGATTGATAGAATGAATACTAGAGTTGGGCAGTGGAGGTGAAGGACACTGGGCTTGATACGATTGGTTAAACTATTGGAAGTGGTGCCCCAGCATGGCCATGATCCAGTGACTGAAACTCTGCTAAAGTATACTTACACACATGTGTCTGTTGTTTTAATTTCTGTCTTTTATGATAGTTGTTGGGTGATAATATTAACCTGTGTTATCACTGTCACACACCTTTTTACCATATCCTCCTCCTCTCTCCACCACCACCACCATTTGTTGGTGATGGTGATGATGATGATGATAACGATGATGAGGATTGTGTTGACGATGACAATGATGATGACGGCAATGATAACCGTCATCATGGTCGTGGTGGTGATAATGACGATGATGGTGATGATAGCAGTTGTGGTATTGGTCAGCTAATGACGAATGTCATGTGGGTGGTGGGATTGTTGATTGAAGTGGGTCTTTAGAAGTGTGACTTAGTAATAATGTGTGAATTAAAGAACTGCATTGTGTGTGTGATTGTGTGTGTATATATATATATATATATATATATATGCATGCTTGTGTGTGTATATGTGAGAGTGCATGTGTGTATGTGAATGCGCGTGTGGCAGCTGTTAAATAAATGTGTTTCATACAATGGATGTTTACATTTTTAAACAATGTGAAACTCGTTAATACAAACTACTTATGCAAGATAAACATTTTAAGGCCATTTTCTTTGTTAAAATAGGGATCAATTTATAGGACAGGCTTTATACTCATCATGGGGTCTTTTGGATGCAATGTTTTCACAGCCGGATGCCCTTCCAGATACCATCTCTTTTAGTTGTTTTTATTTGCAACAGTGATATAGTGTACCTATTCTGGTTACACACTGCAATGTACTGATATGAGAAAAATAAAAATAGGACTTTAACTCTTTGTGTCACTCCCTTTAAATGTTTGAGATGAGTTGTTGTTAATAAGATTATAGTATGGTGAAGGTATATGACTTAGTGGTTAGGGTGGTAGACTCATGATGATTAGGTCATGGGTTTAAACCCTGTATTTGGGTGGCATTTTGTGTTTGTGAACAAGATGCTTCATTTCATGTTGCTTTTCATGATAGGATTGGGACCCCCTATCATTAACCCTTCACCATTTACATTATTCTATATTTACTATTATATTTTCACGGTAAAGGCTTTATCTCACATAATATTGAATTTATGAGATTTTGATATTATTTATTTTGAGAACAATACCTTAACATAAGTATGAGTGGCTGGTTACAGCTGGTTTGAACTGAAAGAGGTGAGAGAATTCTGGCCGGATACAACCGGTTTAAATGTAAAGGGTTAAAACACTCAAGAAATTTCCAATGATATACAATCTCAGACGAGGCCAGCTGAACCTTCAGCGGTGTGAGATATAGATTTAATTATATTTTAATATAATATAATGTACATGTACATCTTGGAATACGTCAATTAATGATTAGAGAACAAATCAACGAGAATGCAGTGTAGATATAAATATTTGAAAAATCTTATTTATTCTGTAGACAGGGTTGATAAACTGAAAAATTGTAATCCTATAGTTAATGGAATTTACTTTACAAATGACTATTTTTTATACCAAAATTCAAGATCATTTTGAATCCTAGGATATGTGCAGTCCATGACATGCCTGTGTTTTGATCTATTTCATCATTCATGAAAAGAATCGTGTCCTCTTTCCTGTTTTCTGACTTGCTCAAATTCAGTTGACTTATTTCTTGTGCAAGCTTAATCTCATAAAGATAAGAATTAAAATAAAGGTGCAATACCCTTCATACACTATAATCTGAAATGCCTAGTGTGATGCCATAGTTTGATGCAGATTACTTATCCATGATTGCCCGCATTAAAATTTAAAGGAGACCTTTGTTACATTTGAGCAACCAATTCACAACTTTTTAATAACATCTCAACCACAAAAATCAAGACATTGCACTTTCCACTACTTCATAGTTACTGATAAAGTTTCATGAGTACTGATGAATAGTTTCCATCTACCAAATTACACTTACACACATTGAGTAACCTGAGACTTTATCAGAAGACACTGGGTCAAAATGCCACATGGGACTGAATCTGAAACTATGGAGTTGTGATGTGAACTCCTTAATCACACAGTCATGCTTATATATATATATATATATAATCACACACACACACACACATATATACATGGCTTAGTGGTTAGAGCATTGGCCTTGCAATCGAAAGGTTGTGAGTTCAATTCTCAGACCGGGTGATGTGTTGTTTCCTTGAGCAAGACACTTTATTTCACATTGCTCCAGTTTACTCAGCTGTAGAAATGAGATGATAGGGACTGGGGTCCCTATCATTCCACTGCAAGTGGTCGTGGAGGTGCCACGGCAAAAAAGCACCCAGCACTCACTGTAAATGAGGTTGGTGTTAGGAAGGGCATCCAGCTGTAGAAATCAAGCCAGAATCAGTTCCCGTCCCACCCCTGCAAGCAGGGAAAAGTGGACGTTAAATGAAATGATGATGATGATATATATATATATATATATATATATATATGTGTGTGTGTGTGTGTGACCGTGACCCATCTAACCCATGCATGCAGAGAAAATGGACATTAAATGGTGGTGGTGATGATGATGGTATATATATATATATATATATATATATATATATATATATATATACATACTGTATTTAGTTATGTAATAAACAACATAAGATAATTATTTCATTTACCAGTGGTTTCTTGAAGACAGATGTGTCTGTCTTCAGTCGTAAGAATGAATAAAAAACATGGTGTATTTATTAAATATGGATTTGAAAACAAAATTTAGGAAATATGAAAGTGAGGCTGAAAAAAATATCCAGAACGTAAACATACACACACTCAACTACGCACATATACTAAAAAGTACGTAGACATATACTTTCTCGCATAAGCGTATTAGCAATACGGACAGGAACATAAATATATACACATACATATACACAGATATATCTAACCCATGCATGCATAGAAAATGGACGTTAAATGGTGGTGGTGGTGATGATGATGGTGTATATATATATATATATATATATATATATATATATATATATATATATATATACACACACAGGCTGCGGATGATATTTGTTCGCACGATTACTGTCTAAGAAAAAAATAACACAGTAGTTTTATTTTTTAAGATATATTTGTCAAACTTGGATCAGTTTGTCTTCATGACTTGTTCTTTCGATCTCACTCGATAAACCCACCATTGGCTTTGATGATGACCTCAATGCGGCCTCGGAACCGGCTACAGGCCTTCGTTACTGTCCCCCGACTTAGGCCCCTAAAGGCACTTGTGATCCTGGCCTTCAGATCATCTTTCGTATTGCAGCTAGATCTGTTGGTGTCTCGTTCCACTGCGCCCCACACAAAGAAGTCGAGGGGGTTGTAGTCAGGCGAGCTGGGAAGCCAGATGTCAGGTGAAGTGTGGACGACGAAGTTCTCTGACAGCCAGGCTTGGGTCTTTCGGCTGGTATGGCAGGGCACTGAGTCTTACTGCCACATGTACGGCCTATCTGCAGCTACCTGGTCGATCTAGGGCTTTACTACCTCGCTCAGAACGCAGATGTAGCCATCGGTGTTCAGCTTGAGACCCCCAGGGAAGAAGTGAGGTGGCATGACATCACCTTGACTGCTGACGACACCTAAGACCAATGTTGTCACTGGAAACTTTGTCTGCATAACTCTGGGCACATCTTTGGATGAGACAGCAAGCCACCTGTTGTTCTGGGAGTTGATCTTTTGGTCTTGGCAGAAGTTTTTCTCGTCGGAGAAAAACCACAGCATGTCTGGCTCCAGTGGGTGTTTCAACTTGTTGATCAGCTTCTTTGCGTGCTTCAGTCGCTTTTCTTGCATCGCCTTTGACAGAAATTGTCCTTTCCTCATCTTGTATGAAACGTAGCGAATGTCTTCATGTACCACCAGCCTTTCTCCCTTGCAATAGCACGCATCGACTTGCTAGGTTCATTGTTGATGATATTCTGAACTTCAGCGACGAACCCCGTCGTTCTGAAGGCGTCAGATCGTCGATCATGTGTTTTCCTTTCTGATATTGCTTCTTAGTCGAATCCTGAATCTTCCAATTCCTTTCTGACCTTTTCCACCATTCTCCTGCTGATGCTGAGAAAGTATGAAATTTCCTTATTTGTCCTCCCGGCGCAGAATCCAAGAAGAACTCTGTGTCTCTTCCACAAATTTGGAGGTTCAAAATTATTCATAATCAATTATTCTGAAAATAAATAATGGAAATATAGTCACTGTTTTTATGAAGACTAGAGTGACAACGGAAGTAAAAAAAATTTGCATAAAATTAGCAGTTGAAAATTGCGAACAAATATCGTCCACACCCTGTATGTATATATATATATATATATATATATATATATATATATATATATATATAGTAAACAACATAAGATAATTATTTCATTTACCAGTGATTTCTTGAAGACAGATGTTGTGTGTCTGTCTTCAGTTGTCAGAATGAATAAAAAACATGGTGTATTTATTAAATATGGATTTGAAAACAAAATTTAGGAAATATGAAAGTGAGGCTGAAAAAAACGGGCGAAATCGAAATAGGGAAAAAGAAAAAAAAAATATGTATATAAAAATATAAATATCCAGAATGTAAACATACACACACTCAACTACGCGCATATACTAAAAAGTACGTAGACGTATACTTTCTCACATAAGCGTATTAGCAATACGGACAGGAACATAAATACATACACATACATATACACAGATATATATGCACTCAAAAATGTACACACGAATACGGACAGTAGTTAGGAAGCAGGAATAACTGAATAAATAAATAAGAACAAAAGATACAAAAAATATATGTATATATATTTATAAGAAAGTAAAAATCAAAATCAAAATAAAGTAAAAAAAAGGTGTAAATGTGTGGGGCAAATAAATAAAAAACAACTTAAATATAAACAAATACACAATATATGCAAAACCATATATATATACATACACATATACAAGCATACATACCTATACACACATGCAAACACGTATATATGTGTATATATAAAATAAATATACGTACACATACACGTACATACATATATATATATATATATATATATATATATATATATATACATACACACACACACACACACACACACACACACACACACATATATATACACACATAGACATGCATACACATACAAAAAAATACTACAATAAAATAGAAAAATGAATCTCAAAGGTACATAACCCACATACGCGTGCGCACACACAATAAGAAATCAACACACGGATACAAATAAACATATACGTAAATCCATACACACATATATATATACATATAAACAAAAACATACACATATACAAAACATATTTACAAACACATGCATACATAAATACAAATACATATAAACAAATATGTACATACATATATATATATATATATATATACACAAACACACACACATACACACACACACATATATTTGTAAGTACGCATAAGCCTGTTTGCATATGCACCCACATATAACCTTATGTGAGTACACTTAAAAACCTAGTGGATAAGTAAGGACAAAGGGGAGTAAAACTAAAATAAAATAATAAAAACAATTATTAAGAACAGGTAAGGGAGAAAAGGGGTGTGAAAGTTGTAGTAGAGAGAAGTGTTTGTGATGAGATGTGGAAAAGGGTATATAGTGATCTGGGTAAAGGAGAAAGGTGGTGGGTGTGTATGTATTAAAGGTATGGTAGATAGTTAGCGGGGGAATATAAGTCAAATGATATATAGAAAGAGATGAGGGAGAAAAAGTATATATTGGTAGAAAATATGTGTTCATAAGGTAATGGAATTGGTAGTGAGTGGAAGGCGTGATAAGTAAAGAAGAAGCTCAAGGTGGTTGAGTAATCGTTGGTATGTTAATCCAGTTAAAAAGTAGATGCGATTTTAGGTGTGGACAACATCTAAAGATCTCGGTCTTAGAGTTGAGACAAGTGGTAGGGGTTTTCAAGTTTTGGAGAATTCTAAATTTTTCCGTAGTACACAAAAAACATTTCTTTGTGCCCCTTTGGTATTCTCTTGAATGGTCTAAAATAGACCAATCAATAGTGTACGGAATGTTTTTGTCTTTGAACTCCCACACTTTATTTTCCAGCGTCGTTGCTGTTCTTTTTTCAGGGTGTTTGAAAGAAGCGACATGTGCATAATACCTGGTTTTAAATCTGTCCTGAATCATGCCAACATATCGTTCACTCCTTGCTGGCTGGTTATTAATCATTGGTGTCAATTTGGCCTCATACACAATAGATTTGGTATTACATTTACCCTGTAATGGGCATTCTTTCGGCTTCCTGCAACTGCATCCTGGATTTACTCTAGCACCATTAGAGTTGGTAATTTTAGTTTTCATTGATGGGCAGCAAGAGTAACTGATTTTAACTAGATTTCTATTGAATATCTTATTATATCTATGATTAGGGGGAAAATGTTTGTCAAGGAGGTCAAGGAATTTTCTTCCTACGTTAGTTTTAACAGTTAGAGAGAAAAGGGGTGTAAACCAAATAATTTTTTCTTTTCCTGTTATTGTGTTTAGTGTTAGAAAGAGGAGTAGATAACTATTTAATTTGTTCGGTGAAGCCACTGTTATTGAGGGCTAATAACCTCTGTAGCTTACATAGAGCACTCTTTTTTTCTGTACCTTTCTGACGGAAATACTTCATATATATATATGAAATCAAACAAGTTTACAAAAATCACACAAGCTTACCTTGCATTATAAAACAATTTTATGTTGTTTCTCTTTGGATGTAATCATGTCCTTCAAAGTCTCAAAAAGTTGAAAGGATTGAGCTGGTGGCATTGATGTTGCAGAAGAATTATGTGAGGGTATGTGAGTGTGGGTTTGGCTAGGTCTGTGTGTGGTGTGTGTGCAGAGCTGGGAGTGTATTGTGATAGTGGAAATATACTTCCGAGATCAAAATGATATTGGCAACTGAATGCCACTTCACTTCTAAAGAATCGGTTAGTCATGAATAAATTCTGACTGAACTAAGCTGTCCATTATCAACTATTTGTTAGAATTCTCAGAATAATGACTGCTGTTTTCATTATTCTACAACCGTTTTTTTTCTTTCTTTCACATTTTGTTTTCTGGTTGATCATGTAAGCTTATGCTAAATTGGTTTGGTTATATTTATCTCTTATGTTCATACTTCCTCATATAAATTCACATATAAGCAGCAGTTCCTCTTTCTCTTTCTCTCTCCCTCTTTCTCTCTCTCTCTCTCTCTCTCTCTCTCTCTCTCATACACATGTACATACATACACAAAGAGAGGGAGAGAGTTTTTCTTTCATGTATATATAGGTGCAAGATTTATCTTTCTGATACGTACACAAAATTTCTATAGGAAATCTGTGTGTGTGTATATATATATATATATCCCTTTTCTTATGCATAAACCTCACACTTTCTCTCCATTAGATTTAGAGACTTGTTTCTCTCTTTTCCTTTCTTGCACCCTCTTTCATTCACACACGCTCTTCTTCATTCACACCCAACACATACTAACAGACACATAAACACACCCTCAATTGCACCCTCTTTCACACACACTCTTCCTTATTCCCACCCAACATACACACTAACAGATACATGAAAACACCCACAATTGCACTATCTTTCACACATTCTCATCCTCCTTCACACCAAACACACACACTGACAGACACATAAACCCACTCTCAACTGCACCCTCTTTCACACACACTCTTCTTCAATTGCACCTAACATATACTAACAGACACATAAACACACTTTCAAACACACAAATTAAGCAGATTAATTAGGTTAATTTCTGACTAACTCAGCTCTTTAGTGTGGAATAGCCATATCTAATTCAATGTGCGCCCTTTTGTATTTTCCTTTCATCATCATTCACCACTAACATCACCACCACCATCATCACTACCAACCACTCCAATAACTTTATTATTTATGGCAGCCAATTATGCAATCTAAAAGGTCTGCTCACTACATCTGTGGCTCATAGTATTTGGCAAAAATACATGGCGTTTTAAGCTATTAGAACTGCTTATAAAAAATGCAATAGGTTTTGATGTTTGTTCTGCTGCTGCTTCTTTTTCAGTAGAGCAATCAATAGCTCTTGATTTGAGCCTGATGTCTGGTTCTAGTCTTAACTGGATTATAGAAATAAATGGCTTGCTAAGTAGGACATATGGTGAGGATGGGATGTGCAATGAATAAATAACTAGTTGACCAAATAAATTCTTTAAAACATACAAGTGGTATTCTAAAAGCTCCATCATTAAGGCTTACTCTGAAGTTCTATTTTTCTTTTTTTTTGTTGTTGCATTTAAAAAAATGAATTACTGATTAAAACCTTGGAATTATTCAGTGTGTGATGTTGGATTCTAAATCGAAGACTGTGACTGTGGTATGTTTGTGGTAAACTGCTTTTAGTTATATAGAGTCCTGTGAAATTATTTGTCAAAATAGGTTGATGTTTGTATTATCTTTATTCCTGCTTTTATAAACATTGAACTTTTACTGGTTTTATTTTTGGTCTTTTATCTCCTACATGTTCTTTTAGTAATCTTACTCTATATTTAATTCATAAGAAAATGGAAAAACTCGGCATCTATCCTTCAACGTAATGTTTTACCCAATGCTGTTTCAACAGCATTTTGCTGTTTTAATAGCTTCCTTACGCCGAGTTTTTCCATTTTCCTACAAATTCTAATACACTTGCATTTCAAAACTCAATATTCGAGTTAATTTGTCTGTATTTGATCTTTCAAACCTTATATTGAGAACACTCATCAAACTGTTACATCATTGTAGTCATATTCACCAATTGAAGAACATACATATATTCTCTTCATTAGTGTTACTAGCAGAAAAACCACCCTTCAGGTGGTTTTCTGCTAGCATGTGTAGTGTGTATATTGATATTATACGCAAGTATATATACATGTAGATATGATACATCAAATAAAATCGTAATTGACAATATCCACAGAAATTGAACGAAGTCTGTGTTACACTGTCTTATCCATGATACATTAAAAAAAAAAAGACAATATTATATATAAACTGCATTAGGAGAAAATGAGTGACTGAAAATTGTTTATTTAAGCGATCGCCACCGGAAGTGTTGACAGTTGAAAATTTTAAAGTGAATCTTTAAATAAATAATAAAATATATTTAATGAACAGCTACAAAATTTAGTAGATAAAATTATGTAATATTCATTCATTATTTATTCAAAGTAATCCAACTTATTTTACTAATGGGATAAAAAATTATAAACTGTATGCAGTCCCGCGCTTCTTACTTTATTATAGTTTAGATTATTATATTTTTAAGTTTCATACAAATTTCTATGTGCCACTGTGTGTTGATTGTATAAAATATGTGTTGTGTGATTTGAGTTATTTGTAGAATGTGTGTTGTGTAATTTGGGTTATTTGTAGAATGTGTGTGTTATGTGATTTGAGTTATTTGTAGAATGTGTGTTGTGTGATTTAAGTTACTTGTAGAATGTCTGTTGTGTGATTTGGGTTATTTGTAGAATGTATGTTGTGTGATTTGAGTTGTAGAATGTGTGTTGTGCAAGTTACTTACGGAATATATGTTGTGCAAGTTATTTATGGAATATATGTTGTGCTATTGGATAGAAAGTGTCATTTATAGGATACTAGCAGTGGTACCCGGCGTTGCACGGGATAAGGTATTTTGGAACGTGGGCCGCCAACAAACTTAATCGTGGAAAAACTGCATGCCTGGACAATATATAAAGAAAATAAACCGAATACTCTGATGGCTGGATAATCTTTAAGATTTTCCTCGATGAAGCAGGAAAAATGCAGTTTTTCACCTAGAGGATCATAAAATAATTTTTTTTTATGTGCATAATATGCCCTGAAATTTCGGGAAAATCAGCTAGACGTAACGCCTCCAAAAAGCCCTAAAAAGCTGAAAAAATGAAGTTTTTCACCTAATGCGGGCCCTAGGCCATAAAAAAGTTGGATTTTCTTTGCTCACGATATGAAAAGAGTGATTAATAGATAGTTACAATTTCAAGGAAATCAGTCTGACGTAACAACTCAAATAAACCCCTAAAAAGCTTAAAAAACGCAGTTTGATCTAAATTCAACTTTTTGATCTCCTAGTGCCCGCATTAGGTGAATAATGCGGGCACTAGGAGATCAAAAAGTTGAATTTTTTATGTGCATAACACTCCCTGAAACATAAGTAATACACATTTAAAGTTTGAAAAAAATCGGTTGGGTACTTTTCGAGTTTTAGGGATTCAAACACGCACACGCGCACACACACACACACACAGACATTCTCAGGGAAGTGACGTAATGCAGACAGCCAGACATACGGACAGATATTATAATGGCGCGACGTTATATGTATGTATCTATCTAAAAAGAGAAAGACTAAGAATTATAGAGAAATATCACCTAATGCGGTCCGTATGGCATTAAAAATTGGAATTTTCAATGCCCTAGGGACCGCATTAGGCGATTTAGCGATCTCTCTCTATAATTCTTAGTCTTTCTTTTTAGATAGATACATAGATATAACGTTGCGCCATTATAATATCTGTCTGTATGTCTGGCTGTCTGCATTACGTTATTATGACGCGATCAGTGTATATATATGTATTGTAATGCAGACAGCAAGACATATCGCTTTCCTTGCCCTCTTCCAGCGTCTCTCTCTCTCTCTCTCTCTCTCCCGCTATCCCCCTCTTTTAGTCTGTCTGTTTCTTTCACTCTCACTCTTTCTCTTTATAACTCACTCACATTAATACAAAATAAATAATATTAAATCTATGAGATTTTTATATTATGTGAGATAAAGCCTTTACCATGAAAATAATATAGTATATATAGAGTAATGTAAATGCTAAAGGGTTAATTCCATCAGACCATGTGAGAGAGTTTATAATCACTCACGCACACATACACACTCACGCATGCAAACACACACAAACTCACACACACGCGCGCGCGCACATACACACACACGCAATAGTTATTCCACTGTCATGTATCTTTGACGCATACAACTCTCAAAAGACGGCGTCTGTCACTCTCTCTCTCTCTCTCCCGCTATCCCCCTCTTTTAGTCTGTCTTTTTCTTTCACTCTCACTCTTTCTCTCTGTAACTCGTTCACATTTCTCCCCTCTATCGAAAAACGCTGTGACGAATGGGGAGGAGGAGGGGTAGAGAGCCACTTCTTCACTTCGCCTCTCCGTTTCTTTCTCTCCCCTCTCACTCCCTCATTATGTACAGACATTGGCCACTTCACTAATTCGATCCCTAGGTCAGAATAATTTGAAATTTTTTTTTGCTCAAAACACTTCCGGGTTACATGTGTAAAGTTTGAAAAAAAACGGTTGGGTACTTCTCGAGTTTTAGGGAAACAGACACACAGACAGACATTCTCTGTTTTATATATATAGACTAGCAGAAAACCACTCGGGGGGGGGGGCGGTTTTCTGCTAGTCTATATATCTAAAACAGAGAATGTCTGTCTGTCTGTCAGCTCACTAAAACTTGAGAACCATCCAACCGATTGTTTTCAAACTTTAGACATGTAATACGTATGGTCCTGTGAGTGTTTTGAGCAAAAATTATTTCAAATTTTCAATGCCCTAGGGACCGCATTAGGCGATTTAGCGTTCTCTCTATATAATTCTTAGTCTTTCTTTTTAGATAGATACATAGATATAACGTTGCGCCCTTATAATATCTGTCTGTATGTCTGGCTGTCTGCATTACGTCATTATGACGCGCTCAGTGTGTGTGTGTATATATATATATGTATCGTAATGCAGACAGCAAGACATAGCTTTCCTTCCCCTCTTCCAGCGTCTCTCTCCCTCCCTCCTGCTATCCCTCTCTTGTAGTCTGTCTCTTTCTTTCACTCTCACTCTCTCTCTACGCGTCGGACAGACAGAGAAATTGCTGGTTATATATTATAAGGAGATAGATTAAGCATACATTACAGGGCTACTTTTTTCAACTCTGTTTAGATTTATCATCATCATTATTATTAGTATTATGAGGGGGAGGAGGGGGATTGGCAGAATCATTAGAATTTTGGACAAAATGCTTTGCAGTGTTTGGTCTAACTTTTTACAATCCGTGTTCAAATCCTGCCTAAATTAACTTTACCTTTTATCCTTTTGGAGGTTGATATGATAAAATATAGTTGTTTCTACTTTTGGCACAAGGCCAGCAATTATTCCAGTACATTACTGGTACTTTATTTTATCGACCCCGTAAGGATGAAAGGCAAAGTTAACCTCAGCGGGATTTGAACTCAGATCGTAAAGGGGTCTGAGTTGATATGATAAAATATAGTACCAGTAAAATACTGGTATGAATTTAATTGACTTTCCCATCTTCCAATTTGTGCCTAAATTAGAAATCATTATTGTTATTATTTTCTTTTCTATCCTACTACTTAATTTAATGGGCATGTGGTTAGAATGTCTCAGGAAAGAATCGCAGGTGTCACTCAAGGTAGAGCCACTACTTCCCTGAATTGAAAGATCACAGCTCCAATATTACGAGCTTGGCTGGTCTTGCTTGAGGATCCAAGCGGATCAGTTGGAGACGCTTGCTTCTGAAAGACCTGCTGAAAGGAGAGTTTGAGGATTCTGTCCCCTGACCCTCTGTGGGCAAAGAAGAAAACTACTTAATGTTAGAAATAATAACTGCTTTAAATGTATATCATTGTTTTTTAGTGTTCATTTCTTATCTGAAGACTGGTATTCTATTCCACTGTACTTCTCACTAAAGCAGTCCAATGAAGGGACTTGTGAAACCATTATCTCTGTCTGGTTCATATTTTATGAAACTGTATTTACTTTTGAATGAATTTCAGCTGAATCTATTTAATGAGTGTCTTTCAATATTCTATTTTCTCTATTTTAGGAAGCAAGATCTCCGTGAAATGAAACGTTTACAGAAGTCTGAAAATAAGCAATATCAAGCTCTTATTGTTAAGACCCAAGTTGCAAAAGATATTCAGGAGAAGAAATTTGAAATGGAGATGCAAGTATGTCAAGAAACCTCTCTTTTTATGTATACTCTTAATACTCTTTTTGTATTTTCTTGTATTCTGAGTTAATCACAATCTTCTGGTACAGACAGGTTTTTTTTTTAAAGCAAAGTGTTTAGTACAAGGGACTGGAAAATAAAACACTGCAGGAGCAACAGAGAGGCGATAGATAGATAGATCGATAGATAGATACATGCCTTCAATGGTAGTAGTAGTATAATGCTGGCAGTTTCAGATCGGCTGGAACTATTGAAACAACTGTGGGAAGTAGTAATAGAGAATTGTGTGTGTGTGTATGTGTGTGTGTGTGTGTACAGGCATGCATTTATGTGTGTGTACAGGCATGCATTTGTGTGAATTAATCTGGAAATAAATTGCTTCATTTGATTGTATGTTTTTCCTTAATATACTAAATTTGATTGCTTTCAAAGTAATTAGCTTCTGTTAACGGAAGAAGACAAATATTTAGTGTAAGCAATAGTTTATGCAAATTGAAGCTTTCTGAAGGAAAACCAGTATTGATTTAAGAGTCCAGTCATGGTCAGCTCTATAAATATTGCACTGTTATTGGAGGCTCTTTCAATGAAATTAGATAGTCTCTACTTAACACCTCTTCACTCTTTGGCAGTCTCTTGGCAAATGAATTGGGTTTCTTTTCATATTACTACCAAAACCAAAAATTGTAAACATATGACCTTTTCGCAACCTTTCCCCTTGATTTATTTTTAGCACTTTCATATCATATATTTGTATATATCATCATCATCATCATCATGACTGCTGCCACCACGACC
This sequence comes from Eledone cirrhosa, assembly GCA_964016885.1. Lineage (NCBI taxonomy): Eukaryota > Metazoa > Mollusca > Cephalopoda > Octopoda > Eledonidae > Eledone > Eledone cirrhosa. The sequence continues at coordinate 90,635,265 of OZ024745.1, read as the reverse complement.
ACCACCACTGGGATGATTGTAATGATGAGGTCAATCATCAATTTTATGTTTGCCTCGCACCATCATCATCATCATCATCATCATCATCATCATCATCATCATCATCATCATCATCATCATCATCATCACCATCACCATCATCATCATTGTCACCATCACTGTCATCATCATCATCATCATCATCATCGTCATTATCATAATCATCACCACCATCACCCACCTGTTTTCCATATTAGCATGGGTTGGACAGGTTGTCATAGTTAGGCAAAATATGGTCAGATAACCACTTCTTACTTATTTGTTTCATATGAGAATCCTGGGTGTATTTCATCATGTCACCAGCATTATTACTTTATTACTAAGTAAAATGTTTATTTACATGAACACATTACTATCTCTCATTAATTAGAGCCTGCCAGTGGATTGGCAGTATTGGTAGAGCATCAGACACCATGCTTTGCAGCATAGAGTTATGTCCCTTTACGTTCTGGGTTAAGATTCCACTGAAGTTAGCTTTGCCTTTCATCCTTACGGAGCTCAATAAAATAAAGCGCCAGTAATGTATTGGGGTAATTGCTGGCCTTGTGCCTGCTAGCTTTTGCTCTGTATGCAAATGAGCTTTTTCAGTTGATGATCATAAGCCTAAATACTATAAGGTTTTAGATTAGTTTTGTCATAGCATCTGAGTATAGTTATATGTATAAGTAGTATTGTTGAGTAACTTGATGTGTAAGCTGTGTTGTAGTGTAATGTGTTGTTTGAGCTGTGAGGTAGCGTAAAATGTGTGAGCTGTGTTGTTATATAGCATGATGTGTGAGCCGTGTAGTAGTGCAATATGTTGTGTGAAATATTGTAATATAGCATGATGTGTGAGCTATGTTGTAGTGTAATGTGATGTGTGAGCTGTGTTGTAATGTAATGTGATGTGTGAGCTGTGCTATAGTGTAACATGTGATGTGTGGGCTCTGTTATAGTGTAAAATGTGGTGTGTAAGCTGTATTGTGGTGTAATGTGTTGTGTAAGCTGTATTGTGGTGTAATGTGTTGTGTAAACAGTATTGTGGTGTAATGTGTGTGTAAAACAGCATAAAAATGAAGGGCAAATGTACTCTTTGCTTTTTGTTTAATTTTCTCTATATGATGGGGCTGAATTATCTTGTTGCCTTGAAGATGAAGAAGCCAAACCTTTTGGATGCTGTCTTAGGCATGTGCAGAGTATACATTTTTGTGTTTGTGTTAGTTTTATGCCTATTTGCATGTATGAGTGTGTTAGTGTGCGTATGTGTGTGCATGCGCATAAATGTTGCCTTTTACTCTTAATATATTTAATTTGGTCTATTTTGTAGGGTCTTTTGAAAACCTATGAACAAGACCTGGAGGGACTAACACGGCAACAAAAACAGCAAGCTGAAAAGGTAGAATCAAACCAAGGAATGGAGTCAAAGACAGCAGCCAAGAAAATTAAGATAGAACAGGTGCGATATATATATATATATATATATTTTGTTTTTTACTATCACCATCATCACTTTTACATCGACTTTTTCCATGCTGGCATGGGCTGGATGAGATGTTTTGAGATGGTGTTTTACAACTGGATGCCCTTCCTACTGTGAACACTTTTAGTCACCTCTTATGATATGTAGGGATATTGTATACCTATACTAAAAACTGTGATTCCCCTATTTTTAATATAAATCCAAATGTTTGCACAAAAAAAAAAAAAAAAAAAATGTCTCACTACTTCTAACTAGGTTTGAATTTACAATTTGTGGATCAGTAATTTTTTAAAATAATTTGGCTTTGAAAATTAATAATTTTTGATGAATATAAATAACTTTATCTTTTTATTCATTTATCTATTTGAAAACATAAATAACATAGTAATCGAAAATTGTGTTTAATTGTCTCAGATTATGTTGAATGTATTGCCATTGGCATATAATCTTAATAATTGGTCTATTGTGGTCTAATTATAATTAATTAGTGATAAATTACTTGTGTCCTCTCGCCTACCAATCATGTTAGTCATCTTTAAACGTTTGGTTTAGATGAATTTGACTTCCCAGCAACAATGGTAACAACAACAACATCAATAATATTCACAGCAACAAGAGTTGATATCATTGTTACTTAGTAACTTTGTTTAAAGTAACTCATTGTTGGCTAATTATGTTATTATTATTATTAAGGCAGTGGATTAGCAGCATTGGTAGAGCATCGGACACCATGTTTGGGACATAGAGTAACGACCCTTTACGTTCCTAGTTCAAATCCTGCTGAGGTTAGCTTTGCCTCCCTTTCTTATGCGGTCGATAAAATAAAGCACCAGTAATGCACTGGAGTCAATTTAATTGACATTCCTCTCCCCCAAAATTGCTGGCCTTGTGCCTAAAATAGAAACAATTAAGGCAGTGGATTGGCAGTATTGGCTCCATATCCCTCCAAGATTGGCTTTTCTTTTCGAGGTCGGTAAAATAAAGTACCTGTAACGAGGTTGATTTAATTGACCCCCCCCCCCCCCCCCCCATTGCCGGGGAAACAATTATTACTGACTTGGTTATGAGATTTGAATTTAGAATGTCAAGGGACATAACTCAGTATGACAAGATATCTAGATTGGAACTTTTGCGTCTCTCAAACTCTATATTATTATTACTGGGCGTGAATTGGCAGTATCGGTAGAGGGTTGGACGTCATGCTTTCTAGCATAGTTACGTCCCTTTACGGTCTGAGTTCAAATCCCGTCGAGGTTAACTTTGCCTTTCATCCTTGCGGAGTCGATAAAATAAAGTACCAGTAATGTACTGGGTAATTACTGGCCTTGTGCCAAAAGTAGAAACAACTATTACTGAGGGTGGTGGATTGGCAGTTTCGGTAGAGCATCGGACACCATGCTTCGCAGCACAGAGTTATGACCCGTTAAGTTCTGAGTTCAAATCCCGTCGAGGTTAGCTTTGCTTTTCATCCTTATGGGGTTGATAAAATAAAGTACCAGTCACACACTGAGGTCGATTTAATCGACTTTCTCCTCCTCCAAAATTGCTGGCCTTGTGCCTAAAGTAGAAACAATTATTATTAGTCGTAATAATATGTGTTACAGAAATGGCAAAGACAGTATGACACTAGAGTTGATACTTTACAACAACTAGTTTATATTTAGCTGGTTTATAAAGAAATATAAGTACCTATAATGTATTGACCGTTCTCAATCTCCTTAGTAAAAGCTATCAACTTTGCTGAAAAAGAAATCCTTACTGTTAATTTTGTATGGTCAAACTGTTGATTTTGTATGGTCAAGATGATACAACAGATTACATTATAGCTTGTGGTTAATTTTCCTCTTTGTTGAATATTCACATTGCTTTTCATTGTTCTGCTGTTCAATAAAATATACCAGTAATCAACTTTTGTTCCCTATTGTTTCTTTTTATCATTTTTTTGCTGTTTACTAGTATTACATAGTTTATGTGGAACCCAATTCCAAGTCCAGTCTTATATTTGTGTTTACTAGTATTACATAGTTTATGTGGAACCTAATTCCAAGTCTAGTCTTATAGTGAGGATTACTAGTATTACATAGTTTATCTGGAACCTAATTCTAAGTCCATTGATGTCTTCTAAGGCTGTTAAGAACAGTAGACAACCCAAGCTTCTAGTTCTCACCACCGACCACAAATCAACAACTTCTTCCCCTATAGATGTGCACATTGAACCACAGATCAGTTTTTGACAACATTGTATTGCTGGCAACATCACTTTACGTTATTGTTGTTTATTAGTTGACTCTGGGTTTTACCTATTTTATCGTGTTCTAATTAACTCACTTTTTTGTTGGTCTTCAGGAGAAGGAGTTGAAGATTTTCAAAGAACAACAAAAGCAGGACATGAAGCTCTTAAAACAAGAACTAGACCTTCTACCAAAAGATACTAAAAAGGAATCTTTACGGAAGCGTAAAGAAGAAAAGGAAATTGAACTGGGAAATAAGGTAGTTCTTGCATTTTTATTAAAATCTATTTAAAGAAAAATAAATTTGTATTGCATTTGTGAGTGTCATATCGAATAATAATTGTTTCTACTTTAGGCACAAGGCCAGCAATTACCCAGTGCATTACTGGTACTTTATTTTATCGACCCCGTAAGGATGAAAGGCAAAGTCGTTTGCAAACAAACAGCCTCATTACACTATATGTTTTAGATGACTATCGTCATCCTTTTGTTCAAGCAGTGGCAGAGAGGAGAGATATACAATCTTGACAAAGGGCAATAACCCAGAAACAATATTATTGTCGATTGTTTCTCTCTGTCACCGCTCGAACAAAGGGATGACGGTAGTCATCTAAAACACATAGCGTAATGAGGCTGTTTGCTTGCAAACGAATTGAATATTATTATTATTCGATATAAAACTTACGAATCCATTTACATATCCGCTATGTTAGAGCGAAACTAATTTTGTTTTTAAATTTGTATTGAATCTGATTATATTTATAATGGTATGAAAGGTATTTTAATTTTGTTGAAATCCACTGATTTATCAAACTCCTTGCTGATGTACAGGGGGCTACAAATGTAGGTATGCAGTAATTAAATACAAAATATGTGCACAAAACATTTTACTGAATATACAAACATATCATGACTGGTATAATCCTAACTGTATACTTACTTTTGCAGCCCCCTGTATATTGATGAAAGACACAGACACACACATATCTATCAATGTATTCACACATGGATTTACACATGCAGCCCCATCCCCTCCCCAATTTCCAACCACCAAATTCCACCCAGTAGATATTAGTTTGTGGAGGCATAAGTCCAACACGGTTGTGTTGGACTTACAATCATAATGTTGTGGGTTCGATTGCTGTGCTGGGTTTCATGTTGTGTTCTTGAACAAAACACTTCATTTCACATTGCTCCAGTATACTCACCTGAAAATGAGTACCAGCAATAGCTGGGGATTTAACTCTGCGATGTATTGGCATCCTGTCTAAGGGGGGGTCGGTCTTGTACTCTCAGTCACTTTACACTGCAAAACCGGGATAAGCACTGGCCTGACAAGCCTCCTGGTTTGAGATGGAATTTAACCCTGTAATGGACTGGTGTCCTGTCCAGGAGGGAGTCTTGTACTCTCACTCGCTTTCTGCCACAAAACCGAGATAAGCACCAACCTGACGAGCCTCCTGGCTTGAGACAGACTTTACACTTAGACTTAGATATTAGTTTAAACACTTGGTTATGGTGATGTGCCGTAGGATTGAGCTTGGAATCACATAATAGTAAAGTGAAATTCTTAACACCACAGCTATGCCTACACTCATGTTTATTTGAAAGTTTATTAGAAGTTACTCTTGGTTCTTGTGTGTATTAACCTTTTAGTTACCAACCCAGCCAAAACTAGCTCTGGTTCTATGAAATAAAACCACCTATTTTAAAGGTTTCCAACTTAAATTAAAATCTTCCAATATATTTTTATATAAGAACCTTAGATTAAGTTACTCTCTTAATGATGAAATAATTAATAATTTTAGTAAATCCCTCAAAATTCTTCATTAACTAATTAAAATACAGTGTATTTCACTAGAAATGTGGTCATGAAAGGGTTAAAAATAATGTTTGTAAGTTGTGTTTTGTCATTAGTCATATATTGTCAGTTATGTTTATTACATATATTGCCAATGTTTGATTTCATAGGAGCGCCAATTTTTAGAAAACCAAAGAGAACGAATGGAAAAACACATGAAACAATTAACTGACCAACACCGACAGAAGATTGCATTACTGGAGAGTCAATACCTTCAACAGAAACAACAGCTTCTTCGAGGTAATTCTAATCAGTTTTCTAAGAGTGTGTATGTGTTTGGACATACACATATCCAAAGATATATACATGCACACATACATATTCAAAGATATCTTCATACACACACATATCCAAGTACATGTTCACACACAAACACATATCCAAAGATATATGCATACACACATATCCAAGGACTTGTACACTCACACATAATATCCAAAGATATATATATATAATATACACACACACATATATCCAAAGATATATATATATATATATATACATACACACATATATCCAAATATATATATATATATATATATATATATATATATATATATATACATACACACACACATATATCCATATATATATATACACATATACACATATATCCAAATATATATATATATATATATATACATACACACATATATCCAAATATATATATATATATATATACATACACACATATATCCAAATATATATATATATATATATACATACACACATATATCCAAATATATATATATATATATACATACACACACACACATATATCCAAATATATATACACTAGCATTAAAGCCCGGCGTTGCTCGGGGTCAGTAAGTTTCCAAAGTTAGGTTGCACCACCCATTTTATGGCAGCACTTTTTTGTCTGCCAGGCACTGGGTGAATGAATTTCAGACTTGGACTGCCGAAGCAGGAGCTGCACCAGCAGTGACAATTGTAGTTTCGCCTATGGATATTATCTCAGTGCAAAGAAGTGTTGAAATTTATTGTTTCACAGTACTTGCGCAACACGCGCGTAGACGATGCCAGCCGAACAACAGAGCTGTGTTGTTCTGCATGGTGTCTAATGTGTGTTTTCTAAATTTAAGACACTAGAGAGGAGTGTGATAGGGGGGAGAGTTAGCTGCTGTTTCTAGCAGGTTTAGTGACCACATAGAGGATATTATTGTGTATAGTAAATAAACTGATACTTCTTTCTTCCAAGTTCGTTGAGAGATGTTTTAAAAAAGATTTATCGCTATTTTTTTTGTTGTTGAATAAATTTATCTGTTGCTTTTGAGTAATTGTTGTTTCGGCTCAAAAACAAACATTCTCTCTCTCTCTCTCTCTTCGACGTTCCTAAAGGAAGTTTGTAAGTTTAAGCGTATATAAAAGAAAGTTGCAGCATGTATGTAGTTTTATCAAATTTTGAGGGGAGTAGAGAGAGGATATCAGATTGTATTAGGGGGGTAAAGTGTCATGTATTTAGTTTAATCGATTATTTCCGCAATTCTGGGTGAGTTTGAAATAAATAAATAATCGTTAACCTAAGTTAGACCATTTACAACATTCTTACAGACTTTGAGTCGAATCGGTTTGAAATTGTGCAAATGTATAAACATGGAACATGCACACACACACACACAACAACAATCTGCTTTTTATAGATAATGATACATACACATATATTCAAAGATATACACACACACACATATCCAAATATATATATATACACACACACACATATCCAAATATATATATATACACACACGCACACACACATATCCAAATATATATACATTCACACACAGACATATCCAAAGATATATGTATATACACAGCTACCCACTAATCATTAAACAAATAAAATCTTGAAAAGTTGCCTGTTGAATTGCTGTTAATTTCCAAACTGTTGCCTTATAGCTCGAGAAGCTGCCTTATGGGAAATGGAAAAGAACCAACTTCATGATAAACACCAACAAGAAAAGGGCCAACTGAAAGATTTGTTCTTCCTTAAAAGACATCAAATGCTCAATCGGCATGTAAAGGTAATAATATCAGTCTTCTTCTTCTTCTTCATCCACTTATTCCTGAGAGGGTTGTAGGAGCAGAGTTCTCAAACACTCCTTTCAGTGGGTCCTATAATAATAATAATGAAAGAAATTATTGTGTAAAGTGCTCAGGTGCACTACAACTCGTCAATATAGTACATAGAATAATACACAAATGTCAGGGAAGTACATGTGTGTATGTGTTAGCTGTAGTGTTGGCGGATCTCAGGAAGCATGGAGGCCTTAAAGGATGCAGTGTCTCGACAGCTAACAACTGATGCAGGTAGTTTGTCCCATGCTTCAGCAACTCTGAGCGTGAAAAAATGTCCTGTTAGAAGCAACCGTCTCCAATTGGTCTCGCTGGATTTCCCAGCGAGACCAGCTGAGCACATGGATGTTATCCAGCCATCTTGCTCGGGGTCTACCCCTGGGTCTCCTGTCGGTTGGTTTTGCTCGTAAAATCTGTCCAGCTATTCTTTCCTTAAACATTCTAACCACATGCCTATAGTATCAGAGCTGTGATCTCTCAATTTGGAGAAGTAGTTTACCTGGGGTGACTCTCTGATCTCCAAGCTACACAATCTATCGAGTAGCATTATTCCAAAGACCTTTCCAATAATATCAGTAATTTATGTAGATTTTTCATTTAAATATTTTTTTATGAGACACAAGTCTTTATAATAATAGTCTTCAACCTTATCATAACCATTTTCTTCAGCTTCATAAAGAACACCTTCATTTTCACTACCTTCACCATATCACTACCACCTTCATCTTACCACTTTTCCGCCTTAGTGTTCAGTCTCTAAGTTTTTCCTATTATTTTCTTTAATTTATATATATATATATATATATATATATATATATGTATATATGTATATATGTCATAATCTACTCTGTGGTCTGATGTGTCTGTCTGTTTGTCTCTCACAGGAAATTGAACAAATGAAACGAAGTAATTCAGCAAAAGAAGAAGAGGTTCAGCGCTACCAACTTCTTGACAAGAGGCGCCATCCCAAAGTGATTAAGAGCCAATCAAAAATCCGTGCCCAAATGTTCAAACAAAGTTTGCGGCTAAGTACTGTTGGAACACCTGAAGAAGATAGAGCCAAGATGAAACAGGTATGATAATTGGCTTTTTATATATCTAGTCTTCTTTTTAGATGCTAACTTGAATTGCTTTTTTAACTCATTAGTTTATGTTATTAAACAACCATTAGGTGGTATTGTGAACATAATCATACAGTCCTTGATTATTAACCTGTTTACTGCCACATATATTTTACACAGCTACAGTTGCTGTACCGGGTGTTTTTTTCAGTAAAATGATTATTTTGATTGACAAACATCACATCAATAAACAAGTAACCCCATCTAGCTTTGAAGTTATGAACTGTTGGAAACGAGTTCATAACTTTGGAAACAAGTTCAAACATGTTAGGACGAGTTATCACATCCGTGGCACTGGAATGCATACATGTTAGGACGAGTTATCTTGTCTACGGTACTGAAGAGCTTAAAACCATGGAGGCACGTGGCCTAGTGGTAAGGGTGTTAGACTTACGATCATAATGTTGTGGGTTTGATTACTGGACTGTATTGTGTGTTGTGTTCTTGAGCAAAACACTACATTTGTACATTATTCTATGTACTATACATGCACCTTTGATGAGTTGTAGTGCACCTGAGCACTGTACACAATAATTTCATTATTATTTGATGTTGCTTCAGTATACTCTGCTGAAAATGAGTACCAACAATAACTGGGGGTTTAACCCTGGGGAGGCTTGTACTCTCAGTCACTTCATGCCACAAAACCGGGATAAGCACTGGCCTGACGAGCCTCCTGACTTGAGATAGACTTTAGATGTTATTAAACAACCATTAGGGGGATATTGTGAACACAATCATACAGTTACAGTCCTTGGTTCAATCTCACCACAGCAGGTCGACCCAAACCATGTGTGTGAAATTGGGTAGACAGAAACTGTTTGGAAGCCTGTGAGATGGACTGTAGCTGTAATTCAAGCAGCTAGCTAACTTTATCACACACCGTGTCTTGCTTTATATATTATTATTATATTTTCCTTTGGTTTCCAGTTTGAAGAAAATGAAAAGAAGAGGATGAAGTCCGAGTCGGCACGTCTTGAAGCTAAACACAAAAAGCAATGGGATAAATTGCTTTTGGACAATGAGACTGCACTTAAAGAATTGGAACAGATACAGGTAAGTGGTGGGGTTGGTGGTAGTAGTGGTGGTGGTGTTGGTAGTAGTAGTAGTAGTGGTGTTGGTGGTGGTTGTGGTGGTGGTAGTGGTGTTTGTGCTGGTTGTGGTACTGGTAGTGGTTGTGTTTGTGCTGGTTGTGGTACTGGTAGTAGTGGTGTTGGTAGTGGTGGTGTTGATGGTGGTAGTGCTGGTAGTAGTGGTGTTGGTGGTAGTGCTAGTGGTGGGGGTAGTGTTGGTAGTGGTAATAGTGCTGTTGTTAGTATTGGTGGTTATGCTGGTGGTGTTGGTGGTGGTAGTAGTAGTTCTGGTGGTGTTGGTGGTGGTAGTGATAGTAGTTTTGGTGGTGGTAGTGGTAGTAGTAGTGCTGGTGGTAGTGCCAGTGGTATTAGTAGTTTTGGTGGTGGTGGTGTTGGTATTGCCATTGGTAGTGCAGTGGTGGTAGTAGTAGTAGTTTTGATGGTAGTGGAGGTGGTGGGAGTAGTGGTACTGCCAGTGGTAGTGGTGTTGATGGTTGTTGTGGTGTTGGTGGTGGTAGTAGTTGTTTTGGTGACAGTTATGATATAGTCAAGAATAATGTAGAATGAATGTACCCAGCTGTAGATGATATATATGTATATATATATTCATTAAAACAACAACAGAAGGTCAGACTGGAAAATTTACTTTAGAATTTTAATCCCATGAAAGCACTACAATACATATTTTGATGGCCCAGCTCTATCATCCGATTATGATGCAAGACAAGGCGATTTCATCAGTTGTTATTTACAGAATTATGTTACAGGATTACGTTGAACACAAAGATAGAATGGAAGATAGGAGATAGAAAGTATAAAATTCAATTCAGGGACAACCTGCTTATATGGTGTTATATCAGTAGCAGGCAGTCCCCAAGTTATATATATAATATGTCCAGCTTATTGGCTACCAGCATATCATGAAAAATCATACATCTCGTATGTATTTTGTCTGACAAGGACATGTTCTGTTTTATGTTATACCTTGTATCTTCGAAATATATATAATGAAATAAATAGAGATGATATAAAGTATATATCTTTCTTTTATTACTATTATATATGTAGAGATGAATCATGAGAGTTAGAGTTCTTTATAAATATCTGTTGTAGGGAAAAAACCCTAAACACCCCCGCATAACTAAAAGTGGACTAGGCGAAATGTCTATAAATAAAAACTGAAGTGAACTGTTGTGAGACTCTCGTAGTGATCTTGTTGGTAGTTCAAAATTACACTTGGAGAATAATTTGGTTTTACCCTCGTTCGTATGTCACACCATTATAAGAATATCTTTGTTTTTAGGCTGAAAAGCGCAAGATGTTGATGGAGCATGAAACTCAAAAGATTAAAGAATTAGATGACCAATACCAAAGTGAACTACGTAAATGGAAAAGTGAGTTGATTCCACGAAAACAGGTAAGTAAATCTATTGGATCTTTCTGTCATAGTATTTTTAATGGCTAAATACTTTCTTAAATTATCCTTCCTTATTTTATTAAATATTTTTTGTTTGAAGTTCTAAACTTAAAATTTTGTATTCTATTATTGCAGAAACTAGAAGAAGAGTTTTACCACCAGAAAGAAGACCAAGAGAAGTTTTATGGTAACCCGTTAAACTTAGCTGATGGTCATTCTGAGTCGAGTCTCAGTCCTGGAAGTCTACGAAAGAAAGATTCTTCTTCAATCCGGCACTCAACAATTATATAGGAAGAATTCTTCCTTTTGATAACTTTCAAACCAGAGATTCCCCCATGTAAAAAATAATAACGATAATTTTAATAATAATAATATTGATAATAATGGTAATGATAATATAATGATAATGATAATGATATTATATAATAATAATAATAATGATAATAATATATAATAATAATAATGATAATAATAAATATATTAATAATAATAATAATAAAAAATATAAGACAAAAAGAAGAAAAGAACATGCTACAAGTAGTCCTTCTTCAGTTATAAACTGTTGGACACAAAGTCTGTAATAGTTTGTAAGTATTTGATTGTATGAATGAAAGTTGAGCCCTCATTAAATCGATGGCTGTTTACTTGATCAGTTAATTATCTCCCCTAAATCATATTGATTGCAATCTTGAAAGCCTCATCTTCCTTATGCCTGTTATATTAAATACCCCACCACCTTTTGTTATAGGCTGTTTTCATTTTTAACCATGATAAATGCTTCCAGTTTCAAAACTGAAGTTTGTTCTTTTTTTTTTTTCTGTTTTTCTTGTTCTGTTACACTGGAAAAAAGAAAACGTAGCAAAACACACACACACATAAACACATACATATACATGTACACACTTTGAATATGTACACATCTACTTACCTACATACCTATTTTTGTTGTAAGATTTCTATTTCTTGCAGAAATATTTTGTTAACATTTAACCTGTAAAAGTTTCCAGTAAGTTCTGTATGATTTAATAAAAGCTAACTAAATTGTTGATTACTTTATGTAAAGATTTGATCTGATGTGTCATGAATCTCTCTCTCTCTCTCTCTCTCTCTCTCTCTCTCTCTCTCTCTCTCTCTCTCCCTCATATATATATATATATATATATATATATATATATGTTTGGTTGTCAAATGTCTTTCTCTTTAAAATAAAACAATTGTCTGTTAGGGGGAAAAGTGAAAATGATTTTGGGAAAAAAATGTTGACACCATTGATAAATCCTTTTTTAATCTATATAACTATATAAATTGTTGAAATGTACTTGAATTTGTGATGTTCATTATGAAGTACTACTTCTCTTTGTCGGTTTTAGAGAGAGTTGGATTTTCTAGTGGCAAAAAACATTTAATTTAATTGTAACTTAGGAAAGAAATTATATAGGTTTCACTGTACAAATGGAAGAAACTAAACTCAATACATGGTAGAGTGGGGCATAATTTATTTTATTATTTTATAGCGAAAGCTATAAAATAATAATTCATATATGCATGTGTGTGCTTGTGTGTACATGTGTGTGTATGTATATATATGTATGTCTCTCTCTCTCTCTCTCTATATATATATATATATAAATCAGGATGGATCTACTTTGAAACTGATGAAACCATTTCTCAATAGAGTACTTGACACTTGGTGTCATAGAGTATGGTTATATTATAAAAAGCGGGACCCGACGGCTGAGCTCTTGCCGTTTCAACAGCTAGTTCCAGATTCTTTATAATATATATATATAACATACAAATGATGAATCAAATCATATCATTCATATATATATATATATATATAGGTTTGGCTGTGCAAACAGGAGACACAAAAATAAACTCAATATATGGGTAAAGTGATGAATATTTTCTTAGAACTGAATAGTTTCACAACTATAATAAATTATATATATATGTGTGTGTGTGTGTATATGTCTTCACACACTTACAATACTCACACTCTTTGCACCAGCTTTGTACAGACGGTTTTGTCCTTTAAGGATAAACTTTCAACTATATATATATTATAAAAAGGTATCAATACATATTTAATGATATTTAATATGTATGATGATCATGTTTCTCAATAAATAAGCTGAATTGACCTTGATTCAGAGCATCAATAATCTTAACTTTATATATATACACATACACACACAGTTACAAACACAAACACTGTATCCCCCCCCCCCCCCCTTATAGCATTTCCATAAAACTGAACAGTGTCAAAGATAATGTTCTAAAAAAAAAAATAAGAAAAGAAATAAAAGATTTTTTCAATATTTCACCATATTGATAACTATTTTCACTTGCAAATCAATCTTTTTTTATTTGAACATTTTCTATGCTTTCTTAGAAATAGTGTCTTAAAAGGAATATTTTTCTGGACAGAAATAGATAAAATATATATATATATATATATATATATTGGATTAGTGTATCCATTTATTTTTCTTGATAGCTATGGATGATATTGTTTTTGTCAGCATGGACATGTGAGTTCTGTTATTTAAATATCTTTACATATCTTCATTTCACTGAAGTTTTGTAGTTTAAACAATTGCACTATAATTATTATTATTATTACAAATATTACTGTTGTTATAGATTTTAAATAGTTTTACCACGGTGTAAAACTGGTAGCTATTTCTGTGGTATTTCGGCTTGATTCAAAGAATTGCCATTATTTTATCATTGTTCTTGATATTAGACTGGCTTTGTGCCTATAGAATAAACTATTGTTATTATTATTGCGGATTCGCAGTATTGGTAGAGCGTTGGACACCATCCTTTGCAGCATAGAGTTATGGCCCTTTACGATCTGAGTTCAAATCCCACCGAAGTTAGCTTTGCCTTTCATCCTTATGGGGTCTATAAATAAAGTACCAGTAATACACTGGGGTAAATTTAATTCACTTCCCCTTCCCCTAAATTGCTGGCCTTGTGCCTAAATCAGAAACCATTATTATTATTATTACTACTACGGTCCTTTACATTCTGAATTCAAATCCTGCTGAGGTTAGCTTTGCCTTTCATCCTTTCAGGGTCGATAAATAAAGTACCACACTGGGGTAAATTTAATCCCCTCCCCAAAAATTGTTGGCCTTGTGCCTAAATCAGGAACCATTATTATTATTATTGGATTGGCAGTATCGGTAGAGGGTCTGACGCCATGCTTTGCAGCATAGAATTACGGCCCTTTATGGTCTGAGTTCAAATCCCACCAAGGTTAACTTTGCCTTTTCCTATAAAAACCGTAGAGCAGTGGACTATATACTTCACACATTCAGTTGTGTCACTTTATGTTCTCAGTTCAAATCCTGCCAGGATCAACTTTGCCTTTCATTCCTATGGAGTTGATAAATAAGTACCAGTCATATACTAGAGTTGATAAAATTAATTACACAAAATGTTTGACCTTGTGCCAAAGTTAGAAATCATTATCGATATTTTTGTTAGAACACTATTAATCATCATTGTTTTGTGTCCACTTCTCCATACTTGTATGGTGTGGACAGGTCCTCTCCAGTCCAACATATTACTGCTTTTCAGGTTCTTTTGTCATTTCCTTCACTAGTTTTAGCTTCTTGAGATCAGACTTTGACTTCTTTCCTTGTCTTGGCCAGTCTTCCCCGTTTTCAGGTTTATTCCACTTGAATTACTTCGCTTTTATTTACCCAACTGTCATCTTCTATACACATCATATGTCTTCATCAGCTCAGTTTTCTCTTTTGCATATTACACCTGCTTCACTTTTTTATACCCAGTTTTTCTCTTAGCTCATTCATTCTCTGTCATTCATGTACATTAACATTACCTCTCTAGTAGAGCATGCTCACTTCAGTTCTTCCCAACCTTTTCACATCCTCTGCATTCAATACCCATGCTATACTACATTCTGTTTTATATATAAATGTCAGGAGAAACTGTTTATCTCCAGCAGAGGTAATAATTTCCTGAACCTTTGCTTCCATATTCTTACCATGTTTACTGCTTTTGGAACACCCACCTCCACTGCTAATAAATTACTTAGACAAAACAAGACTTCAAGGTGGCCTTCAGAGTATTGAAAAGAATTTATTTCATGAGTCCCCTTGTAAGCTGCAATCTACTCCTGTACATCTGCTACATATAAAGTCTTCCTTTTCTGTTAGTCTGTCTGTGATCCACTGCACTTCTTGTGCATTCAAAGTTTACATTGGGTACACCAAATGCTATTCTTACCAACTCCTTTTCTGTATAGTAAGCATGGCCACTTCAAAGATGGCGCTATCTTCTTTTTTACCAAATAAAACATTTGTATTTGCTATGTCTACTTTGAGTACTATCGATTTTAAGCTTTGCTTCTACGTTTGGAATTTCATCTCTAAATTTTCAACAGATTTTGCTGTGAGATGTTGTTAGTATTCAGAAGTTCCTATAGAGGGCCCATCTCAAATTTCTGATCTTGAGAATAAACATGAGGGGACCAAGAACCAAGTCCTGACACATAACTTCACAGTAAATTCCTGAATTTACTGAACTTATTACTAATTCTCACCTTTTTGATGATATCTCTTTATATGGTTTGATCACCCTCCCTGGCCATTTATTCACATCTAGTTTTCCTAGCCACCACCACAGACTACAGAGTATGGTACCCTGCCAAAGATCTTTTCTAGGTTGATGAATACTAGATAGTTTGTTTTTAGCCAAGAATATTTTTGTAGCTGTCTCAATTTGAAGAGGGCATTAATGGTACCACATCCTGGCACAAACCCCCCCAACTGCATTTCATCTAATCTCATTTTCTTCCTAATCAGTTATCCCCAAATTCATTGTTACTTTTATAATTTGGTACATAATTTTGATGTTTCTTTCTAAAGTATTTCCTTTGCCTTTGTAGCAGTTGAGAATATTACCACACCAGTCATTTGGTTTGATACCTCCATATACTAGCTGATTGACTATATGAGTAACTAGCACATGCCTAACTTTGTTGGATATTTTCAGCATCTCAGTACGTTTTCCTGATGCTTCAACTATTTTCCTTTCTTCCATATCTTTAATTTCCTCCATACATTCACCTCATTCAGTAACATTTCTAAGTCCCTTTTTTTCTCAGTGTCAGTGAGGGCCAGTGCACTTTTATCACTACATACTTTTCACTAAAAATGTCCTGATTCTTAATGATACAGTGCTTTGCAATATGGAACACCTCTCACCCCCAATCCTCAAATATCACAATATTGGCAAACCTCTTTATTTCATCTCTTTTTGCTCAGTATACCGGATGTCTAACTACTTATTGTTCCTAGATCTCTAATTTCTTCTACTCTTTCCCAACCTGTCTCCTATTTTCTATGGCTCTATCTACCATGTCACCTTCTGTTTGGCTGAGGCCTTGCTCCATCCATCAATCTGGTCTATGGCTTAGAGCAATGTTTTCTACTAAAATTCAGTTGTCTTCTATATTAACAGGTTCCATCTCTTCCTCTTTCTCAACATAATGTCACCTAGCACTTCTCTGAAAATAAAGTCTAACAGAAATATCTTTCAGTTCCCATACAATTCTTCTCTAGATTGCCTGATATCAGTAATCACTAGTTTATGCCAAGTCATACATTCCTTAGTATTCTATCTATCTATCCAATTTCCTAGAGAGTATGAAGTCTATGGGTTGCATGTTTGTCTGATTAGTAAATAATTAGATGGCTGGCTGGCTGATGAGCAGACAGGCTAATTAGCTAGCTGGTTGACAGGCTAGGTGAATAGCTGGCTGGTTGACAGATTGATTAGCTGACTGGTTGACAGATTGATTAGCTGACTGGTTAGCTGATTATCTGGCTGGTTTCCTGAAGTCAATCTTTATAACAAACTCCAGTGTTAATAATAAAATGAATAATAATTTTCAGTTTTAACTTTGTGAACCAAATAATTTTCACAATGAAGCCACAATTGTAGAAACCTGATTAATTATTATTTTTCTCTGTTTGGTAAAAGAATGAGTCAAACATTTGAAATGATTTCCATTTTTGGAAGTTAGGAATTAATCCCTAGAATTTGACCATAATTCTATATTTCTGCTGATGAAATTTAAAATGTTGCAATTCATTGATAGCTAATATTTTCATACTCTTTCTCTCTCTCTCTCTTTCTCTCTCTCTCTCTCTCTCTCTCTCTCTCTCTCTCTCTCTCTCTCTCTCTCTCTCTCTCTGTCATGTTGTAAGACTTTGCATGCTGAATGCCCACCATCTATTGGAATTCTTGGGAGGCAAGTATGCAGCTAGAAATAATAATAATAATCTTGATAAGTATAATGCTGTTTTCTACTAGATGCAAGGTCCTATTGGGACAACTCCCGCCCATAGTATCTATAAGGTGAAAGAAACTGCAACACAGGATATTTACCACAAAGAAAAAAAACAAAAACAATCAGAAAATAGGTATATTGGAATCATTGAAAAATTATCTGCAGTTTCAATATAGGAAATAAAATATGAAATAAAATAAAAAACAAAGCTATTTTCTTATTTATAAAGTCACATAAATAATGTTTTTCTGTGTAAACATACATATATTTTTATATATTATGCACACGTATACCATTTTTATGTATTTTATAGTTGTTTCAGATAATGTTTAACCATTTTCCAAATAGATGTGAGGCTTTGTTTTTATTATACAAGTTTTAGTTTAAACAAATTAGTTTAAAGAAATTAAGATTACTTGAATTTTGGTTTCACTCATTTACCAGTTATGGCTGTACACCTATGGTAGAAAATATTGTTATTAGCAGATGTATCTTAAAAGTTTGGGTATACTTTTAGCCCTTTTTATTCCATTTCAGTTAGTAATATCTATCTATTTATTCTTGCATCAATTAAATCACACAGAATAAAAATATTTATTGAAGATCTATTTGAACCAAATAACCTCGCATCTAAGGGGAACAATTCTTGGTGTTGTTGTTGTAGACTTGTTTCCCCTTAACATTTTCTATTTTTACTTCGACGAAATATCATTTGATTAAAGATACACACACGAGCGTGAGCACACATGTTCGTACTCTCTCTCTTGTTCCCAAGATTTTATTTATAGCCAATAAAGATTTACTAATAGCCATTAATAAATCTCCCCATTGTAAGATATCTATTTTAATATCTAGTATTTTGTTTATATAAATTCTTGAATTAGATTATAATAATATTCCTGGTAATTATTTTATCCAACCTGAAGATGTATAATTAGCAATTGACTGAGAAAAATAGTAAATTAGCTTCAGTTTGTATTTTTTATTATATATTGTGGTACAATACTTTTAATCTGTTAATTGTTGGGGCCAGGTAGATTGTGAGAGAAAGTCTTAGGGTCGTTGGAAACACTGCCTGAAAATTGAATAAAGGTCCAGTTATTGGTGGTATACTTTTAATTGGTAGGGCCAGGTGGAATGTGAGAAAATTTTAAATTCATAAGGTCACTAGGAACATGAATAAAGATCAAGTTATTTCAAAGAATTACATATCTCTCAAAATGACAGTGATGGGAAGATCTGAATTCAGCATTTACTTAGTGCTTCTGCCTACTGTTGTTTATACCACTACACTAAATGTATCCATGATTCCATGATTACAACTTCCAGCTTTGTGATTCATGTTTAAGTCAGTGGTAATGAAGAGATATGAACATGTAACCCTTTATTTAACAATACAACACTATTTATTTCATTCTCTGTGGCTCTCTAACAAAGCTGACTTCTATTTTTTTTTTCAATTTGGATATATAATAAAGGTTAATTTTATTTTGAGCTATAATCTATGATAATTGTAGCAAAGTGTTGATTGTTCAAAGTATTGTTTGGTGGGTTAACCCTTTTGATACTAGCCTGTCTGACCCCCACACTCTAGTTCTATGATACAAAACTTTGTTTTAAACTGCTTATATTTATCTAAAGAACTTTTGTTAAGTTGTGTATCAAAAACCAGATAAACAAGTTATATTACTAAATCTTCCTTCCTAAATTCATGATTATTTAAACGATTTATTGAAAGCCATAGGCAGTGTCTTTCATAAGAAATATGGTAACAAAAGGGTTAAACCTATTCATATTTTGCCTTTGTTTTATTTTATTTTTCTTAATATAAACAGAATTGCTACTTTCCTTGCTCTTTGCTGAAATTCTTCAAATTTATTCCCTTGGTGAATCTGCCTAAGGAATATAATTTGCTATAAAATGAATTTTAATAACATCATGTGCAGAAGTAATTTTTTTCTATGCTGAATTTGTTAATATTATTTTTTATTGGCATTAGTGGTGGTACTAAAAATTATATACTTGCATGTGTGTGCGCAGATACAGACACACATTCTCTAAACCATGTCGTCATGGAAAAATAGTCTTGAAAGCTGATGGACCGGAAGTATATTACGTTTGATTTCTACAATGAATATAGTTTTAGCGTTTAAACATAAGGTAAATGTATAAAAGTGATAGAGAATATTTTAAAATGATCTCAATCTAAACTGCAAACCTGTCTTGAATAATAATTGTGAACTCACACATTATTTAAGAGAGATATGCTTTGTATATATCCTTCAATCCATTTCAACATAGAAAAATAAATGGGAAACCAAATATGATGATTTATATATATATATCATCATCGTCATCATCATCATCACCGTTTTACGTCCATTCTTCCACTCTAACATGGGTTAGATGGTTTGTCCTGTTGTGGGCAATGTCAGGTCAAGTGACCATGTCTTGCTCATACAGAACTGATTATGGCTCGGTTTTTACAGCTGGATACCCTTCCTAACACCAACCTCATTTACAGTGAGTACTGGGTGCCTTTTTACTGTGGCGCCTTTACAGTGTGGACTGGATGCTTTTTTGTTGTGGCACCTACACAATCACTTTACAGTAGGAATGTGGTGGGGCCATACTGTCTTTATGCTTCAGCTTCGGCTTGTATCTGTGGGAAGTTGTCTTCTGTATTACTGTGTAACGCCAGAGATCTCGGTCCTGTGTCATTGCCTTTGAGAGGTGCAATTGGGCAAGGTCTGCTTTTATCACCTCACCCCAGGTCTTGGGTCTCCCCAACTCCAAGGTTTTCATCGGCTTTTAGTGCTCTGCACCTTTTTATGTAGCTGTCATCACATGTCCATACCAACGCTTATCAATCCCCCCCCCCCCACACACACTTATTATTCCCACTCCCCCATTTATTTCACCCCACTATTATTTGGGGCCCGTGAGTACCACAAATGAAGTTTGATTTTTCTGTGAGTCTAACTGCAACACCACTACACCTCTTACCTGTAGATCCAACAGGGCCACTTCCCTGATGGTGTGAATTGGCAGTATTGGTAGAGGGTCGGATGCCATACTTTGCAGCATAGAGTTACGACCCTTTATGGTCTAAGTTCAAAGCCTGCTAAGGTCAACTTTGTCTTTCATTCTTATGGGGTCGAAAAAATAAAGTACCAGTAATGCACTGAGATAATTGCTGGCCTTGTGCCAAAAGTAGAAATAATTATTATTATATTAACTCTGCATTTACTTCTTCCAAATACTTAGGTAGCGGTACTCCGTTGGTTACTACGACGAGTGTTCCAATTGATATGATCAATGGAACAGCCAGCTTGTGAAATTAATGGGCATATGGCTGAGCATTCTACAAACATGTGTACCCATAATGTAGTTCTCAGGGAGATTCAGCATGACATAGAATGTGACCTTTGAATTACAAGTACATTTTTGTCAGTTGAGTGAATTGGAGCAATGTGAAATAAAGTGTCTTGTTCAAGGACACAGCATGCTGCCGGGAATCAAACTCATGGCCTCATGATCTTGAGCCAAATACCCTAACTGCAAAGCCACACCTCTTCAAAACTAGACACCAGTTAATATCATCTTTTATTCTTTTACTGGTTTTAGTCATTAGACTGCCTTAAAAGGATTTACTTAATCATATCTACCCAAGTACTTATTTTTCCCAAGTCTAGAAGTTATTTTATCGATCTCTTTATGTTAAACCACTAAGTTCCATGACATAAAAAGTAAATGAAAACACACACACATAAACACGTTTTTCTTCTTCCAAATGTGACCAGTCAAGCTCATGGATGTTATTAAAACATCTTGCTCAGGGTCTACCCCTTGGGGGTTTCCTGCCTGTTGGTTTTGCCCATAAAATCTGTCCAACTATTCTTTCCAGAGACATTCTAACTACATGCATATACATATATGATGGGCTCCTAAACAGTTTTTGCCCAGCAATTTTTACTCATAAGGCATTAGTCTACCTGAGGGCATAGTAGGACACTTCCCCGTGTGGCCACACTGTGTGATCAAATACAACACCATGTGGTTGAAAACTTTTTATATGCACAACCATGCCTGCAGCTATTATTATTTTTTTTTTGCAGACATTAGATTTAATAGAACACAAACCAAAAGTAGTTCTTTCTTCTTTTTTTCCCCTTCTTCTAACATGTCTCAAGATATTTATGCTTCAAGCAATTCTTTAATGTCTAATTATGCATATAAAGAGAGTCTTGAAAGAAAGTAGAGAAATACAGTCTTAATGTAAACTCTAGCTCTTACTTCCTCTCTCTCTTGTCGTAGAGAATATATCTATAACTTACCTTCTCTTTATTTACTTCTCTTCCTCCTCTCTCTTGTCTCAGGGAATATATCTATAACATACCTTCTCTTTATTTACTTCTCTTTAAAGAAAGTAGAGAAAGTCTTCTCTTGCTTCCTCTCTCTCTTCTTGTAGAGAATATATCTATAACTTACCTTCTCTATATTTACCTCTCCTTAAAGAAAGTAGAGAAAGTCTTAATGTAAACTCTAGTTCTTTCTCTTCTCTTTTGTTGTAACTAAACTTCTCTTTACTTACTTCTCTTTTGCCTCCTTTCATGTTTCAGATATTGATTTTACTATTTTGAAGCTTGTATTGGCATATTTCACTGTGTTTTGATGTATTTCAATAGTTTAAATTATTAATTGGTCTGGCTGGTTTAAACACTTGACTTCACTATTTATTCTTCCTCCTCCTCCTTACGAGTTGACCCCTGGAGAAATCCCACAGTTTAATTAGAAACAACTTCCAAGTATTAAAGATCAATAAAACATTTAAAATGTTTTATATATAATTACACAGACAGACACACACAAATAATAAACTACTTTATTATATATACATATACATCTTCGCCCACTTGGGGCTGAGTCCTCAAACACTTCTTCCAGCAGGTCCTGTCAGAAGCAACTGTCTCCAAATGATCCTTCTGGATCCCCAAGCGAGACCAGCAAGCCCATGGATGTTATCCAACCAACTTGCTTGGGGTCCACCTCTGGGTTTCCTGCCAGTTGGTTTTGCCTGTAAAATTTGGCCAGTGATTCTTTCCTGAGAAATTCTAACCACATGCTCATAGTATAGGAGCTGTGATCTCGTATATGACATAACACAATAAATTGAATAAACAATACTTTTCGATCTCTCTTCACTCATTCTCTTGCTCTGTTTTAGAGATGCGCTGATAAGGAAATTGGCCAAGTTCTGATTAATTGGCCACCGATTATTTATAATGTAACAAAAACAAAAGAAGGCCGACAACACCATGAGTAAGTCACCCTTTCTTTCAAAGTGGACTATTTACCCAGCACTACAACTCTTGTAAGACCTCTATCTGAACCGTGAAGGATGCTTTCATGCATGGCAGAGCTCTAAACACCTCTCCTTGCCAACTACAGTTGATCCTTTTGGTTCTTTGTAAAAAGAACGTTTATTAACTTTACAGAATACTCTGATAGTTCCATGGGCAGTACTTCTGCAGAGAGATCACACCTAGCTTTCCTAAAGCATGGGAAGCACATAGTTAGAAATGCTAAGCCACACAATCAGTGAGGATCTCCTGTAGTGAATGCATATCTTGACATAAAACAGCTAAAGCTGCATCCAAACCACTAATTCTTCTCTTCAAGATCAGAAAATACTTCAAACCACAACAATGACTGACCCTCTACAAAGATTAGGCAAGATCGTTCCCATATCTGGAATGGTGCTGCTGTTACTTTCATTGACATCCTAGTCAGTATAGAGAGAAAAGCCACCACAAAATCAAATATAAACTGCTTCAATGTTGCTTTATGAGGGAAGAACTGCTCGACACAGTTTCAGAATATGTCTAACCCATGCTAGCGTGGAAGATAGACGTTAAACGATGATGATGATGATGAAGCTTTATAATGTTTCATCGTTTTGGGTCTTAATTACCTCAGCATTATCAGTGAATTGCTAAGTAATATATTTCTGTATACAGGGCTGGATTTAAATGGGGGGGGGGGGCATTTGCCTCGGGTTCCCTAGTGTGTATGTAAGTGGGGGGACACCAGTGACGGCCAGAGCAATTTATTTGTGCCCTCAGCTGGGCTTTTTAGTTTCAGGATGGTTAGATTTTTTTAATTTAATACCTGTATGTATAACTCTTCAATTACAATTACTTGCGCCAAATTAACTTTGATATGTAAAATTGGGGGTTTGCTGTGTATTCTAATTTTTTCTGTATGAGGGGCCTCCGAAACCTGAAGTGCCCCGGTTCCCCCAAGATCTAAATCTGGCCCCGTCTGTATGGTTAAACATTTTTAAATGCTCTTCGTATACAAAATATTTCCTTAATTGAAGTTATTAAGGTTTTGTTTTAATAACTTCATAAAAGGACCAAATTCGTGTGGTCCTTTCTAATATTTTCAAAGGCAATTTAGGCAAACAAAAGGGTTGATTAATTAGTCTCACTTCCCAATGTTTCTTTGATGACATAGTTTTAACCAAAAGCAATATCAGTTAATTCAGAGATCAATATATAATCAGCTAGTCTCCTTTTAGCAACGAACGTTTTTCATTTGAAGCAGTATATTGAGTCAATTCAAAAGAATATCTTCCCATGATAAACAATTACTCTAGAGTCTCGAATAATCTCCCATCTCTCTTATTAATATTTCAGACATTTCCACCCACTCGCTTTTATTCCACCCCCACGCTCGGCTCATTAAATTTTGTTAATCTATCTCAGGCGAAATTTTATTTAAAGTGATAGCATTCCTGCGACAATTAATTTTCTTTAGATATTAAAAACATTGTACATGACAAAAAACTACATTACTAGAAATCCGATATGTTATAAAATAAACAGGATGGGTTGGAGTCTCAATATGTAAACTAAATGACTAATTCTAATTTTAAAAAACCCAACGAAGATAAGCTAGAAAAAATACCGATTTTCCACCCCCTGCCTATTCCAACTCCCACCTCGCTTTTTTTCAACACGCTTTATTATTTGGGACTCGAAAGGGCGGTAGATTGGCATTATCGGTAGAAGGTCGCACGCCATGCTTTGCAGCATAGAGTTACAGCCCTTTATGATTTGAGTTCAAATCCCGCCGAGGTTAACTTTGCCTTTCATCCTTACAGGGTCGATAAAATAAAGTACCAGTCACGCACGCACTAGGGTCGATTTAATCGTCTTTCCCCTCTCCCAAAATTGCTGGCCTTGTGCCTATATAAGAAATCATTATAACTTTGCATTGCATCCTTACGGGGTCGATAAAATAAAGTACCAGTAATGCACTGGGTAATTCTGGCCTTGTGCCTAACGTAGAAACAATTATTTGGGACTCGAGACTATATATTATTTAAAACTGTCAACTTCTCTCTTGCACTTTCTCCATATTCTCGTTTATTGATTGTTTTTCTTCTTCTTTCCTTTAAAACACACACACTTCTTCACCACATCTATCTGGCTATTTTACACTGACTTTATTCTCTTTCTGCATCATCCGTATCAATTTAAATAGTCTCTCTCCGTTGTGTTTAATTCTCTCTCCCGAATTATACAACACCTATATTTCTTCACACACCTTCCTCTTGTACCTTACAGTTTCCCTGTCTATGTCTAATTATTTCCTTCTCTCCTTTGCTAGAACATTGTTCTAATTCTACTTTTCTTTCATCTATAAGTGTCTTTCTTTCCATTTCTTTTTTCTTTAATCTGCACACCAGCTTTCTCTCTAAATCTCACTTTCTCATTCTCCCTCACCTTTATCTCAATCTGTAACCCAATCTCTAAATGCAATCTGCTTGCGTCCATTGATCAGAGTAGGAAACTACAATATAGTAAATGTCTTCATTTCCTCTACGGTCGTCTAGTATAGGTTTGTACACAATGGTCTGACTCACCGTAATGGCGGCGGCCACAGCTGTAATCTGTCAACGAACTAACATCGTGTCAGGCACCACAACGACGACCCTGACCAAATCACAGACTAACTTGTTTGAAATCTTATCCCCTTATATCTTTGAATACTCGTATCACAGATGTAACAAAGGACTCGGCTGTTTAAAAAAATACTTCTCTAGTCAATTGTCAAGATTTACTTCGAGACTTAGAAAATATTCATTGAAAGACTTCAGATCGCAGCATTTTATTGTTGTTATTACTGCTGTATCCGTTGTTGTTTGTTGTAGCAGTTGTTTTAATGTCGTTGTTAGCCATCATTCTTCATGATCGTCGCAAATTTTGGAAGAGGTGATAACAGAGAAAACAGGAGTTTGTTCAGCTACGATGGATATCGATAGATATTACAGTTCTACAAGAGAATATTCCTCAAATCCGCCACCAAAACCAGCCCATGGTATGATGAGAACAGACTTTTCTACGCCGGTTCCGTGTACAACAGAATATCATGAAGAAATTCCTGAGGTCAATGATTTTGTCAATAACACAGTTCTACGTAGAAAGACAAATGACGCCAAAAAGTTCGTTCATTTCCGTGAATCTCGCGATATCACTTACTATCCAGAACCTTATGAAGAGGCAGCGATTTTTAACGTGGAAGATAAAATAGAATTCAATCAATGTGATGCTACGTTGGCTCCAGCTTGTTGGTCTGAACCGAATACTGATACGGTTGACTTAGATATGACTGTCGTTTCTGGTTATAGCACGGATGGCAGGCTCCCGTGTAGAGGATATAATGCTGGCAATCCCCCAAGAATGATATGCAATGATGAGGTACGAATGGAAGAACGTAGCTGCTTGAACCAAGTTTCTAGCCGGCCTCAAATTCCGAAATGTCTAATCGGTGGTCAAAAGAATCTACTGAAGGCTAAAATTCCATCGGAAATATCTGCAGCTTCTTTAGCTAGTCATTTGAAAGTATCAGCTATTGGGCCAGTATATGTAATAAATAGAAATACTTCAATGAGGTCCTCGGGTACGTTTATTTCTCTAATTGGAAATATACCAATTAATCTTAGTAAAATGAAACATTCAACAAGAAGTGAACCAAAACCAGTGATTTTGACAAAAGATATGCACATTTTGCAAAAATCTTTAGCTAATGAAGCTATGTATCACAAACAAATGCTTCAGAAGGCTTGGACCGACCGCAATGGAGACGAGGACTATAATGAACAAGTGAACAACCATTTTTCTAAAGGTAAGGGACTACATATTTTGTGTATACGTATATATATATATATATATTTTTTTTTTTGGTATGAAATGTTCTGAAAAACATTGGCGAAATGATACGTAATAATTCACATACACGTACACATGTTCTTGTTGGTGTTTGTATTTTGCCCTATAGAAACAGGTTAGATGGGCTGCGTAGGACACTATTGATTCCCGAAATCAAGAATTTGATCCTGTTTTTATCCACTCCTAGATGTCCAGCCAGATGATATTTCGCTTCACTGCTTGTTACCCCATTTCATCCAAGCACCATTCGTATTCCCACTGATATTGTTGCCCACATATGTCTCTGTATTAGCTTTCGTTTCTCTTTCCTGCTTGCAATGTCTAATTGGGTTGATTTTGAGCTATCAAGTTCAGCCCTGTCTCTGTTACAATTCCAAGAAGAGACGTACGCTTCAGTCTTCCATAAGTTTGCTGTCTGTCTCAGCTGCCTTCCATATCTTTCTAGTCTCAACAGCGATTTCGGCATCAGTCACATTACATTCGTATATTTATATACACATTGGCGCAGTCTCGGTTACACACACATTATATATATTACCATCATCATCGTTTAACGTTCATTTTCCATTCTTGCATCGGTCAGACGGGTCGTCCACGTCGAGAGGCAAGTCTGGCCAGAATTGGCCGCGCCGTACATTGCTCCGACTGGATTGTAAATTTGGTTGGGTTTGTTTACAGCTGGATGCCCTTCCTAACACACACACACACACACACACACACACACACACACACACACACACACACACACACACACACACACACACACACACACATATAGACACACACGTGTCACACTTTCTTAAATTTGAACGAAAATGTATTAACTTTTCGTACCATTGAGTGCTTTGTGACTGCCTCAAAAACAATTCGATTGGTATCTGCTCCCATGCGCCTACAACCTCGATATATATATATATATATATATATATATATATAACGAAGGAGGTGTGGTAAGGAACCAGATGGACCATAACGCACCAGAGTACTCAATACTAACATTTTCCTATATATATATATAGTCAGCTCAAAAGTGACACAGAGGAGACTGAGGTTGGCTGGACATGCTCACCGACATCCAGAGTTGACATTGCACTCAGTTCTCCTTTGGGAGTCCCTACATGGACACACTAGAAGAGGAAGACCAAGGTTAACATATGTTGATGCCCTAAGGACAGACACTGGTCTGTTGGAGATGCAGGATATGGCAGCGATAATGAGGGACAGAGATCGCTGGAGAGAACTCGTCCATGGATCTCGGGAATTTTACCCGCCTTAGATAGATATATATATCAATGAAAACTATATTTATAAAACCATATTTATTCTATTATATATATTTCAAGAGTACCAAAACTTTGGTACCCTCTCATCAGATAAAATACAAAGTTTGTTTTATAAATAGTGACATACCCAGGAATCAGACTTTAACGTTTCATATAATAGTTTCCATTTATTAATATCAATGATATTATATTCCAGAAAACTTGTCGAGTGCTTCGAATCTGTTATAAATATATTTGTTGAATTACCAACAAATTAAATATCCCTTTTGCTTATATATATATATATATATATATACCTCCCACCAAATGCCATGATAGATTTATCTGTCTTTACAACACATTTTTGACCAATCCTCTTGACAATTACTATCTTCCCATATAAGGAGTTCGGCTATTTATTTACCAGGCTAAAAATTCTTATTTAGTCCAGAAATAGCCGTCGAAACTGCCGTCGGGGTCATACTTGTTCCTATTACCAACTCTACTACCCTAAGTATTGAGTACTTTGGTGCGTTATGGTCCATCTGGTTCCTTACCACAATTCCTTCGTTTTATATATATATATATATATATATATAGGGTTGTAACATAAATTGCCGGCTTTTTTTTTTATTAAGAAGTTTTATAACAACGGCGGGAATTTATGTTACAATCCAATATATAAACATTGATGCCTTGAAGATAAAAGAGACAAATTGGGAATAATTTGAAAACGCAAACGCAAGGAATAGCTTTTCAAACAGCCGAGTGTCATCAATGACAACAGCATATAAGCTGGGTAAAAATACCCCTAACGACAGAAAACCAGGGGCCAGTAGTTGATAAAGAGAAAAGTAAATTTGAGAGCACATCAGTCTCTCTCTCTCTCTCTCCATATATATATATATATATATATATATATATATATATATATATAAGAACAAAAGATGGTTAAAGGAGTTCCATGTATTTTATTATGCGCATTTCAAAAACAAATATGATCATGCAATAATATTTGTGTTTTCATCAGATAAAACAGGAGGACATG
This sequence comes from Eledone cirrhosa, assembly GCA_964016885.1. Lineage (NCBI taxonomy): Eukaryota > Metazoa > Mollusca > Cephalopoda > Octopoda > Eledonidae > Eledone > Eledone cirrhosa. The sequence continues at coordinate 90,606,090 of OZ024745.1, read as the reverse complement.
ATATGAAGGTTAAAAAACACTTGTGGATAGTTCAGTTTTAAATCAACATATGAGAAGTAGTTTTAGATTGACGTGTGATATTGGGAAAATATTTTATTTAGAGTGGGGGGGGGGGGGGGTGAAAAAAAAAGGACGAGATGAGAGTGAAGGTGGAGAGGGAGGAGAGATGGGTGATAGAGAGAGAGAGATAGCTTTTATAACTGAGAAAGATATATTGTTTTACATAGAGAGGTTGAAAACCGTTGGAAGATAATGTATAAATTAAAAGAATTTGAAAATTAACGAAGAGAAAAATAATGTAAAGTTAAGGTTTGTATATTGAGGGGTTTGATAATATGTGCGAAGAAAAAGAAAGAGTTAATATGTATTGAGAATAATGAGTTAGATGAAAGGGAGAAAAGAATAATGAATTGAGGATGAATAATCTTATGTCAAAAAAAATGTATATGTTTACGAAGGATTTTTACAAGGTGATATAGAGTAAGAATGTGTTGTATTATGTAATAATTGATTCTATGTTAGGCAAGAGTGAGAAAAGATACAGATTAGGGGCTAGATATTAGAAGAAAGGGAAGTGATAAATAGGGGTGATGTAGAAAGAGTAGACAAGTATTATAGAATTTGAAAATTAACGTAGAGAAAAATAATGTAAAGTTAAGGTTTGTATATTGAGGGGTTTGATAATATGTGCGAAGAAAAAATGAGTTAGATGAAAGGGAGAAAAGAATAATGAATTGAGGATGAATAATCTAACGTCAAAAAAAAAAAATGTATATGTTTACGAAGGATTTTTACAAGGTGATATAGAGTAAGAATGTGTTGTATTATGTAATAATTGATTCTATGTTAGGCAGGAGTGAGAAAAGGTACAGATTAGGGGTTAGATATTAGAAGAAGAAGAGAAGAAAGGGAAGTGATAAATAGGGGTGATGTAGAAAGTATTATAGAATTTGAAAATTAACGAAGAGAAAAATAATGTAAAGTTAAGGTTTGTATATTGAGGGGTTTGATAATATGTGCGAAGAAAAAATGAGTTAGATGAAAGGGAGAAAAGAATAATGAATTGAGGATGAATAATCTAACGTCAAAAAAATGTATATGTTTACGAAGGATTTTTACAAGTTTAATTGATTCTATGTTAGGCAGGAGTGAGAAAAGGTACAGATTAGGGGTTAGATATTAGAAGAGAAGAAAGGGAAGTGATAAATAGGGGTGATGTAGAAAGAGTAGACAAGTATTATAGAATGTATAATAACCTTTGAAATAAGGTAGAAAGATGGGTATATTTTTAAAAGAAGTGTATATATATGTGCCTTTGAGAAAAAGATTCTAAATTGATAAAAATTGAATATTAGCTGTATACTTTGTGAAATGTTTTATGGAATTTATGCAAGCAGATAGAAAACAATTCAGTGCGTCTATTTATTATAGAATCTAGATTAGAGATAATGGTAAATTTTTCATTTAGACAGAGATTGCAGATTTTGGATAGAGAACTGTTCAAGTATGGAGACGCAGAAGAAACCTTCTTCCAAAAGATGCTATATTTAATATTTTTGTCTTTCAAGGACCATATGAGTTCTGAGAGAGCCGTGTTGGTTCTTTTAAGTTTGTATTTAAAAGACGAATGATGGTTATAAAGACGAGCTTTAAAAGAGGTGGAAGTGGAGCCAAAATAGGTGAAGGAATTGGTGTCAGTTATAACTTTACATTCGTAAATTAAGTTTTTATCAAGACAATGGTTGTTGAGAGGACATTTATTTTTAATATTGCAATTGCAATTAGAGAGATTATTAATGAGTGACCTAGTGTTATCTATAGAAGGAATTGGATTGGAGAAGTTGTTTGCGATAGGAATAATAGTTTCTTGATTTAGAATGGGATTATGAACATTTAGCGAAGTTGTGTTTGACGTTGTATTTGGGTTTGTAGAAATTAGCCTAGAGTTTACAATGACGTCGGGAGTACTATTATTATGAAATTCAGTGTTGGAAGGAAGAGATTTAGTATTTAGTATTTTATTGTTGTGTTTAGCGATAATGTTGGAAATGTTGGAGGATGTAGAATAAGAAAATTTTATAGTGTGTTTGTTAAATATTTTACTATAGATATGTGAGGGAGGGAAGCATTTATTTAAGGCACTAAAGAATAATTTAGGAATATTGTTATTAATAGAGATGGAGAAAGGAGCATTATACCAGATTATGTTTTTGTATCTAGGTCTTTTATTAAAGTTATTGGAATGATCATGATTAATTATTCTACTGTAATTTCTTCTAGAATTTGTTTCTTTACTATATTTGATTTTATCAGGATAGCCGGCTTTAGAAAGCGCGTTATTATAGTAATTGGCGTTAGCATCAAAGATGTTTTTATTAGAAGATAGGTTAGATATTCTTTTTCCAATATTACTAACTATAGCATTCTTGATATTAGTAGGATGGTTAGATTTAAAGTTAACATAATTTAGGTTCTCATTGTTTTTATGGTAAGGGTAATATAGGCCAGTGTCAAGATTAAGAGATACATCCAAGAAATTAGCTAGTTTGATACTGTTATCAAATTCAGGTTATGTTGGTTAAAGAGATTACGTATATTGTTCTTAATAATATTAATCTAACTCATTATTCTCAATACATATTAACTCTTTCTTTTTCTTCGCACATATTATCAAACCCCTCAATATACAAACCTTAACTTTACATTATTTTTCTCTTCGTTAATTTTCAAATTCTTTTAATTTATACATTATCTTCCAACGGTTTTCAACCTCTCTATGTAAAACAATATATCTTTCTCAGTTATAAAAGCTATCTCTCTCTCTCTATCACCCATCTCTCCTCCTATCTCATCCTTCCTCATTATACTCCTCCCTCTCCACCTTCACTCTCATCTCCTCCTTTTTTTTCATCCTTTCCAACCCCCCCCCTCTAAATAAAATATTTTTCCCGATATCACACATCAATCTAAAACTACTTCTCATATGTTGATTTAAAACTGAACTATCCACAAGTGTTTTTTAACCTTCATATCATGTCCTCCTGTTTTATCTGATGAAAACACAAATATTATTGCATGATCATATTTGTTTTTGAAATGCGCATAATAAAATACATGGAACTTTTTTAACCATCTTTTGTTCTTATATATTATGTATACTCCAGTCCCACAAACTGTAGAGTGCTTCTTATCCGATATCTGCATTGCTTTATTGTTCTACAATAAAACTCACCTCCTACATATATATATATATATATATTTCGTTTCTGAATTTGTTTAGCAAGATTCTTTATCTGAAAACGTGTGTTGAAACCGATATTGTTATACTTTGGGAGGGTCATGTTGCCAATAAGAAACACACGCACCAGTTGCTTTCACTTCAATTTATTATAATAAATTTCCGGTTGGTTGGTTGGTTCCACAACCAGATGGCGTAGGACAGAACAAAGGAGAGGCACAAAAAACAAAGAAAAGAATCCCCAGTCACTGAAGAGGTCACAGAATGTGTGACGAAAGAACTTTGACAATATATAAACAACCATCTGGTTGTGGAACCAACCAACCAACCAACCGGAAATTTATAAATTTATTATAATAAATTGAAGTGAAAGCGACTGGTGCGTGTGTTTCTTATTGGCAACATGACCCTCCCAAAGTATAACAATATATATATATATATATATATAAGTAGAAGGGGTATTTAATTTGTTGGAAGTCCGACGAATATAAATGTTTATAACTGATTTAGAGCACTCAATAGATTACTAGAATAAATATTCAATGATATTAAATAAATGGAAACTATATTTATAAAACCATATTTATTTTATTATATATTTTTCAAGGGTACCAAGACACATTGGTACGCTTTTATCAGATAAAATACAAAGTTTGTTTTATAAATAGAGACATACCCATGAAAATCATACCTTATCGGTTGGATATTCACTGGATAGTGGAAATATATTAGGGATTTTTCAAACTTATGTGTGAATATGCAAATGAATATGTAAATAATTGAAAAACAACCGTTTATTTAAACGACTATGGAGAGAGAGAGAGAAGAGATAAGATGAGAGGATAAAATAGTGCGAGAGAGAGAAGAAAGAAACAAGAGAAGATGAATAAAAGTCACATAACGTTAATTTGAGGGAAATATATTCTAAGTAAATGGAAAAAAATGAAACGAAATTTCATTTCTCACTCTTAGTACGGCTGTTACTTAAATATAAGTATGTATACGTACATACATATGTATACAGACGTACAGTAGTATGTATATATACACACACACATATATATATGTACGTATGGATTTACCGAACATTCATTATAATGCTCGGTTTGTTTGTAAACAAACATCCCAAATTAAGCCGTACTCTGTTTAGCAACCATCATTGCCCTTTTGTTCAACACTGACAAAGGAACGATGTACTAGTTTCAAGCTTATTAGCTATCGTCAGCACCGTATACCTTCCTGCCAGATGATTGAACGTCTGAAAGTATATACTTTCTTATGTATATTAACGGATGGGCAGCCTAATTTGCATATCGAGTGAGTTAATCGGCCGGGCGCACCGAAAACGATAAATGGAAAAAAACGAAACGAAATTTCATTTCTCACTCTTAGTACAGCTGTTACTTAAATATAAGTATGTATACGTACATACATATATGTATACACACGTACAGTAGTATGTATATATATATACATACATGCACACATATATGTACGTATGGATTTACCGAACATTTATTATAATGCTCGGTTTGTTTGTAAACAAACATCCCGAATTAACGTACGTACATATATATATATATGTGTGCATACGTACATATATATATGTGTGCATGTATGTATATATATACATACTACTGTACGTCTGTATACATATATGTATGTACGTATACATACTTATATTTAAGTTACAGCCGTACTAAGAATGAGAAATGAAATTTCGTTTCATTTTTTTTCCATTTATCGTTTTCGATGCGCCCGGCCGATTAACTCACTCGGTATGAAAATTAGGCTGCTCAGCCGTTAATATGCATAAGGAAAGTATATACTTTCAGACGTTCAATCATCTGGCAGGAAGGTATACGGTGCTGACGATAGCTAATAAGCTTGAAACTAGTACATCGTTCCTTTGTCAGTTTTGAACAAAAGGGCAACGATGGTTGCTAAACACTGTACGGCTTAATTCGGGATGTTTGTTTACAAACAAACCGAGCATTATAATAAATGTTCGGTAAATGCATACGTACATATATATATATATGTGTGCATGTATGTATATATATATACATACTACTGTAGTCTGTATATATATATGTATGTACGTATACATACTTATATTCTAAGTATATATCTTAATAGTACGCGTATTTACGATTATTAGTTGTTTAAAATTTGTTTATAATATATTTTCTTCTGTTATAAGTAGATAAATAAATAAATAAATACATAAAAAATGGGTATATCATGTTATAGATAATTGTTCTAATGAGTTATGAGGGATATTGGTTTTGTATTTAATGTAAATAAATATTAAGTTAAATTAAATTAACTGAGTTAATAAGAATATTTATATGATTTAAAATGGGAAGATACGGAAAAAACTCCGGTTTAATTTATTTATTCGTTAGTGTGAGACTATTTAGTCAAAATAAGTATAGATGTTGAAAGATACATTAGCCAGAATCAGTTAGTGGCTATAAATCTATTGAAAAATATTGATAAAGTATTGAAAAATATAAAAAAATTTGAGATAGTTTAAAAAAAAAAAATTTATAAGAGATAAGTAATATTTGAAGAAATACAAATTAAAGAAATAAAAATAAAGAAATACAAATTATTAAAATTAAAATTAAAATTAAAAAAGAAGATTAGAATTATATACGTATATATTTTATGAAACTTTAATAAGTGGAATTACAGCAAATGTTAAAGATATGATTTAGAGATATCAATATATTAAAACCAAGTGGATGAGATAGTTATGGAAATAAGTAGAAATATTATAAGTATAATTATAAGTTATATATAGTTCTGAATGTTGAAATCTGGCCATGTCTACAAGAATTAAATAAATTCGTTCTTACATTAATAGAGTTTTTACATTTAAGTATGAAAAAAATTTCCTCAATACACAATTTTCAGAATCTAGATAAAGCTGTGTTTCAGTACGCGGGTGCTTATGAAACTGTTTCCCAAGCTAATGAATAGTCCATATTCTTGCATTTTAAGTTCCATATCAGGTTTGAAAGAGCAGTTGGAGATTTTTTTATCAAATCTTCGGAAAGAACATTTGTGGTTATTCCAGCGACTTTTAAATTCTGTAGAAGTTGCACCGACATAGTTAAATATATTATCACTAGTTTTAATTGTACATTTATAGACCACGTTTTTATCTAAACACTTATTTTGTAAAGGACAGTTTGATTTAATTCTACAGTTACATTTTGCGGAATTGTTGTTGTTCGGAACGGTACTATTATATTGGATAATGCTAGAGATATTACTGCTATTTTGGTTATTTTGGTTAGGGTTTAAATTTCTATTATTAATTCTATTAATATTTTGTGCTATGTTCATAGTAGTAGAGTATGATAGTTTTATAGTATGTCTGTTGAGTGGTATCTGTGGGCTTTAGGAAAACATTTATCTAGTGCTTTAAAGAATAGCTTTGCTAAAGGTGTTTTTACGCTTAATGAGAATGGGGATGAGTACCAAATAATATTTCTAGTTCTATTTCTTCTGTTAGTTTTAGAGTTTAAGTTAAATTTTTTATTATTATTACAATTAATAGTAGGGTTATTTGCCTTATTACCGTTGTCGATGTATTTAATCTTATTTATATACCCTGCTCTATTTAAAGCTTCATTATAATATTCTGCCTTATCGTCAAAAATGTTTTTATTAGCGGAGATGCGTGAAATCCGTTGTTGGACAGAATTGACGATAGTGTTCTTGATGGATCTAGGATGATTAAAGTTAACACTTTCATAGTTTAGATTCTCATTAATTTTATGGAATGGATAGTAGAGCCCTGTGTTAAGGTTTAATGTTACGTCTGAAAAGTTAACAATTTTATAGTTATTCTCTATTTCTAACTTAAGGTAGCTATTGAAGAATTGTATTATGGATTTTCTTTTCCTATTAATTTCACAATTACTATGATTTTCAATTAAAAGCAGCATATCATCACGATATTAACCACCGGTCATCTTTGGTATTTTTCTATGCAGTGTATTATTAATGAATAGATCCGTTATTTGCGCCGAGTCAGATGATCCCATGGTGATATCAACATTATTTTTTCTATCGGCTCCAGTCCAGAGATGATTGTTGAATTCAATTAAAGTTTTCCGTGCAGTTAAAATGATATGCATTTCTTCGCTAGATACATCTGTATGTTTAGATGCGTAGATAAGAGCTTTATTAAGTAAACTAGGAGTAATAAAGGAGTAGTAGTTTGCAATATCTATTTGAATACATTTTTTGTTGTTTAAATTTTATGTTATTGAACCAATCTCTATAACCTCGTTAGTACCGTTCCATAGTTTTAGGTAGGATATTTCTTTAAGTTGCGGTATGATTCTATCTAATAATTTTTTAAATTTTTATTTCTTTAAAAATTATTTATCTTTTATAAATTACTTTAAAAAAAAACTTTCTCAGATTTTTCAATATTTTTTCAATACTTGTTTCAATATTTTTTCAATACTTTATCAATATTTTTTCAATATTTTTCAATAGATTTATAACCACTAACTGATTCTGGCTAAATGTATCTTTCAACATCTATACTTATTTTGACTAAATAGTCTCACACTAACGAATAAATAAATTAAACCGGAGTTTTTCCGTATCTTCCCATTTTAAATCATATAAATATAAATATTCTTATTAACTCAGTTAATTTAATTTAATTTAATTTAATTTAACTTAATATTTATTTACATAAAATACAAAACCAATATCCCTCATAACTCATTAGAACAATTATCTATAACATGATATACCCATTTATTTATTTATTTATTTATTTATTTATTTATTTATGTATGTATTTATTTATTTATCTACTTATAACAGAAGAAAAATAATATTATATTATAAACAAATTTTAAACAACTAATCATCGTAAATACACGTACTATTAAGATATATACTTAGAATATATTTCCCTCAAATTAACGTTATATGAGTTTTTATTCATCTTCTCTTGTTTCTTTCTTCTCTCTCTCGCACTATTTTATCCTCTCATCTTATCTCTTCTCTCTCTCTCTCTCTCTCTCTCTCTCTCTCTCTCTCTCTCTCTCTCTCTCCATAGTCGTTTAAATAAACGGTTGTTTTTCAATTATTTACATATTCATTTGCATATTCACACATAAGTTTGAAAAATCCTTAATATATTTCCACTATCCAGTGAATATCCAACCGATAAGGTATGATTTTCATGGGTATGTCTCTATTTATAAAACAAACTTTGTATTTTATCTGATGAAAGCGTACCAATGTGTCTTGGTACCCTTGAAATATATATAATAAAATAAATATGGTTTTATAAATATAGTTTCCATTTATTTAATATCATTGTATATATATATATATATATATATATATATATATATATATATATATATATAATTATATAATAAACAACACAATATAATTATTCCATTACCCAAGGTTTCATGAAGTTAGACGATTCTTACAGAAACGTCTGATATCGCTCATCAGAAGGAATCTTTATTTGGATATAAGATATGTATATATATTTATATAAGCTAGTTTTGCACCAAGAAAAATATAAACATATGCGAGAAAGGAGATTAGGAGTTCATTTGCTTTAACATATGTTTCTTTGTCTATTACAATTATCTACATATGCTGAGTACAATATATATTGACCAAACATATGCAATACTTAATTATTTATCATACTTCATCAGAAATCTTATAATTGTTGATGTGACTATTCACTACGCGGTAGAATTCTTTAATGGGATTTTCATTTAAGGAAATATAAATAAGTCCAAATGACAATAAAAATAGTATAAAATACAGTAAGTTAGTGTGATAGCAGAGATGTTATATATATATATATATATATTATATTATGTGTAGATTCCCGAGTTGTGTCGGGGGTAATCGCAGTTCAAAAAAGATACTTCATTCCTATAAAAGCATCAGGAATCCTGATGCTTTTATATGAATGAAACTGTTCTAGCTAGGTAGAAGTGACCACCGCCCCACTTCTCTCTCTATACATATGTAATTTGTATGTGTGTCTGCCTGTACTCTCGGCTCGTGAATAATCGTCACCCCCCCCCCCATATTAATTTTTTAGATCCCCCCTACCCCCCGCGCTTATTAAATTTTGCTTATTTATCTCCGGCGAAATTATATTTTAAGTGGTAGCATTTCTGCGACAATTTTCTTTATACGTTACAAAACATTATACATGACAAAAACGTACATTACTAGAAATCCCATGTTATAAAATAAATAGAATGCGTTGGGGGCTCAATATGTAAACTAAACGAGTAATTTTGGTTTTTAAAAAAATCAACGGAGACAACCTTGAAAAATTACCCCCCCCCCCCCCCCCCCACGCATTCCACCACCCTTGCTTATTCCAAACCTCTGTTATTTGGGATCCGAGAGTATGTGGTGTATGTATTATATTGGGTCGTCAAATATGAAATTTGTAGAAATTTATAGAAAAAAAACAACAAATTTTGTCCATTCTGTCCGCCGGGGCTGTGGGGAGGGAGGCCAGCACGTGGGACCCCATTTGCTCACCATACAGAGAGATGGGGAAGGTGAGAGAGATGGAGGCGATGACAGTGGGAGTTCGGACCACATGCTTGTGGTTATGTTCATTATCTATAGAGTTCATTCTATCATTCAGTTGTTATCAGATGCAAGTTTCATATCTCATAGTATTAGATTCAAACGAGAAACCAAATTGCTTTGCTACGCTTTCAAAATACCATTTTAATCAAAATGTAATGTTCATTATTTTTAGCAAATCACGCCGAGGTTGACTTTGCCTTTCATCCTTACGGGGTCGATAAAATAAAGTACCAGTAATGCACTGGCTAATTGCTGGCCTTGTGCCTAAAGTAGAAACAATTATTTTTAGCAATATATAAACATACTTCGCAGTATGTAGTTAAATTTGACCATATTCAGAGTTCACAGCCAACCGAGCTGAAAGATTGACAACGAAAAAATCGGTTTAGATTAAAACTGTTACACAACCACCTTAACTAATATGTTGTTCTGTGTGATAATCTTTACTTGACTTGCATAATACAGGTAAAATTCCGTTATAACGAATACCATTATAACGAATTTTTCAGTATAACGAAATTTTTTTCAATCCCCGGCCACACGCTCGATTTCGTTATAAAGAATTTTTCGTGACAAAGAATTATTTTTTATACCCCGTGAAGTTCGTTATAACGGAATTTCACTTTATAATAGTTTTTGATTTAGGCACAATGCCAACAATTTTAGGGTAGTGGAAAGTCGAAAAGTCGATTAAATCGACTCGTGTTACTGGTACTTCGATTTTATCGATCCAGTAAGGATGAAAGGCAAAGCTAATTTCGAAGAGATTTTAGCTCAGACCGTAAAGGGATGTAACTCTATGCTACAAAGCATGTTGTCCGACGCTCTAATGATATTGCTAAAACCCCCGCCTATTGATTGACATAATATAATTAAAAACAAATAACAGCAATTTGGAGAATTTAAGGGAAACAACCCATTTTAAAAAGATTTGGAGTTAATTACCTTAACGGACGAAGTTTTTTTTTTTTCCTGAGTATATTAATTCCGAATGGAACAAACTATAATGTCAGGGTAATAACACACACACACACACACACACACACACACACACACACACACACACACACACACACACACACGCGCGTTTATACATATATATATATGTATATAAATAAATAATTACAACAGTGACATAAACATGACAGGCTGAATGAATTGGGGCCCAGAACCAAACGGTACTTGAGTACCTGTTTATGTCACTGCTGTAATTATTTATACTAAACTCGTCCTATGGACTAAGTACTCTTACTTTTGGATATTTCCACTTAACTTTTACTTCAGTATATATATATATATATATAACGAAGGAAATGTGGTAAGGAACCAGGTGGACCATAACGCACCAAAGTACTCAATACTTAGGGTAGTAGAGTGGGTAATAGGAACGAGTAGGACCCCGACGGCTGAGCTCAAGCCGTTTCGACGGCTAATTCTGGACTGTCCAGAATTAGCCGTCGAAACGGCTTGAGCTCAGCCGTCGGGGTCCTACTCGTTCCTATATATATATATATATATATATATATATATATAAACGGAAAAAATGAAACGAAATTTAATTCCCCACTCTTAGTACGGCTGTTACTTAAATATAAGTATGTACACGTACATACATATATGTATACAGACGTACAGTAGTATGTATATATATATATACATACATGCACACATATATATATGTACGTATGGATTCACCGAACATTTATTATAATGCTCGGTGTGTTTGTAAACAAACATCCCGTATTAAGCCGTAGTGTCTAGCAACCATCGTTGCTCGTTTTTTCAACACTGACGATAGCTAATAAGCTTGAAACTAGTACAGCGTTCCTTTGTCAGTGTTGAACAAACGAGCAACGATGGTTGCTGGACTCTACGGCTTAATACGGGATGTTTGTTTACAAACACACCGAGCATTATAATAAATGTTCGGTGAATCCATACGTACATATATATATGTGTGCATGTATGTATATATATATACATACTACTGTACGTCTGTATACATATATGTATGTACGTGTACATACTTATATTTATATATATATATATATATATATATATATATATATATATATATATATAGTCACTTATATATTATGAAATACTGTTGGCTTCACGCTCACAACAATTTCTATACTTTAATTTATATATATATATATATATATATATGAAAATATTCAGGACCCGACGGCTGAGCTCCGATCGTTTTGACAGCTAGATCCGAACTGTAGATCTACAAAACCAAATTGTAAAATTAAAATATTATAAAATTAAATTGTTTAGAACTACAAGTGAAGTCATTCTTTTCCTTTTTACAAATATACCTAACTGTACCAATGATTTCACACATTTTCCAATATATATATATATATATATATATATATATATATATATATTATATTAAAGACCAAAAATTCCCTTAATTTAAGAAATAATTTATTCAGTTGCTGCAGACATAGATTGAACTCAACGTTTAAATATAAATTTAAAATATAGTTTAATTAATTAAATAATTTAGTTAATATAAGAAACCTGTCGATAAATCATTAGATTCCTTCACCTTTTTCATTTTCTTTGGTTAAGTACCCAAGTATAAATTTTTCTTCATAAATATAATTATAAATATAATAAACTATTCTAGAAAAGTTTATCCTTTCAATATCTGGAATAAAATATACGTAAGATAAATTTCTATACTAAACATATTATTTTATTTAGCTTAGATTCATTTTATTTATATTGTTTTATTAGATTCATTTTTTTATTAGATTCATTTTATTTTTTATTTTTTATTTTTTATTAGATTTGTTTTTATTCTGATAGCTTCTCATAATTTTTATTAGATTTATTTTTTTATCCTGATAGCTTCTCATAATTTTCAAAAGTTTGTCCTCTCAATGTCTTGATTAAAATATACGTAAGATAAATTTCTATGCTAAATATATTAAACATATTATTTTAACTTGAAATATTCTATAATATTTTGGGATATTTTAGTATTTTGATGTTTGTAGAATTCGTTTGCCTTTTAAGTTATATTGATATAATTATATTTCCAAAATATAATCCTTTTGTATTTTATATACTCAATTGTACTATGTTATATGTTGATGTATACTTATGTCTATGTACGGCTTATGTATCTATATGTGTGTGTTGACATACATATACATGTGTTATGGGTTTTTTTGTGTGATTATATGTCTGTCTGTATATATGCATGAGTGACGCATGTATACCAATTGAAGATGCACACGCATATCTATTCATGTATAGCTAAGAATTATGGGTGTGAATGTACAGGCTTACACATGCAGCTTTTGATTGCAGATATACATAATTTAACAGCCATAAATGCAGAAAAGTTAATCCTATATATTTTTATATATATATACTAAATTTTTTTAATTAATAACACAAGGAGTGTATAGCAATAAATAAAAAAATCACTTATGCTTTATATGTATACATTATGTGCGGGAGTAGATATAATGTGTATTTTCTGAGTGAGTGAGTATATATATATATTTATGTAACTTTGCCTATGTATATGTGATATACGATAGATAATCTATCTAGCAATATATATATTTTATAATGTTTAAATTCCAATTTTTAATATATTGATCTAAATTTTTAAACTAAATATATAATCATAATTAAACAATGTGTAATTTCTCATATTATATATCTATATTCCATTCACGAATATTAATATTTCTAATTTTATTTATTCATTTCATCTCAATTGTTAACTCAACTTAATATAACATAACTTAAGGTTTTCGTTCTCTCCCCCCTCTCTCTATCTCTGCATATCTCTCTCTTGAGTTCTTTCTCTGTCTGATGTTTTGATATCTCCCCGTTATTTTTTCTCTGTTCTCTTTTCTTTTTGCTTTCTTCTTTTTCTTTATCTATCTTTCCCTTTCTTTTCTCCACGTTTTTCTCTCTCTCCATCTTTTTACTTACTCTTAACACTATGACTTACTAAAGTAAACAAACCACTATCCGGATGGCCTCCAAAAACAACGGTCACCTTTTTGAAAGGGTACGTCAATATCTATTTGTAAAACTGTTATATATTGTATTTTGTTTGATGAAGGCATACCATGATTTAACTTGGTATCCTTGAAATATATATAATGAAATAAATATGGTTTTATAAATATAGTTTCCATTTATTAATATTGTATATATATATATATATATATATAGAGAGAGAGAGAGCTTTGTCTACCGCACACCAGGACCATGCATTGGGAATATTCAGACCCCGTTAGACCTCATAGATTCTTCAAAGAATCAACATATTCTACTATACTCTGTATTGTATTGACTGAATTCCCTATCCTATATTTCAGGGCTTTTGGGATTCACATTGAAAATTAAGACTCGAACATACACTAGGTTTCATCTGATACCATTCCAACTCTTCCATCCTCTATATCTATATGTTTAACCTTGCATTCTCCAACCGTGCTATATTGCCCATTACTGCACCTTGATCTGTATTTCCTCTGTATTGTGATTTCTTCGATATGTTCTTATATACTTCCTTTTTACTCCCTACATCACCACACTAGGTATGACTGCATTTTATTTATGTATTTATGTATTTTACTTACGGTTTTATTTATGTATTTATTTACTCGCTTTACTCTCATTATACACTTATCATTGTGCTCATTAGCACACGACCCTAGAATATTACTCTATGTACCCTTATATCCGTTTATCTTTATTCACTCCCCCTACCCACCCAGGAATCACACTACATATAACCCGGACTAACTGGAGACTAAATATAGTTTATTTGCACATTTCATCAGATTTTACCACTTTCAACTTCACATCGCAGGTGTGAATAACTAATAATCGTTTGGTACACGCGATGATCCGACGGATGTGGCGGCTATCCCGACTGCACGCCAGGCACTCGGGTCGATCAGCCTTTCTCGAGTTCTTGGAAAAATAAATTTCCCCTTCTTTCGGTAAACGAAAATACTCGGAACGGCTGCTTCGCCCTGGGGCTCTGTCGGACTTGGAACCCGCCGCGACACCGGTTATTGACCGCCAAACAGTACCTTTAAATTCTAGGCTTAATCATAACTTTTAACTTTATCTTGCCTCCTTCTACTAGCACTTAACTAAATCCTACACCAGTGTGAATAACTAGTAATCGTTTAGTATATACGATGGCCGGAGGACGGTGGCGGCCATCCCGCTAACACACCCGAAGCTTAAGACAGTTAACATTCCTGGAGTGCTCGGAAAAATAAATTTCCATTTATTTAGCTAGACGATAATACTCGGAACGGCTGACGCGCCGTTGGGCCCCGGGCTGGCCGGGGGTCCGCAACGTCGCTGGTTATTGACCGCTAAGCACGGGTTTAATCCTTACTCTATATTCTACCCTGAAACTTTATCGTGACTATCTATAATACACTTAAACTTTTTCATAAAAGCCTCCTTCTGTAAATTCTTTAACTAAATCTCACAACCTCAAACCTAAACCTTATTTTTCTAATTTCATCTTAAATGGCATCTTCCAAATCTAAACATAAATTTAACGTTTCTAATCGTTAATCGTAATTTCTGTCCATACATTATACCATGCAGACGCCCACTATATATTATTATATATAGATTTGTTAAAAATATATGTTCTTTGATAGAATATTTTTCGCGGCACTTTCTACCACGCATGACCAGCTTGATTGTAACCTGACCTCATCGCTGGCCTCTGTCTTTTACGGGGTGGAATTACACTATAAGCCTACGTCACTTCACCAGATGGACATAAGTAGGCTTAATAATCAGCACTTGAGGGCGGCCGACCAGGGGTAGAAGCTGCTAAATGTCCGGTCGCCCTCATGTCTCTGATTTTCAGCCCCATGGATTTTTTCTATTATATTTCTTTGTTATATTTTGAATACCTGATGATGTCACCGGATTCATACTGAACCCGGTCATTGAAATGATCATAGTATAATAAACCTTTTAAGGAATTACACCAGTCCAGCCTCCTGTTATTTACTCTGTAGTCGCACCACCAACTACACAAACGAAGATGGGTGAGTTGCATTACGTTGAGTGCTCTCCATAATATTACATCGAGGTTGACCATACGGAATGACCAGTTATATCCAGTGGTGAACCAACAAACCTAAATAAATAAATACATATACATACATACATACATACATACATACATACATACATACATACATACATACATACATATATATATATTAGAAAGTGAGGTTTTTTTACAAAATGAAAAAAAAACCGAGGTGTCCCACACGAGTGAAAGTATAAGGAAAAAAGATGAAATCGAAAATCCAACTGGAGTCTTTTTTTTTAAAAAATATTTATTTATTTGGTTCCTTTACCAGGTTCGCAGTTCTTCTGCTTTTCAAAAGTAGAATTGAGATGGAGGGTCTGTGGTTTTTCTCACACCTGGTTGGTGTTTGAATGTTACTTCTATTTTATATGGAAAAAAGTGGCTCGAAATGCTAGGTTTTTCGAGCCACCTTTTTCCATATAAAATAGAAGTAACATTCAAACACCAACCAGATGTGAGAAAAACCACAGACCCTCCATCTTAATTCTACTTTTGAAAAGCAGAATAACTGCGTAACCGGTAAAGGAACCAAATAAATATATATATATAAAAAAAAAAGACTCCAGTTGCATTTTCGATTTCATCTTTTTTCCCTATATATATATATAGGGAAGAGAGTCAAAACCCCGACGGCTAGATCCAAACTAACTAGTTCGGATCTAGCTGTCGAAACGGCCAGACCTCAGCCGTCGGGGTCCTGACTCTTCCCTACTACCCACTCTACTACCGTAAGTATTGAGTACTCTGGAGTGTTATGGTCCACCTGGTATCTTACCACACCTTCTTTGTTATATATATATATATATATATATACACATGTCTAATATGTATATATATATATATATATATATATATATATACACATGTCTAATATGTATATATATATATATATATATATATATATATATATATATATATATATACATGTCTAATATGTATATATATATATATATACATATATACATGTCTAATATGTAGGCATGTAAACATGCCAGCAAATACGAATTTCTCTGAAAATTGAAAAAAAAATTATAAACACTTTAATCGATTTTTGGATTTTATTGGACCCTCATCGATTAAAGTTGTCTGGCCCATTGAGTTAAAGGTACCATCCATACGACATTCTCTCAAACAGTTTTCATCTACCCAGTTTCAATGAAAGGCTATGGCGATTGATACTTGTCCAACGTATCACTCAAATGGATCGAATCCGGAACCTAATCATTGCGAAGAGAAGTTCTTAACCATTTGGCTACGCTATGTCTACTGTCTTCTTCTTCTTGCTTGACGAGGCCGGGGTCATCCTAAGCCAGCGATCCTAAAGCATTGTCGTGCGTAGGTTCGTCTACTGTAGATAAACAAAATTAAATTAAAGTAAACAGCTTTCTTCCTTCTCTCGATTGTAACAGCCATTTATGAGACACACTTCATATAATTTAAGACCATTAATAATTGTTTTCTCAATAAATTGGTCAGAAGAAGGGAGGTAGGAGTAAACGCCAAATTCGCTACCTTCGGTTCGGTTTTCATGCCAAGCCTTACCTATGGTCACAAATCTTAGATAATGACAGAAAGAATGCGATCACGAATACAAGCGGACGAAATGGGGTCCTCCGAAGGGTCTCTGGAGTAACGTTACTCGATAGACTGTAGCTTGGAGATCGGATAATTACTCCAGGTAGAGTCGCTACTTCTCCGAATTGAGAGATCACAGCTCCGATACAATGGGCACGTAGTTAGATTGTCTTAGGAAAGAATCGCTGGACAGATTTTACGGGCAAAACCAACCGACAAGAGCCCAAGGGGTAGACCCTGAATAAGATGGTTGGATAACATCCATGCGCTTGGCTGGTCTCGCTTCGGGATCCAGCCATATCAGTTGGAAACGGTTGCTTCTGACAGGACCCGCTGGAAGGAGTGTTTGAGGACTCTGCCCCCACTACCCTCCCAGGAATAAGTGGACGAAGGAGATATATATAAGCAAGTGTAAGAGT
This sequence comes from Eledone cirrhosa, assembly GCA_964016885.1. Taxonomy (NCBI): domain Eukaryota; kingdom Metazoa; phylum Mollusca; class Cephalopoda; order Octopoda; family Eledonidae; genus Eledone; species Eledone cirrhosa. The sequence continues at coordinate 90,588,107 of OZ024745.1, read as the reverse complement.
AATTGTGATGAGTACGGTTAGACAGAGGGTAATGTCATTACTCGTCAAAATTCTTTATGCGATTTCAATCAGTGATATAGTTCGAGTTTGTGCCACCTGTGGGCGATATTTCAGCTTGTTGCACCCCTTGTGCCACCTGTGGGCGATATTTCAGCTTGTTGCACCCCCACCAACAAGTCTATGTAATCGACTAAGAGTGCCGCCCGGGATGGACCTCTACCCCTCCTCTAGCCATGCTTCTGGTTTCCACTTTTGCTTAAAATTATTTCACTTTACTTTTGCGATTAATAATGTGTGTGTTTGTATGTGTGTGTGTGTGTATGTGTGTTTGTGGAATTTAAAAAAAAAGACAAAAAAAAACCACAACAGAATTAGTTGTTTAGTTTACATATTGAGACCCCAACCCGTCCCATTTATTTAATAACATATGGGATTTCTAGTAATGTACCTTTTTTTTGTTATGTATAATATTTTTTTTTATGTCTAAAGAAAATTAATTGTTGTGGAATGCTACAATTTAAAATAAAATTTCGCCTGAGATAGATTAGTAAAAATTGATAAGCGAGGGAGGGGCGGGGCATTATTCGAGAACAGAGAGTATGCAATTAGTAAAAAGAAAACATGAGACAATTATATAGACAATATTAAGTTTCTTGTATAGTTAAATGTATATCCTGGTTCTGACACTTGCTTGTATCCACGTTATTTATGTCACTATGAAGGAACATAGAAAATAACTAACTAACAAAAGTAAAACAAACTAGCAAAAATTAATCTTTCCCATCCAGAAAAAACCTCTCAGACCTTTTGGAACTATCCGAAACAGTTTTGTGGAGCTATGAGAAGAACTGAAAACAACAAAAGATCCAATAATTTTCCCCTTGTCCTTCGACACGGATTTAAATTCTGAAAAAGATTTACCACAGGACGAAGAGGTTTAAACAAAACTTTAAGAAAAAAAAAAAAAAAAATAAGAAAGAAAAAGTGGAAGAGAAAAATGAAGAAAAGCCCATTGGGTTTAATAAAGAAAAACTGGGTTGGGAGACATATTTGTCCGATAAAGGTTTCCGAAAACGTTTACAGAGCTGGACTCAATGCTTTAAGTTCTTATCTTGAACAGCAAACATCCGTTACTGGAAACTGGCTTCTATAAAAGCATTTTATGAATTCGGGTTTCTAACTCTCTTCTCTTGAAAACAAGCGGGAACTCATGTACTGTTTAGTCTAAAGCGGATTTATTCAGGTTTTACAAGCGCTTGTCAACACGAATACCTAAAGTATTTCTACTTTTTAGTGCAGAGGAATCAGAAGTTTAATTTCACATTCGTACTTACCAGATCTATCCATCCATCTATCTATCTACCTACCTACCTACCTACCTACCTACCTACCTACCTACCTACCTATCTACCTACCTACCTACCTACCTACCTACCTACCTACCTACCAGATCTATCTATCTATCTAATTTTATTCTTTGTCTTTCTTATCGTTCTTTCCTTGTTCTCACATTCGATATTCCTCTTCCCAATCATACACATACTCACACTCATACTCACACACTCATACTCACACTCACATTTACACACACACATGCGTACGTAGTTACAGGATTCCATTTCTTCTCGATATACATTTACATACACTAAAATACGCAGCACACACATAAACACCCATGTCCCTTCTGCAAGTCATTCTGCAGCAATTTCATCATTCCTGAATAATATTTAAAAATCATTTCTGTGGCCTTGAATGGAAATCAATCATAGCAAACATCACATTACAAAGGAGTCAGAAATCAAAATGAGTTCGAATCGTGGAGAGTTCAGAGATATTTTAAGGAAGAAAAAAGATGCAAAAGCTTCTGGAAATAGTTCGGATAGCGATTCCAGTTCAGAATATGATAAACGTGTAAGTCGTGTGTCTTATTTAGGGCCGATATTTCTAAATAGAATTAGCAGCGAGATAGGCAACTCTGATGAATTGAATCGTTTGCATAAATCAGGTTCACCAACCTTGGAACAAATGGTTATGTGTGAGATAGAAAATATTGGTGAGAGATTAGATATCAAAGTACACCCTTGGATTAACCCTGACAATGCTGATAACGCCGACAACAGCAATAAGGCTGACAATGATAACAGTTTCGACGAGAAAGGTAGCACTTCTTCCTGTTCCAGTTCTGGCTCGAGTCCATCACAACAAACAGGTAAAATTTAATTGTTTTTTTTTTTAAATTTTTTATTTCAAACCTTCGTATTTATATTTGTTCTTTTATTTTACACTTGCTGATGTCGATTCCTCCCCTTCGTTCTCTTTCCTTTAAGTCTGTCTGTCTGTATATGCAGGGCGTCCCCTAAAAATGTATACACAAAGTCTGTGCATTTTAATAAATATTGCCTGTACAGGTAATTAATGTCTGTATACATTTTTTGGGGACATCCTGTATATACAGACAGATAGACAGACAGTTCGCTGCTGACAGAAGGTTCGCTGCTTATATTGAGTACTTTCTTTCCTTTTGTACACCCAAAGACGCGCACGCACACACACACACGCGCACACACACAAACGCACACACACACATACACACACACACATACACACACACACACACACACACGCGTTCTTGAGTTGTATTGATCGGTATGAGAAGTTGTGATCATTAAATAGATAGCTAATTGCGGTAGAATTACTGCAGTCATTAGAAACACAGATGCTGTTACGTTCACTTTTACTTTATCAATATTTTATAATTGGAAACCAATATTTTGTAATAATAATATATATCAATAGTTATCAAAGTGTTTCGTCGTACATCTCCAGCCTGGTCACTGATGATTTAGTCCAGTGTTTCTCAAATTGCATGCCGCAAGGGTTATCTAGTTGTGCCGCAGAATTTTACTAATTAAAATCTAAGACTTTAGGAAATCCGTATTATGTCTTGAAAAAAAAAAAGAAAACAAAGAAAAAAACCCCGTGTTATTCTTAATTTTGTTATAAAAAGATTAACAATAATCTTTTAATATTTTTTCTAAATGTTTTACTTTGAAGCATTTCTTTAACTTAAATCTGCCTTCCAAGCAAGTCAACTTCGATCGATCCTTTAAGTCTCTCATAGGAATACTACCTTGAGAATGGGTTTTTAAATATTTGGGATTATTAAATTTGCTAAGGTAAGATTCTTTTGTTATCCTAGCAATTTTAATTTTCTTTCTAGTGCATTGTTTGGTTTTCAAAATTATTTAAATTTGTATTTCTTTTTATATTTTCCACCCGAAGTGTGCCAGTAATTTTTTTATTCGATCACCCGTGAACGGCACAAAGTTTCAAAGATGGTTATTAAAGGTTCGAGTTTAATGGCTTCGCATAATTGTTTCTACATTTGGCACAAGGCCAGCAATTTGAAGGGAAGGGAGAGGAAAGTCGATTAAATCGACGCCAGTGCGTGATTGGTACTTTATTTTATCGACCCCCGTAAGGATGAAAGGTAAAGCTAACCTCAGCGGTGATTTGAACTCATAACGTAAAGAGATGTAACTATATGCCGTAAAGCATGTTGTCTGACGCTCTACCGATTACTGAATGAATTGTATACTTGTCAATTTTGGTATCTGTTCCACAGAAAACTAGCGCTATTGTAAATATTATAACAATATTCCGGTTAATAACACTGGAGAAGGATACCCCCCCCCCCCACACACAAAATAAAACTACAAAAACAAACAAACAAACAAAAAACAAAATGAAAAAACAAACAAAAAATTCAAAAACAATAATAACTGTTTCTTCTTTTGGCACAAGGCCAGCAATTACCCAGTGCATTACTGGTACTTTATTTTATCGACCCTGTAAGGATGAAAGGCAAAGTTAACCTCGGCGGGATTTGAACTCAGACCGTAAAGGGGCGTAACTCTATGCTGCAACGCATGGCTTCCGACCCTCTACCAATCCACAAAATAATAATAACAAAAACATTTCATGTCTCAAGAATGAAAATACTTGATTATTATAGAATTATTTGGGCAGAATTCAGATAAGTTGGTATTGTGACATTTCCCTCTCAGGTTAGAAAACTGAGAATAATCGATAATCGATCAACAAGATCCCAGACCTCATTCGCTTAACGCGTGCAGTGGAGCTTGTCAAATCGGACCGAGGAAACAATGTTTCCATTGGTACTAGCTGTCGGTCGCAACTCCAGGCAGAAGGAGCAACACAAAATAAAGTGTCTTGCTCAAGGACATAACGCATCGCCCGGTCTGGGAATCGAAATCGCAACCTCATGATTGAGAATAATAGGACAAGGGAAAAAATGATTTCGTATTTAGATTCAGATATATAAAAGTATAGTTAGTTGACCCATCAAAGCAGCCATGGAGAACTTGTCCAGTAGAATCAACAGCTTTTCTTTGCCTATATATGTTTGTATTTGTGAGAAGCTTATGAGTATATCTGTAATATGTATGTGTGCCTGTATGCTTGTGTTTGTGTGAAGTTTATGAGTATACCTGTGATATGTGTGTGTGCCTGTGTATTTGTGAGACGTTTATGAGTATACCTGTAATATGTATGTGTGTGTATGTGTGTGTATGTGTGTCTGTGTGTATTTGTGGGAAGTTTACTAGTATACCTGTAATATGTATGTGTGTGTGTGTAGAGCACGATCCCTTAAATCATTGGTGCATATAATTATAGAGTTATAAGGTTACAGGGAAGTTACAAAAGACTGTCTTCATGTTGTTCAAACCTAGACTAGTCCTGATTGAGAAGATATCTCATCAAAGTTATTTCTGCTAAGACTACCCAACTGGTTAATTATCAAGCTAATAACTTTTTTTTGTCATAAACTGTTTTTTTTTAAATTAGAAAAGTTCACTTTCTTTGGCAACTTCAGAGTCTCTAGTTAGAGAGGCTATACATAAACAGACTCATTAACTGCTTAATGAACACAACCACAAGGATATGGTCCGAACGTGGAAGAGCCTAACTCCCACTGTCATCGCCTCTATCTCTCTCGCCCTCCCCATCTCCCCGTATGGTGAGCAAATGGGGTCCCACGTGCTGGCCTCCCCACAGCCTCGGCGGACAGAATGGAGAAGGCGTTTCCTCGGATGATAGTAAGGAAGATGCGCTGGAAGAGTCATTCCAACTCGCGAGGCTCACACCTGCGGCTGGCCAGCTCAGCGCCTATGGTGGTGAGTAGGGCCAAAGACACCAGAAGTCCCATTGAAATATGGTAACGAAAGGGTTAAAGTATTTATAGTTATATAAAAACAGTCTGTCATATTTCATGTTTCAAACACCAGCTTATAATGAGTAAGTTAGCTATATTAATAATCCCCTTCAAATTCTTGAGTATTTTCTAAAAGTATTTTACAGACAAAAGTTATACAATGATGAGAAATATTAAAAAGGATAAAAACAAAATTAAGTAATGGAAAAATAAGGGAGCAGATCTGGCTGTATAGGAAAGTAAAGGAAAGAACTATAAATGCCATGAATTATTAGAGACTAGGTTCTCCTTTCTTTTTTATACATGTATGAGGTAGATTTATATGCTATTTCTAGTAGTCCACAACACCACGTAGAGGTTACCTTATTGGCTTATATTACATATGTAGAACAGGTTTGTAGGACAGCTTACAGCTATTGGACCCACTTTCAGTGAGAAATATCCCGAGGATTAGATCCGCTTCCTGAGCCAAGCGCACCTTTGCTATTGACGTACAGAATGTTATCACTGTAAACATAATTTTAAGCTATCATGCTGATCTATATACATAATTGGACAACATGCAGGCATAGTCCCGTAACTCCCGAGAGAGTCGTAGGGGGCGCTGTATTAACATACGGCGTTTCTAGGGTACTTTTAAAACATGGTGGAGTCCACCTTCTCTCCAGGTCTGAATACAGCAGATTTCTTCCAGAGAAAAAAAAAAGAGAGAGAGAAAGAGATATAGAGGAAGAATCACCCTCCAGTACTAGACTGGTACTTTTTTTTTATCAACCTTGAATGGCTGTAAAGTTGACCTCGGTGGGATTTGAACTCACAGAGTAGAAAGCCGAAATAAATACTACAAAGCATGCTATCCGACGTTCTAACAACTCTGCCAATTTACATACAATCATATAAATAATTCTGAGAGAATGGCAGGTGTAAAATGAAATACAAGTGTCTATGTTATAGAAGTTTATAGTTGATATAAATTTTCCGTTTTAATATAAATGTTATGGTAATCAAACAAACTCTAATTTATGCACTTCTTTTCAAGCTATCATTCCCCAAAAGACTTGTTGATTAAATTAGAACCAGCCAGAGCCTGATAATGGTTTAGTTAATTAATAATTCTTCATCACATTAAATTTATCATATTTATGCTTTGAGATTTCTTATCTCAGCTGCCATTACTTTCTCATCCCCAAGAGTGAAGTAGTGACGATAAGGGTAAAGACCCCATTCTGTTACGAATGACCATGGGATTTGTATCTAGAAAGTTCCCCGAGGTATAACTCCGAGCAAGGTTGTTTGTGGAAGACCAGCAGTCGCCTACCAATCTCCCCTCTCCACGCCACCAATGTTGTCCAAAGGAAAGGTAGTGGCCGATACAGCTTGGCACCAGTGACATCGCAACACATTTCTACAGCCGAGTAAAACTGGAGCAACGTAAAATAAAGTGTCTTCAATGGACCTGTTATTTTTCTCTAAAAAGTTTTTTCCAATTCAACCCGCCCGCCCCTTCAATCTATCTATTCTCATTCTTTCTTCTGATGAAGGACTAGCGTACGAAACGTTAAGACCCTCTTCCTGCTATTTTAAACGTTAACCTATGTTCCTTCCATATACTGTACTGATTGTATTGTTATTTCTGTTTACTTTACACACACACGCACGCACGCATGCACGCACACACACACACACACACACACACACACACACACACACACACACACACACACACACACACACATAGAGATAGTGTGCGTCTTAAAAATATAAAATAGAAAGCATAAAAGAATAAGAAAAAGTGGACTGGAACAACGTGAATAAAGTGTCATGCTCAAGGACACAATTCGCTGAGAATCAAACACACGGCCTTACGATCTTGAGATGAAGACCCTAACCACTAAGCCATACGCCCTCTCTCACTATTATAACGTGGTAAAATAGCAGCTGGGACTGAATTCAGTAAGTCTTTATTGTTGAAGTGTTAACAGTAGAATCGAAGTTACATATTGATTCAATTGAATAGCTATTGTCTGATTATATTGGTGATAGTGATGGCTTCATGTCGGTGGCTTTTAGTGATGCTGGTGGTGGTGGTGGTGATGGTAGTGGTAGTGATGGTGGTGGTGATGGTGGTGGTGGTGATGGTAGTGATGGTGGTGGTGATGGTAGTGATGGTGGTGATGGTGGTGGTGATGGTGGTGGTGATGGTAGTGATGGTGGTGGTAGTGGTGGTGATGGTAGTGATGATGGTGATAGTGGTGGTGATGGTGGTGGTGGTGATGGTAGTGATGGTGGTGGTGATGGTAGTGGTGGTGATGGTAGTGATGGTGGTGGTAGTGGTGGTGATGGTAGTGATAGTGGTGGTGATGGTAGTGATGGTGGTGGTGATGGTGGTGGTGATGGTGGTGATGGTAGTGGTGGTGATGGTAGTGGTGGTGATAGTGGTGGTGGTGGTAGTGGTGGTGATGGTAGTGGTGGTGGTGGTAGTGATGGTGGTGGTGATGATGGTGGTGGTGATGGTGGTGGTGGTGATGGTAGTGATGGTAGTGATGGTGGTGGTGATGGTGGTGATGGTAGTGATGGTGGTGGTGATGGTAGTGGTGGTGATGGTAGTGATGGTGGTGGTAGTGGTGGTGATGGTAGTGGTAGTGATAGTGGTAGTGATGGTAGTGGTGGTGATGGTAGTGGTGGTGATGGTAGTGATGGTGGTGGTGATGGTAGTGGTGGTGATGTTAGTGGTGGTGATGGTAGTGGTGGTGATGGTAGTGATAGTGGTGGTGATGGTAGTGGTAGTGATAGTGGTAGTGATGGTAGTGGTGGTGATGGTAGTGGTGGTGATGGTAGTGATGGTGGTGGTGGTGGTGGTAGTGGTGGTGATGTTAGTGGTGGTGATGGTAGTGGTGGTGATGGTAGTGATGGTGGTGGTGGTGGTGGTAGTGGTGGTGATGGTAGTGGTGGTGATGGTGGTGATGATGGTGGTGGTGGTGGTGGTGGTGGTGGTCGTGGTGGTGGTGATGGTAGTGGTGGTGATGGTAGTGGTGGTGGTGGTGGTGGTGGTGGTGGTAGTGGTGGTGATGGTGGTGGTGGTGATGGTAGTGGTGGTGATGGTAGTGGTGGTAGTGATGGTGGTGGTGATGGTGGTGGTGGTGATGGTAGTGATGGTGGTGGTGGTGATGGTAGTGGTGGTGATGGTAGTGGTGGTGATGGTAGTGATGGTGATGGTGGTGATGGTGGTGGTGGTAGTGATGGTGGTGGTGATGGTGGTGGTGGTGATGGTGGTGGTGATGGTGGTGATGATGATGGTAGTGGTGATGGTGGTGGTGGTGATGGTAGTGATGGTGGTAGTGATGGTGGTGGTGGTGATGGTAGTGGTAGTGGTGGTAGTGATGGTGGTGATGGTGGTGGTGATGGTGGTGATGATGATGGTAGTGGTGATGGTGGTGGTGGTGATGGTAGTGATGGTGATGGTGGTGATGGTGGTGATGGTAGTGGTGGTGGTGGTGGTGATGGTGATGGTGGTGGTGATGGTAGTGGTGGTGATGGTAGTGATGGTGATGGTGGTGGTGGTGATGGTGGAGGTGGTGGTGGTGATGTTGGTGGTGGTGGTAGTGATGGTTGTGGTGATGGTGGTGATGGTGGTGGTGGTGGTAGTGATGGTAGTAGTGGTGATGGTAGTGATGGTGGTGGTGGTTATAGTGGTGGCTTCATGTCGGTGGCTTTTAGTGATGGTGGTGATGGTGTTGTTGATGGTGGTGGTGGTGATGGTAGTGGTGGTGGTGATGTTGTTGATGGTGGTGGTGGTGGTGGTGGTGGTGATGTTGTTGATGGTGGTGGTGGGGATGTTGTTGGTGGTGGTGGTGGTGATGGTGGTGGTGGCTTATAGTGATGGTGGTGGTGATGATGGTGATAGTGGTGGTGGTGGTGATGATGGTGATGGTGACAATATTATTGATGGTGATAGTGTTGGTGGTAGTGATACTCGTGGTGATGGTGATGGTGGAGGTAATGATGATGATAGTGGTGGTGATGATGGTTACAGTGGTGGCTTATAGTGATGGTGATGGTGATGATGTTGATGGTGATGATAGTGGTGGTGATGGCGTTGGGTGTTAATGATTGTACTGGTAGCGGCGTGTCGAGTTATTAATGTTTTTGTTATGGTTGTAATGTTAGTGATGATGGTGCTGATACACACACACACACACATACACACACACACACATACACTCACACTCACACTGACACACACACACTCACTCACACTCACACACACACATACTCTCTCTCACACACATACACGCACACTCACACTGACACAAACACACACACACACACACATACTCTCTCTCACACACATGCACTCATACATACACGCACACTCACACTGACACACACACACACACACACTCTCTCTCTCTCACACACTCACACATACACGCACATTCACACTGACACACACACACACACACACACTCTCTCACATACATACACTCACACATACACGCACACTCACACTGACACACACACACACACACACACACACACACACATACTCTCTCACACACACACTCACACATACACTGACACACACTGACACACACACACACTCACACTCACACACACACATACTCTCTCTCACACACATACACTCACACGCACACTCACACTGACACACACACACACATACTCTCTCTCTCACACACATACACTCACATATACACGCACACTCACACTGACACACACACACACACACACCTACTCTCTCTCTCTCACACACACACTCACACATACACGCACACTCACACTCACACACAGACTCTCTCTCTCACACACATACACTCACACATACACGCACACTCACACTGACACACACACACACATACTCTCTCTCACATACATACACTCACACATACACGCACACTCACACTGACACACACACACACACACATATACTCTCTCTCTCTCTCACACACACACTCACACATACACGCACACTCACACTGACACACACACTCACACACGGACACACTCTCTCTCTCACACACATACACTCACACATACACGCACACTGACACTGACACACACACACACACACACACACACATACTCTCTCTCACATACATACATAATGCGGTGGTGTATCTCAATCAAATATTTGTATATATGTATATATATAGTGGGTTGTGTAGTTGTTTTGTAGTGTGTACGGTTCATGTTAAGGTAAGAAGAGTTAGCTATAGGGAGCTGAGAGGGAGAGGCTTGAATATAATAAACGAGATAGGACATGCTCAAGAACGGTATAGATTTGTTGTTTAGTAGTTCGTTCAGGTGATTTTAGAAGTTAGGGTTAGAATTAGTATTATGATTAGTGCTAATATAGTTACTGTGAATGGTCACGTGGCTACAGTCTATGAACCTTGTCGTTAGGTTAGTATGGGGTCACTTGATAGTTGACCGCTTTCGGATTATATTCCTTCATCAGACTATAGTGGTTGGACCCCGTACTGCCGAGTTCCTCCGCAAGATCGGAACGTCGGCGGTCCGTCTGAGGAGGGAGCCCCGCGAGGTTGGGTGGCTGTTGCAGCGAATATCACTGGCCATCGGCCGGGGGATTGCTTTTACCGTCTTGTCAGCGGGGCGCAGCACTTCTACCCTCTTGCCCTAGGCCCAAAGCCTAATCACCCTTCCCTTTCACCCCTCCCTCTCTTCTGCGACACTAGAGCTCTTGCCACGCCCTTTCCCGTTCTTTTCCTTCTTTCTTTCTCTCTTTTTCTCTATACTCCCCTATTCTTTCTTTCCCTTTGTTCCCCCCCCCCCATTCTTTTGTCTTACTAAACTTTATTTAAAAAAAATATATATTTAATATAATTCCTGGCTAGGCAACTTCATTACTTGCCGGAGTATGTGTATAGATGTTTCTATGTATCAAGGTCACTCCGATGGTTTAGGATAGGCACCCGCTTCCTAATAAAATGTGCCTCCGCTATTCTTGTGTCGCAAGTATTTTTGTGGTATTGCTTCTGCCATATATTTCTTTTCGTTGCACTCGGAGGCATCGCTTTTTAAAAATATTCGAGTATTGTGTTATGCAGTTAGCGTTTCGTGGAAACAACTGCCCAACAGAATATTCGAACACACACACACACATATATGTATATATACATACACACACACACACACATATATATATATATATATATTTAACGAAGGGTATAAATAGGTAATAGGTAGATGGTATTAACATGATTGTTGGATGTAATAACAAGAATAAAGATTTAGTTTATATATAATGGTTTATTTCACTTCAATCAAAAAGTACAATAAAACAGTTACCAAGAGTTGAGAAGGTTGACAATGTTATTTTGTGGTTGATGTGATTACAGCGAGTGAGCAGATAACATTTGTTGGTGGTTAAAGTTTGTTGTAGTCGTCATAGTAGTTCTGGTCGTGAGCCTGAGACCATAGTGAGTAATGGTCTGTAATTGATTGTAGACCACTGTGGCTTGTACATAGCGGTGAATCTTTCACATAGCTGGTCTGTAGTAGTAGGGCTCCGATCGCTCTGTATTTCTGTAGACCCCTGGGGCCTGAAGCTAGCGGTGAATCTTTACATAGCTTGTTGTGTATCGTAGTGCTCCGATGTCTCTGTGGTTCTGTAGACCTCCAGGGCCTGAAGGTAGCGGTGCATCTTTACATAGTTAGTTGCTAGCGTAATGCTCTGATCTTTCTGTATAAACGTGGGATGATACAGGCTTTATATACCTGTCGCTTCCTGTCTCCCACCTTGAGGGAATAGCCAACGCATCAACCTGTTCACACCAAAAGGGTGGTGACCTAGAATTTGACCTTTAGGTGTCACCCAAGGTTCAAGGCGTGGACAGATCTCGCTACACACACATATATATATATATATATATGAATGTCATATATATATATATATATGAATGTACGTATGGTATATTTAATAATATACTGTATACTTATTTAAAAACATTTTGAAGGCCTTTCGCTATGAATTTAAGGTAGCGACTATAGTTACATACCTAGCTGCAGCAAAAACAAAGGGAAATAACCGACAATCGTTTCTCATTGTTTAGCGGTTATCAAGTCTATATATCGTCTCTGGTTTTACTGTGAGCTGTAGATGCTGGATTCTTATAGAATACCAATTATGTTTATGAGCTGTTTAAACTTATTAACATATAGAGCGGTTGCCGGCCCAGCAACAATTAGAAATTTGTGTTGAAGCCCTGAAATAGCGATGTATATATGAATGTACGCATTGTATATTTAATAATATACTGTATGTTTATTTAAAAACATTTTGAAGGCTTCTCGCTAAACAGAGAGACACGTTCGTCGGTTATTTCCCTTTGGTTTTGCTGAAGCTAAGTATGTGACTATAATCGTTACCTTAAATTCATAGCGAAAGGCCTTTAAAATGTTTTAAAATAAACATGCAGTATATTATTAAATATGCAATACGTACATTCATATATACATCGCTATTTCAGAGCTCCAACACAAATATATATATATATATATAACTCTAATTTTCTGTGTAGTATATGTGTATCATTGTATAGTAGTTAGTATAATATCTTTAGTTACTGAACGTTATATTTTTATCACTGATAAATATTAATTGCGTCTTTAGGTTTCCATAAAGTTTTAAAGTTTTCTTAACAATATTCGAATTGCTTATACTTTAATTTCTTGTAAGGACTTGTAAGATAAATATTATTTGTATTTAATCGAGTTAGATGAGCATATTGTAACAGGAATGGAACATCCCAGTTAGTTTAACGAAACGGCCGCAAATTAATTAAAGGATTTTATTTAAATCCTTGTTAATCCGTATATATATATATAGATAGTCTGCAGTCCCTGTATAGACAGACCTACTTTTATTTCCCCATACCTTCCCCTTCACCATCCTCTTTCTTAGCCTTGTGCTATATTCCTTGACCAGCTTTTCACAATGATATCTCTGGCCATAATCTGCAACCAGTAGCTGTTTGAACTGACCAGTCCTAAACGTGACATGTTTCCCCAAATCAGTTCCTACTTAAATTCGCGAAAAATTCTTCACTCCTCAGTACACCTTTACAAAGGCTTGTCGAATAGAAACCGAAACCGCTAGGCGTCACAGTCGGGTTTTTCTTTCCTCTATATGTATATATATATATATATATAATATATATATATATATATATATATATATATATGTATATATATATGTATATATATATATATATATATATATATATATATATATATATATATATATATATATATATATATACATACATATGTATATGTATATATATACATACATATATATGTGTGTGTATAAGTATATAAATGCATATTTTTATGTATATATATATATATATATATATATATATTTTTATTTTATTTTATAGAAGGAGCTGCTACAGGACTAGTACTGTTTCATTCAGATGAAATCTTCAGGAAGCTCCTGAAGATTTCATCTGAAGATTTCATCTGAATGAAACAGTACTAGTCCTGTAGAAGCTCCTTCTATAAAATAAAAAAATTTTACTCTGCCATGTATTGAGTACCTTACTTACTGTGGTTATCCCCGACTCAACCCGGGACCTACGTATATATATATATATATATGTCCATCTTCCCCGAGGGTCCGAGTAACTATTTCAATCATATCTTATTTTGTTTGACCTGTTTAGCTTGTTACCATTTTTGGCTCTGTTGGTTAATGGCTTCTTAACCATCGTCTCAGGTTGTATGACCTTTTTAACTTATGTTTATAGCTCTGGTATCTTCATATCCACGGAGCGCTTGTCTACACAATACGGAAGTTGCGTTACACTAATTTCTACCCGCCGAAATGCGATTCTCGCTAAATTTATATATATATATATATAAATATATATATATATATATATATATATTTATATATATATATACATACACGCTGCTCATACCCCCCCCCCCCGCCAACACACGTACATACATACACGTTGTACACAGAGAAACACACTCACAGCTTGACGAGGTCTGTAAGAGTGGTTGTAAAGTGAGAGGAGAGCCGTTAACCGTGAACACCTAGCTATTCAACCGTGAATACACCTTTTATTCACCTATAACTTCTACAAGGATAGACTTACTATAAATATACCTTAGAAAGGAAATATTCCTGCATTGCAGAATATATAAACTAATGTGAAGGTTGTTTGTTAGTTTGGAAGGTGGAGGATGTTGAATGGAGGTGTGTGTGTGGGGGGAGGGGGCAATTGGACTTAATCAAGGTGGCTGTATATTACATGTATGTAATTCAAATATGATGAAACACACACACACATACAAGTATCCCCGCACACACACACATACCCGTACATACACACGTACATGTGCCAGCGCGCACACACTCACGCACACACACACACACACACACACACACCTGCACAATCACACGCACACATATCTGCACATACACACGCACACATACCCGCACATACATACGCACATACATTCCCGCACCGCACACATACCCGCACATACACACAAACACATACCCGCACATACACACGAACACATACCCGAACATGCACACGCACACATACCCGCACATGCACACGCACACATACACACGCAGACATACACACGCACACATACACGCACATACAGATGCACACATACCCGCACATGCACACGCACATACACTCGCACATGTACCCGCACACACACACACACACGTACACCCGCACATACACACACTCATACGGAGCCACACACAAACCCGCATACACACATACCTCCGCACATACACACACGCACGTATTCGTACTCCCGCACCTAAACACATACACACGCCGTGCGCACACACACACGCGTACCCGCACACACACATACATGCCTGCACATATACACGTACACGTACCAGCACACACATACGCACAGTGTATATTACAAAATCTCTCTTTTCCTCGTGTTATAATCATTATAGCTACCAGCATCACCCCCCCACCACTAACAACACAACCACTTCCACCACCACTTCCGCCATCACTACCAACATTACCGCCATCGGC
>OZ024745.1:90562801-90565301 GCA_964016885.1 Eledone cirrhosa | reverse complement strand
GGAACTCGACTGATTTCAGACTCGGAGGGAGGATTGGCTCCACCAGGTTTAAATGCTTAAGACACTACGTCACCCTTACGAAAGTTAACATAAATAATATTCAATTCAACACTAATGATTTTATCATTTACAAAACCATTCTAACTCTTTCAAGTTTTCAATCAGTGGTAGATTGGCAGTATCGGTAGAGGGTCGGACGCTATGCTTTGCAGCATAGAGTTACATCCCTTTACGCTCTGAGTTCAAATCCCGCCGAGGTTAACTTTGCCTTTCATCCTTACGAAGTCGATAAAATAAAGTACCAGTAATGCACTGAGGTAATTGCTGGCCTTGTGCCAAAAGTAGAAACAATTATTCATCCACACAAAGATTGCTTAAAACAACATAAGCCTTATCCCTTACTCCAGCTGTCATTGATGCCATCTTACATAATTCATCAAACCAGGAAGTAACTTACATGTCGTATGACACAGTGTGGAGGTGAGTTTCCTGCCTACTTGAGTTTGATTGGCGCAGCATGTTTTGTGGTGCCGTGTTAACTCATCTGCAGAGTGACACGTTTTAGTACAGATGACACATGCAAATCAAGATGTATGGGGTATTCAAAGGTGTTATTTCCATGAGTATGACGTCTGCTATAGCTTAGTAGCCCAACCTTTGACATACATACACGTCCGCATCCCTTACAGATAAGGGCCGTTTTCGAACCTCGTTTTGGGAGCGGACTAACACCCACTCTATATGTTTAACTGATCATTGCACTTCAGCAAATTCTTTAACATCAGTAGCAATCAGATTTCGTCACTGAGCTCTCCCTGCTGCAAGATTTTCCCGTGTTCGGTGTTGATGTTGACCTTCTTCAGGGTATCTTTCAGGTAGTCTTTAAAGGGCTTGTGTGAGCTTGTACTGTAGGCATTTGCCTTGCGACAGTTCTATATATATCTAAAGTCTAAAGTCTGTCTTAAGCCAGAAGGCTCATTTGGCCGGTGCTTATCCCGGTTTCATGGCGTGAAGCAACTGAGAGTACAAGACTTCCCCTCGACAGGACACCAGTCAATCGCTGAGTTAAACCCCAAGCTATTGCTGGTACTCATTTTCAGGTGAGTATACTGGAGCAACGTGAAATGAAGTGTTTTGCTCAGGAACACAACACGCAACCCAGGAGTCGAACCCATGGCATTATGATCGTAAGGAAAATATATATATAGGAAAATGTTCAAAACCCCGACGGCAGAACTCAAGCCGTTTCGACGGCTATTTTGGGTGCGTTATGGTCCATCTGGTTCCTTACCACACTTCCTTCGTTATATATATATGTATGTATACACACACGCACACGCACGCGCGGTCGCACACACACACACACACACACACACACACACACACACACACACACACACACACACACACACACACACACACACACACACACACACACACACACACAGTGAAAATTAGACAGCTGTAAGTATACATATAAATTGGCAGCAGATACAGGTTAATAGCGGAAAGATACATTGATAAAATAGAGATATAGATCGGTAGAGAACGAAAGAAAAAGGACATTGGTCGAGAATTTGTTGATTTCTGACACACTTGTGAGTATTTTATCGGATTTTGTGTGTATTTGTAAAAACCTCCGTGTATCTGAATGTGTATTTATAAAAAACTGCTGTGTATGTGAGTGTGTATTTGTAAAATAACTTCTGTGTATGTGAATATGTATTTGTAAAAACTTCTTTGTCAGTGTGTATTTATAAAAAAAACTGCGGTGTTTTGTGAGTGTGTATTTGCTCTTGTCAGAATACACGTTTACGCGCCTATGACAGAATACATTTTTGTGAGTCTACATATGCAATTACACAAAAAAAAAAAAAAAAAAAATTAATCACAGTTTCAATTTCGCTATTTATAATTGAATCTATTCACCTCTCTAGTCCCTGGCCGAATAATATGAAGATATTTGTAATTTGTTCAATTTCCGGCGGCGAATAAATTCGCATGTGAATAGAAAGATCTCGTATCTTATGTAAATATGAAGTCCTCATCTATCAATTATATAGTTCTCTATCGTTTGCTTTGTTATTTCTGTTTACTTTTTACACACACACACACACACACATTTCCATGGTGATTTTTCTGTCGTTATCGTGACAATGGTTTCTTGAAAATTTCTTTTTTTGCCACTACCCCTCTTTATTATATTAGACTAGAATTGATCGAAAGGCTACGGTAGTGAGCTATCAGTATATAGATCATGATGTCAAATATATTGCAAGTCCTTCGTTTCATTTCTGGGAAGGGCAGTTTATTCTATATTATCTCAGTCTCAGTAGTTGTTGAGTATAGGTACTCGATTTTATGTATGTATGTATGTTCTTCTGGTTTTATAATTTCACAAAGTTTTACCAATTGAGAGAGAGTCGGTTTCTAACATAGACACAAAACTCTCTCATTGGAATTTACACAACATCAACTAGGTAGATATGTATGTATGTCT
>OZ024745.1:90552801-90557801 GCA_964016885.1 Eledone cirrhosa | reverse complement strand
TATATATATATATATATATATATATATATATATATATATATATTTATATATATGCGTGTGTGTGTGTTTTGTGGTTCACCAATGGATAGATCTGGTCATTCCGTTTACTCAACCATGATGTGATAGTAGAAAAATCACTCTACGTTACGAAACTTATCCATCGTTTATGATGAACGCCGTGGTTGGAGCAGGAACAGAGTTAAATATTAAATTGTTTAAAATAACAAGAGGTCAGACCGGTGATATCCCTTTAAAGTTTCATAGTTGCAAAACACTACTATATATATATTTCAATGGCTTGGTTACGTAAGATCCTAGTGACATCATCAGATTCGGGTCCCGGTGGCTGGACTCTCGCCATTTCAATAATTCAATGCCGTTTATCATAATAACCTAAATAAGATTAAGTGAAATAATACTCTACGGTAAATCTTTGACCTGATTGAAATCAATACGCTCTGCCTTTCATAACATTCCAAAATATTCTGCAGTTAGAGTATCGACACTTTTCAACTATGTGAGTTGTATTTTAAGCAGGTAGTCTGACATTGGTTAGTAATTTCTTTAAGGATTTTGATTGTCTCATACTTATATTATTTTAATTTTTTAATTTAGTCACTCCAAGGAAGACGAGAATGGAAATGGAGATAAATGACACTAGTGTTCCTGTTGAAATTTTTACAAATGTAGTTGTCAAGAAAGCAAAAAGCCGGAAGACAATCCCATACACGAAATGTCCAAGGGAAGAAACTATCAGAATAGAATTTGCAATTACATTTAGGAACTTCAACTGTAAAGGGTTGAGACGAAACCATAAATCTTATAATCCGTTTAAACTCCTGAAAACGAAGCAACAAAGGAGAAAGCTCATCACAATAATTCCATGGAAATGTACATAGAAAAATTATTCTTTCAATTTCAAATGATGTTTTTCATTCTCAGACTTTTCCTCGATATTATTATATTCTGATGAATGATGTATGCTTTTGTATTTCTTCGTTTCTGGGTTGATACATAAGAGAACACATTGAGAGTATCCAAACTGTATTTTATCCTTCACAATTCCTGAATATCTTTCGTTTCGGCATGTTCTATTCAGTTATCAATTAATATTGTTGGGTACTCTCTTGCGAGGAATATTTTCTTTGGTATTCTCATCACGAATTTCTAAAATAGATTCTTCTTGACAAATTAAATGACATATTTGTTCCAGTATGTTTTTGGTGGCACGAAGTAAATAACAAATATTGTTTTAAGTTTGCTGGTTTGAAGTGGATGCTGATTTCGGTGTCCATGATGCTTTTAATGAGTAAAATATTCAAAAACGTAGTTGGTTTTGATTGATATTATACCATTGTAAATTGAATATTATTTTTAAAATATTTATTAAGGTTTGGGGCACATGAAATTGATTGATACTGTACAGGATAAAGCAATCCTCCAAATATAATTCCTAATAAATATTTATCGAATATATTCTGTTCTACGCCGAAGGCTCATCGGGTCGGTGCTTATCCCCGGTTTTCTTGGCGTTAAGACTCTCCCTGGAGAGGACGCCGGTTTATCGCAGGATTAACTTCTCAGCTGGTCCTCACTCTCAGCTGAGTGGACTGGAATAATGTAAAATAAAATGCTTTGCTCAAGAACACAACGCAGCAGCCTGTCCAGGAATTGAACCGATAACATTACGATACAACGTTAAGCACCCTAACCATTAGGCTATATGGTTACGAATGTGTTGCTGTACCTTAATCTGAACTGTTTATATATTTGGACTTTGAAATACGTCATGACTAAACTGTTCTTATCGCAGCCCCAGTTGTTTGTCTGTAAATACTGCCTTTGAATACGAAATTATTTTTCAAGGTTGATTTTCTTTCTTGAATACTTTTTTTCTTTAATCGTTCAAGATGTTAGGAACACTTTGGAAATAAAAATGTGAAAGATAGTGAAGTGACGTTACTTCAAAGATGGAAAAAGAACGACTGGTTCAATAATTGTAATAGGTTATCAGAATGTAATGCTGATAATCTATTCAGGAAGAAAATAGAAACCTGAAAATCGTATGCACAAACGCTAAAACAATTTCCGAACGAGGAAACCTGTAGTTGTCAAGAATTCAAACACTGTAACAGCTGCTCCCTTTTTATAAAGACGTAATATTTCTTAGAATCAGAGAAACCAAATTACACAAAGGAATAGAAACTATAACTCGAAAGACAATTTCAGTTAGCGCTGGAGGTTATTACTGAAGATTGGGGGCGAATAGAGTAAACGATAACGATTACTCCAATGCTAATTTGAGATCCAGTTGGCAGAAACCAAGTCACACAGTGGTACAATCCAAATATGAGATACCGAAAGTAATTATTAATCTGTTAAGCAAAACCTGTCAATGTAACAGATTAAAATTCTCAGAAGTATTATCTTTTCCTACAAAACTCCAGTTTCAATGAGAGAAAGTCTAAAAGTCTGTCTTAAGCCAGAAGGCTCATTTGGCCGGTGCTTATCCCGGTTTCATGGCGTGAAGCGATGAAAGTACAAGACTTCCCCTGGACAAAACGCCAGTCCATCGCAAGGTTAAACCCCCAGCTATTTACAGCTGAGTATACTGGAGCAACGTGAAATGAAGTGATTTGTTCAAGAACACAACACGCAACCCATCGCTTGATACTTAAGCATGAGTATCACAGATGTGGTTTTTTAATCCTGCTAGGGACTTGCTTATGGCCAGCAATACTAGGCATCACAAAAAATGTCACATATCAAGCGATGCCTGTACCTGAAGCTTTTTTAAGTGAGGAAAGGCTTTGCATGGGGTCAATCCCACTCTCTGAACATCAAATGCATTTGCCCAAAAAGAAGAACTGGTTTACATCATTGGATGCAAACGAAGTCGCAGGTTTTATATCAGAATGACCTTCTCCTAGAAAGATGTCTTAATGAAGACTCGGAGACTGTCTCTCCACAAAAAAAGCTTTATTGGATGGCTGTTGACTCTCCTGTGTCATACATACATACATACATACATACATACATACATACATACATACATACATACATACATACATACATACATATATTGACACAGATGGCACTAAGGAATACTGGTGGAACCTGAAAATAAAAACTGCCACCAAATTAAAGCACAACCGGCCTGATATTGTTGTTTGGGACCACACATTGAAAATGTATTCTGTTGTGGAGATCAGCTGCCCTCTTGATGTAAACGTTGTCAGAAAAATACAGGAGAAGGAGGGCATCTACGGACCATTGATGAGGAGTTTACAAATCCAGTATCCAAGATACACCTTTAGCTTCATACCCATCATTATTGGAGCTACGGGTTATATACCAATGCGCTTGGACCAATGTATGACTGAACTTGGATTTGCGGACAAAGAGCGCAGCTCCTTAATTCGTAGTCTACAAATGGCTGCGATAGCTGGCACCTTCAAAATTTGCAAAACATTCTTGCGATTCAAGGGATGACAATTTCTTTTCTTTTACAACCTTGCCACCAGGAAGGTGGCCGGTCAAAAAAATATACTCGAAATTAAGAGAAAGAGATAACATACATACGAAATAAGTGAGGGTACCCTTGAGACTGGGATAGGAAAACTCCAAGATAAGAAAACACCAGGATGAGACATGATTTTCGGCTACTGGTAAAAAAAACTGATATTCTATTGAAGGTATCTTACCGACCTCTACCAACAAGTTCTTAAGGGAGATACACTTATACCAGAATGGTTGACATTAGCACAAACATTACTGGTCCCAAGAACAAAGACACCCACTTGGCAAAAAACTACCGACCCATTGCATGCCAGAACCTGATGTATAAGATGTATACAGCCTGCCTCAACCTATTCCTCCAAGATCACTGTGAAAAAAATAACATCATCACAGATGAACAAGCAGCTGGAAAGAAAAGGGTTTGAGGATGTGCTGAACAACTCCTAATCAACAAAACTGCGATGTCGGAGGTGCGACAACTTAGGAGGAATATGACTACAGTCTGGCTGGACTACAAGAAAGCTTTCGATTCTGTTCCCCACTCTTAGATGATAGAGGCCCTCCAACTTGCTAAAGTCCCAGACATTATTGTCAGAGCCATAGAGAGGCTGTCTTATTCTTGGGCTACTATCCTAAGGTTAAAGACAGAGAAGGAGGACTCTATTTTCACTGATAAAATAAAATATTGCAGGGGTATATTTCAGGGGGACAGTCTCTCTGTGATATTGTTCATCTTGTCATTAAACCCCTTGTCCTTTCTGCTCAAGAAATGTGAGGGATACATCATTGGCTCACAAGAGGACAGAAATACGAACCTAACCCATAACTTCTTTGTGGACGATCTGAAACTCTATGCCAAGAAAATGGATGGGATGAAGAAAAATCTTGACCTGGTTACAACGTTCTCAAAGGATATAGGAATGGAGTTTGGCCAAGATAAATGCTCATACATGACTGTAAAGCGGGGGAAAACGTCAACCCAATCTAGCAACATTGTCATCAATGGTCTAACTGTTTAGACCATCTGATGAGGACTGCTACAGATACCTGGGGATAGATGACGACATATATATATATATATATATGTATATATATATATGTATATATATGTATATATATATATGTATATATATATGTATATATATATATATGTATATATATATATATATATATATATATGTATATATATATATGTATATATATATATATATATATATGTATATATATGTGTATATATATATATATATGTATATATATGTATATATATATATATATATATGTATATATATATATATATATATATATATATGTATATATATATATATATATATATATATATATATATATATATATATATATATGTATATATATATATATATATATATATATATATGTATATATATATATATATATGTATATATATATATATATATATATATATATGTATATATATATATGTATATATATATATATATATGTAT
>OZ024745.1:90547801-90550301 GCA_964016885.1 Eledone cirrhosa | reverse complement strand
TGTCGTCGGCAAATTCAGCATCCGATACCTTTTTCGCCCCAACTCTCCTGCTCTGAGCCGGTGCTACAGTAAAGCCAGAGTCCTGGTGTTTCTCCAGTGCAAGGCGCATACAATAGTCCACTACGATGATAAAAAGATAGGGAGCCAATGTATCTCCCTGTAGCACTCCAGCCAGTATCTCAAAGAACTCTGTCATCCCATCAGGTGTAATGACTTGGGCTTTGGTGTTGGTGTAGAGCAGTGATATCAGGTCCACTATCCTCTTGGGGATTCCATAAGCCTGTAAGATCTTCATCAGGCAGTAACGGTTCACAGAATCAAAGGCCTTCCTAAAGTCAATGAAAACCATGACTGCAGGAAGGCACTTTGCTTTAGCTCCCTCTAATATCCTCCTCAGCATGTGACTGGTGGTTGATCTACCCTCTCTGAAGCCGTTCTGGTTGTCCCTGAGCTTCTTCTCCATCTCAGGCTGGATCCTGTTAAGAATCATCCTGTTGAGGGTCTTTGCCACAAGAGACGTCCGTGAGATCCCCCGGTAGTTGTTGGTGTTAGAGAGATCTCCCTTCTTTGGCACTGGGACGATGTTACTGATCCTCCACTGATTCGGGGCAACTCCTTTCTCCAGTGCCCCGTTACAGAACCCCAGGATGATATCATCAAAATCACACCTCTTCATCACCTCTGATGCCACTCCATCTTCTCCATGAGCCTTGCCCTCCTTGATCTTCTTCTTGGCTCTCTGAAGCTCCTCTCTGGTGAAGGGCTCTGTCTCAACATCCAGTTCCTCAAACAGCCGCCTGATCTCCCCAGTGCTCTGGGCTGTGGAGGGTGGCTCTCCTAGTAGGGTCCTAAAATGGTCTAGCCATTTCCTCTTCCTATCCTCGCGCCCCGTTCCCTGGATCTGAATCGAACACCTTTTCTTCCTCCCTGTGATCTCGTTGATGATCATCCAGCTCTCCTTACATCCAGATCTGTCAACCGCTCTCTCCACACTTCTGATCTTCTCTATCAGTGCCTCCTCTCTGACCTCAGTGTAAGCGGTACAGAGCTCTTCCATCATCACCCCCACAGTCTCCATCCTCTCCTCCGTAGGATCAGCATAGAATTGGTCCCTGGCAGCTTTCAGGTGTTCTCTGGCTGCACACACTTTTGGGTTTGCAGAGCTGACGTGCTTCCCTTTGTTCTTTTTCCTCGGCACCAGGGTTTCACTTGCTTTCGCCACTGCATTGGTGAAGTGCCCGTACCTCCTCGTCACACTCTCCTCAGTCCATCCAATCTCTCTCTCCTCTGACTCTCCACACAGAGCACTAAACCTGTTTCTCACTTCCACTGTGAACCTCTCCTGTAGCTTATCATCTTCCTTGAAAGCTCCCCAGTCATAGATTGTTCTCCGGGGCTGAGCCTTGCTCTTTCTTAAGCTCACGCGGACCTCACTCATAACAAGCCGGTGGTCACTTCCCAGTGTACTGAAATAGCTGTATGGTTCCGTGTTCAGAACACTATTCCGCCACTTTTTCCTCACCAGAATGAAATCAATCTGGGACTTGGACAGGTGCATATCTGAGATGTAGGTCCACATCTTCCCCAGATTCTTCCTAAACCCTAGGTTGGTCGCCATCAAGTTCGCCTCCAGCAGGGTGTCTCTCAGTAGTCTTCCATTTCGGTTGGTGTTGTTATGGAAGTACCAGCAAGGATCTTCACTGCCCTCCTTACTCAGATGTGCATTGAAGTCCCCCAAAACAAGCAGGATATTGTGTGCCTGAGTGGTGTTGACAGCTCTACACACCTCCTCATGGAACTCCTCGGCATTCACATCACTGTCCCCCTCGGTTGGACTATAGGCTGAGATGACTGTCAGTCTTGGGTTTCCATTGAAGGTCACCCTCAACACTCGCGGGGAGATAGGCATTATTTCCCTCACCAACAGATTGGTTTTTGCACTGAACACAAAACCCACTCCTCCTACTGCAGCATTTGTTGTGTTCTTCACTGCCGATGTAGTGATGAGCTGGCTCTTCCTCCCGATCATCACACTCCTCACGGGCTCATCGTGTAGAATCCTGTGTTCTTGGATCGCAAGTATCTGTATACCACTCTCCTCGAACAGATGTCCCAACTCCTCTCTCTTCTCCAGCGTCCGAATAGTCCTCACATTCAAAGTGCCCATTTTGATGGCTCTTCTGCAGGACAAAACTGCATTCTTTATATTTGTCTCAGAGACAGCTGATCCATCATCCACTGGCCCTCTCTGTGGCTCTAAGCCAGCAGAGTCATAACGACCAGGCTGCTCATTGACAGTGTAATTAGGGGCTCTAACCCTAGTGCTGTTAGATCGACTCTCCATATTTCTTTTCAATGGCTGACAATACCTTACCGGCGCCACTCGAATAAGGTAGTTATTTAACCCATAAACGGAGCCCTAACAGGTACTACCACCCCGGGCCAGGGCAGACCTGGGAGTCATGACAACTAAGGGGTAACTCCACATTCGCCACATCTC
>OZ024745.1:90532801-90542801 GCA_964016885.1 Eledone cirrhosa | reverse complement strand
CCAACTATAACAGTGATAACAGCAACAACACCAACAACACCGTTTGTAGCAGTAGCAACAACAAGACCAGTAGCAGCAGTAGCGGTAGCAATAATGGTGCCGCTGAAAAAGGGGCCACTTCTTTTGCAGATGTGGACCGAAATATAGAGACAGTGCTAGTCACGGAGGAGGAGATGGCAGTCGCAAGAGCCATGGTGACAAGATATGACAATAGAGTTTCCCTGAAACCTCCACCCGATTTCTTCAAAGACCAACAGCTGCGCACGGTGACTTACCGCACCGTAAGCAAAATGTCACATCGGATGGAGAGAGCCACAGAGGCTCAAATCCAAAAGGCCTTGGGGTGCGCCTGGGTACGCAAAACCCACATCACCCGAGGCAAAAAGTACGCCCCAGTAGACGTACTTTTCGCCACCCCCCAAGAAGCGAAGTATCACTCTTTGGAAACCCTAAAGAGTGAGGAGATAGTTTTGGTGCCCTCCTACTGCGGGCAGAAAATTGAGAGGGTCAAAGTGACTAAGGTCCAGCCCGACGTGCCCATACCTTAGCTGGCCGCGTCTGTTCTTGGTGGAATCGAGGAGAAGACCACCATACTGCAAATACAGAGAATGGGAAGAGAGAACTGGTCAGGAATGTGCATGCAAATGCTAATACAAACTGACCAGGAGTGCATCGAGGCCATTCCAGATATCATAGACCTCGAAGAAGGGCTCTATCTCCCTATAAGCGTGGAAGGAAGGCACCCAAAGTGTTATCTCTGTGGGCAGAAGGGTCACCTCAGGGCCTTCTGCCCGCAGAAGATAGTCAAGAAGAGGGCCCCCCCCTCCTTCCGACGCCTGATCCGCTGCTACCAAGAGCAGGGCAGGCCGCAGAGGCAGAAGACCCTTCCATGGCGAGTAGGAGGGCAACGTCCGTGGCACCCATACCAAGGCCACGGACAACTAAAGCATCGGCAACAGTGGCGGCAACAGTCGCATTAGCTACACCGGCGGTAAAATCGCCGGAGCAGGCTCCACTACCACCACCAACAGCAGTGGAGCTCATAGCCCTCCCAGACGCCACGGAATCCGACATGGAGTATGAGGCGGGAGGGAAGTGGCAAACGGTCTGCCACCAAAAACAAAAAAAGAAAACAACCACTTAGCTTCACCCTCCAAAATCGAAGGTAAACAAAGAGGGGGTAAAGGCTGCAAGGAGACTTGCAGCAACACCACCACCATCACCATCACCACCACAAGCATCACCTCCAATAACAACCACACCACCACCAGCATCACCAACATCGCAAACACAACAAAGCACACACAACAAGAAAACAGCAACAAAACCACCTCTCCCACCAAAAAGTACACAGCCATAAATACGGCAAATAAAGTACTCTTACAACATATAAAGCAGCACACAGACATCACAGACAAAAATTACTACACCCCACCAATCCAAAGAACTCTCCCGAAAAATATAAATATTATTGAAATCAAAATAGAACATTATAAACTTTTGGAACGGACATATCAATTAGCAGGCATACCCTCTTTTTAAAGTCCTTCAGTATTATATCAGGTCTATTTGCATCTATTTTTCGGTCTGTTTGGATGCTAAAGTTCCACAAGATTGAGATGTGATCTTTTTCAAGTATGGGAGGTGGTTGATGCTCCCACCAATTCTTTTGATGGGGCAGGTCAAAATGCTTACACATTATCCAATGTATGTATTGTGCAGCTCTGTCATGCCTGTTTAGGTATTCGGTTGGAGCTATAGGACTGCACATTGAAATTATATGGTCAATGGTCTCTGGTTGTTTTTTACATACACGGCATAATGGGTTGCATCCATTTTTTATTATGTTGGCTTGGTAATTTTTTGTTGGCAGACACTGATCTTGTGCTGATATAATTAGTCCTTCAGTCTCCGATTTCAGTCCAGAGGATGCCAACCACTGATGGGTTAAAGTGTTGTCAACATCAGGATTGTTAGCTCTTTCTGGGTATTTTCTATACAGAGGCTTTTCTTGCCATTTCTTTGCCAGTTTCTGTAGCAGTTCTTTCTTTGCAGTTATTTTTACCGGCTTTGCTTTTTCTGTGTTTTTCATTTCCGGAGTAAATGGGACTTCTGAAATTTGTAGTCCATTACTGTATCTTTGTGCATCTTTTATAATTGAATATGATCTTTTGATGCTTTCATGTTTCAAAACGAGTTTGATCATCAAATCATGTGATTCCCTTAAATATGTAGGTAATCCAATTGTTGCAGTTTTCAAAGCAATATCTAACTGGATTAATCCACGTCCTCCTTCTTTCCTAGGGAGATATATTCTATCTGTATCTGCCTTGGTTAAGAATTTTCTGTACATGGTTAAGAATTTTCTAATTTTTGTATCGAGCCTACGGATCTCTGTGTTGGACCAGTTGATGACATTGAAACTGTAGGTTACTACTGGTATGGCAAGCGTGTTTATGGCATCGATCCTATTCCTTGCATTCAATTCCGTTCTTAAGATTGCTCTTACTCTGCGGTAACATTCCTTCCTTATCCATTCCCTCATTGTCGAGTGCTTGATTCCGTCTCCTTCACAAACACCTAGATATTTGTAAGTTTCCTCTTGATCAAGTTCTCTTAGCACATTCCCCCGATCAAGATTAATGCCTGAACTTCTAAGTCATAGACTTTATATCCATGTTTTGTTTCATTGAGCATTTTACTTAAGTGCGATGCAGAATAAAACCGGTGATAAAGAGTCACCCTGAAAAATTAATATTAACTTCTCCAGCTTCTAGTGTTTTTTTTTCACTATTCAAAAGGAGTGTCGTTTTCCATGTCTTCATACTGAATGACAGGAACCTCCTGACATCGGGAGATATTTTGAAAATCTCTAAACACTTTTCAATCCAACTGTGTGGCAAACTATCGAATGCTTTTTTGTAATCTATCCAAGCAATTGATAGATTTTTGTGTCTATTATGACAATCTTCCAGTATCATTTTGTTAACCAAAAGCTGATCCTTACAGCCATATGAGCCTAGTTTACTCCCTTTCTGCTCATTGAGAAATAGATCATTTGTTATCAGGTGATCATATGTACATTCAGTTAGGACTGATGTTAACATTTTATACATTGTGGTCAAGCAAGTTGTCGGTCTGTAATTTTTGGGATTGTTTGTTTCATCATTCTTCGGAAGTAGGAATGTAATACCGTTAACTAGCCATGATGGTATCTTTTCTGGCTCCTTAACCATTTCATTGTAAAGTTGGGCTAACAGCTCATGAGACTCTGTGAAGGCATTTATCCAAAAATTTGGTATTTTATCTTTCCCTGGGGATTCCCATTTGCTGGATTTTCTAAGAGCTAAACGCAGATATTCAACTGTTATATTTTCCCATGTTTGTTCCTCAAGGTGAGCTGTATCTTTCATTTGTTTGTCTATCCATGGGGCATGTATATTATGAACTTTTTCTTCGGCCCAGATCTTTTCCCAGAATTCTTGCACTTCCTCCTTGGGTGGTATTGATTTAGCAGTTATTGTTGACTTGCCAATTTTTCTGTAGAAGTTACTTTGGTTGTTTTTGAACATATTATTGTCCTTATAGAATCTAGATCGTTTTTCAAAGCGCCTTATATGAGCAACTTTGGCCGACACTTTTTGCTTGATTGTTTCTATCAGCATATCTATGTCATTTGTTGATTTTATACTGTATTTTCTTTTCAATTTTCTAAGTTTAGTTTGTTTAACATGTTCACCTACTTTGTAGTTTGCTAAAATTTCTATGTCAGATCGGAGAAGGTTTATTTGGCGATTGATGTTCTCTTGCCAAGTAGGTTTTTGTGGGGATTCTTTTGTTCTTTCATTTTCACTCCACATAAGTGAGTGGTGACTTTAGCCGATGCATAATAGAGATGATTTAGATCAGTAATGTTTAGTTTGTTTGTGATGATAATATTTTTGAGAGTTATGTTAGTCTTGTGTATTATCCTTTGGTTTTGTTTGGAATTCTGGATCTTAGGGAGAGTGTCCCGTTCCCCCATATCACATTCTTTCATTTTCATCTATTCGATCATAATTTCATTCTTCAAGTCGGCGAGTTCATTCTCATTCATTTCTTTATCATTGATAATCTCATTGTTTATCATTGACGATCTCATTGTTTTCATTTTGAGTTTCATCTTGAGCATTCACTCCTTCCACTTTTTCGATCCTTTCTTTAATTTGTTCTGCTGTCAGTGATTCGTTTTCACTGACACATGTTTCATTTCCCCTTCGCTGACTTTGTGCTAATAGCTTGATCTGATTAATTTCTATATCAGTTAATAACTTTTTCTTAACAATATTTCTTCGTATATTAGCTAGTTTGTTACTGTCAACAAAGTTTTCGGGATGTTTCTTTTTCCAGTTGTTATAAGTCGGTTCTGTATTCAATCTATTTGATGGGTAGTACATGGCAGTGTAGAAAGCCTTAAGGACTTCTTTATTGTCTTCTCTTGACCATTTTTCTCTCTTTGGATTTCTTGGCGGTGAGCATGGAGGGCCAACAGTAGGAGTATTCCGGTTATGGGAGGTCTTCAGCTCCGAATTGATGGGAAGGTTTGAACCATTAGCTGATTTTTCGACCCCAGTCTGGTCCCTCTCTGAGGGACGCGGCCCTTTTTGACTCGGGTGACGGCCGATCAGGTATGAGATTTTATCATTTGGCATTGGCTTTATTTAGTTGCGTTTTATCCTTAACCGCCAAGGGGTAATCATTTCGTGTTACCACTCCTAGGACTAGTGTCAACCAAGACTAGAGGGGTCGTCCTCCCCTAGAGACAAGGCTATTCTCCGCCGGCCGCCATCCCGGTATTTCTTGGTCACGGGTTTTCTTTTGTTTTTTAAATTGTTATTATCATGAGTGGTTCCTTAATGTGAGGGGGAGCGATTCCATAACACTCTATCCACCACGTGCTTCTTCTTCTTCTTCTTCTTCTTCTTCTTCTTCTTCTTCTTCTTCTTCTTCTTCTTCTTATTATTATTATTATTATTATTATTATTATTATTATTATTATTATTATTATTATATCTATATATATAAAACTGTAGTTGTCTGTGTGTGTGTCCTCATTTTTGCAAAGTCTATACAAATCCACATTTCTACTCCGATTGACATCAAACTTGCACTTGTATATTCCTTGCTGTCTAAAGATATTAACTGCAGCTTTTATTTTTCAATTTTCTGTAGTTAAAGGGGTGTTAGGCGGTGGTTATCCATCTCCGTAGCGCTCTTATAATATCTGTCTGTATGCCTGGCTGCCTGCATTACGACATTCTGACGAACATTGATGACGTATTCTGTTTGCTATTTTCCGTTCATTGCCAGGGAACGTCTTCACGAACCAAATTATCATCTTCCTGTTTTTCTTGGGTTGCAACGTTTTTCGAAATATTTACTTCTGCGTTCACAGATTGATGTTTTTAGTTTCAGAAGATCCCGTTAAGTGTGAAAGCAGCGATTCTTTGGTTAAACTTAAATCTGTTATTTTAATCTATATATGTATATATATAAAACTGAGGAAGGATGTATGTATGTATGTATGTATGTATGTATGTATGTATGTATGTATGTATGTATGTATGTATGTATGTATGTATGTATGTCCAAAGTCACCCTCCTCACCTGCAGGACTAAAAACAAAACTTGTCAAAGGGCAAAGGAGCTCTTAAGAGTCAATGGCCATCCAAAATCACCGGCAGAGATGAGCCCTTAGCCTTTGTCAAGGCAGAATTCTAGGAGAAGGAAAAATCTGATATAACACCTGCAACCCTGATGGTATCCAATGATGTTGACTTGTTCTTCTTTTTGGTAAATATCATCTTGGTTAAGAGAGTGGGACTGGCTTTGTGCAATGCCTTTGCTCACTATAAAAGCTTCACGGCACAGGCATTGTTTTATATCTGGAGATCTCTCTGCACTTGTCGTCACATGGTACCATGGGCCCAGCACTATGTGTCAATAATTGTCACAAGTGTAGTGTTTGTACCAGAGTTTTCAAGTCGCTGGCTGGACTAAAATGTCACACTCGTTCAGCGCATCGGTAGGGGTTCTCCTACATGGATATAGAGTAGTGGCCGTACTCGAAAACGAGTTGGCAACCACCATGTATGTGTGTATGTGTGTGTGTGAAACCCGCGAAGTACCCAACCGATTTTTTTCAAATTTTACATGTGTATTACTTGTGCTTCAGGGAGTGTTAAGAACATTAAGAAATTCAACTTGTTGATTCCCCATTAGGTGAAAAACTGCGTTTTTTCAGCTTTTTAGGGGTTTTTTGAGGCGTTACGTCAGGCCGATTTCCTTGAAATTGTAACTATGTATTAGTCAGTCTCTTCTTCATACCGTGAGCAAAGAAAATCCAACTTTTTTTTATGGCCTAGGGCCCGCATTAGGTGAAAAATTGCGTTTTTTCAGCTTTTTAGAGTTTTTTTGAGGCGTTATGTCAGACCGATTTCCTTGAAATTGTAACTATGTATTAATCAGTCTCTTCTTCATACCATGAGCAAAGAAAATCCAACTTTTTATGGCCTAGGGCCCGCATTAGGTGAAAAACTTTATTTTTTCAGCTTTTTAGGGTTTTTTTGAGGCGTTACGTCTAGCCGATTTTCCCGAAATTTCAAGGCATATTATGCACATAAAAAAAATTCATTTTCTTGATCCCCTAGTGCCCGCATTAGGTGAAAACCTGCATTTTTCTTGTTTCATCGAGGAAAATCTTAAAGATTATCTAGCCATCAGAGTATTCGGTTTATTTTCTTTACATATTGTCCAGGCATGCAGTTTTTCCACGATTAGGTCTGTTGGCGGCCCGCGTTCCAAAATACCTTATCCCGTGCAACGCCGGGTACCACTGCTAGTATATATATATATATATATGAAACTGAGGTACTACGTTGGTTACGACGACGAGTTTTCCAGTTGCTCCGTTCAACGGAACAGCCTGCTCGTGAATTTAACGTGCAAGTGGCTGAGCATTCCACAGGTACGCGTACTTTTAACGTAGTTCTTAGGGAGATTCAGCGCGACGCAAAATATGACAAGGCTGGCCATTCGAATTACAAGTAACCACAAAGCCATGTACCTTCACACACACATACTCAGACACACACACACACACACACACACACACACACACACACACACACACACACACACACACACACACACACACACAGAGATATCAAAATGATATTCCTCTTCCACCAGCATGAAAATACCATACTGAAATATATAATTTCTAGTATAGATACAAGGCCAGTAATTTTGGTGGTGGGGGAAGTCGATTAAATCGAACCCAGTACATTACTAGTGCTTTATTTTATCGACCCCGTAAGGATGAAAGGCAAAGTTAACCTCGGTGGGATTTGAACTCAGACCGTAAGGGTCCGAAACTCTATGCTGCAAAGCATGGTGTCCGACTCTCTACCGATACTGCCAATCCACCGTCCTCCCCATACTGTAATATATGAACATTTATTGTCAATGGAAGCAGTGTACAGCTTTATCAACTGACATTGTAGGCCTCTTAGAAACACATATTGTTTTGGGATGGCCAATCCACTGAATAGTTTTATGAATATACTTTCTTCTGGAAAGAAAATCCTGCAGGAGTGGGTAGAGATAATGATGTACGTTTTATAATCAAATCAACTAAATGATCTTTCTTTAAATAAATCGGAGCGTCTAAATTCTTTACATTGCTCATTAGAAAGTTATTGTTTCGTAAATGTAATGAGTGTATTTGTGTCATCGATAATTTTCTCCGAGACTGATTTACCATACTTTTGCTCTCGACCTAAGAAGGGAAAGTGTTGCTTGCTGTTGACCATATGCTTCCCCCAGAGGAGTCTTGAGTTCTTAGAGTCTGCAACAAGTCGAATTTCAGAGGTGTTATTTTATCATGTTACTGCAACAATAAAATCATTTAAAATAAAATGAGTTTCAGTTTATGAAGTTTGAACGAATTTCCACATAGAGATTCTCACCACGAAAGTGTAATGTTAATAAGAATGTTCTATGAAAGTAAGTACGAAGGAATGAGTCTTATGTAGGTAATAGACTGAATGCAAACAGAAAATAAAATAAATATCCGATAAAAATACATACAAATGACAACAGGTTTACACTTTTCTCTGATTGTAATACACGCTATCGATTAACTGCGAATCTGCTATTACACCAATGTCAAGATTGAAATGGTTACAAATCATAGCTTTCTTTACTGAAACTATACCAAGTTGATTAGCTTCTGGGCTGACCGTTAGTTATCATGTAAAACTTTAAAAAATACATGCCACATGGCAATATAATCTTTTCAATGACAAGAGCAATATATCATGTCAAATATCTGTGAAATTGAGGAAGATGAACAAGAGAAAAATCGTGTTTGAGAGATATTTACACACGAAACAATCAAGTTATGAATTAGGATATAAATGGCGAAGATTTACCCATTTCTCGAGGATCTTATTCTAAACACGCTTGAGTATCTGTGAAATTGCAATATTTCTTTGAGAGTAGAAACTATTATGTAGTAGATCGCTTTATATTCATTTTAAAGGTATCAACAAAACGAGTTGATTCATCTTTTGAAGAGACTGAGTGAAGGGGATTTAATTTCTCTAAAATTGTGAGGCGATTACCAAGTCATTTAATTAACACTCATGATAATTGATTACTTAGATCGATGGTTTTGCTTCGTTCTTTTGGTCTATGAGAAAGTGGTGTGAGGAAAGAAATCAATTTTTTGTACCACCTTCAAATATGTATATTTTCCTGAATTTTATTTTCTCTCTCTTTCTCTCTCTCTCTATATATATATGTACACAAAAGACTATATATTTCTCAAACGATATATGATTCTTTCTCTCTCTGCACATATCTTTTAAATTTGAATAATATGTATATATATATATATATATATATATATCAAGATAAGCAGAACAAGCAAAATTTAACCAATTTTTCAAAATAAATCAAAATTAATTTACAATTAAAATTAATCAAAATAAAAAAAATATAATATAAATATTTACCTATTCAGATAGCCCTTACTGTACAGTTTCACTTTGAAAAACATTAGATATCACATGGATATTAATGGAAAAACAAAGATCATCAGAGAAGCATTTTCCTTTCCTAAGGTTAAAAACCTCAGGAACGATAAAATATATGACCTCGTCCCCAATTGACACGAGTCTAAAGGTCGTAAAAGTTACCCGTATGTAGGCTGGTGTGAAGTGAAGGCGGGAAATCGTAGACTTGTTGTCTATAGTCGCCACTAAAAAAAATAGCAGCTAGATAGAACGACAGATTTGTTCTCTACATAACGGAGAATATGAATAAAGTTAATATATCTGAAGGTACAAGGTACCCCCAGAAATACATAGGTTGTCTATGATTCAAGGTGGTTCTATGGTAATAATTTGATATACCAGAACTTAATATCAAGATAAGCAGAACAAGCAAAATTTAACCAATTTTTCAAAATAAATCAAAATTAATTTACAATTAAAATTAATCAAAATTAAAAAATATATTAAGTTCTGGTATATCAAATTATTACCATAGAACCACCTTGAATCATAGACAACCTATGTATTTCTGGGGGTACCTTGTACCTTCAGATATATTAACTTTATTCATATTCTCCGGTATGTAGAGAACAAATCTGTCGTTCTATCTAGCTGCTATTTGTTTTAGTGGCGACTATAGACAACAAGTCTACGATTTCCCGCCTTCACTTCACAACAGCGAACATACGGGTAACTTTTACGAGCTTTAGACTCGTGTCAGTTGGGGACGAGGTCATATATTTTATCGTTCCTGAGGTTTTTAACCCTAGGAAAGGAAAATGCTTCTCTGATGATCTTTGTCTTTCCATTAATATCCATGTGATATCTAATGTTTTGCAAAGTGAAACTGTACAGTAAGGGCTATCTGAATAGGTAAATATTTATATTATATTTTTTAATTT
>OZ024745.1:90522801-90527801 GCA_964016885.1 Eledone cirrhosa | reverse complement strand
GAGGGTTGATCCGCAGCAAGTGCGACGACGCGCTCGGTGAAACTCTAGGCGTAGAGGAAGATGAACTGGCCAGTCTGTTCGGTAGGACCTTCCGCCCGGGACCGATGGACAACTTCCAAAAGTCCCTGGCCTGGCAGTGCTACCGAGGAGCTCTACCAGTTCGAGACAAGCTCTACAGACATGGGCGCCCGGGCAGGGACCCCGCAAAAAAGATATGTCCGAGGTTCGTGCGTAACGAAGAAACCGTGTCGCACGCATTCATACACTGCCCGGGCGTCACTGACCTGTGGGGCTATGTAGAACGACTATTGTCGCGGGTGGGACCAATCCGGTTGACCACCGAGTCCATTGTCATGATCAAACCGCCACCCTCCTTCAAAAACGAAGGAAAGGCGGTTTTCCTTTGTGTGATAGCTATGGCGAAAGAGGTTGTATGGTGGACAAGGTTGAAAGGGCTAAGGTCAGACACCTTTCTCT
This sequence comes from Eledone cirrhosa, assembly GCA_964016885.1. NCBI lineage: Eukaryota > Metazoa > Mollusca > Cephalopoda > Octopoda > Eledonidae > Eledone > Eledone cirrhosa. The sequence goes on along the minus strand of OZ024745.1, from coordinate 90,527,324 downwards.
CCGGCCAACAACTGATTCTTTTTTTCAAATACCACTTTGGAAGAAGAATCAGGATGGAGAGAGAGGTGCTGTACCCCAGCAAGTTTTTTGAAAGGTGGGTGAAAGTGGCGAGAATGGCCCGAGTGAATGGGCCTTCTCTCTATATCAGCCTGTAGATTGAGGAAAAGGAGGAGGAGAAGAAGGGAGTACAAACTCTTCGTACTCCTGGAGATGAGGGTTTCATATTTTTTCGGGGGTATGTGTTACCTATATGAACTGTCTCCATCTATTGGGGAAAATCGACTAATTTTTTAAATTGCATTTGTGATAACATTTTACACGTTTTTATTGTATGTAAACTTCCCCCTTTGTATTTGTCCCCTTCTTTTGTGCCCCTGTGGCTAATAAAAAAACATATATATATATATATAGGAACGATCGACTTTCGTCAAATCGGACCGAGGGAACAATGTTTCCGTTGGTCTTTCCAATTGCTAATACTATCTATCGGTCGCAACTCCAGGTAGAAGGAGCAACGTGAAATAAAGTGTCTTGCTCAAGGACATAACGCATCGCCTGGTCCAGGAATCGAACTCACAATCTTACGATTGCGAATCCAATTCTCTAACCACTCAGCCACACGCCTTATATGTGTATATATATACATATATACACATACTAGCATGTATGTATTTGGGAGTGAATAATGCTGATGTTATAATATTATTATGGATTGGCAGTGGATTGGCAGTATCAGTAGAGAGTCGGACGCCATGCTTTGCAGCGAAGAGTTACTGCCCTTTATGGTCTGAGTTCAAATCTCGCCAAGGTTAACTTTGCCTTTCATCCTTACGGGGTCGATAAAATAAAGTACCAGTAATGTACTGAGTAATTGCTGGCCCTGTGTCAAAAGTAGAACATTATTATGTATTGGCAGTATCGGTAGAGAGTTGGACGCCATGCTTTACAGCATAGAGTTACGGCTCTTTATGATCTGAGTTCAAATCCCGCCGAGGTTAACTTTGCCTTTCATCCTTACAGGGTCGATAAAATAAAGCAACAATAACGCAATGGGGTCGATTTAATCGACTTTCCCCTCCCCCAAAATTACTGGCCTTGTACCTATACTAGAAATCATTATTTATTCAAAGTAATCCAGCTTATTTTACAAACGGGATAAAAAAAATGTTTTGAACGCAGTCCCGCACTCCTTACTTTATTATAGTTTAGATTCCCTCGCGAATACATTTAGGTATAAACCATATGAGGAGCGAAAACAAATTTTGTTTATACTCGTCCCCATATATATATATATATATATATATATATATATGTACATACATATATATATATATATATATATATATATATATATATATATACTGTGTATATATATATATATATATATATATATATATATATATATATACACAGTATATATATATGTATATATATGTATGTACATATATACAGAGAGAGAGAGAGAGAGAGAGGGAGAGAGAGAGAGAGAGAAGAATGAGTGAAAGATACTAGGTTAAGTGAAAGATACTAGGTTAAGCTGCAAATATAAATAGATATGCATCTAAACTTTAATGAATAGGTAGAAAATGGCAGTGAGATTAAGTCAACTGCATAAATAACGTCAGAAGCTCATTTGGAAATGTGCAGTATTACTGTCTTTATGGTGAGGCATAGCGACATAACTAACGGTTTAAAATGACAGCCTACAGAATAATTTCTTACAGATAAAGTCGAATACGATTTGTTAAGAGAAAAGCAAACAATGATGATGTCAATAGTTATAGGTTGTAGGTTGTAGGTAAGATGCTTCGAAAATATGTGGCTTCTAGTCGTATCTTATTTCAAGACATCTTGAGTAAGTGTCTTCTACTGATCTAAACCATGTCAGTTGAATTTGGTTGATGGAAAATGTGTGGACGTTCATGATATATATATATATATATATATATATATATATATATATATATATATATATATAATAACATGGTCGGCTGTACAAAAAGGGTTTTATTTACAGTATTAATAATTGTTTCATTGATCAGATGAGTCTAAAGGCCGCTGATCACTCGAAATTGCGTCACTCGACCTTAAATACAGTGTGTCTCTGACCAAATCATCAGTATTCCGATGAATATATATATATATATATATATATATATATATATATAAGTATGTATACGTACATACATATATGTATACAGACGTACAGTAGTATGCATATATATATATATATATATATATATATATATATATATATATACATACTACTGTATATATATATATATATACATACTACTGTATATATATATATATATGCATACTACTGTATATATATATATATATATATATATATATATATATATATATATACACATATACATACATCCACACATATATATATGTTCGTATGGATTCACCGAACATTTATTATAATGCTCGGTGTGTTTGTAAACAAACATCCCGAATTAAGCCGTACAGTGTCTAGCAACCATCGTTGCTCATTTGTTCAACACTGACAAAGGAACGCTGTACTAGTTTCAAGCTTATTAGCTATCGTCAGCAACGTATACCTTTCTGCCAGATGGTTGAACGTCTGAAAGTATATACTTTCCTTATGCATATTAACGGCTGAGCAGCCTAATTTGCATATCGAGTGAGTTAATCGGCCGGGGTAACGAAAACGATAAACGGAAAAAGTGAAACGAAATTTCATTTCTCACGGCCGATTAACTCACTCGATATGCAAATTAGGCTGCTCAGCCGTTAATATGCATAAGGAAAGTATATACTTTCAGACGTTCAACCATCTGGCAGGAAGGTATACGTTGCTGACGATAGCTAATAAGCTTGAAGCTAGTACAGCGTTCCTTTGTCAGTGTTGAACAAATGAGCAACGATGGTTGCTAGACACTGTACGGCTTAATTCGGGATGTTTGTTTACAAACACACCGAGCATTATAATAAATGTTCGGTGAATCCATACGTACCTATATATATGTGTGCATGTATATATATATATATATATATGCATACATATATGCATACATATATATGCATATATATATGCATATATATATATATATATATATATATATATATATATATATATATATGAATGAAAAATGGTGTGCTGTGTTGTTGCATTGTGATATACAAATTAAAATGAAGAATTATAAATAGAAGCCAGACTATCCATCATCAGTGGTCTACTAGCCATCATAGGTATCTCTTCGCATTAAAGACCATTTAGAAAGATTATAAAACCAGAAGAACATACACACATACATACATACATGGTGGCTGCCAACTCGTTTTCGAGTACGGCCACTACTTTATATCCATGTAGGTGAACCCCTACCGATGCGCTGAACGAGTGTGACTTTTTAGTCCAGCCAGCGACTTGAAAACTCTGGTACAAACACTACACTTGTGACAATTATTGACACATAGTGCTGGGCCCATGGTACCATGTGACGACAAGTGCAGAGAGATCTCCAGATATAAAGCAATGCCTGTGCCGTGAAGCTTTTATAGTGAGCAAAGGCACTGCACAAAGCCAGTCCCACTCTCTTAACCAAGATGATATTTACCAAAAAGAAGAACAAGTCAACATCATTGGATACCATCAGGGTTGCAGGTGTTATGTCAGTGTTTTCCTTCTCCTAGAATTCTGCCTTGACAAAGGCTAAGGGCTCATCTCTGCCGGTGATTTTGGATGGCCATTGACTCTTAAGAGCTCCTTTGCCCTTTGACAGGTTTTGTTTTTAGTTCTCTACGATGTCCAAAGTCACCCTCCTCACCAAGAAACCTTGGTGGGGTTGCCAGTTTAGTCGCCAACGACGCGACCATGGGACAGGTTGTACTGGGATACATGTTACCAGTAGCACCAACTGGTGACCTGACATACATACATACATACATACATACATACTCTTTTACTCTTTTAATCTTTTACCTGTTCCAGCCATCCGGCTGAGGCCATGCTGGGGCACCGCCCTTGAACAAATATGGAACACTTCACGAATTTGCGTGTCATCCTTGCGTGTCATCCTTGTGCAAGGGCCATGCTAATCTCCTCTGTCTCGTTCCAATTATAGAATATGTACTGCCGTAGATATACATATATATACATATATGCACACATCGCGCAGGCATGACATGCAAATTCGTGAAATGTTCCATATTTTTTCAAGGGCGATGCCCCAGTATGGCCTCAGCCGGATGGCTGGAACAGGTAAAAGAGTAAAAGAGTAAAAGAGTAAAAGAGTATGTATGTATATTCTTCTGGTTTTATAATTTCACAAAGTTTTACCAATAGAGAGAAAGTCGGTTTCTAGCATAGACACACGACTCTCTCATTGGTATTTACACATCAACTAGGTAGATATGTATGCATGCATGTGTAGATATGGATGTTATTGTATGTGTGGATGTGTATGTTTTGAGTTGGATGTGTGCATGTGTATATGCTTTGTATCTGTACATGTGTATATGCAGTTATTAGATGCACAATTTTTGGAATG
>OZ024745.1:90447801-90517801 GCA_964016885.1 Eledone cirrhosa | reverse complement strand
TCTGTTATGCCTGCATTTTATTGGGCTTTTACTGGAACATTCCACCAGTACTCTTTCATATTATGTACATGGATGTCTTCCACATTGTTGTAGCTTTTAATGTGTTTATTATCGGGGCTATATTTTTTACGAACTGCATTGTACAGTTTTTGGCCACTACATCATGCCTCATAGGTAGATAGTACCGCGATGACATCTTTAGACAGCTGCTTATGACATAGGAGATATCCTCGATGTTAGTTCTGCAGAGTCTGCACTTGTTATCACATCTAGGTGTTTTGCCTGCATCCCTATCGCTTTTATGAATCAGGTATTTCGTGCTAATCTCCTGTTCCTGGATTGCAAAAGCGTATCCTTCAAAGTGGGAGCCAATATAGCGGTTGTTGGTCCAAGATAGACTACTTTCCTTATCTATATTACTCTCACTTTGGAGTATCCTGGCAACATATCCATGCATGACTTTTTGCTGATAGGCATGCAGTTTTTCATCCATGGATTCACTGCCATACTGCTGAGCGACATCACTGGGTGTGAGTTTTTGATTATCACACAGGGAATATCTCTCAAGGAGTTCCTTCCCAACTCTCATGATCTTATCTGTTTCATGCAGATAGACTTGCTCGAGAAGTGGGCTCCTACGTTTCGAGGTTCGTAGATGTTGTCGGAGAGATATGATGCGACATTCAAATGTTGTCTGGACTGATGTTAGGCCTCTGCCTCCCTGCTTACGTTTCAAGTAAAGGCGGTCTATGTCACTGTTGATGTGGAAGTTTCCGGTGTGGTTCAGTATTTTCCGAGTTCCAACATCAACTGCTCGGATTTCGCCTATCGTCCAATTGAGTATTCCAAACGTTGGTGTTAGGACAGGGACAGCAAACACATTGTGAGCCACTGTTTTGTTTTGCGCAAAGAGTTCCGATGACCAGATCTTTCTTAATCGGGTGTAGAATTCCCTGGTTACGCGTTCTTTATTACAGATGCGATTATAGGATATGTTCTCATCTATCTCCAGGTATTTGTAGCAGTCTTCATCAGATTTCGGTGAAACAGTATGTATGTATGTATGTATGTATGTATGTATGTATGTATGTATGTATGTATGTATGTATGTATGTATGTATGTATGTATGTATGTACTTCTGATTTTATAATTTTACAAATTGTTTCCAATTGAGAGAGAGTCGGTTTCTAACATAGACACAAGACGCTCTCATTGGAATTTACACAACATCAACTAGGTAGATATATCTGCATGTCTGCATGACTGCAAGCATGCATGTGTAGATATGGATGTTATTGCATGTGTGGATGTGTATGTTTTGAGTTATATGTGTGCATGTGTATATGCTTTGTATCTGTACATGTGTATATGCAGTTATTAGATTTTACTGTTCCATTAATAGACTGTCCTTGTAATTTCCTAACTAGTCGTGTTCTTTCTGTTTCTGTGAAGCCCAGCTTTTCAAAATTTGTACTGAGGCATTATGTATGTATGTATGTATGTATGTATGTATGTATGTATGTATGTATGTATGTATGTATGTATGTATGTATGTATGTATGTATGTTCTTCTGGTTTTATAATTTCACAAAGTTTTACCAATAGAGAGAGAGAGTCGGTTTTCTAACATAGACAGAAGACTCTCTCATTGGAATTTACACATCAACTAGGTAGATATGTATGCATGCATGTGTAGATATGATGTTATTGTATGTGTGGATGTGGATGTTTTGAGTTGTATGTGTGCATGTGTATATGCTTTGTATCTGTACATGTATATATGCAGTTATTAGATGCAAAATTTTTTGTATGTTTTACACATTTTTACTGTTCCATTAATGGATTGTACTTGTAATTTCCTAACTAGTTGTGTTCTTTCTGTTCCTGTGAAGCCTAGCTTCTCAAGATTTGTATTGAGGCAGTTACTAACATATCCCAGTGCCCCAACAATCACAGGCATAAATCTGAAGGTGTAATCAGGGTGGAGTATCTGCAGATTTCTCATCAGTTCTGCATAAATATTCTCCTTTTCACTAATCTTTGATATTATATTGGCATCTGCTGGGCAGCTAATTTCCACTACTGTGCATGTTTTCTTCTCCCTGTCCCATATCATAATATCTGGTCTGTTATGCCTGCATTCTATTGGGGTTTTTACTGGAACATTCCACCAGTACTCCCCCATATTATGTACATGGATGTCTTCCACACTGTTGTAGCTTTTAATGTGTTTACCATCGGGGCTATCCTTTTCACGAACTGCATTGTACAGTGTTTTGGCCACCAGATCATGCCTCACAGGCAGATAGTACCGCGATGACATCCCTGGGCAGCTGCTGATGACATGGGTGATATCCTCGATGTTAGTTCTGCAGAGTCTGCACTTGTTATCACATCTAGGTGTTTTGCCTGCATCCCTATCTCTTTTGTGAATCAGGTATTTCGTGCTAATCTCCTGTTCTTGGATTGCAAAAGCGTATCCTTCAAAGTGGGAGCCAATATAGCGGTTGTTGGTCCAAGATAGACTACTTTCCTTATCTATATTACTCACACTCAGGAGCTTCCTGGCAACATATCCATGCATGACTTTTTGCTGATAGGCATGCAGTTTTTCATCCATGGATTCACTGCCATACTGCTGAGCGACATCCCTGGGTGTGAGCTTTTGATTATCACACAGGGAATATCTCTCAAGGAGTTCCTTCCCAACTCTCTTGATCTTATCTGTTTCATGCAGATAGACTTGCTCGAGAAACGGGCTCCTACGCTTCGAGGTTCGTAGATGTTGTCGGAGAGATATGATGCGACATTCAAATGTTGTCTGGACTGATGTTAGGCCTCTGCCTCCCTGCTTACGTTTCAAGTAAAGGCAGTCTATGTCACTGTTGATGTGGAAGTTTCCGGTGTTGTTCAGTATTTTTCGAGTTCCAACATCAACTGCTCGGATTTCGTCTATCGTCCAATTGAGTATTCCAAACGTTGGTGTTAGGACAGGGACAGCAAACACATCGTGAGCCACTGTTTTGTTTTGCGCAGAGTATGTATGTATGTATGTATGTACGTATGTATGTATGTATGTATGTATGTATGTATGTATGTATGTATGTATGTATGTATGTATGTATGTAAGGGCAAAGGAGCTCTTAAGTCAATGGCCATCCAAAATCACCGGGAGAGATGACCCCTTAGTCTTTGTCAAGGCAGAATTCTAGGAGAAGGAAAACTCTGATATAACACCTGCAACCCTGATGGTATCCAATGATGTTGACTTGTTCTTCTTTTCGGTAAATATCATCTTGATTAAGAGAGTGGGAGTGGCTTTGCGCAGTGCCTTTGCTCACTATAAAAGCTTCACGGCACAGGCATTGCTTTGTATCTGGAGATCCCTCTGCACTTGTCATCACATGGTACCATGGGCCCAGCACTATGTGTCAATAATTGTCACAAGTGTAGTGTTTGTACCAGAGTTTTCAAGTCGCTGGCTGGACTAAAAAGTCACACTTGTTCAGCGCTTCGGTAGGGGTTCTCCTACATGGATATAAAGTAGTGGCCGTACTCGAAAACGAGTTGGCAGCCGCCATATATGTATGTATGTATGTATGTATGTATGTATGTATGTATGTATGTATGTATGTATGTATGTATGTGTGTGTGTATGCGTGTGTGTGTGTGTGTATCCCAAATATTCAACCGATTTGCTTATATGTGCATTCTTACCAGCTTGTTTAATTAGTCAATTACCTATGCGTTTTTGTCCAGGGACAAATCGTAGTTAGTGATGGAGTATTTATACTCATCTATATATATACATTGTCAGGTAAAATCAATATATTCTGTAGTAAAATCTAGTTTTAAAACAAGACTGTTATGGCATTAAGTATTATGAATGTATGTGTGTATGTTTATGTGTGTGTGAATATGTATGTATGATTATATGTATGTTATGAATTCATATACATGCATATACATGCATATATATATATATATTTATATATATACATACATATATATATATATATGTATATATATATATATGTATATATATATATATATATGTATATATATATATATGTATATACATATATATATATATATATATATATATATATATATATATATATATATATATATTTATGTATATATATGTGTATATATATATATATATGTGTGTGTATAAATATATATATATACATATATATATATATATATATATATATATATATATATATATATATACAGTTTTCGACATTTTGTGTGTATATGTATGCATGCACATATATATATATATAATATATATATATATATATATATATATGCATGCATACATTATACACACACAATGTCGAAACTGTTTACTTTTTAAATTTAAATTCTGCTATAAATCCTTAGCGTTTCTCTCCATTCTTTATAACCTCAGGACATCTTATTTCAATAGAATGTATTGTGTGTATAACAATGTTTGAACGTTGAACATAAAAATAACTGTCTTTCACTGCAATTACTCCTCACATAATAATGTGTGAACGAGGGTCATTTTAGATTTAAAATATACACTTTGTGAGCTTAAAACGGAAGGCATTCACCTATTTAGTTACCCCTGCTATATATCCACATATCTTTTTACCTATTACTGTGTGTTACTGTTTATGTTAGAGTATGTGGCTCTGCCTGTGTGTGTGTGTGTGTCTTTATGTAAAGGTGGATAAATATATGTGTGCGTATGTGTATGTGAATGTCAGTGTATGTGATGTGTAACTATCAAGGACTTTTTTGTTATCAACGCCGCCCCATATGATGTAGTCACTTGCCATTACGTTGAAGCGGACACCATGCTTTGCAGCAAAGAGTTACGGCCCTTTATGGTCTGAGTTCAAATCCCGCCGAGGTTAACTTTGCCCAGTGTATTACTGGTACTTTATTTTATCGACATAAAATAAAGTACCAGTAATACACTGGAATAATTGCTGGCCTTGTGCCAAAAGTAGAAACAATTATGTTGAAGCGGAACAGGATATAAAATCGTTGCTGAAGATATAATGCACACACTAACCACAAATTATACACACATACAAAGAGAGATGAAAAAATAAAACACATACACACACGCGCACACACACATACACATGTTCACATAGCCTCCCCACCGCCACACGTACATGCATTTAAAGGCCCCCCTCTGTCACTAATGACCATAGTTTTGCACCTAGAAAGTTTCCCTCCGAGACTCAAGTCCGAGCAAGGTTGTTTGTGGAAGACCAGTAGTCGCCCATACATACCAGCCTCGCCTCTCCACGCTACCGATGTTTTCCAAGGGAAAGAGAAAGGCCGACACAGCTTGGCACCAGTTATGTCGCAACTCATGTATACACCATATATAAATTATATAGACACTATACACTATATATAAACCGTATATATACTATATATACACTATATATACTTCATATATACTATAAAAGATGTTGTACAAGGGAAAGACAAAGGCCAATACAACTTGGCACCAGTGACGTCGCAATTCATTTCTACAGCTGAGTAAACTGGAGCAACGTGAAATATAGTCGGCCGGAGAATCGAACTCGCAACCTCTCAATTGCAAGCCTAATTAATGCTCTAACCACTAAGCCCTTCGCCTTCATACATACACATGCATATTAATGAGGAAATATGTAGGAGAAAGAGTCAGAAGGTGACACATGCCATTCTCAAAGGTGTTTAGTACATATCTGATAGATTTATTGATTTCCTTTAACAATACACGCAATAAACTTAGAACAGCTCTGTAAAAGGCAGGCTTATCACTACATCTATAATCATTTGGGAAGTTATTGCATACATATACACTTTATTGAATATATTTTCCCTTTTTATGTATATCGTCTTTCTCCCTTCTCTTTCACTAATATATATATATATATATATATATACATACATATAAACATACACATACATATTTACATATATAATTATATATATATATATATATATATATATATATATATATATATATATATATATGTGTGTGTGTAAAAGGTAAACAGAAATAACAACACAATCGGTACATATATGGAAGGTATATATTAGATTAACGCTTGGTATAGCAGGAAGAGGGTCTTAACGTTTCGGACGTTAGTCTCTCATCAGAAGAAAGAATGAGAAATAAAATAGATTGAAGGGACGGGCGGGATGACATCCCTTGCAAAACTGTTGGTGCTGGCGTTTTGTGTATGATTTGTATTTTTAGAAAAGTGGATGATGGCAGACGCCTACTTGAAATGGAAAAAAGAACCGTCTTGTAAAAAGAGCTATACTTGAGCACGTGCGTAAGCAAGTGTGTGTGTGTGTGTGTGTGTGTGTGTGTGTGTGTGTGTGTGTGTGTGTGTGTTATTATAGGTCCGTATGAAGCTAAGAAGAAATGTGTGTGTATATGTGAGTAAAAGAGTGTGTGTGCATGTAAGTACGAAGCTATGAGCAAAAGTATGTTAATATAAGGGTGTGTGTCGGCATGTATTAGTAGTAAGAGAAGCTGCTAATGATCAAGAGAAAGCGATAGGACTCTAGGGGTGTGATAATGGACGGAGTATTAGAGAAATTGGGGAGGTGAGTTGAGTCCAAGAGGAGAATAGGACCCAAGACGGTGAATCAGACTTTGTTCAGTCCTGGTACGCGAGGCCTATGATCCATGATGTAAAAGGACACCCTGGACTGAAACATGTAGAGAAGAATGACCAGGAGAACAGAAATGACGGGCGACAAGAGTATCCAAACCGAGTCGTATGTCCCTCAAATGTTCGCCTTGCGGCGTCCCGTTTGTTCGATATATAAAGACCCGCAAAGGGAACACCGGAGGGCATAGACAACGTGGGTGCTTGTGCAGGTGAAGGAATGGCGGATACAGAAAGACCCATTTGGGCCTGTAAGAGTGGTGAGGGTGGAAATAAAGGGACAAGTGTTGCAGCGGGAACAAGGATGAGAGCCGGGTGGAGTCGTGGGAGAGGACGAAAAAGAACTGCGAACCAGGAGGTTGCGGAGGTTTCGGGCGCGCTTAAAAGCAGTAATGGGTGGGTTTGGAAAAAGCGAGAAGTGACGGGGTCAGAAGAGAGGATACAGAAGGAACGGAGGATTTCGGAGGATTTGTCGCCGGAGAGTTAGGGTGATGGGGTGGTAGGTGAGAGGGAAAGGAACACGGATGTTGGGAGGGTGGGGGTGAGGTGAGAGGGCTGTGGTGCAGTCTGTTTCACGGGCGCGAATGAGAGTAGCTTGGATCAAGGTGGGAGGATATCCACGCTGGATGAAGCAGGAAGCCATGAGAAGGGAATGGGTTTCGAAATCGTTGTCCTGGCTACAGAGTCGACGAAGACGGAGGAATTGGGAATAGGGTATGGAGTGTTTGGTGTGGGTTGGATGGGAGGAGGTGAAGTCGAGATAAGATTGGGAGTCTGTTGGTTTAATGTAGATGGAAGTAGAGAGGGTGTGGTGATAGTGATTAATAGATAGAGAGATATCTAGAAAAGCGACAGAAGAATCGGAGACGGAGGCGGTGAAATTGAGAGCAGGATGAAAAGATTGGACGAAAGAAAGAAAACAGTCGAGCTGTTCTCATGATAGAGAGGTGGCGCCCATACAGTCGTCGATATAACGACCGTATAGCTCAGGAGTTGGTCCAGCGTACTAGGAGAAGATCTGGGCTTCGACGTAGCCAACAAACAAGTTGGCATAGTTTGGACCCATTCTGGTTCCCATCGCTACCCCAGAGACCTGCTGGTAAAATTCCCTCTAAAAAGAAAACCCATTATGGGTGAGAACAAGCTCAGCCAGACGGAGAAGAGTGGTAGTGCTGGGGTAAGGGGTAGGGCGTAAATAAAAAAAATGCTGGAGAGCGCGGAGGCCGTCATCATAAGGGATGACGGTATAGAGAGAGGTGATGTCCAGGGTAAAGAGAAGGCGGGAGAGACCAGGAGGGAAGGAGAAAGAGTTGAAAAGTCTGAGGGCATGATTTGTATCGTGGATGTGGGAGGGGAGATTGCCGACCAGCGGGGCGAGGATAGTGTCTAAATATTCAGAAATTATCTCGGCGAGACAGTTGCGCACAGAAACGATAAGACGGCCAGGATTATTTTGTTTGTGTATTTTGGGGAGGAATTAGATGGTGGGTGTGCAAGGGGTGCGTACAATAAGGTTGGTGGTTGTGGGGGGTAGGGGAGAGGAGGAGATGAGCTCGTGGATGGTGGAGGACATGAGTTGTTGGTAGCCAGGAGTGGGGTTGGAGGATAAAGGGAGGTAAAAAAAGGGTATTGTGAAGCTGGCGGAGAGCCTCAGCCCTATAGAGGTCAGCGCTCCAAACCACCGCAGCGCCACCTTTGTCAGCGGGTTTGATGACAATGTCATCGCGACGCCGAAGGTTGCGAAGAGCGGAGAACTCAGTTCGCGTGATGTTAGAGCAACGAGAATGCTGGTGGAAACGGAACTGATTCACAGTAAGCCGGCAAGTATCAACAAAGGAGTCGAGGGTGCTGAACTGGCCAGAGCTCGGCGTCCAATGTGATTGCCGGCGACTAAGACGAGTGAAGTCATCCGACTGTGTTGATGATGGCGTGTCGTGAAAACAAGCTTTCAGCTTTAATCGACGGAAGAACCCTTCAGTCTCGGCGTGTGTGCAGAACTCGTCGCAGGTAGATGTGGTTGGTATAAAACGCAAACCACGGGCGAGGAGGGAGCGCTCAGCTTCGGAGAGTGGTAATTCCTGGGGTATGGTGACTACAGTGCAGGGACGTGAGGGAGTGAAAGAGGTGGAAGCGATATATATATATAAGTAAATATGTATGTGTATGTTTATATGTATGTGTATGTATATGCATGTATGTATATATATATATATGTATGTATGTACGTATATATATATATATATATATATATATATATATATATATATGTGTGTATATATACATGTATGTGTGTGTCTATATATAAGTGTGTATGTGGGTATACATATGTGTGTGTGTGCGTATATATATATAAATATACATACATATATACATATATATATATATACATATACACATACATATATACATGCATATACAAATGCATGCATTTACATATATATATACATATATATGTATATATGTATATGTAAATGTATGTATATGTATGTGTATATATGCATATTTACACACACACACACACACACACACACACACACACAGACACACACACACACACACACACATATATATATATACATGTATATGTGTTTGTATGTATGTAGTTGTGTGTGAGTGTGTGTACGGATATGTACATTTGTGAAATTAGTGGATTTATTGAAGTCTTGTAATGACAGGAAAACAAAAGTGAGATACCTTGAAATAAGTATTGCTGTCGATATGTTCGATATGTTCGATATGTTCAACTAAGGAGGTACTTCCAGATGGTCAATGACTGAAACTCGTAAAACAATACAATCTTTGAGTTATGTAAAGACGGTCAATATTACTATTATGTGGGAGTTTCTAGTATTCAGTAATTTCTCTGTTTTTGTATCGGTGTCTTGCATCTCATCTACGTGGAAGTATTGAAAAGTTCCTGGCTTAAAGGCTATCGTGAAGGGGTAGAGCTGTTACCTTTACATGGGAGGTAGGATCGCTGCAATAAGTGTGTGAATTTGAGAGGAGAATATGTTGAATAAAATCATAATTAACTGATCCTCCTGTATTTTCTTTTAACCAACCCTCCTGTATTTTCTTTTAACAGATCCTCCTGTATTTTCTTTTAACAGATCCTCCTGTATTTTCTTTTAACAGATCCTCCTGTATTTTCTTTTAACAGATCCTCCTGTATTTTCTTTTAACCGACCCTCCTGTATTTTCTTTTAACCGATCCTCCTGTATTTTCTTTTAACCGACCCTCCTGTATTTTCTTTTAACCGACCCTCCTGTATTTTCTTTTAACCGATCCTCCTGTATTTTCTTTTAACCGACCCTCCTGTATTTTCTTTTAACCGACCCTCCTGTATTTTCTTTTAACCGACCCTCCTGTATTTTCTTTTAACCGACCCTCCTGTATTTTCTTTTAACCGACCCTCCTGTATTTTCTTTTAACCGATCCTCCTGTATTTTCTTTTAACCGATCCTCCTGTATTTTCTTTTAACCGACCCTCCTGTATTTTCTTTTAACCGATCCTCCTGTATTTTCTTTTAACCGACCCTCCTGTATTTTCTTTTAACCGACCCTCCTGTATTTTCTTTTAACCGATCCTCCTGTATTTTCTTTTAACCGATCCTCCTGTATTTTCTTTTAACCGACCCTCCTGTATTTTCTTTTAACCGACCCTCCTGTATTTTCTTTTAACCGACCCTCCTGTATTTTCTTTTAACCGATCCTCCTGTATTTTCTTTTAACAGATCCTCCTGTATTTTCTTTTAACCGACCCTCCTGTATTTTCTTTTAACCGATCCTCCTGTATTTTCTTTTAACCGACCCTCCTGTATTTTCTTTTAACCGATCCTCCTGTATTTTCTTTTAACCGATCCTCCTGTATTTTCTTTTAACCGACCCTCCTGTATTTTCTTTTAACCGACCCTCCTGTATTTTCTTTTAACCGACCCTCCTGTATTTTCTTTTAACCGATCCTCCTGTATTTTCTTTTAACCGATCCTCCTGTATTTTCTTTTAACCGACCCTCCTGTATTTTCTTTTAACCGACCCTCCTGTATTTTCTTTTAACCGATCCTCCTGTATTTTCTTTTAACCGACCCTCCTGTATTTTCTTTTAACCGATCCTCCTGTATTTTCTTTTAACCGATCCTCCTGTATTTTCTTTTAACCGATCCTCCTGTATTTTCTTTTACCCAAAGCCAGGAACCTTTGAGCACCCCTCGTAGTTTCCCAAAACACATACCAATATTGAGTTTTACTTTAGGTAAAATACCACGCATGTGTGTGTGTTTGTGTGTGTGTGGGGGGGGGGGGGTCAAAGTAGAATTGATTCCATTGACATCAGTACTTAATTGGCATTTAATCATCTCGACCCCCCCCCCCCTTCGTGGCATGATTTGAACTCAAACCAACATTTACAAAGTATTTGCTCTGTCGCTCTACCTGCTCCAGGAGAGTCTGAGGACTCTTCCCCCTCGACCCCCACAGAAATAAGTGGAAGAAGAATAAGAAGCTCTACCTCCTCTGCCAGGCAAACAAAATACTGATACCAGTACTGGTGACACATTTATTGGAGGTTACGATAATGATTTCTACTATAGGCACAAGGCCAACAATTTTTTTTGGGGGGGAAAGTCGATTAAATCGACCCCAGTGCATTACTGGTGCTTTATTTTATCAACTCCATACGGATGAAAGGCAAAGCTAACCCGGGCGGGATTTTAACTGAGAACATGAGAGCAATAACTCTATGCTGCAAAGCACGGTGTCCGACACTCTGCCAACCATCACCTTATTGGAGGTTATGATAATAAACCTTTTGAAATATTAAGCTCATCTTTAGAAATGAAATGTTTTAATATTTACATCCACATGTTGCGAGTTGTGTTCTTTTATCACTTAGTCAGAAAAAAAGCCAATGGCCTTGGCTCTCTTCAGCAAAGACATAGCCCAAATGCTTGTAGTAAAGTGAACTCCGCTAAAAGTCCAAGGACAAGATTGTGATGTTAAACCAGACGATGGTTTAACATCAAATATCTCAATAGATTCTCAGATTTTTTCTCTTCAGCTGCTTGATCATCTGAACGATATTGTCGGTCTCACAACTGAGCCCCCAAAATATGTTAATACAAGCAGTATACAGTTTATACATTATAAACTAACATACAACCAGTCAGTAGTTTTCGGCAGGAGATTGGCTTTAAAATCAGTTATTAAATTTGTTTCCATGAATGGCAATCAACTTTGTATATCTCTTTAGCATTTAAACCGACCATATCTGGCCAGAATTCTCTCACCTCTTTCTCTCCAAACTGGCCATAACCGGCCCCCTCATACTGATGTTAAAGTATTGTTCTCAAAATAAATAATATCAAAATCTCATAGATTCAATATTATGTGAAATAATTATGTGAGATAAAGCCTTCACTGCGAAAATACAATAATATATATAGAGTGATGTAAATGTTAGAGGGATATTATCGTGACTGATATGATGTTAGAAAGTGCGTTTACTGCGCAAGTACTCTTGGGTCTGGAATAATACCCCCATTATTCATTTTTCAAATTTTTCTCCATTTCCCACCAGCCCTTATTCCACCCTCCTCCGATTATTAAATTTTGCTAATCTATCTTCGGTGAAATTTTATTTTAAGTGGTAGCATTCCTGCGACAATTAATTTTCTTTGTAGATTAAAAAACATACATGACAAAAAAGTACATTACTAGAAAGCCCATATGTTATAAAATAAATAGGATGGGTTCGAGTCTCAATATCTAAACTAAACGTCTAATTCTGGTTTTTAAAAAAATCAACGGTTTAAAAAAAATCAATCTAGAAAGATCACCGATTTCCACCCCACCCCGCCCCCGCTTATTTCAACTATTATTTGGGACCCGAGAGTAGTCAACAATCAAACCACTTCCTGGTACTTTCTTATCCCTAATTATTCAATCTCATATTCTAGAATATGTATCACCATCGATATTTTATGTTTTAAGTGTGATACAAAGAGTTTTGATTTTGTTAAATTACACTATGGCTCCGTTAAATTTTCCTTCACTAATGGTTTTCTTCTCGAAAAGGAGCTTCTGTGACTACCTTTAACTACTCTTCCTCTTCATTCTTCTGTAGAACTTTGTTTGATTTCGATTGGGGGTTCATTTCTGATGACAGGATTTAAGGATGATTTATCTATATTCCAGACTTCAACTATTGCTGTTTCCTTTGATTTTTCCTTTTGAAGTTTAATTAACCAAAACTGTCTTAAAACCGTGATAGTCGTCAAGAGACTAATACTTTTTTCTTTCTTTAGTTTTACAAATTCATGATGGTGTTTCTTTCATCAATTTACTAGTACCTTCGACACATAACATCTGCTCAATTGTTAAACAAAAGGAATATAACAAATGTATATTTACTGAAAGACAATTGATTCATTTGCCATTCTGAGTTCAAATCCCGCCGAGGTTAACTTTACCTTTCATCCTTACGGAGTCGATAAAATAAAGTACCACTAATGCACTGGGTAATTGCTGGCCTTGTGCCAAAAGTAGAAACAATTATTTGAAAGAGAATAATGAACAACCTTCGACCCCCAGGACTCATGGTAGATTTTAGAGGCTTATTTAAGGAAAAAAAGGAACATCTTCGATGCCGGGAAATACGGTATATACTTATAGCATCAATCAACGCCAATATTAACTCTGTGACCTTCTTATAAATAAGTTTCTTTAATAATATTAGACTTGCAGCTGTGATTTCAGGAAATAAATAATCATGTATTAAAATATTTCACTGAGAATACTTTTAAATAGTTATTGTAACTGTGGTAAGTAATATAGTGTGCAGCAGCTGTAGGAAAGCAACAGTCAGCTTAACAGTGAGCTGATTGATATCAGAACTGTTAATGTGTAAAACCAGTGTGTCGTCCATTGTGGGAGTAGAATTATTGCAGGTATGCTCGTTTTATTAGAAATATGACATGTTTTAACATATATTATGAATACACCCCCAATCGTGTGTGTGTGTGTTTGTGTGTAACTCAATTGACTATATGCATATCTTCACAGGATTTCATCCGTGGCACACACAATAGGATTTATAAGTTCTTTGTTCATAAAGTATAGATTGTCAGATTACAAAGAACGCTATCAGAAAGCTAACTGCATAGCAACGTTTTCTTTCTTATTAATACAAGTTGTTGCAAATTATTGGCTGATTTCAGTTCGTCATCGGCTCCTTTGACTTAAAGGTTTTATAGTTTCTTAAAAGGCTTTTAGTCTTGCCGATGCATAACACATCATGCTTTGCAATTTTTCAGTAATGCTATCAGGCCGTCATTATGAGCGTTTATAATTCACATTATAACAAAGGGGACAAACGTCTTTTGTTTGTTATATTGAATACAGTACACAATGCGATTAACTTCTACTGTATCTGGAATCTCCCAGTTTAATTATACACTTATACGCACCCAAACACACAGTAAACGCAAACTTGTACATGTACACACACATATATATATATATATCTTTACACACGCACATATCTCTCTCTCTATATATATATATAAATAAACCTATATATATAGTTATGAGTATATGTATATTTATGTAAATAAATAAATAAATATATATATATATATATATATATATATATATATATATGCAGAGGTTATATTTAATTTGTTGGAATTCAAAAAGCTTAAACATTTTTATAACTGATATAAAGCACTCAACAAGTTAGTGGAGTAAATACACAATATAATAAATGGAAACTATATTTATAAAACCATATTTATTTTATTATATATATTTCAAGGGCAACCAAGGCAAATTATGGTGCGCTTTCATCAGATAAAATACAGATTTGTTTTATAAATAAATATTGACATACCCGGAAAAATGACAACCTTAACGGTTGGAGCTTCATGACGCTCCAACCGTTAAGGTTGTCATTTTTCCGGGTATGTCAATATTTATTTATAAAACCAATCTGTATTTTATCTGATGAAAGCGCACCATAATTTGCCTTGGTTGCCCTTGAAATATATATAATAAAATAAATATGGTTTTATAAATATAGTTTCCATTTATTATATTGTATATATATATATATATGCATGTATGTTTGTGTGTATGTCTAATCGTATATATGACTGTAGGCTTTGAAACCAAGTGGTTTTGGGTTTAGTCCTATTGCATTGATGAAGGTCTGTTGGTGAAAATTGGTAGACAGAAACTACGCAGAAGCTCGTCGCGCGCGCACGCGCGTCTGGTTAAAAAATGTCTTTAGCAACCGTCAGATCCCGGTTTCGATTTTACTGTGTGATATCTTTGGTAAGTGTCGTTTAGCCTGGCCTAGTGTTAACCAATGCCTTGTGCGTGAATTGTGTAGACAGAAACTGTTTCGAAGCCCATAGATGGACTGTACTTGTAGTTCAACGTAGTAGCCTTGTCTCCCCCCTCTCTCTCTCTCTCTCTCTCACACAATCAGGAAAGTGAAACAACTAAAATCTAAATTTTTGTCGTTTCATCGTTTTTCAAATTAGGTTGTGTTGCATCTACTTTACCATTTCATCTTTTTATGATCGATAATATAAGTACCAGCTAAGTAGTATATGCGTGTTTGTGTATGTATGTTCTTCTGGTTTTATAATTTCACAAAGTTTTACCAATAGAGAGAGAGTCGGTTTCTAACATAGACACAAGACTCTCTCATTGGAATTTACACATCAACTAGGTAGATATGTATGTATGCATATTTTTACTGTTCCATTAATGGATTGTACTTGTAATTTCCTAACTAGTTGTGTTCTTTCTGTTCCTGTGAAGCCTAGCTTCTCAAGATTTGTATTGAGGCAGTTACTAACATACCCCAGTGCCCCAATAATCACAGGCATAAATCTGAAGGTGTAATCAGGGTGGAGTATCTGCAGATTTGTCATCAGTTCTGCATAAATATTCTCCTTTTCACTAATCTTTGATATTATATTGGCATCTGCTGGGCAGCTAATTTCCACTACTGTGCATGTTTTCTTCTCCCTGTCCCATATCATAATATCTGGTCTGTTATGCCTGCATTCTATTGGGGTTTTTACTGGAACATTCCACCAGTACTCCCCCATATTATGTACATGGATGTCTTCCACACTGTTGTAGCTTTTAATGTGTTTACCATCGGGGCTATCCTTTTCACGAACTGCATTGTACAGTGTTTCGGCCACCACATCATGCCTCACAGGCAGATAGTACCGCGATGACATCCCTGGGCAGCTGCTGATGAGTCTGCACTTGAGTCTGCTGATGAGTCTGCAGCTGCAGAGTCTGCACTTGTTATCACATCTAGGTGTTTTGCCTGCATCCCTATCTCTTTTGTGAATCAGGTATTTCGTGCTAATCTCCTGTTCTTGGATTGCAAAAGCGTATCCTTCAAAGTGGGAGCCAATATAGCGGTTGTTGGTCCAAGATAGACTACTTTCCTTATCTATATTACTCTCACTCTGAAGCTTCCTGGCAACATATCCATGCATGATCTTTTGCTGATAGGCATGCAGTTTTTCATCCATGGATTCACTGCGATACTGCTGAGCGACATCCCTGAGTGTGAGTTTTTGATTATCACACAGGGAATATCTCTCAAGGAGTTCCTTCCCAACTCTCACGATCTTATCTGTTTCATGCAGATAGACTTGCTCGAGAAGCAGGCTCCTACGCTTCGAAGTTCGTAGATGTTGTCGGAGAGATATGATGCGACATTCAAATGTTGTCTAGACTGATGTTAGGCCTCTGCCTCCCTGCTTACGTTTCAAGTAAAGGCGGTCTATGTCACTGTTGACGTGGAAGCCTACGGTGTTGTTCAGCACCCCTCGAGTTCCAACATCAACCGCTCGGACTTCGTCCATCGTCCAATTGAGTATTCCAAACGTTGGTGTTAGGACAGGCACAGCAAACACACTGTGAGCCACTGTTTTGTTTTGCGCAGAGAGTTCCGATGACCAGATCTTTCTTAATCGGGTGTAGTATTCCCTGGTTACGCGTTCTTTATTACAGATACCATTATAGGATATGTTGTCATCTATCCCCAGGTATCTGTAGCAGTCCTCACCAGATATCGGTGAAACAGTTAGACCATTGATGACAATGTTGCTAGATTGGGTCGTTGTTTTTCCCCGCTTTACAGTCATGTATGAGCATTTATCTTGGCCAAACTCCATTCCTATATCCTTTGAGAACGTTGTAACCAGGTCAAGATTTTTGTTCATCCCATCCATGTTCTTGGCATAGAGTTTCAGATCGTCCACAAAGAAGTTATGTGTTAGGTTCGTATCTCTGTCCCCCTGTGAGCCAATGATGTATCCCTCACATTTCTTGAGCAGAAAGGACAAGGGGTTTAATGACAAGATGAACAATATCACAGAGAGACTGTCCCCCTGAAACATACCCCTGCAATATTTTATTTTATCAGTGAAAATAGAGTCCTCCCACTCTGTCTTTAACCTTAGTATAGTAGCCCAAGAAGAAGACAGCCTCTCTGTGGCTCTGACAATAATGTCTGGGACTTTAGCAAGTTGGAGGGCCTCTATCATCCAAGAGTGGGGAACAGAATCGAAAGCTTTCTTGTAGTCCAGCCAGACTGTAGTCATATTCCTCCTAAGTTGTCGCACCCCCGACATCGCAGCCCTGTTGATTAGGAGTTGTTCAGCACATCCCCAAACCCTTTTCTTTCCAGTTGCTTGTTCATCTGTGATGATGTTACCACCTTCACAGTGATCTTGGCGGAATAGGTTGAGGCAGGCTGTATACATCTTATACATCAGGTTCTGGCATGCAATGGGTCGGTAGCTCTTTGCCAAGCGGGTGTCTTTGTTCTTGGGGACCAGTAACGTTTGTGCTAATGTCAACCATTCTGGTATAAGTGTATCTCCCTTAAGAACTTGTTGGTAGAGGTCAGTAAGATACCTCCGATTGAATATTAGTTTTTTGTACCAGTAGCCGACAATCATGTCTCTTCCTGGTGTTTTCTTATCTTGGAGTTTTCCTATCACAGTCTCAAGGGTACCCTCACTTATTTCGTATGTTTTTGTTGTAGTGTAGGAGCAATAGTTCTTTTGGATTTCTCTTAGCCACACTGCATCTTGGTTGAAATTCTTCTTTTCACCCCATATTTTTCTCCAAAAGGAATCTATGTCTTTCTGGGATGGGGCCTCAGTGACACTTATTATTTTGCCCTTCATATCTCTATAGACTGATGTTTGGTTTCGTCTGAATCTTTTATTAAGCATGTATATATGTATGTATTAAGCATGTATGTATGTATGTATGTATGTATGTATGTATGTATGTATGTATGTATGTATGTATGTATGTATGTATGTATGTATGTATGCATGTATGTATGTATGTATGTATGTATGTATGTATTAAGTATGTATGTATGTATGTATGTATGTATGTATGTATGTATGTATGTATGTATGTATGTATGTATGTATGTATGTAGTATGTATGTACGTGTGTACGTATGTATATGTGTGCCTTTGGTTTTAATGTCGATTTAAATGTCTATATCATTTCGAAAAAACCCCCCAAAAACCCAGAAAAAACTGGATGTAGTTTTTGAAATATCATTGCCTTTCAAAACTCCGTCGTATTTCTGTCACCACTTCATTTGTTAGCAATTTGTTGATTTAAATTCAATTATTGTTTTTTGATTGTTATTTCAAATCACGCTATCTCTTGTTTGACTACTGAATATAGAAATTCAGTCAACTTAGTGCTTAATTCTCTATACTCTCGACTTACTTGACAAAAAAAAAAAAAAAAAAATTAATAAAAAAAGATAAATAAAAGACAAAAATAAACTATCATTAAAAAAACCCGTAAAAATTAGACACAGTATTTATTTTATTGTTTTTCGTTATATTTATGTATTTTTCTTTTTCTTTCCTCATTTGTTACTAATTTTTGAGAAAAAATATCCTTCGTTTGATAACAACTATTTTCAGCGAATTGTTTTATTTATAATAATAATATTCATATTATTTTATTACTTGTTTAAAAGATTTTCTTGAAATTTATTTTCGTTTATTTTAAATCTCTTATGTCAATTTCTAAAGACAGTTTTTTTTTGTGTGTTTTATTATATATATTTTTATATATTTTTTGTAGTTTCTGTAATAACTTTATTTTTTTTTTTAGTTTTGAATTTCCTTTCAATTTCTCATTTACAGAAAGTGCGATGCTGGGTTTTATATTTTAAGTGTGTCAGCAGTAAATAATAGAATTGATAGTATTGTCTCTTGCAGACACAATCATAGAAATATCTGTGTAGAGAAGAATTGAACATAAAATATTTACTAAAAAAAAAAAAATACAAAAAAAAAAAAAACTAAACAAAGAAAATAAATAGAAATACATTAACACTTTCTATTTTGCAATTAGTGAGGAAACAAATTTTATTTTAAAAATCGACTTTGGATACATTTGCAAAATTGAGTATTGATGAAATAGAGAAAACAGACTTATTCACCTATATAACAAACACACTACTATGTGTACCTACAAGGGATTCTTTTTTTCGGAGTAGCTAGATCTTCTAGAAATAGCATTGCATCCCTATTAAATGACACCCAACTAGTTTAGAAAAGGAAGGACACCTTGAATAATGTAGTCCTCGGTAAACTGCGTTTAATTATGGGTTAGTTCGATGAGATCTTCCTGAGGCTAAACAACAACAGAAGAATGGAACCTTGAGATAATTACTAATGTTAATAAGTCAAATGATAACTATTCTATAGACATATATATCCAGTTAGAAGGTTAGGGCCGAAAAACTCGCTTGAGAAGTTGGGGTTTTTTCGCTGAAGACCTGCTGTCCAGCTCTCCTGAGAGTTTCTTACACTATCCATAAATTTAGCAAGCATGCCAGTAACTAAGTTTCAAACAGTTACAGTGGAATTTTGTTAGTGACCAGTTCGTAGAGGTACAAGGGTGTTGAAAGGTTCCTGGCTTTGGGTAAAAGAAAATACAGTAGGATCAGTTAAAAGAAAATATAGGAGGATCAGTTAAAAGAAAATATAGGAGGATCAGTTAAAAGAAAATATTGGAGGATCAGTTAAAAAAGAATATAGGAGGATCAGTTAAAAGAAAATATAGGAGGATCAGTTAAAAGAAAATATAGGAGGATCAGTTAAAAGAAAATATAGGAGGATCAGTTAAAAGAAAATATTGGAGGATCAGTTAAAAAAGAATATAGGAGGATCAGTTAAAAGAAAATATAGGAGGATCAGTTAAAAGAAAATATTGGAGGATCAGTTAAAAAAGAATATAGGAGGATCAGTTAAAAGAAAATATAGGAGGACAGTGAAAAGAAAATATAGGAGGATCAGTTAAAAGAAAATATTGGAGGATCAGTTAAAAGAAAATATAGGAGGATCAGTTAAAAGAAAATATAGGAGGATCAGTTAAAAGAAAATATAGGAGGATCAGTTAAAAGAAAATATTGGAGGATCAGTTAAAAAAGAATATAGGAGGATCAGTTAAAAGAAAATATAGGAGGATCAGTTAAAAGAAAATATTGGAGGATCAGTTAAAAAAGAATATAGGAGGATCAGTTAAAAGAAAATATAGGAGGACAGTGAAAAGAAAATATAGGAGGATCAGTTAAAAGAAAATATTGGAGGATCAGTTAAAAGAAAATATAGGAGGATCAGTTAAAAGAAAATATAGGAGGATCAGTTAAAAGAAAATATAGGAGGATCAGTTAAAAGAAAATATTGGAGGATCAGTTAAAAAAGAATATAGGAGGATCAGTTAAAAGAAAATATAGGAGGATCAGTTAAAAGAAAATATTGGAGGATCAGTTAAAAAAGAATATAGGAGGATCAGTTAAAAGAAAATATAGGAGGACAGTGAAAAGAAAATATAGGAGGATCAGTTAAAAGAAAATATAGGAGGATCAGTTAAAAGAAAATATAGGAGGATCAGTTAAAAGAAAATATAGGAGGATCAGTTAAAAGAAAATATTGGAGGATCAGTTAAAAGAAAATATAGGAGGATCAGTTAAAAGAAAATATAGGAGGATCAGTTAAAAGAAAATATAGGAGGATCAGTTAAAAGAAAATATTGGAGGATCGGTTAAAAAAGAATATAGGAGGATCAGTTAAAAGAAAATATAGGAGGATCAGTTAAAAGAAAATATAGGAGGATCAGTTAAAAGAAAACACAGGAGGATCAGTTAAAATGAAATATAGGAGTGTCAGTTAATTATGATGTTATTCAACATATTCCCCTCTCAGATTCACACACTTATTGCAGCGGTTCTACCTCCCCTGTAATGGTAACAGCTCTACCCTTTAAGCTAAGTACTTTTCAGCACATGGAACATTTTCACTCCATGCTGTATGCCCTTTTCATGGCTAAAATGGCCCTCTTGCGATGTAATAGCTTCAATTCCAACATATACTCTCTCTTTCTCCCCCTGTCTCTCACTCAACATACACACACATACACACACACACACACTGACATCCACATACACATACATACACATACTTACATGCACACACATACAGACACACACATACAGACACACCCAAACCGACACACCCATACCGACACACACATACATACACATACATACACATACATATGCACACATACATACACATACATACAGACACATACATACAGACACATACATACACATATACATACACATACATACACACACACACACATACACATACATACAGACACATACATACACACACATACACATATACATACATATACAACAGAAGTATGGTAACAAAGTCAAAACAAAACACCACAACTATCCCATCACCGGATACTGCTCCCACTATCCTCACCCCCCCCCCCCCCACCACAACCACCACCACCACCATCATTATTACCAATAATTAAGCAACAATAACATCAACAACAAGAAGCTACGAGAAAGTAAGTGATGTCACCAGAATATCGCCGATCACACTTGGGAATCCTGTACATACCTTGAAATTCTTATTTTATCATTAATCTGACAGATTAATGATAAAATGTGACATCAGAATATAAACACGTTGGCAGCCATTTCTTTCAATGTACGAATGATGATGTGTTATAAATACTGCTGACGATAGTTTCGTTATCTGATGAAAGAGCGTGAGTCTTATTAGTTTATTAATTTTGGGATCTGTTATCAAGACTTCTTATACAATGTCGTGTATCACTGTTATATGAACAGTCTGGTTTAATTGGGAAATGATGTTACTGATTTGACCATGTTAATTTTCTTTCCAAACAAACAATATGACACAGTAAAATAAGTACAAATATAATGTAAACAATATGATAGCTACTTAATAATGTAAATGTTTCGTAATATATATATATATATATATATATATATATATATATATATATATATATATATATATGTGTGTGTGTGTGTGTATCCCGGGTGGTTCAATCGGGGGTAACCACAGTAAGTAAGGTACTCAATAGATAGCAGAGTATAAATATTTGATATAGAAATGGCTTCTACAGGACTAGAACTGTTTCGTTCGAATGATAATTTCCTTCGAATGAAACAGTTCTAGTCCTGTAGAAGCCATTTCTATATATATAGAGAGAGAGGTTGAATGCGGAGATGGGCCTGTCGGAGATGGGCCTGTCGGTCTTGTTTTTCCAATTGTCTTATATATACTTATATATATATATTTACGAGATATCAGATATAATTTTTATGTGGGTCGACGGTAATTGATTATGGAACTGTAGAAACCCATAAAGCTAGATTTTAACATCTTTCTAGCGGGTCCGGGTAAGATTTTACATTCATTTAATTTATTAATTTATTAATTTATTATTTGTTTGACCGAATTTTCCTGGTCGGTTTTTCGGCTGTGCGAATGATTTTAAGCATTGTCTCTATGTGTTGGTATTTTAACGATAGTTATAGCTCTGGTTTACCCAAACTATTGAGCCCTCTGCCACACATTTCGAAGATTGTGTTTCGTGATTTCGTGAGCTGAGATTTCGATTCTCGATTATTTATTTGTATTTATTTGTATATATATATATATATATATATATATATATATATATATATATATATATATATAGATAAATATACACGGGTGTGTATGATTGTGTATAGAAGATTATATTAATAAAAGGAATTCCAACTTTGTCTGATTTACTCGTTTTATTTACAATCCTTTAAAATTTATAATGGTATTAGAATGAAATAGTATGGTAGAATATTAAATGTTAAGTATTAATTGAACAAGTACTTTCATGCTTTCGCAATCTTCAGGTTCATATTGTGTGGTGACAGACAAGTTTGCAATTTTCAACTGTATACAAATATAAATTAGCGAGAATCGTATTTTGGCTATTGGAAATTAGCGAAAAACAACTTCCGAGATGTGTGGCAAGCGCTCCATAGAAGCTAATGAACTAGAGCTACAACATAAGTTAAAAGGCCAAACACACTGAGACGATGGTTAAACCATTATCTGCACAGCCATAGAAACGACCAAGTAATTAGGGTCAAACAAATAAAATATGATTGAAAAATTATACCCGGACCCCTGGAAGGTTGGTAAAATATCCAGCATTTGGGTTTCTGCAACTCCTAAATCAAGTACTGTCCGCTTAGACAAATAATGTTAAGCTTTTGGTAAGATGATTGAACAAGGAAGTCACTTTCTCAAGAGACTTTTAGTTCAAGTGCCAAGCGAAAGACTGACCGTTATCAAAGCCCACGTGGGGCTCAACAAGGGGGGCAACCCTTAGTTTTGGCGGATGAATTCAGTATGTGTTTGGTCTGCCAAGTATATATATATATATATATATATATATATATATATATATATATATATACAGTTCAAGCGTAACCAATCTTAAAGAGGGAGATGGAGATAGGAGAGGAGAAGAGAGATTGGTGAATTAGTTAGAGGCCGAAGCGTAAAGACATGTGCTTAATGTGCAATATGCAGTGGAAGGCGGCTAGATGGCTGGGTTCATGCAGAGGTTAGGTGCACAGAGCTAGAAATATTAATTAGTTAAGCAAATTTCTCAAGGAAGACATTATTAAAAGATTGTCAACATAGTTTTAGTTTAATGTAAGGAATGTAGAGAATAATAATAATAAAAATAATAATATTAATAATGTCCATTTACAATTGTTTCGCTACTCCAACCGTTCAATGGACGAAGAAACTCTTGTGACCTCTGTCTTACTGAAGCATATTACATAACTCTATCACGACCTCTACCGATTAATGATAGAACGGAGGTAACCATTAGCTGTCAACATCGAAGGGCTAATTCCTTCGCCAACAGAATATTTGACCCAACATAGTCATCTAGTCCCATTTTTACTTATAGCTAATAAGTTAAATAGTTATAGCTAACTTAGATAATTATAAGTTACCTCCCTTACATTGTCTCTCAATTACATTGTCTCTCAATTAAAAAATTAGCACTTCTTAACTATAAACTACCCACAATTTCTAATTTCTCGAGGATTACTTCTCCTGAAAACACCCTCTAATTAGTAAGGTAAATATGTCCATTGGCTGCCATCTTGTTACCCATAGGCAGATCTCACACAATGCAGCCTCGACAGAAGAATATTGCTCGACTATGGCAGTCAATAGATATACCCAGGACACCATAGTGAAATACCAATATATGGAACATTACATTCATGTAACATTCTTTCTTTAACGCGGCCAATCTACCGACCTATACTGCTTCGGGCTCACTACCACTGACATCCACCAACTCCTATCCATCGTCGTTGACAATACATACTTAGGATTTCTCGACCAAACATACCAGTGAACCTCGAGACTGCCCATGGGCTCAAGCCTGTCGGGTGTGTTAGCGATCTCATACATGGACAGCCTCGAGCACAAGGCACTCAACACCTGTCACCCAACGCCGTCGCCTTTTTCTCAAGGTACGTGGACGATATCCTCATCCTCACATCTTCCCAAGAGATGGCGAACAAAATCTATGAGTCGTTCAACAACACGGACGAGAACATTGATTTCAGTGTTGAACACCCCAGCGACGACGGGTCACTTGCCCTCCTCGACTTCCGAATCAACATCACGGAACAGGGAGGGATCCACACCAACTTCTACCGCAAGGCAGCATGCAGGGACCTGTTCGTCCACTACAAGTCCACCCTCCCTAACAGTGCTAAAAGAGAGTACATCACGAACGAGATCACGCGAATTAAAAACAGATGCAGCGATCCCGCGAGTGGTGTCACCCATTCCAAGCGATTCCTCAAAGTGCTGGAGACGAATGGGTACCCTGCCTAACTCACAAACAGAATTAGAGACACCAGACGCAAGAAGCAGAGAAACACCCAAGGCAAGTGCTTCCTTAAAATACCACACCTGGGCGCGAATACCACCAACGCTATCCGCAGGGCTAAACGGAGGGAGGGCCTCGACATCCATCTGGCCCACTCAGGCCCCTCTCTGCGAAGATGCCTCTCCAGGAAACCCGGGAAATCGACTGACGCGTGCTCCCTCAGAAACTGCCCGATGCGCCATACGAACTGTTGCCTACGCACATACGTCGAGTATAAGGTAGAATGTAACAAATGCAACCAATACTATATAGGTAGCACAATCCGGCCGCTACAAATCCGGATCAAGGAGCACATCAACACTAGGACCTCGTCTTTCCGGAAACACATAACCAAATGCGGAAAAAAAGACGTAAGGCCCATTGTTACAGAGCTAGCGACGGAACGAAACGTCGGCACATTACGAATAAAGGAAGCACTTTGGATCAAACGCCTAGGGCCACAAATAAATAACAAATCCGAGAGAAGCGAAATGAGGTGGTTGGTTTAAACAAACGAGGCAACAACACACGCACACGCACACAGTAGCATTCCACCATA
The DNA here is from genome assembly GCA_964016885.1 of Eledone cirrhosa. Classification (NCBI taxonomy): domain Eukaryota; kingdom Metazoa; phylum Mollusca; class Cephalopoda; order Octopoda; family Eledonidae; genus Eledone; species Eledone cirrhosa. Next base: position 90,492,209 of record OZ024745.1, on the reverse strand, counting down.
CGAATATACTACACTGCTAATACAGACAAACGAAGCAACAACACACGCACACAAGCGTGACAACAACACGCGCGCACACACACAGTAGCATTCACCAATCAGGCAGGGAATACTACCACCACCACACGAATACAATATTCAACACTGCTAATACAGAAACCAACACGGGCAGATAATACAATGGATTGACAGCTAACGCCACCCCACTCCCACAATTAAAATAACTATTTCGGCCGCCGACCTCTGCTTGACCGACCCCATTTCACGCGCGCGCGCGCTCTGATGAATACCTCAGATATTCAAAATAACGAACAGCGGAGGACACGTATCGCTCCTATCCGACAGGTAACCCCTCTCCCGGATAACCCCCCAGTTGATGGATGTGAATCCGAAATATAGGGACAACTAAATCTCTCCCAAGGTACCTCTATCTTGTGTTATTATTTTTATTTTTTACGCTCTTTCCTACGTTCTTCTACACACCATACATCTCATTCTACATTCACTTACATCTCTCTCTTCACCACCGGATCATGTTACCCGGAGAATTACCCATCTGCATTGTTGAGGCTTCCAAAACGACCTAAAGAAAATATATCTTATTATTCCACAATGCTTCAAGCAAACTTCAATACTCTCTTATTCTTTCTTAATTTTAATTTATATTCCTTTTGAAGTTCCGATGAGCTGCTATAATTTTACCTAAGTTAATTATCTTCAACTGAACCAGATCAATAATGATCTATAATCATTTGATCCAGAAACATAATGTGGAGTAGCGAAACAATTGTAAACGGACATTATTATTATTATTATTATTATTATTATTATTATTATTATTATTGGTTGGTGAAGCCACGCTTCTTATCGCCTCCAGTCTTTTTCAACCGTTCTAAACCTTTTATTCAAGTTTTAAATTTGATAAAAGTTTAGAAGAAGTGACCCACCTAATACAGGGGTTCACTAGTAAATAATACGGCACCCCTTTACGGGGTGTCGTATTCGTATTTGTGTAAAAATATTTTTTGAAAAATTTCAACATGGATAACACAAAATAGAGAGAGAGCGCTGTCAGACAACACATAGAGAGGGAGACTTTATCAGTATGTCAACAAGACAGCGTTCCAGCGGAGGTAAATATAAACGAAAATATTACAAAGGAAAAAAAAGATTGTTACAGATTTAAAATTAACAAATAACACCAACAATAACACCAACAACATCACCAACAACAACACCAAAAATAACAGCGGTAAAGTCGAGAACGACAATAACAATGACAATAACAACAGCCACAACAACAATAATAGTAGGAACAGTATCAACAAAAACAACAATAATAACAACAGCCACAATAACAGTAACAGCAGCAACAATATCAACGAAACAACACCAACAACTGTACCAGCGAAAACAATAACAATGACACTGATACCTGTAATAGCGACCTCAGCACCACCAGTAAGACCAGTAGCGGCAGCAATAGAGCTGCTGCTGAAAAAGGGACCACTTCTTTTGCAGGTGTCGCCCGAAATATCGAGACAGTGTTAGTCACAGAGGAGGAGATGGCAGTCGCAAGGGCCATGGTGACAAGAAGCGCAAATAGAGTTTCCCTGAAACCTCCACCCGATTTTTTCAAGGACCAGCAGCTACGAACGGTGATTTACCGCACCGTAAGCAAAATCTCACATCGAGTGGAGAGAGCCACGGAGGCTCAAATCCAAAAGGCCTTGGGGTGCGTCTGGGCACGCAAAACCCACATCACCCGAGGCAGAAAGTACGCCACAGTAGACGTACTTTTCGCCACCCCCCAGCAGGCAAAGTCTCACTCTTTGGAAACCCTAAAGAGTGAAGAGTTAGTCTTGGTGCCCTCCTACTGCGGGCAGAAAATTGTGAGGGTCAAAGTGACCCAGGTACCACCCAACGTGCCCATACCTTGGCTGGCCGCGTCTGTCCTTGCTGGAATTGAGAACAGGGCGACCATGCTGCAAGTAGAAAAAATAGGGAGAGAGAACTGGTCAGGTATAGGCATGCAAATGCTTATACAAACTGACCAGGAATGTATCGAGGCTATCCCCGATATCATAGACTTTGAGGAAGGACTCCAACTCCCTATAAGTGTAGAAGGAAGACGGCCAAAATGTTATCTCTGTGGGTCGAAAGGTCACCTCAGGGCCTTTTGCCGTAGAAGACACCGAAGAGGGCCCCTCTCCTTCCAATACCTGGTCCGCTGCTACCAAGAGCAGGACAGGCAACAAACGAAGAAGCCCCTTCCACGGTGAGTAGGAGGGCAACGTCCGTAGCACCCGTACCAAGGCCACGGATAACTAAAGCAGCATCATCAGTAGCGGCAACACCAATAGCTACATTTGAAATAGCTACACCAGCAACAACATTGCCGAAGAGGGCTCCACTACCACCACCAACAGCCGTGGAGCACATACCCCTCACAGACGTCACAGAATCCGACATGGAGTTTGAGGCGGGAGTGACGTGGCAAACAGTCTGCCACAAAAAACAAAAAACAAAAAAAACCTTAGATTCACCCTCCAAAAGCGAAGGCATACAAAGAGGGGTAAAGGCAGCAAGGAAACTTACAGCAACACCACCACAAACACCAACAACGCAAACAGAACAAGACACACACACCAAACAGCAACAAGAAGAAAACGGCAACAAAATCACCCCCCCCCAAAAAAAAAGTACACAGCCATAAACATAGCAAAAAAAGAACTCATAAAATATATAAAGCAACACACAGACATCACGGAAAAAAATTACTACACCCCACCAACACCAAGAACTCTCCCGACAAACATAAGCATCATCGACATCTCATTAGAACAGTACAAACCTTTAAAACAAAAATTCCCCAATGCAGTTGGAGACTTTAGAGGGACGGTTACCAAGAGGATATACACTGATATCCTCTTGGAAACACCCATGACCAGCGAAAGGGACGGTTCTACTGTCCCTTCACCACACGAACAAGGTAAGTGACCCTTTGTCATTTGCCCCGTTTCTCATCCAACATGGCTGTACTCAGAATAGGCAGTATAAATGCACGTGGCCTGGGGTCATCTTGGAAGCAGGGTCACCTGCTCAATGACCTCAGGTCACTAAACATAGATGTGGTGGCCATCAGTGAAACCAGAATCTCCGAGGCACGATCCTTCATACCGATCTTCGGCGGCTACGATGTATACGCATCTCCCAGCCGTTCAGGATCGGGGGGAGGGGTTGCCGTCCTTTTTCGGAGAGGCTTGGATCTCGCGATACGGGCTATCTTCCTGGACCCAGAAGGTAAGTCGGTGGTGCTGGACGTGACCGGCAGTGAAGGCAATGCTTTCAGGCTAGTAGCCGTCTACGCCCCAACAGGGGCAGGACGGCCAGATTTCTTCAGACGTCTAGAGACCTTTCTTGGAACGTCCCGCTCTTTAGTGTTAGTGGGCGACTGGAACGGTATCTTGGATGCACGCTGGGATCGTGTGGGGCTAGTGGATAGGGGAGGAGGGTGCAAGAGCCTCACCAACCTGCTCAGACGTTTTGAACTGTCTGACAGGTATCGACTGAATCACCCGAATGTGCCAATGTAGACATGGACAAACCGTATCGGGTCATCCAGATCGTTTCTAGATAGGGTATTCTGCAGGGAACTAGATAAGGCTAGTATAAGTTGTCCACAATTTAAAATAGTCGACTACACAGACCACAAATTTGTGATCTGTGAGATCGACATAGACAGACATCATAGACAAGGGCCTGGTTACTGGAAGCTGAACGCGTCTTTCCCGGCGCGCAAGGCCTACAGAGACCGGATTAGAGTATTAGTTAAGCGGGCGTTGACGGGAGCGGTCGTCAACAACAGGTGGTCGTTCGCCCTGAAAAGGGCAATTAAAGTAGAGTCGATTAGGTTTAGCAAAGGAGTAGTGATAGAGGAAAATAGAGTAGAGGGAGAGCTAGTCAGAAAGCTAGAAGAGGCGTTTAGGACAGGCATCGCAACCGACGTGCTTGCGGCGAGATTGGCACTCGACCAATTCTTCAACGCAAAACACGAAGGCTGCGTTGTCAGAGCTAGAGCGCGTGTTCTGAAACACGAGGGGACAAAAGCCGTCCAATGGGCCCGGGTGGCAGAGGCGCGATGTGGCAATAAAGCCACAATTCGGTCTTTGTCTGACCAAAATGGGTGCGTGATGCTCGAACCCGAGCGGATGTGTGAAGTTTTTCAGCAGCACTTTGCTGAACTGTTCGGGAGCTGCGGCGACCCGGATCGGGACATGGACTTCAGTGCATACCTCGACGGACTACCTCGGCTCTCGACGACCGCAGCACAGTTTTGCGAAAAGCCAACAACAGCCGGTGAAATAGGGGAAGCGATGGCTAACTGCACAAGAGGTAAATCGCCAGGTTTAGATGGTCTGCCCTACGAGCTTTATGCATTTATGCCAGACTTGTTCGTTGACCTCTTGGCAGACGTCTACTGCAACTGGGAGCAGAACGGGAGCATTCCCAGTTTTGTGAGCCGGGGAGCAGTGGCGCTGCTGAGAAAAGACCCGAACAAGGGGGATGTTATTGATAATTTCAGGCCCATAACCCTGCTAAACGCATTTCAAGATTTTGGCCAAGGTGTTAGCAACGAGGTTGGCGCTTGTCGTCAAGGGTCTGGTGGGAAAGGCGCAGACATGCGCCATCCCGGACAGATCCATACACGACAACCTCCACCTCATGCGATACATCATAGAGAGGGTGGTTAAGGAACCTGGAAAGGGTGGGGCCCTGATCAACTTGGATCAATCCAAAGCATTCGATAGGGTCGACCATCGGTACCTGGCGGCGGTCCTCGAGGCAGCCGGTTTCGGACCCGTTTTCAGGCGTTGGATCGAAGCAATGTACAGCGACATCTGCTCAGTTGTGAGGGTGAACGGTCACCTGTCGCAGCCGTTCAGCATCATGCGCTCAGTCCGCCAGGGTTGTCCCCTCTCGTCCCTCTTGTACGTATTGGCTCTCGAGCCGTTACTGCACAAACTGGAGGCGATGAGTGGCGTCCCACGCGAACTAGGATGCGGGAAATCCGAGTCGGCTTACGCTGACGACGTCACCGTGGTGGTGTCGAGCACCAGACACGTCCAGATGCTCGGCACCGCTCTCAAGGAATACGAAACGGTGACAGGAGCAAAGATAAACCAGGAAAAGTCGGTGGGCTTGCAGCTAGGCACCTGGAGAGACAAGTCCATGCCGTCCGACAGCGTCGTGGGGCGTTGGACGGGCGGACCGGTTAAATTGCTCGGGGTCTGGTTCGGACCGGACCTCCAGATGGAGAAAAACTGGAACGAGGTGACGAGGAGGGTGGCCTCCCTCACCCAGAAATGGGCTGAGAGGAAGCTGTCCCTGAAAGGCCAGGCGGAAGTGGCGAATGCGTACATCGCATCCGTCATCTGCTACCGCCTCACCATCGTCCCTTGCTCCAGCTCAACTCTCACCAAAATGGAGCGCCTCCTCTTCCGCTTTTTGTGGAAAGGACGCGCTCCCATGGTCAGACGATCCATCTGCTGTTGCGTGGAGGACTGGGCATGCCGTGGCTGATGATGCACAAACATGCGCTGAGGCTGCGACATCTCTGGTGCTTCCTTGATGGTGAACGGATGTGGTCGCCGTTCGCCAGGTACATTTTCCCACAGCTCGTCTCCTTGACGGAGCTGCAGTCCTGGGTCAGAAAAAGACCGAGGGATAGCGCTTGGAAACTGGAATGTCTCCAGGCGCTCACTGCCCTCTCCCAGTTGGGCACCAGTATCGGTGGAACATCCACCTCGGCGTTCTATAGAGGACTAGTGGAGGGGAAGAGCGACGACGTTCTCGGAGAGATCCTGGGCGTCGAAGAAGATCAGCTGCTTGCTCTCTTCCGGAGAACTTTCAGCCCGGGGCCTATGGATAACTTCCAAAAATCCCTGGCCTGGCAGTGCTACCGGGGAGCGCTGCCGGTTCGAGATAAACTCTACAGGCACGGAAGTGCCGTCAGCCGAGCCTGTCCGAGATGCGCGCATAGCGACGAAACCGTTGTGCACGCACTCGTTCAGTGCCCGAGCATTGCTGACTTGTGGAGCTATGTCGAACAGTTGCTGTCACGTGTGGGACTGATCCGGTTGTCGACTGAGTCCATTGTGCAGATGGTCTCGCCGTCTTCCTTTGAGGAGGAAGGGCAGGCGGTTTTCATCTGCCTGGTGGCCATGGCGAAAGAGATTGTGTGGTGGACAAGGTTAAAAGGATTAAAGACAAACACTTTCCTCTTCGGCGAATCCCTGATTAACTTTTTCAAGTGTCACTTGAAGAGGAAAATCAGGGTGGAGAGGCAAGTGCTGCTTTCTAGCAAGTTTGTTGAAAGGTGGCTGAATGTAGCGAGAATGGTCCGAGTGAACTCTGAATATACGTCTGTAGTTTGAGAGATGGAAAAATTGAGAGAGGGCGCTTGCCCTGGTAGTCAGGGTGGCCGTGGTCTTTTGTGTGGTTTTCGCCACGAGTAACCCTCGGAGGTTTCCCCCTATTGGGGAATTTTTCATTGTTTCAATTTTCATTTTATTGTTTATATATATATATGTTTTATGTCTTTTTTCTTTTCTTATATAAATAATAAAAATATTTACACGTACAAAACCCACATCGTACCGTCCTGTTCAGTCTGTGATGTTTTTCTTGATGTCAGCCCTTGTGGCCAATAAAGAAATCATTATTATTATTATTATTATTATTATTATTATTATTATTATTATTATTATTATTATTACAGTTGCATTTATCTTGCTTTATGTTCATTCGAGTTATCACCAAGTCACAACCAGTGACCTCAAGAGACAACAAGGTCCGCCATGTTCAAGGAAGAACATACATACTCACACATGCATCTTTAGTGTTTAGACTTGTGATGTACTTATATTGACAGTATCTTCCTTAGTCTATGGGCAGTTCCCATTAGTACTATCTTTTGTATTTCTCCTATACGCGGGTTTCCTGGGATCTGCGATAAGTAATCATTAGACCCCTTAGGTATCATTCCCAGAGCGCCTACAACCACTGGTATTGTTTTAGTTCTCAATTTCCACATTTTTCCAATTTCTATCTCCAGGTCCTTATACTTGCTCAATTTTTCAAATGTTTTTATAGATACATTCTGGTCTATTGGAACAGACACATCAATTAGCAGGCATACCCTCTTTTTAAAGTCCTTCAATATTATATCAGGTCTATTTGCATCTATTTTTCGGTCTGTTTGGATGCTAAAGCTCCACAAGATTGAGATGTGATCTTTTTCAAGTATGGGAGTGGTTGATGCTCCCACCAATTCTTTTGATGGGGCAGGTCAAAATGCTTGCACATTATCCAATGTATGTATTGTGCAGCTCTGTCATGCCTGTTTAGGTATTCGGTTGGAGCTATAGGACTGCACATTGAAATTATATGGTCAATGGTCTCTGGTTGTTTTTTGCATACACGGCATAATGGGCTGCATCCATTTTTTATTATGTTGGCTTGGTAATTTTTTGTTGGCAGACACTGATCTTGTGCTGATATAATCAGTCCTTCAGTCTCCGATTTCAGTCCAGAGGATGCCAACCACTGATGGGTTAAAGTTTTGTCAACATCAGGATTGTTAGCTCGCTCTGGGTATTTTCCATACAGAGGCTTTTCTTGCCATTTCTTAGCCAGTTTCTGTAGCAGTTCTTTCTTTGCAGTTACTTTTACCTGCTTTGCTTTTTCTGTGTTTTCCATTTCAGCAGTAAATGGGACTTCTGAAATTTGTAGTCCATTACTGTATCTTTGTGCATCTTTTGTAATGGAATATGATCTTTTGATGCTTTCGTGTTTCAAAACGAGTTTGATCATCCAATCATGTGATTCCCTTAGATATGTAGATAATCCAATTGTTGCAGTTTTCAACGCAATGTCTAACTGGATTAACCCACGTCCTCCTTCTTTCCTAGGGAGATATATTCTATCTATATCTGCCTTAGGGTGATGCATTCTGCGCATGGTTAAGAATTTTCGAATTTTTGTATCGAGCCTACGGATCTCTGTGCTTGACCAGTTGATGGCATTGTAACTGTAGGTTACTACTGGTATGGCAAGCGTGTTTATGGCATCGATCCTATTCCTTGCATTCAATTCCGTTCTTAAGATTGCTCTGACTCTGCGGTAACATTCCTTCCTTATCCTTTCCCTCATTGTCGAGTGCTTGATTCCGTCTCCTTCACAAACACCTAGATATTTGTAAGTTTTTTCTTGATCAAGTTCTCTTATCACGTTCCCCCGATCAAGATTAATGTCTGAACTCTTCAGCAGCTTTCCTCTGGTGAACGTTGCTTTGGCGCATTTATCTAGTCCAAACTCCATTTTAATGTCATCACTGAACTGCTCCACAGTGGATAATAGCCCTTGCAATTGTTCATCATTTTTTGCAAATAGTTTCAGGTCATCCATGTAGAACAGGTGATTAATGGTTTTGTCATAGACTTTATATCCATGTTTTGTTTCATTGAGCATTTTACTTAATGGTATAAGTGCGATGCAGAATAAAAGCGGTGATAAAGAGTCACCCTGAAAAATTCCACAATTAATATTAACTTCTCCAGCTTCCAGTGATTTTGTTTCACTATTCAAAAGGAGTGTCGTTTTCCATGTCTTCATTGTGAATGACAAAAACCTCCTGACAACGGGGGATATTTTGAAAATCTCTAAACATTTTTCAATCCAACTGTGTGGCAAACTATCGAATGCTTTTTTATAATCTATCCAAGCAATCGATAGATTTTTGTGTCTATTATGACAATCTTCCAGTATCATTTTGTTAACCAGAAGCTGATCCTTACAGCCATATGAGCCTCGTTTACACCCTTTCTGCTCAATGGGAAATAGGTCATTTGTTATCAGGTGGTCATATGTGTATTCAGTTAGGACTGATGTTAAAATTTTATACATTGTGGTCAAGCAAGTTATCGGTCTGTAATTTTTGGGATTGTTTGTCTCATCATTCTTCGGAAGCAGGAATGTAATGCCGTTAACTAGCCATGATGGTATCTTTTCTGGCTCCGTAACTATTTCATTGTAAAGTTGGGCTAACAGCTCATGAGACTCTGTGAAGGCATTTATCCAAAAGTTTTGTATTTTTGTCTTTTCCTGGAGATTTCCATTTGCTGGTTTTTCTTAGAGCCAAGCGCAACTGTTCAACTGTTATATTTTCCCATATTTGTTCCTCAAGGTGAGCTGTATCTTTCATTTGTCTGTCTATCCATGGGGCATGTATGTTATGAACTTTTTCTTCGGCCCAGATCTTTTCCCAGAATTCTTGCACTTCCTCCTTGGGTGGTATTGATTTAGCAGTTATTGTTGACTTACCAATTTTTCTGTAGAAGTTTCTTTGGTTGTTTTTGAACATATTATTGTCCTTATAGAATCTAGATCGTTTTTCAAAGCGCCTTATACGAGCAGCTTTGGCCGACACTTTTTGCTTAATTATTTCTATCAGCATGTCTATGTCACATGTTGATTTTATACTGTACTTTTTTTTCAATTTTCTAAGTTTAGTTTGTTTAACATGTTCACCTACTTTATAGTTTGTTAAAATTTCTATGTCAGATCGGAGAAGGTTTATTTGGCGATTGATGTTCTCTTGCCAAGTAGATTTCTTGTGGGAATTCCTTTGTTTTTTCATCTTCACTCCACATAAGTGAGTGGTGACTTTAGCCGATGCATAATAGAGATGATTTAAATCAGTAATGTTTAGTTTGTTTGTGATGATAATGTTTTTGAGAATTATGTTAGTCTTGTGTATTATCTTTTGGTTCTGTTTGAAGTTCTGGATCTTAGGGAGGGTGTCTCGTTGCCCCATGTCAGATTCTTTCATTTTCATCCATTCGATCATAATTTCATCCTTCAAGTTGGCAAGTTAATTCTCATTCATTTCTTTATCATTTACGATCTCATTATTTTCATTTGGAGTTTCATCCTGAGCATGAACTCCCTCCACTTTTTCGATCCTTTCTTTAATTTGTTCTGTTGCCAGTGATTCCGCCCCAACCCTGGGGTTCGAAGTGTTACAGTTTACCTCGTTTTCACTGACACATGTTTCATTTTCCCTTCGCTGACTTTGTGCTAATAGCTTGATCTGATCAATTTCCATATCAGTTAGTAACTTTTTTCTTACAATATTTCTTCGTATATTGGCTAGTTTGTTACTGTCAATATAGCCTCTGTTTTCGGGATGTTTCTTTTTCCAGTTGATATATGTCTGTTCTGTATTCGATGTATTTGATGGGTAGTACATGGCAGTGTAGAAAGCCTCAAGGACTTCTTTATTATCTTCCCTTTACCATTTTTCTCTCTTTTTCTTTGGATTTCTTGGTGGTGAGCATGGAGGGCCAACAGTAGGAGTATTCCGGTTATGGGAGGTCTCCAGCTCCGAAGTGATTATTATTATTATTATTATTATTATTATTGTTGTTATTCCCTGAATCTCAGTCATTGATGTTGGTTAATTGGAAAGTCCGTTGGATTGAATATCAAGCCACTACCTGCAGCCTCAGATATTCAGGACGTATCGGAGGGTTCTTGCTGTTCCAAGCAAGCATGCCTTTTGAAGCGTTCCAAAAAGCGTGAAGGGGCCGATTTTCTTTAACCATCCCTGGAAACTTTTGGAGATAGTCCCCAGTGCGCCTATGACAATCGGGATCACTTTGACTTCATGGCAGTTCCAAATCCTTTTCACCTCCCACTTTAGGTCCTGGTATCGGTTAATTTTCTCCCTCTCCTTCTCTTGCACTCTCGTGTCGAACGGGCAGGCCACATCCACAATCAGGCACGATCTTTTTTCTTTGTCCACAACCACCAGGTCAGGTCTATTGTGTTCCAGTTTTTTGTCCGTCTGTATCCTAAAATCCCACAGCACCTTCACCTGATTGTTCTCCATCACCGCCTCTGGCCTATGCTCATACCATTTCTCAGAATGTGGTAGATTGTTTACTTTGCACAGGTGCCAGTGGATCACCCTGCCCATCACATCGTGTCTCCAGCCCTTATAGTGGGTCTGGGCTAGGTGTTTACACTCGGACACAATGTGAGCCACAGTCTCCTCTCTCTCTCCACAGATCCTGCACAGTGGGCTAGCCTCGTCCTTGTAGATATGGTGCTTCAACCACTTCGTTTTGAGGGCCTGCTCCTGCGCAGCCATTAGCATTCCTTCTGTAGCCTTTTTGAGGTCTCCTCTTCTCAACCAGTTCCATGTCTGTGGATCTCTAAATTCAGTTTTCTCAAAGAAGGTACTATGAAGGGGTTTTCCCTTAAGGCTGCTCTTCCTCCTTGATGTTATTTCTTCCCTGGACATCCCCTGGCCTACTGTCCCCTCCTTCAGTACAGTTCTGAGCATTGGCTCCTTACTATAGGTCACGTATTTGTATAGGTTGTTTTTCTCCATCCGAACACAGTCCTCTATGCTGATAAGACCTCTTCCACCCTCAGATCTCCTTAGGTAGAGTCTATCGACATCACTCCTCTTGTGGAACATGTTGTAGATAGTCAATAGCTTCCTAGTCTTCCTATCCATTTCTTTCTGTTCAGCAACATTCCATCTCAGAATTCCCGCACTGTACCTAATAATAGACACAGCTCGGGAATTTACTGCGCTTATGGCATTTCTGCTGTTCAGATGTGACTTCAATACGCTCCTTACTCTCCGAATGTATTCAGTTCTTAACAATTCCTTCATTTTTTTGTTCTTTATGCCATCAGCCTCCAGAACGCCCAAATACTTGTATCCTTCCTCAGAGTCAATTTCCTTTATCATCTCACCTGTTGGTATCTGGATCCCGTTACTTCTGCTCAACCTACCCCTCTTCATCACAATGACTCCACATTTACCAATACCAAACTGCATACATATATCACTGCTGAAAATACGGACAGTGTCAACAAGCACATCCAACTCCTTCTCACTTTTCCCGAAGAGCTTAAGATCGTCCATGAAGAGGAGGTGATTGATGGTAAGCTCTCCCCTTCCCAACTTGTATCCTGCTCTCACTTTTCGCAGCATAATGGTCAAGGGCATCAGGGCAAGGACAAACAACAGAGGGGACAGGCTATCTCCCTGGAAGATACCTCTCTTGATCTTCACGCTTCCCAAGGATACTCCAGTTGATGTCAACTCTGTCTCCCAGGACCCCATACTCCTGCCTAGCAACTGTCTGATGTTATCTGCCACCCTGAAGATCTCCAGGCTTTTGGTGATCCAGGAATGAGGCACCATGTCAAATGCCTTTCTGTAGTCTATCCATCCCATGGCAAGATCAGTGTGTCTCCTCCTGCAATTCCCCATTACCATCTTATCAATAAGCAACTGGTCCTTTGTACCACATGACTTCTTTCGGCATCCTTTCTGTTCGTCCGGTAACAAGTTGTTTGTGTGGAGGTGATGGTAGATTTCCTCAGACACAATGCTCGTCAACAGTTTCCACATTACGGGCAGACATGTGATAGGTCTATAGTTGGTAGCATCATTACCCTTGATTCGGTCTTTCATTATCAGAACTATGGTACCTTTTGTCAACCACTCTGGCACCTCACCCGACACCAAGCAGTCATTGAACATGGCCGTCAGCTTCGGGTGGAGGGATGTTAGATGTTTAATCCAATACCCCTGCACACCATCTGGGCCTGGTGATTTCCAGTTGGTTAGTTTTTTGGCTTGCCCCTTAAGAGTTTCAACTGTGATACTCAAATCAGTCTGTTGCTGTGCCTGCTCACCGATCTCCCTCTGTACTGTCTCAATCCACCCTGCCTGGGCATTGTGTCTAACATCCTGCTCCCATATTCCTCTCCAGAATGTTTTAGTTTGCTCCGCCCCAGGGATCAAGTCGTTGCCTCTTTCTTTGCCCTCAAGCTGTCCAAACAGCATCTTCTGGTTGTTGTCGAACATGCGGTTCTGTTTATACTGACTGACTCTGTTCTCGTATCGCCTGATTTTTGCACTCTTTGCTACAATGCGTTGCTTCAATTCCTCTATGATAATATTTAGCTTTTTACTCCTAGTTTTGTATTTTATTTCCAGTCTATTTTTAGTGCCTATGTTTTTTAGTGTCCCATTCAGTAGTGACTCAAGCTTTCCTATGTCATTTCTCATTTCCCCGATTTGCCCACTCAGTCGCTTCTTCCACCACGGCTCTGCTCTTTCTTGTCTGTTGTTTCCTCTCGCTTTTATACCAAGTAGTTTCCTCACCGTATTTGCTGTTGCTCTGAGGATATTGTTGCACTGGTGAAGGCTCCTCGCCTCAAGGTATGGGATGACTTTGTTTACCTTAGCTGTTGTTTCTTTTAACTTTTTCCTGTCTACAAATCTTAGGTTCATAGGTCTCCCACTTTCATTGTTCAATTCATCTACCACTAAATTTAGGATGTCAACCGAATCTTGTCCTAGCCCGTCAGCATTCATCTCCTCAGTGGCCGCATCTCTGTTCCAGGTATTATTTATCTCAGTACTCAGATCATTGTCTGCTTCGGGTGGTTCCTCCGTTCTCAGGACCTCCTCACCATCATTTCCCACCGGCTCGCTTGTCTGGCATACTACACCCGCCATCTCCAAGCCATTCTCTCTGCTCAGTTCCTCCAGTTCCAGCTCGCTTATCCACCCATTAGTTCTTATTACCCGAGCCTGCCCGGCCAATTTTTGTTCATCTAATTTAAATAAACCAATCTCGTTCCAGATGTTATGCATCCGTCTCCTGTAGCCCCTCTCCTTGGGGTTACTTTTCAGGTAGCATTGCATAACAGTTCTATTCAATTCTTTCGTCCAGTTGGTTCTGGCCCCTTTCCTTCTTCTCCTTCCTCCAACATCAGCAGTATTTGGTTGACAGTCAGGTTCCTGCTGCTGAGCCAGGGGGCACCTGTTGGGTGAGAGTCTGTCACATGACGTTCTAGTCTTCATTTCACCGTTATTCGAACTGTTTATGTTCGATATTTAAACACTCTTATCGAGGATTGGCGAATGTATGTTTACATAGCCATCTGTGGATCCGCCATCCCACTTGGCCCTTGTGTGGCATTATCACCACGCTGTATACGAACACACATAAACAAACAAACACACAGGCAGAAAGGGCCCCCAAAATGAATAAGCATATGTTTCATTGTAATGTAGTGTTCGAATGTCTGACTTAGTTTTAGTTTTTTAAGTTTTACTTTTTCCCCCCTCTTCTCTGTCCGTCCGCCTGCTTCTCTCTTCATTCTTATTTTCTTTACGTTTTTGGGGTTTCTTTTTTTTGTTTTTGTTTTTCTCTGTTTGTTTTTCTCGTTTTTTGCTGTTGTTGCTGTGCTGCTTTGGTTTTGTTGTTTGTTTTTTCTTTTTTCTTTTGGGTCTATCTATATATTTTGATGCCTTCCTCTTTGTTAGTAGTAGGAATTCTATAATGTGGAAGTAGCAGCCAGCAGGGAAGTGGGAGACTGGCGGCGCCAGCGATACTGAGACAGTGGTGGTGGTGATGTCGATACCGAGGCAGCGGTGGCGTTGATGTGACCGTATTACTGTAGTGATGGTGCTGTAGCGGAGTCAAGGGGTGGCGGCGCCGGTGATGGGATAGTGGTGGCAATGATGGCCGTAGTGAGCGGTGGCGGTGAAGGTGAAAATGTGTCGTTATCTGGCTGTTGTGTTTAGTGTACACAGATGATGGGGTGGGTGGTGTATCTAGTTTCTGGTGTTGGTGAGTTTAGCTGTCCTATATAGTGTAGCCAGAGGAGAGGAGGGGAGGGGTTCTTCTTCCATTTATAGCCATTTTATTTTTTGGATATACAGTGTACAATACAAAGTTGAATATTTGAATATTTGAGCCTTATAACAATATATTTTGGGTCCGAATTTTTTTGGGGCTCAAGCCGGGTGCTTTACGTAGCATTTGTACTAAGAGTTGTTATTTCACAAATGGTTTAAATATGTTAAAAATTCAAAACTTACGGGAGCGATTTCATGACCTCCGTCACCTCGTGCGTCTTCTTCCCTTATTATTATTATTATTATTATTATTTGCATTTATCTTGCTTTATGTTTATACGAGTTATCACCAAGTCACAACCAGTGACCTCAAGAGACAACAAGGTCCGCCATGTTCAAGAAAGAACACACATATTCACACATGCATCCTTAGTGTTTAGACTTGTGATGTACTTATATTGACAGGATCTTCCTTAGTATATGGGCAGTTCCCATTAGTACTATCTTTTGTATTTCTCCTATACGCGGGTTTCCTGGGATTTGCGATAAGTAGTCGTTAGACCCCTTAGGTATCATTCCCAGAGCGCCTACAGCCACTGGTATTGTTTTAGTTCTCAATTTCCACATTTTTCCAATTTCTATCTCCAGGTCCTTATACTTGCTCAATTTTTCAAATGTTTTTATAGATACATTCTTGTCTATTGGAACAGACATATCAATTAGCAGGCATACCCTCCTTTGAAAGTCCTTCAATATTATATCAGGTCTATTTGCATCTATTTTTCGGTCTGTTTGGATGCTAAAGTTCCACAAGATTGAGATGTGATCTTTTTCAAGTATGGGAGGTGGTTGATGCTCCCACCAATTCTTTTGATGGGGCAGGTCAAAATGCTTGCACATTATCCAATGTATGTATTGTGCAGCTCTGTCATGCCTGTTTAGGTATTCGGTTGGAGCTATAGGACTGCACATTGAAATTATATGGTCAATGGTCTCTGGTTGTTTTTTGCATACACGGCATAATGGGCTGCACCCATTTTTTATTATGTTGGCTTGGTAATTTTTTGTTGGCAGACACTGATCTTGTGCGGATATAATCAGTCCTTCAGTCTCCGATTTCAGTCCAGAGGATGCCAACCACTGATGGGTTAAAGTTTTGTCAACATCAGGATTGTTAGCTCGCTCTGGGTATTTTCCATACAGAGGCTTTTCTTGCCATTTCTTAGCCAGTTTCTGTAGCAGTTCTTTCTTTGCAGTTACTTTTACCTGCTTTGCTTTTTCTGTGTTTTCCATTTCAGCAGTAAATGGGACTTCTGAAATTTGTAGTCCATTACTGTATCTTTGTGCATCTTTTGTAATGGAATATGATCTTTTGGTGCTTTCGTGTTTCAAAACGAGTTTGATCATCCAATCATGTGATTCCCTTAGATATGTGGATAATCCAATTGTTGCAGTTTTCAACGCAATGTCTAACTGGATTAACCCACGTCCTCCTTCTTTCCTAGGGAGATATATTCTATCTATGTCTGCCTTAGGGTGATGCATTCTGTGCATGGTTAAGAATTTTCGGATTTTTGTATCGAGCCTACGGATCTCTGTGCTTGACCAGTTGATGACATTGTAACTGTAGGTTACTACTGGTATGGCAAGCGTGTTTATGGCATCGATCCTATTCCTTGCATTCAATTCCGTTCTTAAGATTGCTCTGACTCTGCGGTAACATTCCTTCCTTATCCTTTCCCTCATTGTCGAGTGCTTGATTCCGTCTCCTTCACAAACACCTAGATATTTGTAAGTTTGTTCTTGATCAAGCTCTCTTATCACGTTCCCCCGATCAAGATTAATGTCTGAACTCTTCAGCAGCTTTCCTCTGGTGAACGTTGCTTTGGCGCATTTATCCAGTCCAAACTCCATTTTAATGTCATCACTGAACTGCTTCACAGTGGATAATAGCCCTTGCAATTGTTCATCATTTTTTGCAAAAAGTTTCAGGTCATCCATGTAGAACAGGTGATTAATGGTTTTGTCATAGACTCTATATCCATGTTTTGTTTCATTGAGCATTTTACTTAATGGTATAAGTGCGATGCAGAATAAAAGCGGTGATAAAGAGTCACCCTGAAAAATTCCACAATTAATGTTAACTTCTCCAGCTTCCAGTGATTTTGTTTCACTATTCAAAAGGAGTGTCGTTCTCCATGCCCTCATACTGAATGACAAAAACCTCCTGATAACGGGGGATATTTTGAAAATCTCTAAACATTTTTCAATCCAACTGTGTGGCAAACTATCAAATGCTTTTTTATAATCTATCCAAGCAATCGATAGATTTTTGTGTCTATTATGACAATCTTCCAGTATCATTTTGTTAACCAGAAGCTGATCCTTACAGCCATATGAGCCTCGTTTACACCCTTTCTGCTCAATGGGAAATAGGTCATTTGTTATCAGGTGGACATATGTGTATTCAGTTAGGACTGATGTTAAAATTTTATACATTGTGGTCAAGCAGGTTATCGGTCTGTAATTTTGGGGATTGTTTGTCTCATCATTCTTCGGTAGCAGGAATGTAATGCCGTTAACTAGCCATGATGGTATCTTTTCTGGCTCCTTAATTATTTCATTGTAAAGTTGGGCTAACAGCTCATGAGACTCTGTGAAGGCATTTATCCAAAAGTTTTGTATTTTGTCTTTTCCTGGGGATTTCCATTTGCTGGTTTTTCTTAGAGCCAAGCGCAGCTGTTCAACTGTTATATTTTCCCATGTTTGTTCTTCAAGGTGAGCTGTTTCTTTCATTTGTCTGTCTATCCATGGGGCATGTATGTTATGAACTTTTTCTTCGGCCCAGATCTTTTCCCAGAATTCTTGCACTTCCTCCTTGGGTGGTATTGATTTAGCAGTTATTGTTGACTTACCAATTTTTCTGTAGAAGTTTCTTTGGTTGTTTTTGAACATATTATTGTCCTTATAGAATCTAGATCGTTTTTCAAAGCGCCTTATACGAGCAGCTTTGGCCGACACTTTTTGCTTGATTGTTTCTATCAGCATGTCTATGTCACATGTTGATCTTATACTGTACTTTTTTTTCAATTTTCTAAGTTTAGTTTGTTTAACATGTTCACCTACTTTATAGTTTGTTAAAATTTCTATGTCAGATCGGAGAAGGTTTATTTGGCGATTGATGTTATCTTGCCAAGTAGATTTCTTGTGGGAATTCCTTTGTTTTTTCATCTTCACTCCACATAAGTGAGTGGTGACTTTAGCCGATGCATAATAGAGATGATTTAAGTCAGTAATGCTTAGTTTGTTTGTGATGATAATGTTTTTGAGAATTATGTTAGTCTTGTGTATTATTATTATTATTGTTATTGTTATTCCTTGAATCTCAGTCATTGATGTTGGTTAACTGGAAAGTCCGTTGGATTGAATATCAAGCCACTACCTGCAGCCTCAGATATTCAGGACGTATCGGAGGGTTCTTGCTGTTCCAAGCAAGCATGCCTTTTGAAGCGTTCCAAAAAGCGTGAAGGGGCCGATTTTCTTTAACCATCCCTGGAAACCTTTGGAGATAGTCCCCAGTGCGCCTATGACAATCGGGATCACTTTGACTTCATGGCAGTTCCAAATCCTTTTCACCTCCCACTTTAGGTCCTGGTATCGGTTAATTTTCTCCCTCTCCTTCTCTTGCACTCTCGTGTCGAACGGGCAGGCCACATCCACAATCAGGCACGATCTTTTTTCTTTGTCCACAACCACCAGGTCAGGTCTATTGTGTTCCAGTTTTTTGTCCGTCTGTATCCTAAAATCCCACAGCACCTTCACCTGACTGTTCTCCATCACCGCCTCTGGCCTATGCTCATACCATTTCTCAGAATGTGGTAGATTGTTTACTTTGCACAGGTGCCAGTGGATCACCCTGCCCATCACATCGTGTCTCCAGCCCTTATAGTGGGTCTGGGCTAGGTGTTTACACTCGGACACAATGTGAGCCACAGTCTCCTCTCTCTCTCCACAGATCCTGCACAGTGGGCTAGCCTCCTCCTTGTAGATATGGTGCTTCAACCACTTCGTTTTGAGGGCCTGCTCCTGCGCAGCCATTAGCATTCCTTCTGTAGCCTTTTTGAGGTCTCCTCTTCTCAACCAGTTCCATGTCTGTGGATCTCTAAATTCAGTTTTCTCAAAGAAGGTACTATGTGGGGATTTTCCCTTAAGGCTGCTCTTCCTCCTTGATGTTATTTCCTCCTTGGACATCCCCTGGCCTACTGTCCCCTCCTTCAGTACAGTTCTGAGCATTGGCTCCTTACTATAGGTCACGTATTTGTATAGGTTGTTTTTCTCCATCTGAACACAGTCCTCTATGCTGATAAGACCTCTTCCACCCTCAGATCTCCTTAGGTAGAGTCTATCGACATCACTCCTCTTGTGGAACATGTTGTAGATAGTCAATAGCTTCCTAGTCTTCCTATCCATTTCTTTTTGTTCAGCAACATTCCATCTCAGAATTCCCGCACTGTACCTAATAATAGACACAGCTCGGGAATTTACTGCGCTTATGGCATTTCTGCTGTTCAGATGTGACTTCAATACGCTCCTTACTCTCCGAATGTATTCAGTTCTTAACAATTCCTTCATTTTTTTGTTCTTTATGCCATCAGCCTCCAGAACGCCCAAATACTTGTATCCTTCCTCAGAGTCAATTTCCTTTATCATCTCACCTGTTGGTATCTGGATCCCGTTACTTCTGCTCAACCTACCCCTCTTCATCACAATGATTCCACATTTACCAATACCAAACTGCATACATATATCACTGCTGAAAATACGGACAGTGTCAACAATTATCATTATTTTTATTATTATTATTATTATTATTATTATTATTATTATTATTATTATTATTATTATTATTATTATTATTATTATTTTTCTTTGAGTCTCAGTCATTGGTGTTAGTTAACTGGAAAGTTTGTTGAAATGAATATCAAGCCACTACCTGCAGCCTCAGATATTCAGGACGTATCGGAGGGTTCTTGCTGTTCCCAGCAAGCATGCCTTTTGAAGCGTTCCAAAAAGCGTGAAGAGCCCAATTTTCTTTAACCATCCCTGGAAACCTTTTGAGATAGTCCCTAGTGCGCCTATGACAATCGGGATCACTTTGACTTCTTGGAAGTTCCAAATCGTTTTTACCTCCCACTCTAAGTCCTGGTATCGGTTAATTTTCTCCCTCTCCTTCTCTTGCACTCTCGTGTCGAATGGGCAAGCAACATCCACAATCAGGCACGATCTTTTTTCTTTGTCCACAACCACCAGGTCAGGTCTATTGTGTTCCAGTTTCTTGTCCGTCTGTATCCTAAAACCGCACAGCACCTTCACCTGATCGTTTTCTATCACCGACTCTTGCTTATGCTCATACCACTTCTCAGAATGTGGTAAATTGTTTACCTTGCATAGGTGCCAGTGGATCACCCTGCCCATCACATCATGTCTCCAGCCCTTATAGTGAGTCTGGGCTAGATGTTTACACTCGGATACAATGTGAGCCACAGTCTCCTCTCTCCACAGATCCTGCACAGTGGGCTAGCCTCCTCCTTGTAAATATGGTGTTTCAACCACTTCGTTTTGAGGGCCTTCTCCTGCGCAGCCATTAACATTCCTTCTGTAGCCTTTTTAAGGTGTCCTCTTTTCAACCAGTTCCATGTCTGTGGATCTCTAAATTCAGTTTTCTCAAAGAAGGTACTATGAAGGGATTTTTCCTGAAGGCTGCTCTTTCTCCTTGGACATCCCCTGGTCTATTGTCCCCTCCTTCAGTACAGTTCTGAGCATTGGCTCCTTACTCTCAGTCACGTATTTGTGTAGGTTGTTTTTCTCCATCTGAACACAGTCCTCTATGCTGATAAGACCCCTTCCACCTTCAGATCTCCTTAAGTAGAGTCTATCGACATCACTCCTCTTGTGGAACATGTCGTAGATAGTCAATAGCTTCCTAGTCTTCCTATCCATTTCTTTTTGTTCAGCAACATTCCATCTCAGGAAGACACAGCTCGGGAATTTACTGCACTTATGGCATCCCTACTGTTCAGATGTGACTTTAATACGCTCCTTACTCTCCGAATGTATTCAGTTCTTATCAATTCCTTCAATTCTTTGTTCTTGATATCATCAGCCTCCAGAAAACCCAAATACTTGTATCCTTCTTCAGAGTCAATTTCCTTTATCATCTCACCTGTTGGTACCTGGATTCCGTTACTTCTGCTCAACTTACCCCTCTTCATCATAATGACTCCACACTTACTAATACCAAATTGCATACATATATCATTGCTGAAAATACGGACAGTGTCAACAGCACATCCAACTCCTCACTCTTCCCGAAGAGCTTAAGATCGTCCATGAAAAGGAGGTGATTGATGGTAAGCCCTCCCTTTCCCAACCTGTATCCTGCTCTCACTTTTCGCAGTACACTGGTCAGGGGCATCAGGGCAAGGACAAACAACAGAGGGGACAGACTATCTCCCTGGAAGATACCTCTCTTGATCTTCACGCTTCCCAAGGATTCTCCAGTTGATGTTAACTCTGTTTCCCCGCACTTCATACTTTTGCCCAACAACTGTCTGATGTTATCTGCCACCCTGAAGATCTCCAGGCTTTTGGTGATCCAAGAATGAGGCACCATGTCAAATGCCTTTTTGTAGTCTATCCATCCCATGGCAAGACCAGTGTGTCTCCTCTTGCAATTCCTCATTACCATCTTATTAATAAGTAACTGGTCCTTTGTACCACGTGACTTCTTTCGGCATCCTTTCTGTTCGTCCGGTAACAAGTTGTTTGTGTGGAGGTGATGGTAGATTTCCTCAGACATAATGCTTGTCAACAGTTTCCACATTACGGACAGACATGTGATAGGTCTATAGTTGGTAACATCATTACCCTTGATTCGGTCTTTCATTATCAGAACTGTGGTACCTTTTGTTAACCACTCTGGTACCTCACCTGACATCAAGCAGTCATTGAACATGGTTGTCAGTTTCGGGTGGAGGGATGTTATATTTTTAATCCAATACCCCTGCACACCATCTGGGCTTGGTGATTTCCAGTTGGTTAGTTTTTTGGCCTGCCCCATAAGAGTTTCAACTGTGATACTCAAATCAGTTTGTTGGTGTGCATGTTCACTAATCTCTTTCTGTACTGTCTCAATCCACACTGCCTGGTCATTATGTTTAACATCCTGCTCCCATATTCCTCTCCAGAATGTTTTAGTTTGTTCCGCATCAGGGATCAAGTCGTTGCCTCTTTTTTCCCTTCAAGCTGTGCAAACAGCATCTTCTGGTTGTTGTCGAACATGCGGTTCTGTCGATACTGACTGACTCTGCTCTCGTATCGCCTAATTTTTGCACTCTTTGCTACAATGCGTTGCTTCAGTTCCCCTATGATAATATTTAGCCTTTTCCTCCTAGTTTTGTACTTTATTTCCAGTGTCTATGTTTTTTAGTGTCTATGTTTTTTAGTGTCCCATTCAGTAGGGACTCAAGCTTTCCAATGTCATTTCTCATTTCCCTGGTTTGACCACTCAGTCGTTTCTTCCACCAAGGCTCTGGTCTTTCTTGTCTGTTGTTTCCTCTCGCTTTTATACCAAGTATTTTCCTCACCGTATTTGCTGTTGCTTTGAGGATATTGTTGCACTGGTGAAGGCTCCTCGCCTCAAGGTATGGGATGACTTTGTTTACCTTAGCTGTTGTTTCTTTTAACTTTTTCCTGTCTACAAATCTTAGATTCATAGGTCTCCCACTATCATTGTTCAATTCATCTACCACTAAGTTTAGGATATCAACCAAATCTTGTCCTAGCCCGTCAGCATTCATCTCCCCAGTGGCCGTATCTCTGTTCCAGGTATTATTTATGTCAGCATTCAGATCATTGTCTGCTTCGGGTGGTTCCTCCGTTCTCTCGACCTCTTCACCTTCATTTCCCACTGACTCGTTTGCCTGGCATACTCTACTCTCCATTTCCAAGCTAATCTCTCTGCTCAGTTCCTCCAGTTCCAGCTCGCTTATCCACCCATTAGTTCTTATTACCCGAGCCTGCCCGGCCAATTTTTGTTCATCTAATTTAAATAGACCAATCTCGTTCCAGATGTTATGCATCCGTTTCCTATAGCCTTTCTCCTTGGGGTTACTCTTCAGGTAACATTGCATAACAGTTCTATTCAATTCTTTCGTCCAGTTGGTTCTGGTCCCTTTCCTTCTTCTTCTTCCTCCGACACCAGCAGTATTTGGTTGACAGCCAGGTCCCTGCTGCTGAGCCAGGGAGCACCTGTTGGGTGAGAGTCATCACATGACATTCTAGTCTCCATTTCACCGTTATTCGAACTGTTTAGGTTTGACATTTAAACACTCTTATCGAGGATTGGCGAATGTATGGTTACATAACCACCGGTGATTTCGTCACTCCCAGTGATTTTTTGTGTGGCATTATAACGCTGTAGACGAACATAAATAAACAAACAAACAAACAGCCCCCCCCCCCCAAAAAAAAATGAATAAGCATAAGTCTCATTGTAATGTAATGTTTGAATGTCTGACTTAGTTTTTCCCCTTCCCTTCTCTGTCCATCTGTTTGTTTTTCTCTTCATTTTTCTTTTCTTTACGTTTTTCGTTGTTGCTGTGCTGCTTTGATTTTGATTTTTGGTTTCCTGATTTTGACCGGGTCATTTCTAATTCAGTCTATTGATATATTTTGATGCCTTCCTCTTTTAGTGGGGACACTACGATGTAGCAGGGGTAGCGGGAGAGAATAGCGGCGGTAGTGATAATGAGGCAGTGGTGGTGGTGGTGGCGGTGCTGTGCTAGCAGCAACTAGCAGGAGGTAGTGGGAGAGAATAGCGGCGGTAGCGATAATGAGGCAGTGGTGGTGGTGATGTAATCGTAGTACTGTAGTGGTGGTGTTGAAGTTGGAGTAGAAATAGCGGTTGAGTCGACTTGACCAGAGTTTTCATCGTGGTAGTGGTGGTGGTGTTGGTGGTGAAATTATCTTTAGTTACTTAGTCATTTTGCCATTTTCCTCCTTTTCGACTATAACATTCCTGATCCAAAATTAAATATTAATCTTGTTTATTAATATTGTCTAGTGATACCGCCACTTCCCCATTTCGTAAGTTAACAGAAGGTAATGGGGGGATAGCAGTGGTAGCAATGAAGGAGTGGTGGCGGCGGTGATGGGATAGTGGTAGTAATGATGGATGGGTGGCGGCGGCGGTGACTGTAGTGATGGCGTTGTCGTTACTGAGTTTTGTTGAATAGACTGTATTTCTGTTTGATCGGTGAATCTATGGGGTTAGTCGTGTATATGTGTTGACATATTTTCCTTAATATTGGAATTAAACATTTTGTTAAAACTTGAGACAATAATAATAGTAATTATTATTATTATGCTGAGATTGGTGGTGGTGGTGGTGGTGAAATTGCCGTTATCTGGCTGTTGTATTTAGTGTACACAGAGGGGTGATGGGGTAGGTGGTGTATCTAGTTTCTGGTGTTGGTGAAATTGCTGTTATTTGGCTGTTCTATATAGTGTAGACAGAGGGAGTTTTCTTCCATTTATAAACATTTTCTTTTTTGAATATAAAATGTATAATACAAAATTGAATATTTGAGCGATATAACAATATATTATGGATCCGAATTTTTCTGAGACTGAAGTCGGATGCTTTATGTATCATTTGTACTAAGAATTGTTATTTCACAATTGATTTAAATATGTTAAAAATCAAAACTTACGGGAACGATTTCACGTCCTTCTATCCACCATGTGCGTCGTCTTCCCTATTATTATTATTATTATTATTATTATTATTATTATTATTATTATTATTATTATTATTATTATTATTATTATTATTATTATTATTATTATTATTATTATTATTATTATTATTCCTTGAATCTCAGTAATTGATGTTGGTTAACTGGAAAGTCCGTTGGAATGAATATCAAGCCACTACCTGCAGCCTCAGATATTCAGGACGTATCGGAGGGTTCTTGCTGTTCCCAGCAAGCATGCCTTTTGAAGCGTTCCAAAAAGCGTGAAGGGGCCGATTTTCTTTAACCATCCCTGGAAACTTTTGGAGATAGTCCCCAGTGCGCCTATGACAATCGGGATCACTTTGACTTCTTGGCAGTTCCAAATCCTTTTTACCTCCCACTTTAAGTCCTGGTATCGGTTAATTTTCTCCCTCTCCTTCTCTTGCACTCTCGTGTCGAATGGGCAGGCCACATCCACAATCAGACACGCTCTTTTTTCTTTGTCCACAACCACCAGGTCAGGTCTATTGTGTTCTAGTTTCTTGTCCGTCTGTATCCTAAAATCCCACAGCACCTTCACCTGATCATTCTCCATCACCGCCTCTGGCCTATGCTCATACCATTTCTCAGAATGTGGTAAATTGTTTACTTTGCACAGGTGCCAGTGGATCACCCTGCCCATCACATCATGTCTCCAGCCCTTATAGTGGGTCTGGGCTAGGTGTTTACACTCGGATACAATGTGAGCCACAGTCTCCTCTCTCTCTCCACAGATCCTGCACAGTGGCCTAGCCTCCTCCTTGTAAATATGGTGCTTCAACCACTTCGTTTTGAGGGCCTGCTCCTGCGCAGCCATTAACATTCCTTCTGTAGCCATTTTTAGGTCTGCTCTTCTCAACCAGTTCCATGTCTGTGGATCTCTAAATTCAGTTTTCTCAAAGAAGGTACTATGAAGGGATTTTCCGTGAAGGCTGCTCTTTCTCCTTGATGTTATTTCCTCCTTGGA
Organism: Eledone cirrhosa; assembly: GCA_964016885.1. NCBI lineage: Eukaryota > Metazoa > Mollusca > Cephalopoda > Octopoda > Eledonidae > Eledone > Eledone cirrhosa. The sequence goes on along the minus strand of OZ024745.1, from coordinate 90,466,666 downwards.
CATCCACTGGCCTACTGTCCCCTCCTTCAGTACAGTTCTGAGCATTGGCTCCTTACTATCAGTCACGTATTTGTATAGGTTGTTTTTCTCCATCTGAACACAGTTCTCTATGCTGATAAGACCTCTTCCACCCTCAGATCTCCTTAGGTAGAGTCTATCGACATCACTCCTCTTGCGGAACATGTCGTAGATAGTCAATAGCTTCCTAGTCTTCCTATCCATTTTTTGTTCAGCAACATTCCATCTCAGAATTCCCGCACTGTACCTAATAATAGACACAGCTCGGGAATTTACTGCGCTTATGGCATTTCTGCTGTTCAGATGTGACTTCAATACGCTCCTTATTCTCCGAATGTATTCATTTCTTAACAATTCCTTCATTTTTTTGTTCTTTATGCCATCACCCTCCAGAACGCCCAAATACTTGTATCCTTCCTCAGAGTTAATTTCCTTTATCATCTCACCTGTTGGTATCTGGATTCCATTACTTCTGCTCAACCTACCCCTCCTCATCACAATGACTCCACACTTACTAATACCAAACTGCATACATATATCACTGCTGAAAATACGGACAGTGTCAACAAGCACATCCAACTCCTTCTCACTTTTCCCGAAGAGCTTAAGATCGTCCATGAAGAGGAGGTGATTGATGGTAAGCTCTCCCTTTCCCAACTTGTATCCTGCTCTCACTTTTCGCAGCACAATGGTCAAGGGCATTATTATTATTATTATTATTATTATTATTATTATTATTATTATTATTATTATTGTTATTGTTATTCCTTGAATCTCAGTCATTGATGTTGGTCAACTGGAAAGTCCGTTGGAATGAATATCAAGCCACTACCTGCAGCCTCAGATATTCAGGACGTATCGGAGGGTTCTTGCTGTTCCAAGCAAGCATGCCTTTTGAAGCGTTCCAAAAAGCGTGACGGGGCCGATTTTCTTTAACCATCCCTGGAAACTTTTGGAGATAGTCCCCAGTGCGCCTATGACAATCGGGATCACTTTGACTTCATGGCAGTTCCAAATCCTTTTCACCTCCAACTTTAGGTCCTGGTATCGGTTAATTTTCTCCCTCTCCTTCTCTTGCAGTCTCGTGTCGAAAGGGTAAGCCACATCCACAATCAGACACGATCTTTTTTCTTTGTCCACAACCACCAGGTCAGGTCTATTGTGTTCCAGTTTTTTGTCCGTCTGTATCCTAAAATCCCACAGCACCTTCACCTGATTGTTCTCCATCACCGCCTCTGGCCTATGCTCATACCATTTCTCAGAGTGTGGTAAATTGTTTACTTTGCACAGGTGCCAGTGGATCACCCTGCCCATCACATCGTGTCTCCAGCCCTTATAGTGGGTCTAGGCTAGGTGTTTACACTCGGACACAATGTGAGCCACAGTCTCCTCTCTCTCTCCACAGATCCTGCACAGTGGGCTAGCCTCCTCCTTGTAAATATGGTGCTTCAACCACTTCGTTTTGAGGGCCTGCTCCTGCGCAGCCATTAGCATTCCTTCTGTAGCCTTTTTGAGGTCTCCTCTTCTCAACCAGTTCCATGTCTGTGGATCTCTAAATTCAGTTTTCTCAAAGAAGGTACTATGAAGGGGTTTTCCCTTAAGGCTGCTCTTCCTCCTTGATGTTATTTCCACCTTGGACATCCCCTGGCCTACTGTCCCCTCCGTCAGTACAGTTCTGAGCATTGGCTCCTTACTATAGGTCACGTATTTGTATAGGTTGTTTTTCTCCATCTGAACACAGTCCTCTATGCTGATAAGACCTCTTCCACCCTCAGATCTCCTTAGGTAGAGTCTATCGACATCACTCCTCTTGTGGAACATGTTGTAGATAGTCAATAGCTTCCTAGTCTTCCTATCCATTTCTTTTTGTTCAGCAACATTCCATCTCAGAATTCCCGCACTGTACCTAATAATAGACACAGCTCGGGAATTTACTGCGCTTATGGCATTTCTGCTGTTCAGATGTGACTTCAATACGCTCCTTACTCTCGGAATGTATTCAGTTCTTAACAATTCCTTCATTTTTTTGTTCTTTATGCCATCAGCCTCCAGAACGCCCAAATATTTGTATCCTTCCTCAGAGTCAATTTCCTTTATCATCTCACCTGTTGGTATCTGGATCCCGCTACTTCTGCTCAACCTACCCCTCTTCATCACAATCACTCCACATTTACTAATACCAAACTGCATAAATATATCACTGCTGAAAATACGGACCGTGTCAACAAGCACATCCAACTCCTTCTCACTTTTCCCGAAGAGCTTAAGATCGTCCATGAAGAGGAGGTGATTGATGGTAAGCTCTCCCTTTCCCAACTTGTATCCTGCTCTCACTTTTCGCAGCATAATGGTCAAGGGCATCAGGGCAAGGACAAACAACAGAGGGGACAGGCTATCTCCCTGGAAGATACCTCTCTTGATCCTCACGCTTCCCAAGGATACTCCAGTTGATGTCAACTCTGTCTCCCAGGACCCCATACTCCTGCCCAGCAACTGTCTGATGTTATCTGCCACCCTGAAGATCTCCAGGCTTTTGGTGATCCAAGAATGAGGCACCATGTCAAATGCCTTTCTGTAGTCTATCCATCCCATGGCAAGATCAGTGTGTCTCCTCCTGCAATTCCCCATCACCATCTTATCAATAAGTAACTGGTCCTTTGTACCACGTGACTTCTTTCGGCATCCTTTCTGTTCGTCCGGTAACAAGTTGTTTGTGTGGAGGTGATGGTAGATTTCCTCAGACACAATGCTCGTCAACAGTTTCCACATTACGGACAGACATGTGATAGGTCTATAGTTGGTAACATCATTACCCTTGATTCGGTCTTTCATTATCAGAACTGTGGTACCTTTTGTCAACCACTCTGGCACCTCACCCGACACCAAGCAGTCATTGAACATGGCCGTCAGCTTCGGGTGGAGGGATGTTAAATTTTTAATCCAATACCCCTGCACACCATCTGGGCCTGGTGATTTCCAGTTGGTTAGTTTTTTGGCCTGCCCCTTAAGAGTTTCAACTGTGATACTCAAATCAGTTTGTTGGTGTGCCTGCTCACCGATCTCCCTCTGTACTGTCTCAATCCACCCTGCCTGGACATTATGTCTAACATCCTGCTCCCATATTCCTCTCCAGAATGTTTTAGTTTGCTCCGCCCCAGGGATCAAGTCGTTGCCTCTTTCTTTCCCCTCAAGCTGTCCAAACAGCATCTTCTGGTTGTTGTCGAACATGCGGTTCTGTTTATACTGACTGACTCTGTTCTCGTATCGCCTGATTTTTGCACTCTTTGCTACAATGCGTTGCTTCAGTTCCTCTATGATAATATTTAGCTTTTTCCTCCTAGTTTTGTACTTTATTTCCAGTCTATTTTTAGTGCCTATGTTTTTTAGTGTCCCATTCAGTAGTGACTCAAGCTTTCCTATGTCATTTCTCATTTCCCCGATTTGCCCACTCAGTCGTTTCTTCCACCACGGCTCTGCTCTTTCTTGTCTGTTGATTCCTATCGCTTTTATACCAAGTAGTTTCCTCACCGTATTTGCTGTTGCTTTGAGAATATTGTTGCACTGGTGAAGGCTCCTCGCCTCAAGGTATGGGATGACTTTGTTTACCTTAGCTGTTGTTTCTTTTAACTTTTTCCTGTCTACAAATCTTAGGTTCATAGGTCTCCCACTATCATTGTTCAATTCATCTACCACTAAATTTAGGATGTAAACCGAATCTTGTCCTAGCCCGTCAGCATTCATCTCCTCAGTGGCCGTATCTCTGTTCCAGGTATTATTTATCTCAGTATTCAGATCATTGTCTGCTTCGGGTGGTTCCTCCGTTCTCAGGACCTCTTCACCTTCATTTCCCACTGGCTCGCTTGTCTGGCATACTACACCCGCCATCTCCAAGCCATTCTCTCTGCTCAGTTCCTCCAGTTCCAGCTCGCTTATCCACCCATTAGTTCTTATTACCCGAGCCTGCCCGGCCAATTTTTGTTCATCTAATTTAAATAGACCAATCTCGTTCCAGATGTTATGCATCCGTCTCCTGTAGCCTTTCTCCTTGGGGTTACTTTTCAGGTAACATTGCATAACAGTTCTATTCAATTCTTTAGTCCAGTTGGTTCTGGCCCCTTTCCTTCTTCTTCTTCCTCCAACATCAGCAGTATTTGGTTGACAGTCAGGTTCCTGCTGCTGAGCCAGTGGGCACCTGTTGGGTGAGAGTCTATCACATGACGTTCTAGTCTCCATTTCACCGTTATTCGAACTGTTTATGTTCGATATTTAAACACTCTTATCGAGGATTGGCGAATGTATGGTTACATAGCCATCTGTGAATTCGCCGTTCCACTTGGCCCTTGTGTGGCATTATCACCACGCTGTATACGAACACACATAAACAAACAAACACACAGGCAGAAAGGGCCCCCAAAATGAATAAGCATATGTTTCATTGTAATGTAGTGTTCGAATGTCTGACTTAGTTTTGTTTTTTTTAGTTTTAGTTTTTCCCCCCTCTTCTCTGTCCGTCCGCCTGCTTCTCTCTTCATTCTTATTTTCTTTACGTTTTTTGTTTTTGTTTTTCTCTGTTTGTTTTTCTCGTTTTTTGCTTTTATTATTATTATTATTATTATTGTTGTTATTCCTTGAATCTCAGTCATTGATGTTGGTTAACTGGAAAGTCCGTTGGATTGAATATCAAGCCACTACCTGCAGCCTCAGATATTCAGGACGTATCGGAGGGTTCTTGCTGTTCCAAGCAAGCATGCCTTTTGAAGCGTTCCAAAAAGCGTGAAGGGGCCGATTTTCTTTAACCATCCCTGGAAACTTTTGGAGATAGTCCCCAGTGCGCCTATGACAATCGGGATCACTTTGACTTCATGGCAGTTCCAAATCCTTTTCACCTCCCACTTTAGGTCCTGGTATCGGTTAATTTTCTCCCTCTCCTTCTCTTGCACTCTCGTGTCGAACGGGCAGGCCACATCCACAATAAGACACGATCTTTTTTCTTTGTCCACAACCACCAGGTCAGGTCTATTGTGTTCCAGTTTTTTTGTCCGTCTGTATCCTAAAATCCCACAGCACCTTCACCTGATTGTTCTCCATCACTGCCTCTGGCCTATGCTCATACCATTTCTCAGAATGTGGTAAATTGTTTACTTTGCACAGGTGCCAGTGGATCACCCTGCCCATCACATCGTGTCTCCAGCCCTTATAGTGGGTCTGGGCTAGGTGTTTACACTCGGACACAATGTGAGCCACAGTCTCCTTTATTATTATTATTATTATTATTATTATTATTATTATTATTATTATTATTATTATTAATGCACTGGGTAATTGCTGGCCTTGTGCCTAAAGTAGAAACAATTATTATTATTATTATTATTCTCTACATTCCTTACATTAAACTAAAACTATGTTGACAATCTTTTAATAATGTCTTCCTTGTGAAATTTGTGGTCTTGTTTTGCTTAACTAATGAATATATATATATATATATGGTTGTGCGGATGATTGTTTAACCATCGTCTCAGTGTGTTTGGCCTTTAATGTATGTTGTAGCTCTGGTTCATCTGAATCATTGAGCGCTTGCCACACATCTCGGAAGTTGTTTCTCGTAAATCCCAAGCCGATATACGATTCTCGCTAATTTATATTTGTATTAATCTCCAGAGTCTAGCTATTGACCAGTTAATTTTCTTGATTTTTTTTAGTTGATTCTATTGACTGATGAATAGCTTATGTTAACTTATAACCATTCTGTTGAGAGCTTAATTCGTTTTGTGATGTTTTGCATTCTTGCAATAATATACACATACTGAATTCATCCGCCTAAAATAAGGGTTGCCTCCCTTGCCGAGCCCCACGTGGGGTCGGTAACGGTCATTCCATAAATTAGCACTCGAACTAAAACTTGTTGAAAAAGTGGCTTCCTTGTTCAATCATCCTACCAGAAGCCTAACATTATTTGTCTAAGCGGACAGTACTTGATTTAGGAGTCGCAGAAACCCAAATGCTGGATTTTACCAACCATCCAGGGGTCCGCGTAAATTTTCAATCACACATATTTTTTTATTTGTTTGACCCGAATTACTTAGTCGTTTTTATGGTTGTGCGGATGATTGTTTAACCATCGTCTCAGTGTGTTTGGCCTTTAACGTATGTTGTAGCTCTGGTTCATCTGAATCATTGAGCGCTTGCCACACATCTCGAAAGTTGTTTTTCGTTAATTCCTAAGCCGATATACGATTCTCGCTAATTTATATTTGAATATCTCTCTCTCTCTCTCTCTCTCTCTCTCTCTCTCTCTCTCTCTCTCTCTCTCTCTCTCTCTCTCTCTCTCTATATATATATATATATATATATATATATATATATATATATATATATATAGGATAACAAGGACAATTGATTATTCCTTCATTGCATTTATTGATAGGTGACGCGCGTTTCGCCACTGATCAGCTCAAGGTTCGATCTATATCGATCCTACCCGACTCAATAATCGGCAGCTCGACGGACTCTCTTAAAATGCTATAAGAAAATGAAATACATGTTATGTGGTAAAGACAGAGTTTCAAGAGTTTGACAAAATGAGTTGTTTTGATTGGTTGGAAAGATCAAGGCGATGTACTGGCCTGTAGTGTATATGGGGGTGGATGTGATGGTGAGATGTTGGTGACGATCGGTGGATGAGATGGGCTGTGGTGTGGTAGTGGTGGGTTGGCTTTGGCGTGTAGAGTATGTGGGGGTGGATATGATGATATGATGGTGGTTATGGTCGCTTAGTGGGATGGGCTGTTGTATGAGGTTACTGAATTGTCAGTAGACGGGTTGGCGTGTGTGGGGGTGTGTGGTAGTGGTGTTGTTGTTTATGGTAGTGGCGTTTGTGGTGGTGTGGTGGATGTATTGGTGGCGTCAGGTCCTTACATAGATACATAGCTAGACGCTCTTCGTCTGAAAAATACGTTGTATATCCGTATACACACACACATGTATATATGTGCACATATATTGTTGTATAAACACACACAACACAAAACACTTACGCACACCCTTGCCCTCACATATCGTCACACGCTCATACACAGCCATATGTATATGTACACACATGTATGTGCATGCGCGCATGCGGACACAAATATGGAGAGTGGGGGAGTATCGGTGGGGGTGGCGATGGACAAAGATGGAGGGAAGGTGTTATACATATATACATACACATACATATACTCATACACACATGTGGATATGGGCACATGCACGCACACGCACGTATACGAAATATACACATACACACTCACACACACGTATACTCACACATATATATACACACACATATACATACACACACACACACACACACACACACACGCACATATACACATACATGCACATATACGAGCTCACGTACACATACACTCAGATTCACCTATATACATATATGTAGACATACACATACACACACACATACATACACATACATACACATATATATATATCATAAATCATGTCTTTAGAATCATCAGATAAAATATATACTATTTCTTCTTCTAATTAGCATAATTAACCATATAAATAATCAATTAGAACAAGCTATAAGAATAAATGCTCTTATGGAGAAATCTCCGACAAATAACCGAACGTAGCCTCTTCGCGGCGGCCTCAATCGAGTATTTATCCAACATTTCGACAGCATGTAGAAACTGACTAAATATACTATCAACCATACACAATTAGGTGTAAAATTAAACTTAGAAGAAATGCGCACATACCGTAATTATATCTCTACCATGGTTTCTTCCTTATTTTTAGACATCCAAATAATAGGAATGTCCTGAGTTAGGATTCATCAGGAGACAAACTCAAAATCAGACATCTAGTTTTTCAATCCGATCCCGCCAAAAATAGATTCAAAAATGGCTAAGAATCGCTATGTGGCTGTGGTCAAGCCAGAAAGAATGTGATTGGTTGCTCGTCTGACGAACGAATGAAGACGTTTCTTTCGTATTCGCCTCATTCGGGAAACCTCTGGTAATGAGGTAATTATATTGTATTGATTTTTATACATTAAATTTTGCTCTGGTACTTACATAGAGCACTCTTCACTTCTATGACGTTTTCTGTTTTCAACGGAAATTTCAATACCTAAATATATATATATAAATATATATATATATATGTGCACATACACATATATATATACATATAAATATGCGTACACGCACGCATATTTATACGCCCGTATATGTAAAAAATACTTACACACAGACACACACACTTGCGTTGGTTGGGGAGTGGAGGTATGTGTTGGTGGTGTTGATGAAGTATGGAGTTGTGTCTTGTGGTGGTGGTGGTGGAGTTGTGAGCGACAAAATTATATACAGGATCGAATGGTGCGATGGGTTACCGGTTAAAAGGTGACATAGGGAACGCGGGGGAGAAGAGTTTATGGACGTATGGCGATGTGTGTTGTGGTTATGGTGGTGGTGGTGGTGGTACTGGGGTGATATGTTCGACAAGATGATTACATGATCAGAAGTTACGGTGTGTTACAGGGTAAGGCAGACTGGGGTGGGGGGGGGGGTATAATAGTCGATCTGTGAGCGAGGCATGATATGTGTTGATGCTAATGATGTTGATGATTGTTGAAGTATGTGGATGTATCTAGTGGTGGCGGTGGTTGTGTGTGCGTGCGACAGTACATTTACAGGGTCGAATTTAGCGTGGGGCTGTAGGTTAGGGTAGACAGAGGGAGCATGGGGCGATAAGGTTGTAGGTGTGTATGGTAGACATATGACGATGTGTGGTGTGGTGGTGGTGGCGATGGTGTGATATGATCGACATTGTATTTACAAGATCCCTTGTTATTATAGATTGTAAGGTAAAACCTATTATAGGAGACCGATCTAATACGATGTTGCAACGATGTGGGGTGTATGGTGATGTGAATTTTGGTGGGGGTGATGTATGCGGTATGATATACAAATGCGGGCTTGGAAATGGTTACATGCAATACAATAAAATAAGTTCACTGAGATGGGCGATGGTGAGACGGGGTAGAGGTGGTTATTAATATGCTGGGTCATGGTTAGTGTGATTTTTGGTGTGGGTGATGTATGCGGCATGATATACAAAATACGGGCTTACAGATGGTTATATGCAATACAATAAAATAAGATAAAGTAAAATAAAATAAAATAAAATAAACTTAAAATTAATAAATTCGTTGAGATGGGCGATGGTGATACGGGACAGATGTGGTTATTATTATGGTGGGTCATGGTTAGTGCGTGGCCCTCTCCCGAATGTTTGTGCAGAAAAGGTGTTCATCCTGGTGTGTCTGCAATTGACAATTATGTCCGACCTATAGTTTGTGGCGGATTTTAATTTAATTATTTCCGCCGCCTCAGCCAGGCATAATCTGCAGTGGTTTCTGTCACTGGGGATATATGCCACGCGTCTTTTCACTGACCACGAAATCTGGGGTTCAATATTCCTGTCCTTGAGGTCCCAGATCAAATCGGCCAGTTTGGTTTGGGGTCGTTTCAGTCTATGTTTGAAGGAGCTTCTGTGGTTATACCAGCGCTCCTTAAACGTAGTGGATGTCGCACCTATATATGAGTACTCCTTATTGCCGGCTGTGACATCACACCGGTAAACAATATTCTTAACAAGGCACTCCCCGTTTAGTGGGCATTCGGCCCATTTTTCAGTTGCAGTTGGGTGTAACCGGTGTGGTGGCACGTTGGCGGTTGGTATCATGCGGTGTGGGTGTGGTGTGTGGGTTGTTGTGTTGTGTTGTGTGTGTGGTTTCGTTCTGGGTTGTGGTGGTGGTTTGTTGCGGGGAAACCATGTGTTTTCGTATTTTTGCCCTATTAGTGTGTGGACTAGGTTTGGTGCTGTGGAGAAAGAGAATTTTACGGTGTGTCTATTGAAGAGCTTGTAGTATTTGTGTGTGCGTGGAAAAGATTGTTCGATTGCCCTGAAGAAGGTTCCCGGTATGTTAGTGGCGACGTGTATAGAATAGGGGGTGTTATACCATGTGACAGGTCTACTTCGGTTTATGCAATGTTTAGTGTGGTTTCTGTGGTTGGGTGGTAGTTTGTATGTGTTTTGGTCAGGCGTATGTTTCATAGTGGTTCCAAGTAATCTATTGGCGTTATGTCCTTTGTCTCTATTGGTACGCAAACGTGCGCGATAGTCGGAGTCGTTATTGGGGTTGGAAAGTATGGCTTTATCTCCTAGACAGTTATGTGTGGTGCTGTCTGCACTGCCGGCTAGGGTCTTAGGTTATTGTTTGTCCTAGGTGTGGAGATTTCTTCTATGTTCGTTTCTAAGGGTCCGGTTATGTTTAGCGGTGTTACGGTTCTATTTGGGTCGATGTAAGAAATCTTCTCAGTATAACCAGCGTTTATAAGTGCGGAGTCGTAGTATTCCGCATGCTGCTTGAAGATGTTTTCATTAGCCGACAGGGTGGACACTCTGTTGGAGACGCTTTTAACTATTGAGTTAATTATGCTGCTAGGGTGGTTGGAGTGTCTATTGACGTATCTAAGATTTTCATTAGGTTTGTGGTATGGACGGTAGAGGCCTGTGTCTAATTCTAGGGTGACATCTAAAAAGTTAACTGTTCTATTGTTAGGTTCGTTTTCTACTGCTAAACTCTTAAAGATTTACGTAAGTCGTTTGTGTATTCTATTTAATTGGCTATTATTAAGTCCACGGGTCAATAGTAGAGCATCAGCCCCGTATAAGCCACTGCCCAAGGAGGAGATCTCGTCTGTTAATATATTTAGGAGGTATATGCCTACTACATCTGTAACCTGTGCGGAGTCAGTCGATCCTATGGTGATGTCGAAGCTATCTGGTCTATTCTGTCATTCCCACAATCTTCCGTCGAATTCTAGTAAAGTTTTCCTAGCTGTTATTATGATGTCCACTTCTTTTGTAGTGAGGCTTGATCTGTTCATGGCTGAGATCAGTGCCTTGTTAAGGGTGATTGGGGATATAGATGCGTAGTAGTTCGTAATGTCCAATTGGACTAATCGAACATTCGACTTAGTTTCAATGGCACAAAACCAGTCTATTACTTCCTTTGTACAGGACCATAGGCTGAGTTTAGTTCTAATCCTAAGTTCAGGTATAATTCGGTCAATGATTGATTTGCTAAGTCTACCTAGATCCGATTTGGAAGGGCTATGAGCCTGACCGGTAGTTTTGACTGGAAGTCCGGTTTATGGTCTTTAATGGATAGTCTCGGTGTCCTCGGGTTGTAAGGATAGGTCCTGTCGTCAATACTCAGTTCGGTCATTATTGTTTTCGCCTGTTTGTTTATGTGTACTAGGTTTTCTCGTGTTGATGTTTTGTATATTTTAGCGATTTCGTTTGTAATGCATTTGTTGTAGGTTTTGTACTCCAAATTATATAGGTCTCCTGTTTTATAGGTTTCCTGTATATGTATATATATAAATATATGTATATATATATATATATATATACATCCACCACACCACCACAAACACCACTACCATAAACAACAACAACCCTACCACACCCCGACACACACGCCAACCCGTCTACTGACAATCCACTAACCTCATATTACAGCCCATCCCACTAAGCGACCATAACCACCATCATATCATCACATCCACCCCCATATACTCTACACGCCAAAGCCAACCCACCACCACCACACCACAGCCCATCTCATCCACCGATCGTCACCAACATCTCACCATCACATCCACCCCCATATACACTACAGGCCAGTACATCACCTTGATCTTTCCCACCAATCAAAACAACTCATTTTGTCAAACTCTTGAAACTCTGTCTTTACCACATAACATGTATTTCATTTTCTAATAGCATTTTAAGAGAGTCCATCGAGCTGCCGATTATTGAGTCGGGTAGGATCGATATAGATCGAACCTTGAGCTGATCAGTGGCGAAACGCGCGTCACCTATCAATAAATGCAATGAAGGAATAATCAATCGTCCTTGTTATTCTTTCAATATATTACACTCTGTATAGCTCTACACCTCATCACAGAAGTGAACCTAAACATCGAGTTCTCTCGCGGGTGAACCTGCAGTAACTCCTAGTTACACCCCCTGGATATATATATATATATATATGTATATATATATGTACATATATATATGTAACTAAAGATTAATATGGTTCATTGATTACTCAATGAATATAGTTTTACAATAGATTAAAAGCACTCTACAATGAAGTTTTCTGGAGTTATTAATATTATTCAAAATATTAATAAATGAAGACATTCACATAATCAAAATATATGTTTTATTATATATATTTCGAAGGTACTCTGCTGTTTTTTCAGTACGTCCTCATCAGATAAAATACTTCAACTGTCTTGATGGTTCAATTCCAGTTTTGGCAGTGATTCATTACAACAAATCTCAACATTTATATACCATAAAATAATAACAGGATAAACTTAAATATGATGAAGAAGAGGATGTGGAGCGAGATATAAGTTTAAGGAGGGGTGAGTATGCGAAAATGCAAGAATAAATAAATAAACACATACATACATAAATATTTAAATGCGTAAATATCCGTGTTAGGGAAGGAAAAGAAAGAGAGAGAGATAGATAGAAGAGAAGAAAGAAGAGAAGAGAGAAGAAGGAGAGAGAGAGATAGAAAAGACAAGAAAAAAGACGTAACTGCAAAAAGGAAAGAAAGAAAGATAGAAGGATGAAAGAGACGTGATGCGTGACCGTTGTTTTCAAATATTAAGTCAAATAGAAGCGACAAATTAAATACCAATGCATTTTTTAAAATATCTTTTGTATTTGGTTATGTTTAAGCTAATTATACTAATATATTATATCAAAATTAAACAATATAAAAATATTTTTATAATAATCAGAAGCATAGATTAATTAATATATTTATTAAATATTTTGTTACAAAATTGAAAGACATTTTTATTTATAAAGCCAGTTTAAATACCTACTAAATATGTATAAGGATATTTACCACAACTTATGTGCATATCACCATCAGTATATGCATTTTATATAATGTTTAGAATTATTATTTGAATTATTCCCTTTTCATTATAAAAACAGTTCAATTCATCAGTTGTCATTTACTTACAGGATTAATAAGTAGTTATCTTTACTCTTAAAAGTATTATTATTTCGATTTTATTTCTGTAACTACATCTTAATATATGTCGTTTCCCTTTAAGGATTTTTCGTATATTATTAAACTGAATAAATCATGTTAAATATACATTATTAATCCATTTGGATAGAATGAAAATTATTTACGAAGAATGTAAACAAAGGAAGATAATCCGTACAGCTTATGTGATCATTTATATTATCTAAGTGATTTGAAAGCCAAAAGATATTTCAAACCGCAAATTCAGAAATTTCTAGTTATACAATGACCATTCTAAATCCGAACTTAGGATACTGAGTCTCATCATGAGATTAATTTACTATATAAAAACGGTATACAATACGCTTCCATTTCACCAAACTGCAATCTTTGCAATTTAGAAACTCTATTAATAATTACCAATTATGGTAATTTAATTAATAAAAATAATGAATTATTTGGAACTTGTCTACATAAGTCTGGAAAGACATTTCAAACATTATACAAATTTAGAAAAGAATACTGACTAAGAGGAAAAAAATATTGACTATTATTAATAATTCTTGAAATATTATTATTATTATTATTATTATATATATAATGTTTTGCCTTACTTTAAATAATTGTATATCGTTTTTATATAGTAAATTAATCTCATGATGAGACTCAGTATCCTAAGTTCGGATTTAGAATGGTCATTGTACAACTAGAAATTTCTGAATTTGCGGTTTGAAATATCTTTTGGCTTTCAAATCACTTAGATAATATAAATGATCACATAAGCTGTACGGATTATCTTCCTTTGTTTACATTCTTCGTAAATAATTTTCATTCTATCCAAATGGATTAATAATGTATATTTAACATGATTTATTCAGTTTAATAATATACGAAAAATCCTTAAAGGGAAACGACATATATTAAGATGTAGTTACAGAAATAAAATCGAAATAATAATACTTTTAAGAGTAAAGATAACTACTTATTAATCCTGTAAGTAAATGACAACTGATGAATTGAACTGTTTTTATAATGAAAAAAAGAATAATTCAGATAATAATTCTAAACATTATATAAAATGCATATACTGATGGTGATATGCGCATAAGTTGTGGTAAATATCCTTATACATATTTAATAGGTATTTAACCTGGCTTTATAGGTAAAAATGTTTTTGAATTTTGTAACAAAATATTTAATAAATATATTAATTAAACTATGCTTCTGATTATTATAGAAAATATTTTTATATTGTTTAATTTTGATATAATATATTAGTATAATTAGCTTAAACATAACCAAATACAAAATATATTAAAAAAAATTCATTGGTATTTAATTTGTCGCTTCTATTTGACTTAATATTTGAAAACAACGGTCACGCATCACGTCTCTTTCTCCCTTCTTTCTTTCTTTCTTTCCTTTTTGCAGTTACGTCTTTCTTATTCTCTTTTCTATCTCTCTCTCTCCTTTTTCTCTCTTCTCTTCTTTCTTCTCTCTTCTTGCTTCTCTTCTATCTATCTCTCTCTCTTTCTTTTTCTTCCCTAACACGTATATTTACACATTTATGTATGTATGTATGTGTTTATTTATACTTGCATTTTCTCATAATCACCCCTCCTTATACTTATATCTCGCTCCACATCCCCTTCTTCATCATATTTAAGTTTATCATATTATTTGTAGTATATAAATGTTGAGATTTGTTGTAATAAATCACTGCCAATACTGGAATTGAACCATCAAGACAGTTGAGGTATGTCATACATCAATTCATGTATTTTATCTGACGATGACGTACTGAAAAAACAGCACAGTACCTCCTAAATATATATAATAAAACATATTTTGATTATGTGAATGTCTTCATTTATTAATATTTTGAATATTATATATATATATATATGTATATGTGTTTTCACATATATATATATATATACTTATATATATATATATATATATATATATATATATATATATATATATATATATATATATATATATATATATATATATATATAAATATATATATATATATGTGGTCGCGTGCGTGCGTGTGAATAGATGTGCATGTATGTATATATATGTGTATATGTATGTATGTATGCGTGTATATGTATGTATGCGTGTATGTCTATGCATGCTTTTGTGCACGTGTTTTTGTCTGTATGTATATATATTTATATATGTATGTGTGTATGAGCTTGTTCGCATATATACATGTTTTCTACTTTTTATTTATTTTTTCTAGTGTTACAACCCCTCCCACTTTATTTCTCTTTGCCTTAATTTTTTATTCTTATCTTTTATTTCATTTATTCATCATATTTTATATTTGTATCGACCTTCCGTCTGACACTGCGTTGACTTTATACACTCCCTTCCCTGTATATATGACATACAAGTATGTGGTTGCGCGTGTGTATATGTATATACGCGTGCGTCCTTTAATCCTTGTATGTGTATATATTTCAGCCCTTAATCCCTGCGTCTGTATGTACGCTAACCCCATTATCTTACAATTTCTATTTTCAACACATATATATATATATATATATATATATTAAGAGAGTAAAACAAAGAATCCTTTAATACATCAAAAGTTTTTATTAGCCGACAATGTTTCGTCCTATTAAGGACTCATCAGGGCAATCAAAACAACAAGAAGTAATATCGGCAGATACAAGCCGGAAACTCTGAAGAATATGGAGTGTGCATACACTAAAGTCTTACAAAAATATATGATAATAAAAATGAAAATAGAAATAAAAATAATAAAAATATATAATAATAAGAATAACTAAGGATGTAGATAACATTAAGAACCATATTACAAATATAGTCCAAAGCAACTAACCTAAATCTAAATAAATTTGGTTATATAGAGCAGGAATTATATATAACACAATGCAATAAATATAATACATTATAATAATATACCTTTACCAACATTAAAATTACAAATTAAAAATCAAAAGGTACAATATATACATGTATATATGTGCGCGCACACACACACACACACACATATATAACAATACACCCATCTATGATCAACTACACAAATTAAGCCCTATTAGAAGTTTGAATATAAAAATAAGCATGATAAGAGTGAAAATAATAACAATACATCTACCCAATATACATGAGGCAATAATATGATATAATTACAAGAGACACATATAATAAATAATAAACAATAAAATTATATAATTCAATATAATATAATAAAATAGATAATCCCCGGTTAGTTTACAGAAACAATATAGATGTCACAATAAAATACAATGATAATACGTAAACAGTGTACTAACATTTACCATAAACAATGTATACAAATCGATTCATACTGGGTTACAGAGTAAATGAGGAAAAATAAATTATATAATACTAAAAAAAACACTATAATGGTACTGTAAAAATTATGATGGTACAGAAAAAAATATATACAGACATCTTACATGATATGTAAAGTCTAAATATCATAATGTTACATATAATGAACAGTAAGTAATAAGGATCAATATTACAATATTACAAAATATACAGACATCTTACATGATATATAAAGTTTAAATGTCATAATGTTACATATAATGAACAGTAAGTAATAAGGATCAATATTACAATACAATATAATATAATATATTATAAATTGACATAAAATAATACTTATAATTACAAGGTTAGTAGACAGACATATGTGGATGTGTAAGCAAAGCCAGACAGGTTAGTAGACAGACATATGTGGATGTGTAAGCAAAGCCAGACAGTGGATAGTAAATAGAATATAGAATGAAATAAATAAATAAATATAATCAACCGGAAATTACAAAACAAAAGCAAATATATACACACTAAGGCCTGACATGCGGTTAAGAAATTAGGTAAACACTAAGGAAAACAATCATTTTAATTGACTCAAAACCCTATTTGATAAATTAATATTAAAAATATCAAACCTATCCAATAAGGTAGTATAATATTAGCTGTAGTTTAAGTCATTAAAGTTTATAAACTTTAATGTTTCATTACAAATGTTTACAAAAAGGAATGAAAATTTTTTACTATCATATACGCAACGATATCTAAAAAACTGACTTAAGTAGAATTAAGGTAGGCTAATGGGGACAGAATCGACGAAATGTATGGAGGGTGCGAAGTGGCATAAAATATAGTCGATATACTATAATAAATAATAGAATGAAGCGTAAAAGAGGGGGGGGGGGGGTTTAAATATAATCATAGTCAATCTGGAGGGGTTGACAATAAGTTTATGTGCGCATGGTGGGGGGGGGGGAGGGGGAGGGGGGGGGGGGTTGTCCAAAGATGAATCTGAATAAAATTAGAAATAAAAATAGAATTAAAAATAAAATTAATAATAAAAATAAAAATAAAGATAATAATAGAATAACGTAAGTGGCGTAAAGCGTGTAATCTTATGTATATTAACAAGGTGTAATAGTAAAAACATAGATATGGTACAGTAGCCAAATGATTATGAGAGCTAGAATGAAGAGTCATCAAAAACCAATGGTAATAATGATGATAACAATAATGTTGGCAAACAAAAGAACCTAAACTAAAAACTAAGTAATGGAATATATCTGCTAATGGGTACAATTTGTACTACTAGAACGTTTGGGTTTATAATAAAAATAAGAATTAGAAATGGCGTGGGGGCAAGAAGAGAATATCTCAGACTTTCTATTAAGTAAGGATACACTAGAGAAAATAATAGAGTGTGTCTCAAGATTACAAAACTTACTATGTGTAGAAAGGTGGTTAGAGCGTGCTACTAAACGCCAGTTAAGGCTATATGGTATATAAGCTCCCTTAAGATCCCAGATATAATGCGCTAAAGAGGTAGAATTCTTAAACCTAACATGTTTGAAGTTAGAGATATGAGAGTTAAACCTAGTCTTAAAAGTGTTTGAAGTAGATCCTATATACGTTCTATTAGATGAATTAGTTATAACTTCGCAAGCGTAGACAATGTTCTTAGAAAGGCAGTTACCATTTAGAGGGCAGTTAGCACTCACTCTACAATTGCACTTCCGGGTGTTATTGGTTGGCTCGAGTGGTGATGTATTACGCGTAGGACCTCTATTAGATAAGGACTGTTCTGGTGGTAAAGCATTGTCAGATCCGTTCAGACTAGTAGTATGTAGAGAGGAGAATCCATCCCTAATTTTCCTATTATTAGTGCTAGCTAAATGAGAACTAATATTAGGGGTGGTAGAGAATGAGAGTTTAATAACATTTTTATTAAAAATACCATGGTATTTATGAGAAGGGGGGAAATTTTTCTCTAAGATAGTGAAGAAAGACCTAGGGATATTAGTTGATACATCCTGATTATATGGCGGGTTGAAATAAGTATTTAATCGCCTTCTATTTTTATTTTTATTCTTACCGACCCTACCTCTATCAAATGTCCCACCGTCGAGACTAGGGTTACTATCAGGATTAGTTGAAGCCACATTCATAGAATCAGCCATAATTTCGTTATGTCTATTATAGTTTCTACCTCCAGTAGATCTGCTGTTGTCCGGAATCTCTTCAAGAGGATTAGGGCCAATGATAGGATCAGTAGGAGCAACATTATTAGAATAAGATCCAGCAAAACCAACACCGATGCGTGAGCGCACAGGGGGTTCGACTTGTCTCCTAGAGGTATTATATTTGCTATTACGAGTCCGGTGGGTTAACTTA
>OZ024745.1:90400301-90440301 GCA_964016885.1 Eledone cirrhosa | reverse complement strand
ATCCTTATAATTAGATTTTATGAAGAATTAAGGTTGTATGTACACTTTAGCTTATTATATTACAACAGGTCATTTATATACATATTTATATAAAAAAATAAAAATATAAATATTATTGGTGATTATATATGCTGTTATTCTCAATAGATAAATAATTCAAATATTCTTATATAATTTAAGGGTTACGAAGGATATTGTGTTTACATTTTCAATATATATTTAAGAAAAAGACGTAGTTCGAATTTTATTAGAGAAGAACTTTTTGTACATTCAAATAGTTCTATCAAGATAGAAAACATTTACGGACAATTATTAAGTTAACGGAATTATAGAGAATTTAGTATTTATTTTGTTAAGAAGAGAGGATGTTTATGCGTGCTACATTATAAAGGAAAAGATAACTCCAATGTTTCTTAGTTACACTATTTACTTTAGATTTGTCATTTATTTTAGAATTTACTTAAAAAATGTGGAATGTATGTCGAGAAAATTTTATATATTAATTTGTGTATGATTATAATGTATTTTATATTACGTTTTCAAAGATGAGAATTTCTTTTATACATGTATTTAGATATTATCTATATAGTCAATTAGGAAGAAGATATTATTATAGACATCATGAGTGTATTTAGAAACTATCACAAAAAGGATATATTTCAAAATATCAATTAAAAAATATAAATTAAAAAATATAAATTAAAAAACCATTAAGAAGAATATCAATTGGAAAAGAATATCATTTGTAAAAAATGTTACATAAAAGGAAAAATATCATTTAAAAATCACCACTAAACATCGACAGAAGCATAGTTAAGACATAAAATGTGAACAAGTGAAATATATACTATATTAAAAAGTCATTTTTTGGCGATGTCTGCAGGAACTGAATATTTCTTTCTTTAATACACAAATGACAGATTCTTGAGAGAGCCATATTTCGGTATGCGGGTGCTTTCGAAATCGTTCCCCAACAGATTGAATAGTCAATATTATTGTCTTTTAAGTACCAAATTAGATGTGAAAGTGATGTAGAACATTTTTTATCGGATCTATTAAATGTATGTTTATGATTATACAAGCGTTCTTTAAATTTTGTAGAAGTGGCTCCTATATAGTTATATATTTTATCTCTAGTTTTTACTTATCTAGGTCATTATTCTGTAAAGGGCAATTTGATTCATTTCTACAGTTACATTTTCGAGAGTTAATGTTACTAGGAACGGTACTATTATTATTAGTATTAATAGTGTTATTAGTATTATTAATATTGTTATCTTGGTTTATTTGGCTTAGGTTTAAATTTAAGTTTCTATTATTAATTCTATTAAATATTGTGTGCTATGTTCATAGTAGTAGAGTAAGATAGTTTTATAGTATGTCTGTTAAAGATAGAATGGTATCTATGGGATTTAGGAAAGCATTTATCTAGTGCTTTGAAAAATAGTTTTGCTACTGGTGTTTTAGCCCCTAATGAGAATGGGGGAGAGAACCAAATAATATTTCTAGTTCTAGTTCTTCTGTTTGATTTACTATTTAAATTAAATTGTTTATTATTATTATTATAGTGAATTTTAGGAAGATTATTGTTATCTAAGTATTTAATTTTATTCATGTAGCCAGCTCTATGTAAAGCATCATTGTAATATTCTGCCTTATCAAAAAAAATGTATTAGCTGAAATGCGTGAAATTCGTTGCTGGACACTATTGACAATAGTGTTTTTTATATTCCTAGGATGGTTAGAATCGAAGCTTACGTAATTTAGGTTTTCATTAATTTTATGGAAAGGATAATATAGACCTGAACTAAGGTTTAAAGTTACATCTAAGAAGTTAACAGCAATTACTCAGTGCATTACTGGTACTTTATTTTATATTCGCAGAGAGGGGGAAGGTGATTGGGCTTTGGGCCTAGGACAAGAGAGCTGAAGTGCTGCGGCCCGCTGACAAGACGGCAACAGCATTCTCGCGGACGATGGCCAGTGACACTCACTGCAACAGCCACCCAACCTCGCAGGGCTCCCTTCTAAGACGGACCGCCGACGCTTCGATCTTGCGGAGGAGCTCGGCAGTACGGGGTCCAAGTACGCCTGAGGTCTCGACGGCGATCTTATAACATAGAATAAATATGTTAATAAAGAAATAGATAGATGTCTTCTGAATTATATTAAAAAGTTTGTCGACAATGACCACAAGGTTTTATCGTGTTTTAATCCATTTAACCAAAATTGAATGTCCAGACATTTATAATTTTCTCAACAACGGAAGTAAACATTTACAATTAAAGATTAAATTGGCATCTCGCTATATATTTGTTGTTTATGTTGTTGCAGCCTCTTCTTCTTCTTCTTCTTCTTCTTCTTCTTCTTCTTCTTCTTCTTCTTCTTCTTCTTCTTCTTCTTCTTCTTCTTCTTCTTCTTCTTCTTCTTCTTCTTCTTCTTCTTCTTCTTCTTCTAGTGATGATGATAGTAATGATAGTGAGGGTGGTGATGATAAGATGGTGATGAGGATCATGATGATAGTGGTGTGAAGTGTTAATGTGGTAGTGGAAGTGTTAATGTGGTGGTGGAAGGGTGAATGTGGCGATGAAGGGTTAATGTGATGGTGGAAGTGTTAATGTGGTGGTGGAAGTGTTAATATGGTGGTGGAAGTGTTAATGCAGTAGTGGGAGTGTTAATGTGGTGGTGGAAGTGTTAATGTGGCGGTGGAAATGTTAATGTGGTGGTGGAAGTGTTAATGTGGCGGTGGAAGGGTTAATGTGGTGATGAAGTGTTAATGTGGTGGTGGAAGGGTTAATGTGGTGATGAAGGGTTAATGTGGTGGTGGAAGGGTTAATGTGGTGATGAAGGGTTAATGTGGTGGTGGAAGTATTAATGTGGTGGTGGAAGTGTTAATGTGGTGATGAAGGGTTAATGTGATGGTGGAAGTGTTAATGTGGTGGTGGAAGTGTTAATATGGTGGTGGAAGTGTTAATGCAGTAGTGGGAGTGTTAATGTGGTGGTGGAAGTGTTAATGTGGCGGTGGAAGTGTTAATGTGGTGGTGGAAGTGTTAATGTGGCGGTGGAAGTGTTAATGTGGTAGTGGGAGTGTTAATGTGGTGGTGGAAGGGTTAATGTGGTGATGGAAGTGTTAATGTGGTGTTGGAAGGGTTAATGTAGTGATGAAGGGTTAATGTGGTGGTGGAAGTGTTAATGTGGTGGTGGAAGTGTTAATGTGGTGGTGGAAGTGTTAATGTGGTGGTGGAAGTGATAATGTGCTGGTGGAAAGGTTAATGTGGTGGTGGAAGGGTTAATGTGGTGGTGGAAGGGTTAATGTGGTAGTAGCAATAGTAATGGAAGTGCTATTGTGGTGGTGGTGACAATGGTAATGGAAATGGTAGTGGTGGTGGTAGTGGTTATCATGTTCTTAACCACAGTTGTAAAGTTGGTAGTGGTAGGGAAGGGTGTGGAAGGAACGTTATTTGTGGTGAGTCATGTTGACTGTGTTGTTTGTGGTGGTGACTGTGTTGTTAGTGGTGGTGACTGTGTTGTTAGTGGTGGTGACTGTGTTGTTAGTGAATTAGTGAAGTTGACTATGTTGGTAGTGGTGCTGACTCTGTTGTTAGTGATGTTGACTGCGTTGTCAGCGATGATGATTGTGTTGTTAGTGGTGTTGACTGTGCTGTTAGTGGTGTTGACTGTGTTGTTAGTGGTGTTGACTGTGTTGTTAGTGGTGTTGACTGTGCTGTTAGTGGTGTTGACTGTGTTGTTAGTGGTGTTGACTGTGTTGTTAGTGGTGTTGACTGTGTTGTTAGTGCTGGTGACTGTATTGTTAGT
This sequence comes from Eledone cirrhosa, assembly GCA_964016885.1. NCBI lineage: Eukaryota > Metazoa > Mollusca > Cephalopoda > Octopoda > Eledonidae > Eledone > Eledone cirrhosa. Next base: position 90,436,485 of record OZ024745.1, on the reverse strand, counting down.
GATGTTGACTGTGTTGTTAGAGATGTTGATTGTGTTGTTACTTTTGTTGACTGAGTTGTTAGAGATGTTGATAGTGTTGTTAGTGGTGTTGACTGTGTTATTAGTGGTGTTGACTGTGTTGTTAGTGGTGTTGACTGAGTTGTTAGTGGTGTTGACTGTGTTGTTAGTGGTGTTGACTGTGTTGTTAGTGAAGTTGACTGTGTTGTTACCTGTGTTGACCGTGTTGTTAGCGATGTTGACTGTGTGGTTAGTGGTTTTAACAGTGTTGTTAGTGGTGGTGACTGTATTATGTGGTGTTGACTGTGTTGTTAGCGATGTTGATTGTATTGTCAGTGGTGATGACTATAGTTAGTGGTATTGACTGTTTTGTTAGTGAAGTTGACTGCGTTGTTAGCTGTGTTGACCGTGTTGTTAGTGATGTTGATTGTGTTGTTAGCGATGTTGATTGTGTTGTTAGTGGTGTTGACTGTGTTGTTAGCGATGTTTATTGTGGTGTTTACTCTGTTGTTAGTGGTGTTGACTGTGTTGTTAGTGGTGTTGACTGTGTTGTTAGTGGTGTTGACTGTGTTGTTAGTGGTGTTGACTGTGTTGTTAGTGAAATTGACTTTGTTACATGTGTTGACTGTGCTGTTAATGATGTTGATTCTGTTGTGAGGGGTGTTGATTATGTTGTTAGTGATGTTGGGTGTGTTGCTAGTGATGTTACTGAGTTGTTAGTGATGTTGATTGTGTTGTTAGTGAATTTGATTGTGTTGTTAGTGGTGTTGACTGTGTTGTTGGTGGTGTTGACTCTGTTGTTAGTGGGATTGATTGTGATGTTAGTGGTGTTGATTATGTTGTTAGTCAGGTTGATTGTGTTGTTAGTGATGTTGACTGTGATGTTAGTGGTGTTCACTGTGTTGTTAGAGGTGGTGACTGTAATGTTAGTAATGTTAACTTTGTTGTTAGAGATGTTGATTGTGTTGTTACTTTTGTTGACTGTGTTGTTAGCGATGTTGATTGTGTTGTTAGTGATGTTGACTGTGTTGTTAGTGATGTTGACTGTGTTGTTAGTGAAGTTGAATGTGTTGTTAGTGAAGATGACTGTGTTGTTAGTGGTAATTATTGTGTTGTTAGGGGAGATGAGCATGTTGTTAGTGGTGTTGATTGTGTTGTTAGTGATGTTTACTGTGTTGTTAGTGGTGTTGACTGTGCTGTTAGTGATGTTGACTGTGTTGTTAGTGGTGTTGACTCTGTTGTTAGTGGTGTTGACTGTGTTGTTAGTGATGTTGACTGTGTTGTTAGTGGTGTTGACTCTGTTGTTAGTGGTATTGATTATGTTGTTAGTCAGGTTGATTGTGTTGCTAGTGATGTTGACTGTGTTGTTAGTAGTGCTGACTGTGTTGTTAGTGGTGTTAACTGTGTTGTTAGTGGTGGTGACTGTGTTGTTGATGGTATTGATTGTGTTGTTAGTGGTGTTGACTGTGTTGTTAGTGGTGTTGACTGTGTTGTTAGTGGTGTTGACAGTGTTGTTAGTGGTGTTAACAGTGTTATTAGTGGTGTGGATTGTGTCGTTAGATGTGTTGACTGTGTTGTTAGTGGTGTTGACTGTGTTGTTAGTGGTGTGGATTGTGTTGTTAGTGGTGTTGACTGTGTTGTTAGAGGTGTTGATTGTGTTGTTAGTGGTGTTGACTGTGTTGTTAGTGGTGTTGATTGTTTTGTTAGTGAAGTTGACTGTCTTGTTAGAGGTATTGACTGTGTTGCTAGAGGTGTTATCTCTGTTGTTAGTGATGTTCATTGTGTTGTTAATGATGTTGACTGTGTTGTTAGTGATTTTGACTTTGTTGTTAGTGGTGTTGACAGTGCTGTTAGTGGTGTTGACTGTGTTGTTAGTGAAGTTGACCGTGTTGTTAGAGGTGTTGACTGTGTTGCTAGAGGTGTTGTCTCTGTTGTTAGTGATGTTGATTGTGTTTTTAGTAGTGTTGACTGTGTTGTTAGTGGTGTTGACTGTGCTGTTAGTGGTGTTGACTGTGTTGTTAGTGAAGTTGACCGTGATGTTAGAGGTGTTGACTGTGTTGCTAGAGGTGTTGTCTCTGTTGTTAGTGATGTTGATTGTGTTGTTAGTAGTGTTGACTGTGTTGTTAGTGGTGCTGACTGTGCTGTTAGTGGTGTTGACTGTGTTGTTAGTGGTGTTGACTGTGTTGTTAGCTGTGTTGACTGTGTTGTTAGTGGTGGTGACTGTGTTGTTAGTGGTGGGGACTGTGTTGTTAGTGCAGTTGACTGTGTTGTTAGAGGTGTTGACTGTGTTGCTAGAGGTGTTGTCTCTGTTGTTAGTGGTGTTGACTGTGTTGTTAGTGGTGTTGACTGTATAGTTAGTGGTGTTGACTGTGTTGTTAGTGGTGTTGACTGTGTTGTTAGCTGTGCTGACTGTGTTGTTAGTGGTGTTGACTGTGTTGTTAGTGGTGTTGACTGTGTTGTTAGTGGTGTTGACTGTGTTGTTAGTGGTGTTGACTGGGTTGTTAGTGGTGTTGGTTGTGTTGTTAGTGGTGTTGACTGGGTTGTTAGTGAAGTTGACTGTGTTGTTAGTGCTGTTGACTCTGTTGTTAGTAGTCGTGACCTTGTTGGTAGTGGTGGTGAATGTGTTGTTACTGGTGGTGACTGCGTTGTTAGTGGTGGTGACGGTGTTGTTAGTGGTGTTGACTTTGTTGTTAATGGTGGTGACTGCTGTTAGTGGTGTTGACTGTGTTGTTAGTGGTCGTGACTGTGTTGTTAGTTGTGTTGACTGTGTTGTTAGTGGTGTTGACTGTGTTGTTAGTTATGTCGACTGTGTTGTTAGTGATGTGGACTGTATAGTTAGTGATGTTGACTCTGTTGTTAGAGATGTTGACTGTGTTGTTAGTAGTGGTGACCTTGTTGTTAGTGGTGGTGACTGTGTTGTTAGTGGTGGTGACTGCGTTGTTAGTGGTGGTGACTGTGTTGTTAGTGGTGTTGACTGTGTTGTTAATGGTGGTGACTGTTGTTAGTGGTGTTGACTGTGTTGTTAGTGGTGTTGAATGTGTTGTTAGTTATGTCGACTGTGTTGTTAATGATGTTGACTGTGTTGTTAGTGAAGTTGACTGTGTTGTTAGTGAAGTTGACTGTGTTGTTAGTGATGTTGAGTTTGTTGTTACAGATGTTGATTGTGTTGTTAATGGTGTTGATCGTGTTGTAGCAGTGTTGACAGTGTTGTTAGTGAAGTTGACTGTGTTGTTAGTGGTGTTGACTGTATTGTTAGTGGTGTTGACTGTATTGTTAGTGATGTTGACTGTGTTGTTAGTGGTGTTGACTGTGCTGTTAGTGGTGTTGACTGTGCTGTTAGTTGTGTTGACTGTGTTGTTAGTTAAGTTTACAGTTCTATTAGTGGTGCTGACTGTGTTCTTAGTGGTGTTGACTGTGTTGTTAGTAACGTTGACTGTTGTTAGTGTTGTTGACTGTGTTGTTAGTGGTGTTGACTGTGTTGGTAGTGAAGTTGATTGTGCTGTTAGTTGTGTTGACTGTGCTGTTAGTTGTGTTGACTGTGTTGTTAGTGAAGTTTACAGTTCTATTAGTGGTGCTGACTGTGTTCTTAGTGGTGTTGACTGTGTTGTTAGTAACGTTGACTGTTGTTAGTGTTGTTGACTGTGTTCTTAGTGGTGTTGACTGTGTTGTTAGTGGTTTTGACTCTGTTGTTAGTGGTGGTGACTGAATTGCTTCTGATGTTGACTGTGTTGTTAGAGATGTTGATTGTGTTGTTAGTGGTGTTGACTGTGTTCTTAGTGAAGCTGACTGTGTTGTTAGTGGTGGTGACTCTGTTGTTAGTGATGTTGATTGGGTTGTTAGTGGTGTTGACTGGGTTGATAGTTGTGTTGATTGGGTTGTTAGTGATGTTGACTGTGCTGTTAGTAGTGTTGACTGTGTTGTTAGTGAAGTTGACAGTTCTGTTCGTGGTGCTGACTGTGTTGTTAGTGAAGTTGACTGTGTTGTTAGCTGTGTTGATTGTATTGTTAGTGGTGTTGATTGTTTTGGTAGCGATGTTGATTGTGGTATTAACTCTGTTGTTAGTGGTGTTGACTGTGTGGTTAATGGTTTTGACAGTGTTGTTAGTGGTGTTGACTGTGTTGTTAGTGGTGTTGACTTGGTTGATAGTTGTGTTGATTGTGTTGTTAGTGAAGTTGATTGTGTTGTTAGTGGTGTTGACTGTGCTGTTAGTGGTGTTGACTGTGCTGTTAGTGGTGTTGACTGTGTTGTTAGTGAAGTTGACAGTTCTGTTAGTGGTGCTGACTGTGTTCTTAGTGGTGTTGACTGTGTTGTTAGTAACGTTGACTGTTGTTAGTGTTGTTGATTGTGTTGTTAGTGGTGTTGACTGTGTTGTTAACGAAGTTGATTGTGTTGTTAGTGGTATTAACTGTTTTGTTAGTGATGTTGACTGTGTTGTTAGCGATGTTGATTGTGTTGTCCGTGTCGTTGACTGTGATGTTACCAATGTTGATTGTGGGGTTTCTGTGTTGTTAGTAGTGTTGACTGTGATGTTAGTGGTGCTGACTGTGTTGTTTGTGAAGTTGACTGTGTTGTTAGTGGTGCTGACTGTGTTGTTAGTGGTGTTGGTTGTGTTGTTAGTAGTGTTGATTAAGTTGTTAGTGATGTTGACTGTATTGCTAGTAATGTTGACTGTGTTGTTAGTGGTGTTGACTGTATTGTTAGTGATGTTGATTGTGGTGTTTCTGTGTTGTTAGTGGTGTTGACTGTGTTGTAAATGATGTTGACTGTGTTGTAAATGGTGTTGACTGTGTTGTTTGTGGTGGTGACTGTGTTGTTAGTGGTGTTTCTGTGTTGTTAGTGGTGTTGACTTTGTTGTAAATGGTGTTGACTGTGTTGTAAATGGTGTTGACTGTGTTGTTAGTGGTGGTGACTGTGCTGTTAGTGGTCTTGACTGTGTTGTTAGTGGTGTTGACTGTGTTGTTAGTGGTGTTGGTTGTGTTGTTAGTGGTGTTGACTGTGTTGTTAGTGGTGTTGACTGGGTGGTTAGTGGTGTTGACTGTGTTGTTAGTGAAGTTGACAGTGTTGTTAGAGGTGTTGACTGTGTTGCTAGAGGTGTTGTCTCTTTTGTTAGTGATGTTGATTGTGTTGTTAGTGGTGTTGACTCTGTTGTTAGTGATGCTGACTGTGCTGTTAGAGGTGTTGATTGTATTGTTAGCTGTGTTGACTGTGCTGTTAGTGGTGGTGACTGTGCTGTTAGTGGTGTTGACTGTTTTGTTAGTGGTGGTGACTGTGTTGTTAGTGATGTTGGGTGTGTTGCTAGTGATCTTACTGAGTTGTTAGTGATTTTGATTGTGTTGTTAGTGCTGTTGACTATGTTGTTAGTGAAGTTGACTGTGTTGTTAGTGGTGTTGACTCTGTTGTTAGTGGTGTTGACTGTGTTGTTATTGATGTTGACTGTGTTGTTAGTGGTGTTGACTCTGTTGTTAGTGGTATTGATTGTGATGTTAGTGGTGTTGATGATGTTGTTAGTCAGGTTGATTGTGTTGTTAGTGATGTTGATTGTGTTGTGAGTGGTGTTGACTGTGTTAATAGTAATGTTGACTGTGTTGTTAGTGGTGTTGACTGTGTTGTTAGTGGTATTGATTGTGTTGTTAGTGGTGTTGACTGTGTTGTTAGTGGTGTTGACTGTGTTGTTAGTGGTGTTGACTGTGTTGTTAGTGGTATTGATTGTGTTGTTAGTGGTGTTGACTGTGTTGTTAGAGGTATTGACTGTGTTGTTAGTGGTGTTGATTTTGTTTTTAATGGTGTTTACTGTATCGTTAGTGGTGTGGATTGTGTTGTTAGAGGTCTTGTTTGTGTTGTTAGTGGTGTTGACTGTGTTGTTAGTGGTGTTGATCGTTTTATTAGTGAAGTTGACTGTCTTGTTAGAGGTATTGACTGTGTTGTTAATGGTGTTGACTGTGTTGTTAGTGGTGTTGACTGTGTTGTTAGTGGTGTTGACTGTGTTGTTAGTGGTGGTAACTGTGTTGTTAGCTGTGTTGACTGTGTTGTTAGAGGTGTTGACTGTGTTGCTAGATGTGTTGATTGTGTTGTTAGTAGTGTTGACCGTGTTGTTAGTGGTGTTGACTGTGCTGTTAGAGTTGTTGACTGTGTTGCTAGAGGTGTTGTCTCTGTTGTTAGTGATGTTGATTGTGTTGTTACTAGTGTTGACTGTGTTGTTAGTGGTGTTGACTGTGCTGTTTAGTGGTATTGACTGTGTTGTTAGTGGTGTTGACTGTGTTGTTAGCTGTGTTGACTGTGTTGTTAGTGGTGGGGACTGTGTTGTTAGTGGTGTTGACTGTTTTGATATTGGTGGTGACTGTGTTGTTAGTGGTGGGGACTGTGTTGTTAGTGGTTTTGACTGTGCTGTTAGTGGTGTTGACTGTGTTGTTAGTGAAGTTGACTGTGCTGTTAGAGGTGTTGACTGTGTTGTTAGAGTTGTTGACTGTGTTGCTAGAGGTGTTGTCTCTGTTGTTAGTGATGTTGATTGTGTTGTTAGTAGTGTTGACTGTGTTGTTAGTAGTGTTGACTGTGCTGTTAGTGGTGTTGACTGTGTTGTTAGCTGTGTTGACTGTGTTGTTAGTGTTGTTGACTGTGTTGTTAGTGGTGGTGACTGTGTTGTTAGTGGTGTTGACTGTGTTGTTAGTGGTGTTGACTGAGTTGTTAGTGGTGGTGACTGTGTTGTTAGTGGTGTTGACTGTGTTGTTAGTGGTGTTGACTGTGTTGTTAGTGGTGGTGACTGTGTTGTTAGTGGTGGTGACTGTGTTGTTAGTGGTGTTGACTGAGTTGTTAGTGGTGGTGACTGTGTTGTTAGTGGTGTTGACTGTGTTGTTAGTGGTGTTGACTGTGTTCTTAGTGATGTTGACTGTGTTGTTAGTGGTGGTGACTGTGTTGTTAGTGGTGGTGACTGTGATATTAGTGGTGTTGACTGTGCTGTTAGTGGTGGTGACTGTACTGTTAGTGGTGTTGACTGTGTTGTTAGTGGTGGTGACTGTGTTGTTAGTGGTGGTGACTGTGTTGTTAGTGGTGGTGACTGTGATATTAGTGGTGTTGACTGTGCTGTTAGTGGTGGTGACTGTGCTGTTAGTGGTGTTGACTGTGTTGTTAGTGGTGTTGACTCTGTTGTTAGTGGTGTTGACTGTGTTGTTAGTGGTGTTGACTGGGTTGTTAGTGGTGTTGGTAGTGTTGTTAGTGGTGTTGACTCTGTTGTTAGTGGTGGTGACTGTGTTGTTAGTGGTGGTGACTGTGTTGTTAGTGGTGGTGACTGTGATATTAGTGGTGTTGACTGTGCTGTTAGTGGTGGTGACTGTGCTGTTAGTGGTGTTGACTGTGTTGTTAGTGGTGTTGACTCTGTTGTTAGTGGTGTTGACTGTGTTGTTAGTGGTGTTGACTGTGTTGTTAGTGGTGTTGGTAGTGTTGTTAGTGGTGTTGACTGTGTTGTTAGTGGTGTTGACTGTGTTGTTAGTGGTGGTGACTGTGTTGTTAGTGGTGTTGACTCTGTTGTTAGTGGTATTGATTGTGTTGTTAGTGGTGTTGACTGTGTTGTTAGTGGTATTGATTGTGTTGTTAGTGGTGTTGACTGTGTTGTTAGTGGTATTGATTGTGTTGTTAGTGGTGTCGACTGTGTTGTTAGTGGTATTGATTGTGTTGTTAGTGGTGTTGACTGTGTTGTTAGTGGTATTGATTGTGTTGTTAGAGGTGTTGACTGTGATATTAGTTGTGTTGACTGTGTTGTTAGTGGTATTGATTGTGTTGTTAGAGGTGTTGACTGTGTTGTTAGTGGTGTTGACTGTGTTGTTAGTGGTGGTGACTGTGTTGTTAGTGGTGGTGACTGTGTTGTTAGTGGTGTTGACTGTGTTGTTAGTGGTGTTCACTGTGTTGTTAGTGGTATTGATTGTGTTGTTAGTGGTGTTGACTGTGTTGTTAGTGGTATTGATGGTGTTGTTAGTGGTATTGATTGTGTTGTTAGTGGTGGTGACTGTGTTGTTAGTGGTGTTGACTTTGCTGTTAGTGGTATTGATTGTGTTGTTAGAGTTGTGACTGTGTTGTTAGTGGTGTTGACTGTGTTGTTAGTGGTGGTGACTGTGTTGTTAGTGGTGTTGACTGTGTTGTTAGTGGTGTTGACCGTGCTGTTAGTGGTGTTGACTGTGTTCTTAGTGGTGTTGACTCTGTTGTTAGTGGTGGTGACTGTGTTGTTAGTGGTGTTGACTGTGTTGTTAGTGGTGGTGACTGTGTTGTTAGTGGTGGTGACTGTGTTGATAGTTGTGTTGACTGTGTTGTTAGTGGCATTGATTGTGTTGTTAGTGGTGTTGACTGTGTTGTTAGTGGTGTTGACTGTGTTGTTAGTGGTGGTGACCGTGCTGTTAGTGGTGTTGACTGTGTTCTTAGTGGTGTTGACTCTGTTGTTAGTGGTGGTGACTGTGTTGTTAGTGGTGTTGACTGTGTTGTTAGTGGTGGTGACTGTGTTGTTAGTGGTGGTGACTGTGTTGATAGTTGTGTTGACTGTGTTGTTAGTGGCATTGATTGTGTTGTTAGTGGTGTTGACTGTGTTGTTAGTGGTATTGATTGTGTTGTTAGTGGTGGTGACTGTGTTGCTAGAGGTGTTATCTCTGTTGTTAGTGATGTTGATTGTGTTGTTAGTGGTGTTGACTGTGTTGTTAGCTGTGTTGACTGTGTTGTTAGTGTTGTTGACTGTGTTGTTAGTGGTGGTGACTGTGTTGTTAGAGGTGTTGTTTGTGTTGTTAGTGGTGTTGACTGTGTTGTTAGTGGTGTTGATCGTTTTATTAGTGAAGTTGACTGTCTTGTTAGAGGTATTGACTGTGTTGTTAATGGTGTTGACTGTGTTGTTAGTGGTGTTGACTGTGTTGTTAGTGGTGTTGACTGTGTTGTTAGTGGGGGTAACTGTGTTGTTAGCTGTGTTGACTGTGTTGTTAGAGGTGTTGACTGTGTTGCTAGATGTGTTGATTGTGTTGTTAGTAGTGTTGACCGTGTTGTTAGTGGTGTTGACTGTGCTGTTAGAGGTGTTGACTGTGTCGTTAGAGTTGTTGACTGTGTTGCTAGAGGTGTTGTCTCTGTTGTTAGTGATGTTGATTGTGTTGTTACTAGTGTTGACTGTGTTGTTAGTGGTGTTGACTGTGCTGTTTAGTGGTATTGACTGTGTTGTTAGTGGTGTTGACTGTGTTGTTAGCTGTGTTGACTGTGTTGTTAGTGGTGGGGACTGTGTTGTTAGTGGTGTTGACTGTTTTGATATTGGTGGTGACTGTGTTGTTAGTGGTGGGGACTGTGTTGTTAGTGGTTTTGACTGTGCTGTTAGTGGTGTTGACTGTGTTGTTAGTGAAGTTGACTGTGCTGTTAGAGGTGTTGACTGTGTTGTTAGAGTTGTTGACTGTGTTGCTAGAGGTGTTGTCTCTGTTGTTAGTGATGTTGATTGTGTTGTTAGTAGTGTTGACTGTGTTGTTAGTAGTGTTGACTGTGCTGTTAGTGGTGTTGACTGTGTTGTTAGCTGTGTTGACTGTGTTGTTAGTGTTTTTGACTGTGTTGTTAGTGGTGGTGACTGTGTTGTTAGTGGTGTTGACTGTGTTGTTAGTGGTGTTGACTGAGTTGTTAGTGGTGGTGACTGTGTTGTTAGTGGTGTTGACTGTGTTGTTAGTGGTGTTGACTGTGTTGTTAGTGGTGGTGACTGTGTTGTTAGTGGTGGTGACTGTGTTGTTAGTGGTGTTGACTGTGTTGTTAGTGGTGGTGACTGTGTTGTTAGTGGTGTTGACTGAGTTGTTAGTGGTGGTGACTGTGTTGTTAGTGGTGTTGACTGTGTTGTTAGTGGTGTTGACTGTGTTCTTAGTGATGTTGACTGTGTTGTTAGTGGTGGTGACTGTGTCGTTAGTGGTGGTGACTGTGTTGTTAGTGGTGGTGACTGTGATATTAGTGGTGTTGACTGTGCTGTTAGTGGTGGTGACTGTACTGTTAGTGGTGTTGACTGTGTTGTTAGTGGTGGTGACTGTGTTGTTAGTGGTGGTGACTGTGTTGTTAGTGGTGGTGACTGTGATATTAGTGGTGTTGACTGTGCTGTTAGTGGTGGTGACTGGGCTGTTAGTGGTGTTGACTGTGTTGTTAGTGGTGTTGACTCTGTTGTTAGTGGTGTTGACTGTGTTGTTAGTGGTGTTGACTGGGTTGTTAGTGGTGTTGGTAGTGTTGTTAGTGGTGTTGACTCTGTTGTTAGTGGTGGTGACTGTGTTGTTAGTGGTGGTGACTGTGTTGTTAGTGGTGGTGACTGTGATATTAGTGGTGTTGACTGTGCTGTTAGTGGTGTTGACTGTGTTGTTAGTGGTGTTGACTCTGTTGTTAGTGGTGTTGACTGTGTTGTTAGTGGTGTTGACTGTGTTGTTAGTGGTGTTGGTAGTGTTGTTAGTGGTGTTGACTGTGTTGTTAGTGGTGTTGACTGTGTTGTTAGTGGTGGTGACTGTGTCGTTAGTGGTGTTGACTCTGTTGTTAGTGGTATTGATTGTGTTGTTAGTGGTGTCGACTGTGTTGTTAGTGGTATTGATTGTGTTGTTAGTGGTGTTGACTGTGTTGTTAGTGGTATTGATTGTGTTGTTAGAGGTGTTGACTGTGATATTAGTTGTGTTGACTGTGTTGTTAGTGGTATTGATTGTGTTGTTCGAGGTGTTGACTGTGTTGTTAGTGGTGTTGACTGTGTTGTTAGTGGTGGTGACTGTGTTGTTAGTGGTGGTGACTGTGTTGTTAGTGGTGTTGACTGTGTTGTTAGTGGTGTTCACTGTGTTGTTAGTGGTATTGATTGTGTTGTTAGTGGTGTTGACTGTGTTGTTAGTGGTATTGATGGTGTTGTTAGTGGTATTGATTGTGTTGTTAGTGGTGGTGACTGTGTTGTTAGTGGTGTTGACTTTGTTGTTAGTGGTATTGATTGTGTTGTTAGAGTTGTGACTGTGTTGTTAGTGGTGTTGACTGTGTTGTTAGTGGTGGTGACTGTGTTGTTAGTGGTGTTGACTGTGTTGTTAGTGGTGTTGACCGTGCTGTTAGTGGTGTTGACTGTGTTCTTAGTGGTGTTGACTCTGTTGTTAGTGGTGGTGACTGTGTTGTTAGTGGTGTTGACTGTGTTGTTAGTGGTGGTGACTGTGTTGTTAGTGGTGGTGACTGTGTTGATAGTTGTGTTGACTGTGTTGTTAGTGGCATTGATTGTGTTGTTAGTGGTGTTGACTGTGTTGTTAGTGGTGTTGACTGTGTTGTTAGTGGTGGTGACCGTGCTGTTAGTGGTGTTGACTGTGTTCTTAGTGGTGTTGACTCTGTTGTTAGTGGTGGTGACTGTGTTGTTAGTGGTGTTGACTGTGTTGTTAGTGGTGGTGACTGTGTTGTTAGTGGTGGTGACTGTGTTGATAGTTGTGTTGACTGTGTTGTTAGTGGCATTGATTGTGTTGTTAGTTGGTGTTGACTGTGTTGTTAGTGGTATTGATTGTGTTGTTAGTGGTGGTGACTGTGTTGCTAGATGTGTTATCTCTGTTGTTAGTGATGTTGATTGTGTTGTTAGTGGTGTTGACTGTGTTGTTAGCTGTGTTGACTGTGTTGTTAGTGTTGTTGACTGTGTTGTTAATGGTGGTGACTGTGTTGTTAGAGGTGTTGTTTGTGTTGTTAGTGGTGTTGACTGTGTTGTTAGTGGTGTTGATCGTTTTATTAGTGAAGTTGACTGTCTTGTTAGAGGTATTGACTGTGTTGTTAATGGTGTTGACTGTGTTGTTAGTGGTGTTGACTGTGTTGTTAGTGGTGTTGACTGTGTTGTTAGTGGTGGTAACTGTGTTGTTAGCTGTGTTGACTGTGTTGTTAGAGGTGTTGACTGTGTTGCTAGATGTGTTGATTGTGTTGTTAGTAGTGTTGACCGTGTTGTTAGTGGTGTTGACTGTGCTGTTAGAGGTGTTGACTGTGTTGTTAGAGTTGTTGACTGTGTTGCTAGAGGTGTTGTCTCTGTTGTTAGTGATGTTGATTGTGTTGTTACTAGTGTTGACTGTGTTGTTAGTGGTGTTGACTGTGCTGTTTAGTGGTATTGACTGTGTTGTTAGTGGTGTTGACTGTGTTGTTAGCTGTGTTGACTGTGTTGTTAGTGGTGGGGACTGTGTTGTTAGTGGTGTTGACTGTTTTGATATTGGTGGTGACTGTGTTGTTAGTGGTGGGGACTGTGTTGTTAGTGGTTTTGACTGTGCTGTTAGTGGTGTTGACTGTGTTGTTAGTGAAGTTGACTGTGCTGTTAGAGGTGTTGACTGTGTTGTTAGAGTTGTTGACTGTGTTGCTAGAGGTGTTGTCTCTGTTGTTAGTGATGTTGATTGTGTTGTTAGTAGTGTTGACTGTGTTGTTAGTAGTGTTGACTGTGCTGTTAGTGGTGTTGACTGTGTTGTTAGCTGTGTTGACTGTGTTGTTAGTGTTGTTGACTGTGCTGTTAGAGGTGTTGACTGTGTCGTTAGAGTTGTTGACTGTGTTGCTAGAGGTGTTGTCTCTGTTGTTAGTGATGTTGATTGTGTTGTTACTAGTGTTGACTGTGTTGTTAGTGGTGTTGACTGTGCTGTTTAGTGGTATTGACTGTGTTGTTAGTGGTGTTGACTGTGTTGTTAGCTGTGTTGACTGTGTTGTTAGTGGTGGGGACTGTGTTGTTAGTGGTGTTGACTGTTTTGATATTGGTGGTGACTGTGTTGTTAGTGGTGGGGACTGTGTTGTTAGTGGTTTTGACTGTGCTGTTAGTGGTGTTGACTGTGTTGTTAGTGAAGTTGACTGTGCTGTTAGAGGTGTTGACTGTGTTGTTAGAGTTGTTGACTGTGTTGCTAGAGGTGTTGTCTCTGTTGTTAGTGATGTTGATTGTGTTGTTAGTAGTGTTGACTGTGTTGTTAGTAGTGTTGACTGTGCTGTTAGTGGTGTTGACTGTGTTGTTAGCTGTGTTGACTGTGTTGTTAGTGTTTTTGACTGTGTTGTTAGTGGTGGTGACTGTGTTGTTAGTGGTGTTGACTGTGTTGTTAGTGGTGTTGACTGAGTTGTTAGTGGTGGTGACTGTGTTGTTAGTGGTGTTGACTGTGTTGTTAGTGGTGTTGACTGTGTTGTTAGTGGTGGTGACTGTGTTGTTAGTGGTGGTGACTGTGTTGTTAGTGGTGTTGACTGTGTTGTTAGTGGTGGTGACTGTGTTGTTAGTGGTGTTGACTGAGTTGTTAGTGGTGGTGACTGTGTTGTTAGTGGTGTTGACTGTGTTGTTAGTGGTGTTGACTGTGTTCTTAGTGATGTTGACTGTGTTGTTAGTGGTGGTGACTGTGTTGTTAGTGGTGGTGACTGTGTTGTTAGTGGTGGTGACTGTGATATTAGTGGTGTTGACTGTGCTGTTAGTGGTGGTGACTGTACTGTTAGTGGTGTTGACTGTGTTGTTAGTGGTGGTGACTGTGTTGTTAGTGGTGGTGACTGTGTTGTTAGTGGTGGTGACTGTGATATTAGTGGTGTTGACTGTGCTGTTAGTGGTGGTGACTGTGCTGTTAGTGGTGTTGACTGTGTTGTTAGTGGTGTTGACTCTGTTGTTAGTGGTGTTGACTGTGTTGTTAGTGGTGTTGACTGGGTTGTTAGTGGTGTTGGTAGTGTTGTTAGTGGTGTTGACTCTGTTGTTAGTGGTGGTGACTGTGTTGTTAGTGGTGGTGACTGTGTTGTTAGTGGTGGTGACTGTGATATTAGTGGTGTTGACTGTGCTGTTAGTGGTGTTGACTGTGTTGTTAGTGGTGTTGACTCTGTTGTTAGTGGTGTTGACTGTGTTGTTAGTGGTGTTGACTGTGTTGTTAGTGGTGTTGGTAGTGTTGTTAGTGGTGTTGACTGTGTTGTTAGTGGTGTTGACTGTGTTGTTAGTGGTGGTGACTGTGTTGTTAGTGGTGTTGACTCTGTTGTTAGTGGTATTGATTGTGTTGTTAGTGGTGTCGACTGTGTTGTTAGTGGTATTGATTGTGTTGTTAGTGGTGTTGACTGTGTTGTTAGTGGTATTGATTGTGTTGTTAGAGGTGTTGACTGTGATATTAGTTGTGTTGACTGTGTTGTTAGTGGTATTGATTGTGTTGTTCGAGGTGTTGACTGTGTTGTTAGTGGTGTTGACTGTGTTGTTAGTGGTGGTGACTGTGTTGTTAGTGGTGGTGACTGTGTTGTTAGTGGTGTTGACTGTGTTGTTAGTGGTGTTGACTGTGTTATTAGTGGTGTTGGTAGTGTTGTTAGTGGTGTTGACTGTGTTGTTAGTGGTGTTGACTGTGTTGTTAGTGGTGGTGACTGTGTTGTTAGTGGTGTTGACTCTGTTGTTAGTGGTATTGATTGTGTTGTTAGTGGTGTCGACTGTGTTGTTAGTGGTATTGATTGTGTTGTTAGTGGTGTTGACTGTGTTGTTAGTGGTATTGATGGTGTTGTTAGTGGTATTGATTGTGTTGTTAGTGGTGGTGACTGTGTTGTTAGTGGTGTTGACTTTGTTGTTAGTGGTATTGATTGTGTTGTTAGAGTTGTGACTGTGTTGTTAGTGGTGTTGACTGTGTTGTTAGTGGTGGTGACTGTGTTGTTAGTGGTGTTGACTGTGTTGTTAGTGGTGTTGACCGTGCTGTTAGTGGTGTTGACTGTGTTCTTAGTGGTGTTGACTCTGTTGTTAGTGGTGGTGACTGTGTTGTTATTGGTGTTGACTGTGTTGTTAGTGGTGGTGACTGTGTTGTTAGTGGTGGTGACTGTGTTGATAGTTGTGTTGACTGTGTTGTTAGTGGCATTGATTGTGTTGTTAGTGGTGTTGACTGTGTTGTTAGTGGTGTTGACTGTGTTGTTAGTGGTGGTGACCGTGCTGTTAGTGGTGTTGACTGTGTTCTTAGTGGTGTTGACTCTGTTGTTAGTGGTGGTGACTGTGTTGTTAGTGGTGGTGACTGTGTTGTTAGTGGTGGTGACTGTGTTGATAGTTGTGTTGACTGTGTTGTTAGTGGCATTGATTGTGTTGTTAGTGGTGTTGACTGTGTTGTTAGTGGTATTGATTGTGTTGTTAGTGGTGGTGACTGTGTTGCTAGAGGTGTTATCTCTGTTGTTAGTGATGTTGATTGTGTTGTTAGTGGTGTTGACTGTGTTGTTAGCTGTGTTGACTGTGTTGTTAGTGTTGTTGACTGTGTTGTTAATGGTGGTGACTGTGTTGTTAGAGGTGTTGTATGTGTTGTTAGTGGTGTTGACTGTGTTGTTAGTGGTGTTGATCGTTTTATTAGTGAAGTTGACTGTCTTGTTAGAGGTATTGACTGTGTTGTTAATGGTGTTGACTGTGTTGTTAGTGGTGTTGACTGTGTTGTTAGTGGTGTTGACTGTGTTGTTAGTGGTGGTAACTGTGTTGTTAGCTGTGTTGACTGTGTTGTTAGAGGTGTTGACTGTGTTGCTAGATGTGTTGATTGTGTTGTTAGTAGTGTTGACCGTGTTGTTAGTGGTGTTGACTGTGCTGTTAGAGGTGTTGACTGTGTTGTTAGAGTTGTTGACTGTGTTGCTAGAGGTGTTGTCTCTGTTGTTAGTGATGTTGATTGTGTTGTTACTAGTGTTGACTGTGTTGTTAGTGGTGTTGACTGTGCTGTTTAGTGGTATTGACTGTGTTGTTAGTGGTGTTGACTGTGTTGTTAGCTGTGTTGACTGTGTTGTTAGTGGTGGGGACTGTGTTGTTAGTGGTGTTGACTGTTTTGATATTGGTGGTGACTGTGTTGTTAGTGGTGGGGACTGTGTTGTTAGTGGTTTTGACTGTGCTGTTAGTGGTGTTGACTGTGTTGTTAGTGAAGTTGACTGTGCTGTTAGAGGTGTTGACTGTGTTGTTAGAGTTGTTGACTGTGTTGCTAGAGGTGTTGTCTCTGTTGTTAGTGATGTTGATTGTGTTGTTAGTAGTGTTGACTGTGTTGTTAGTAGTGTTGACTGTGCTGTTAGTGGTGTTGACTGTGTTGTTAGCTGTGTTGACTGTGTTGTTAGTGTTGTTGACTGTGTTGTTAGTGGTGGTGACTGTGTTGTTAGTGGTGTTGACTGTGTTGTTAGTGGTGTTGACTGAGTTGTTAGTGGTGGTGACTGTGTTGTTAGTGGTGTTGACTGTGTTGTTAGTGGTGTTGACTGTGTTGTTAGTGGTGGTGACTGTGTTGTTAGTGGTGGTGACTGTGTTGTTAGTGGTGTTGACTGTGTTGTTAGTGGTGGTGACTGTGTTGTTAGTTTGTGTTGACTGAGTTGTTAGTGGTGGTGACTGTGTTGTTAGTGGTGTTGACTGTGTTGTTAGTGGTGTTGACTGTGTTGTTAGTGATGTTGACTGTGTTGTTAGTGGTGGTGACTGTGTTGTTAGTGGTGGTGACTGTGTTGTTAGTGGTGGTGACTGTGATATTAGTGGTGTTGACTGTGCTGTTAGTGGTGGGGACTGTACTGTTAGTGGTGTTGACTGTGTTGTTAGTGGTGTTGACTGTGTTGTTAGTGATGTTGACTGTGTTGTTAGTGGTGGTGACTGTGTTGTTAGTGGTGGTGACTGTGTTGTTAGTGGTGGTGACTGTGATATTAGTGGTGTTGACTGTGCTGTTAGTGGTGTTGACTGTGTTGTTAGTGGTGTTGACTCTGTTGTTAGTGGTGTTGACTGTGTTGTTAGTGGTGTTGACTGGGTTGTTAGTGGTGTTGGTAGTGTTGTTAGTGGTGTTGACTGTGTTGTTAGTGGTGTTGACTGTGTTGTTAGTGGTGGTGACTGTGTTGTTAGTGGTGTTGACTCTGTTGTTAGTGGTGTTGACTGTGTTGTTAGTGGTGTCGACTGTGTTGTTAGTGGTATTGATTGTGTTGTTAGTGGTGTTGACTGTGTTGTTAGTGGTATTGATTGTGTTGTTAGAGGTGTTGACTGTGATATTAGTTGTGTTGACTGTGTTGTTAGTGGTATTGATTGTGTTGTTAGAGGTGTTGACTGTGTTGTTAGTGGTGTTGACTGTGTTGTTAGTGGTGGTGACTGTGTTGTTAGTGGTGGTGACTGTGTTGTTAGTGGTGTTGACTGTGTTGTTAGTGGTGTTCACTGTGTTGTTAGTGGTATTGATTGTGTTGTTAGTGGTGTTGACTGTGTTGTTAGTGGTATTGATGGTGTTGTTAGTGGTATTGATTGTGTTGTTAGTGGTGGTGACTGTGTTGTTAGTGGTGTTGACTTTGTTGTTAGTGGTATTGATTGTGTTGTTAGTGGTATTGATTGTGTTGTTAGTGGTGTTGACTGTGTTGTTAGTGGTGTTGACTGTGTTGTTAGTGGTGGTGACCGTGCTGTTAGTGGTGTTGACTGTGTTCTTAGTGGTGTTGACTGTGTTGTTAGTGGTATTGATGGTGTTGTTAGTGGTATTGATTGTGTTGTTAGTGGTGTTGACTGTGTTGTTAGTGGTATTGATGGTGTTGTTAGTGGTATTGATTGTGTTGTTAGTGGTGGTGACTGTGTTGTTAGTGGTGTTGACTTTGTTGTTAGTGGTATTGATTGTGTTGTTAGAGTTGTGACTCTGTTGTTAGTGGTGGTGACTGTGTTGTTAGTGGTGTTGACTGTGTTGTTAGTGGTGGTGACTGTGTTGTTAGTGGTGGTGACTGTGTTGACAGTTGTGTTGACTGTGTTGTTAGTGGCATTGATTGTGTTGTTAGTGGTGTTGACTGTGTTGTTAGTGGTATTGATTGTGTTGTTAGTGGTGGTGACTGTGTTGCTAGAGGTGTTATCTCTGTTGTTAGTGATGTTGATTGTGTTGTTAGTGGTGTTGACTGTGTTGTTAGCTGTGTTGACTGTGTTGTTAGTGTTGTTGACTGTGTTGTTAGTGGTGGTGACTGTGTTGTTAGTGGTGTTGACTGTGTTGTTAGTGGTGTTGACTGAGTTGTTAGTGGTGGTGACTGTGTTGTTAGTGGTGTTGACTGTGTTGTTAGTGGTGTTGACTGTGTTGTTAGTGGTGGTGACTGTGTTGTTAGTGGTGTTGACTGTGTTGTTAGTGGTGTTGACTGTGTTGTTAGTGGTGGTGACTGTGTTGTTAGTGGTGTTGACTGAGTTGTTAGTGGTGGTGACTGTGTTGTTAGTGGTGTTGACTGTGTTGTTAGTGGTGTTGACTGTGTTGTTAGTGGTGGTGACTGTGTTGTTAGTGGTGGTGACTGTGTTGTTAGTGGTGTTGACTGTGTTGTTAGTGGTGTTGACTGTGTTGTTAGTGGTGTTGACTGTGCTGTTAGTGGTGGTGACTGTGCTGTTAGTGGTGTTGACTGTGTTGTTAGTGGTGTTGACTCTGTTGTTAGTGGTGGTGACTGTGTTGTTAGTGGTATTGATTGTGTTGTTAGTGGCATTGATTGTGTTGTTAGTGGTGTCGACTGTGTTGTTAGTGGTATTGATTGTGTTGTTAGTGGTATTGATTGTGTTGTTAGTGGTGTTGACTGTGTTGTTAGTGGTGGTGACTGTGATATTAGTGGTGTTGACTGTGTTGTTAGTGGTGTTGACTCTGTTGTTAGTGGTGGTGACTGTGTTGTTAGTGGTATTGATTGTGTTGTTAGTGGCATTGATTGTGTTGTTAGTGGTGTCGACTGTGTTGTTAGTGGTATTGATTGTGTTGTTAGTGGTATTGATTGTGTTGTTAGTGGTGTTGACTGTGTTGTTAGTTGTGTTGACTGTGCTGTTAGTGGTGGTGACTGTGCTGTTAGTGGTGGTGACTGTGCTGTTAGTGGTGTTGATTGTGTTGTTAGTGGTATTGATTGTGTTGTTAGTGGTGGTGACTGTGATATTAGTGGTGTTGACTGTGTTGTTAGTGGTGTTGACTGTGTTGTTAGTGGTGTTGACTGTGTTGTTAGTGGTGTTGACTGTGTTGTTAGTGGTGGTGACTGTGATATTAGTGGTGTTGACTGTGCTGTTAGTGGTGGTGACTGTGCTGTTAGTGGTGGTGACTGTGCTGTTAGTGGTGTTGACTGTGTTGTTAGTGGTATTGATTGTGTTGTTAGTGGTATTGATTGTGTTGTTAGTGGTGGTGACTGTGTTGTTAGTGGTGTTGACTGTGTTGTTAGTGGTGTTGACTGTGCTGTTAGTGGTGGTGACTGTGCTGTTAGTGGTGTTGACTGTGTTGTTAGTGGTGTTGACTGTGTTGTTAGTGGTGTTGACTGTGTTGTTAGTGGTATTGATTGTGTTGTTAGTGGTATTGATCGTGTTGTTAGTGGTATTGATTGTTTAGTTACTGGTGGTGACTGTGTTGTTAGTGGTGTTGACTGTGTTGTTAGTGGTATTGATTGTGTTGTTAGAGGTGTTGACTGTGTTGCTAGTGGTGTTGACTGTGTTGTTAGTGGTATTGATTGTGTTGTTAGTGGTGTTGACTGTGTTGTTAGTGGTGTTGACTGTGTTGTTAGTGGTGTTCACTGTGTTGTTAGTGGTGTTGACTGTGTTGTTAGTGGTATTGATTGTGTTGTTAGTGGTGTTGACTGTGTTGTTAGTGGTGGTGACTGTGTTGTTAGTGGTGTTGACTGTGTTGTTAGTGGTGGTGACTGTGTTGTTAGTGGTATTGATTGTGTTGTTAGTGGTGTTGACTGTGTTGTTAGTGGTGGTGACTGTGTTGTTAGTGGTGTTGACTGTGTTGTTAGTGGTGTTGACTGTGTTGTTAGTGGTATTGATTGTGTTGTTAGTGGTGTTGACTGTGTTGTTAGTGGTATTGATTGTGTTGTTAGAGGTGTTGACTGTGATATTAGTGGTGTTGACTATGTTGTTAGTGGTATTGATTGTGTTGTTAGCGGTGTTGACTGTGTTGTTAGTGGTGTTGACTGTGTTGTTAGTGGTGGTGACTGTGTTGTTAGTGGTGGTGACTGTGTTGTTAGTGGTGTTGACTGTGTTGTTAGTGGTGTTCACTGTGTTGTTAGTGGTATTGATTGTGTTGTTAGTGGTGTTGACTGTGTTGTTAGTGCTATTGATTGTGTTGTTAGTGGTATTGATTGTGTTGTTAGTGGTGGTGACTGTGTTGTTAGTGGTGTTGACTGTGTTGTTAGTGGTATTGATTGTGTTGTTAGAGGTGTTGACTGTGTTGTTAGTGGTGTTGACTGTGTTGTTAGTGGTGGTGACTGTGCTGTTAGTGGTGGTGACTGTGTTGTTAGTGGTGTTGACTGTGTTGTTAGTGGTATTGATTGTGTTGTTAGAGGTGTTGACTGTGTTGTTAGTGGTGTTGACTGTGTTGTTAGTGGTGGTGACTGTGTTGTTAGTGGTGGTGACTGTGTTGTTAGTGGTGGTGACTGTGCTGTTAGTGGTGTTGACTGTGTTGTTAGTGGTGTTGACTCTGTTGTTAGTGGTGGTAACTGTGTTGTTAGTGGTGTTGACTGTGTTGTTAGTGGTGGTGACTGTGTTGTTAGTGGTGTTGACTCTGTTGTTAGTGGTGGTAACTGTGTTGTTAGTGGTGTTGACTGTGTTGTTAGTGGTGTTGACTCTGTTGTTAGTGGTGGTGACTGTGTTGTTAGTGGTGTTGACTGTGTTGTTAGTGGTGGTGACTGTGTTGTTAGTGGTGGTGACTGTGTTGATAGTTGTGTTGTCTGTGTTGTTAGTGGTATTGATTGTGTTGTTAGTGGTGTTGACTGTGTCGTTAGTGGTATTGATTGTGTTGTTAGTTGTGTTGACTGTGTTGTTAGTGGTGGTGACTGTGTTGTTAGTGGTGGTGACTGTGTTGTTAGCTGTGTTGACTGTGTTGTTAGTGGTGTTGACTGTGTTGTTAGCTGTGTTGACTGTGTTGTTAGTGGTGGTGACTGTGTTGTTAGTGGTGTTGACTGTGTTCTTAGTGGTGTTGACTGTGTTGTTAGTGAAGTTGACCTTGTTGTTAGCGGTGTTGACTGTGTTGTTAGAGGTGTTGATTGTGTTGTTAGTGGTGTTGACTGTGTTGTTAGTGGTGTTGACTGTGTTGTTAGTGGTGTTGACTGTGTTGTTAGTGGTGTTCACTGTGTTGTTAGTGGTGTTGATTGTGTTGTTAGTGGTGTTGACTGTGTTGTTAGTGGTGTTGACTGTGTTGTTAGTGGTGTTGACTGTGTTGTTAGAGGTGTTGACTGTGTTGTTAGTGGTGTTGACTGTGTTGTTAGTGGTGTTGACTGTGTTGTTAGAGGTGTTGACAGTGCTGTTAGTGGTGTCGACTGTGTTGTTAGTGAAGTTGACCTTGTTGTTAGCGGTGTTGACTGTGTTGTTAGAGGTGTTGATTGTGTTGTTAGTGGTGTTGACTGTGTTGTTAGTGGTGTTGACTGTGTTGTTAGTGGTGTTGATTGTGTTGTTAGTGGTGTTGACTGTGTTGTTAGTGGTGTTGACTGTGTTGTTAGTGGTGTTGACTGTGTTGTTAGAGGTGTTGACTGTGTTGTTAGTGGTGTTGACTGTGTTGTTAGTGGTGTTGACTGTGTTGTTAGAAGTGTTGACTGTGTTGTTCGTGGTGTTGATCGTGATGTTAGTGGTGTTAACAGTGTTATTAGTGGTGTGGATTGTGTTGTTAGAGGTGTTGACTGTGTTGTTAGTGGTGTTGACTGTGTTGTTAGTGGTGTTGACTGTGTTGTTAGAGGTGTTGACTGTGTTGTTAGAGGTGTTGATTGTGTTGTTCGTGGTGTTGATCGTGATGTTAGTGGTGTTAACAGTGTTATTAGTGGTGTGGATTGTGTTGTTAGAGGTGTTGACTGTGTTGTTAGTGGTGTTGACTGTGTTGTTAGTGGTGTTGACTGTGTTGTTAGAGGTGTTGACTGTGTTGATAATGGCGTTGACTGTGTTGTTAGTGGTGTTAACAGTGTTATTAGTTGTGTGGATTGTGTTGTTAGAGGTGTTGACTGTGTTGTTAGTGGTGTGGATTGTATTGTTAGTGGTGTGGATTGTATTGTTAGTGGTGTTGACTGTGTTGTTAGTGGCGTTGACTGTGTTGTTAGTGGTGTTGACTGTGTTGTTAGTGGTGTTGACTGTGTTGTTAGTGGTGTTGACTGTGTTATTAGTGGTGTGGATTGTGTTGTTAGAGGTGCTGATTGTCTTGTTAGTGGTGTTGACTGTGTTGTTAGTGGTGGTGACTGTGCTGTTAGTGGTGTTGACTGTGTTGTTAGTGGTGTTGATTGTTTTGTTAGTGAAGTTGACTGTCTTGTTAGAGGTACTGACTGTGTTGTTAGTGGTGTTGACTGTGTTGTTAGTTGTGTTGACTGTGTTGTTAGTGGTGTTGACTGTGTTGTTAGTGGTGTTGACTGTGTTGTTAGTGGTGTTGACTGTGTTGTTAGTGGTGTTGACTGTGTTGTTAGTGGTGTTGACTGTGTTGTTAGTGGTGTTGACTGTGTTCTTAGTGGTGTTGACTGTGTTCTTAGTGGTGTTGACTGTGTTGTTAGCTGTGTTGACTGTGTTGTTAGTGGTGTTGACTGTGTTGTTAGTGGTGTTGACTGTGTTCTTAGTGGTGTTGACTGTGTTGTTAGCTGTGTTGACTGTGTTGTTAGTGGTGTTGACTGTGTTGTTAGCTGTATTGACTGTGTTGTTAGTGGTGTTGACTGTGCTGTTAGTGGTGTTGACTGTGTTGTTAGTGAAGTTGACCGTGTTGTTAGAGGTGTTGACTGTGTTGCTAGAGGTGTTGTCTCTGTTATTAGTGATGTTGATTGTGTTGTTAGTAGTGTTGACTGTGTTGTTAGTGGTGGTGACTGTGCTGTTAGTGGTGTTGACTGTGTTGTTAGTGGTGTTGACTATGTTGTTAGTGAAGTTGACCGTGTTGTTAGTGGTGGTGACTGTGTTGTTAGTGGTGGGGACTGTGTTGTTAGTACAGTTGACTGTGTTGTTAGTGAAGTTGACTGTGTTGTTAGAGGTATTGACTGTGTTGTTAGAGGTGTTGACTGTGTTGCTAGAGGTGTTGTCTCTGTTGTTAGTGATGTTGATTGTGTTGTTATTGGTGTTGACTGTGTTGTTAGTCATGTTGATTGTGTTGTTAGTGCTGTTGATTGTGTTGCTAGTGATGTTGATTGTGTTGTTAGTGGTGTTGACTTTGTTGTTAGTGGTGTTGATTGTGTTGTTAGTGGTGTTGACTGTGTTGTTAGTGATGTTGATTGTGTTGTTAATGATGTTGTTTGTTTTGTTAGTTGATGTTGTTAATGATGGTGACGGTGAATTTCACGTCAGACGTCATGGAGCCAACCGATGATCAAACGTGTCCTACACGTGACAATACCACTTTTCTAAGATTGTATTGAATAATTTAATCTCCCTATGTTATGATGTTATAGTTTAATTGAGGGGTATTTCCAGGAAATACTGCAACCACTATGAGGTTGCCTTGTTGACTTTCAGAAAATCTCTTGCATTCGCTCACGTAGTAATCCCTCATTAGTTTTATCTTTATGACTGAATTGACTGCAGCTGTAATCTTACAATGCTATTAGCCACTTAGAGTATCCCTCAGCTCATAATATTTTTATTATGCAAATTACTACCGGCCAAAACAATTCGTAACCCCTTTCTCTATATAAAATTACCCTTGGCTCAAGTTTGGCTATGTCTCACAATGGGACTGAAACACGCCAGTAACTGTCACATTATTTCTTCCCCTTCCCCCAAGCACATGAATTAAATTTTGTGAAGTTAATTCTTAATTTCTTGAAATTATCTTCCCTGTTCGTTGAAAGTTTCAAACACCAAACACCGCTATATAATTGCAGGTCACTCGGTATGTAACTTACTATGTATTCTCAACAGTTTCAGAGGGTGGCACGGACGAGAGATACATAGTTTTGATAAATGGTAATAACTCCGAAAAAACTGTAGACTGTTTCCTCTCTGCTACCACTTGAAGAAAAGGATGACTTAATCGTCTAGAAAACACATGGCGTTATGAGGCTGTTTGCTTGCAAACGAACCGAATATTAATAATGGTTTCTTATATAGACAAAATGTCAGCAATATTGGGGGAGGGGAAAATCGATTAAATCTACCCCAGTGTATTACTGGTACTTTATTTTATCGACCCCGTAAGGATGAAAGGCAAAGTTAACCTCGGCGGGATTTGAACCCAGATCCTAAAGGGCCGTAACTCTATGCTGCAAAGCATAGCGTCCGACCCTCTACCGATACTGCCAATCCATCGCCCTCAACCGAATATTAATAATATTATTATTATTTCTTTTTTTAATTTCTTTTGCAAGATTTCTTATTTGAAAACCTGTGTTGAAACAGATATTGTTATACTTTGGGAGGGTCATGCTGCCAATAAAAACACAGGTTTTCACTTCAATTTATTATAAATTTCCGGTTGTTTGGTTGGTTCGATAACCGGATGGTTGTTTATGTATTGTCAAAGCTCTTTCGTCACACATTATGTGACCTCCTCAATGACTGGGTTTTTATTTTGTGTCTCTCCTTTGTTTATCCTGCGTATCCATTTTTTTAAAGGTGGTTAGGATGTAATTTTATCGTTGTTGTTGATGAGGGTGTTATTGCTATTGGTGTTGTCGGTGGTAGTAATGATAGCAGCGGAGGAGGAGGAGGTGGTGGAGGAGAAGGTGGTGGAGAAGGTCGGTATGACAAATATTTCACCTGTCAAACCAATTGTTTTTCTCGGTTTCTCGGTTTTTGTTCTCTGTACTTACTGTGTTTGGTCATCGGAAGTGTTTCATTATACACACACATGGAATCACATACATACACGTACACACTCACACATGTACACACACACAGACCCATACACGCTCACACATGTACACACATACACACATGTACATGAACACACAGACACGCTGGCACACGCATAGAAACAAACACGTATACGCCCCCCACACAACAGCAGATACATTCGCACAAACACACATATATACAGACGCACTCACACACACACGCATATATATATATATATATATATATATATATATATATATATATATATATATATATATATATATCTATATACTTTTATTTAAACACATAAACATACACATATACATACGTAAACATATACATTTAAAATTTACTGGCGCACAGATGACACCACATTAGCGCTTATAAATACATACACACATCATACTCACACATACACATCACACACACACACACACCCTACACAGACTAACACACACAAACCTACTCACACACACACACACCCTACACAGACTAACACACATAATCCTACTCACACACACACATCCTACACAGACTAATATAAACCTACTCTCACATACACACACCCTACACAGACTAACACACATAAACCTACTCACACACACACACACCCCACACAGCCTAATACACATAAACCTACTCACACACACACACACTCACACACACGCTACACAGACTAACACATAAACCTACTCACACACACACACACGCTACACAGACTAATACACATAAACCTACTCACACACACACACATCCTACACAGACTAACACACATAAACCTACTCACACACACACCCTACACAGACTAACACACATAAACCTACTCACACACACACCCTCACACACATCCTACACAGACTAACACACATAAACTTACTCACACACACACACACATCCTACATAGACTAACACACATAAACCTACTCACACACGCACTCTTACACACACCCTCACACACATCCTACACAGACTAACACACACAAACCTACTCACACACACACACATCCTACATAGACTAACACACATAAACCTACTCACATGCACACGCACACATCCTACATAGACTAACACACATAAACCTACTCTCTCTCACACACTCACACACACATCCTACACAGACTAACACACATAAACCTAGTCTCTCACAGACACACCCTACACAGACTAACACAGACTAACACACACACATAAACACATATATACATAAACATACTCACATACACCACACACAAACACTGACATACACATAAATACACACAAACACACATGCACACCCTACACAGACAGACCCACACACACTCACTCACACTCACACACAGACACAGAGAGACACGAGTAAAGAAACTCACTTTTAGACAAATAAGTTTCAGTTAACTTCTCAACTTTGAGGTATTAAGCGGCTTAAATAATGTCCTAATGAAGAGACAGAGGTTTATTTACCTGCAGCAGACATATAGTAAGGTAGGTTAGTTGATTGGACAGTTCTCTCTCTCTCTCTCTCTCTCTCTCTCTCTCTCTCTCTCTCTCTCTCTCTATATATATATATATATATATATATATATATATATATATATATATATAGGAAAGTGTATGACCCCGACGGCAGAGCTCAAGCCGTTTCGATGGCTATTTCTGGACTCATATACCACAACTCCTTCGTTATATATATATATATATATATATAGAGAGAGATTCCTGATGATTTCTAAAGAATGAAATAGTTCTAGTCCTGTAGAATCTCATCTCTCTCTCACTCTCTCTCTCTCTCTCTCTCTCTCTCTCTCTCTCTCTCTCTCTCTCTCTCTCTCTCTCTATATATATATATATATATATATATATATATATATATATATATATAGAGAGAGAGAGAGAGAGAGAGAAAGAGAGATAAAACCGTTTATAATATATATATATATATAGGAACGAGTAGGACCCCGACGGCTGAGCTCAAGCCGTTTCGACAGCTAATTCTGGACAGAATTAGCCGTCGAAACGGCTTGAGCTCAGCCGTCGGGGTCCTACTCGTTCCTATTACCCACTCTACTACTCTAAGTATTGAGTACTTTGATGCGTTATGGTCCACCTGGTTCCTTACCACATTTCCTTCGTTATATATATATATATATATATATATATATATATAGTAATAATAAGAAATTTGAAGACTAAAATCCAAAGAGGGCTCGATAAGGATAAATATATATCAAATATATAAGAACCGTAGAGCATGAAGATTAATTTTAAATAACAGAAAAGTTGAGACATGTGATGCAAACATTTACAGTTCAGCTTTTCATAACATATACACATCCTGACCTACGTTCTGCATATTTTTGTATAACACTCATCATAACACACGTGTGCGTGAACACACACCCACAGACACTGACACGCACACACTCACACACACTCTCTCTCTCACAGGCACATACGCACCCTCTCTCTCTCACACACACACACACACGGCACACACACTCTCTCTCTCACACACACGGCACACAAAAAATTTTATACATTTAATTTTTCATCTTTTGCCAGCTCATGCGCTATGGCCATGCTCCAGCATGGCCTGAGCTATTTACTACCCTTTCTAAGGCCTTCATGCAGTTAGAATAAAGAAGTTTGATACTGCTGCCCTCATTTGATTTTTTTGTTCAGATGTCGGCTGATAAGGGATTTTAATGAGAATGTCCCCGTATCTCATGAATACATTTACATCAAGGTAGGTTCAGATTTATTGCAAGATATCGAAAATGTGCGGGCTTTTGAAACCTAATTTACTGCAGTATCTCGTCCTAACACTAAACAGCAGATTTCTTCCTGAAAAGGGTAGAGATTAAGAGAAAGATATATAGAGGAATAATCGACTTCAGTACAAGACTGGTACATTTTTATCGACCTTAAATGGACGAAAGGCAAAGTTGACCTCTAGTTATTCTGTAGCATTGAGTAAATCTTGGTGAAGTACCATCGGAATACTTTCAGTCTTTTACTGGCCCAACATCGTTGACTGGTTCAGAATGGTCTTAGAACACCCAACAGCTGCCTGTACAGTACCGCCATGTAACAATACACCACGACTGTACTCGTTGTGACTCTTAGTTTGAAATTTCTGTGCGTATAATTACAATGTATTTATGAGCTGATAGCGGAGTACTTGAAATGTTCCGGCGGGAAATTTCATATTGTCTTCTTCAGGTTTCTTGTTTATAGCATTCGGATCATGATTAGATTTGTGATATTATGGATTACCTTTTATGTTTTCGCAAATTCTCTACCCACAGGAAATCGTTTCTCTCGCCATTTAACGTATATGTGTGCACTCTGCTTTCCTTTTTGGATGGTATCCTAATGATACTTGTTTAATTAAAGCATTGAGTGAGTGACAAAACGATCGGAGATACACCGGATCTATATATATATATATATATATATATATATATATATATATATATATATATATATATATATATATATATATATATATATATATATATACACACACATACATATATTTATTTATGCATATATGTATATATTTATGTATATATACATACATACATATATATATATATATATATATATATATATATATATATATATATATATATACACACATACATATATTTATATATGCATATATGTATATATTTATTTATGTATATATACATACACACACACTCACACATATATATATATATAGGGAGAGAGAGAGAGAGAGAGAGAAAGATTGACCCGAGCCAAAAATGGTATTTGTGTCGAGTGAAAGTGAAACAGTTTGTTATTGACAAGAACTGCAGAGAAAAAGTTAACCTCCGGGGGACCATATTCGTGGTCTAGTTGAATACTTGACTTTTTTGTATCTTCTCTTTTGTATAAAGGGCCACTGTGCCACGACAAATGTTCTATGGCACTGACTAGCCGTGTTTTATTTCGAACCCAGATGGAAACGTCTACAAGGTTGACAAACTGTTACAAACAGCAACTAAATCCCATTATACTATCTTAAAGATGTAACGATATTTTGGACACTGTTGGTAGCATGGTTGATAAATTACAGGATACCCCCCCCCCCCAACACACAGCTCAAATATTGTATTTTATTTATTGTACACAAGGTGTTCCACAATACGTAAAACATCATTTAAACATTTTCATTTTATTAAAAAATCACAGAATAAAACACAAGATATATTATATATATATATAGTAAATGAGGGAAGTATAACGTGGTCGGCTGTAGAATAGGGTTTATTCAAAGTATTAACAATTGTTTCATTACTTAGATTACCTTAAACGATATCTCGTTAACTTATATCTATATCTATCTATCTATATCTATCTATATCTTTCTATATATATATAGATATAAGTTAACGAGATATCGTTTAAGGTAATCCAAGTAATGAAATATATATATATATATATATATATATATATATATATATATATATAGATTACAATAATCAAAGTTCAGTTTAAATCATTTATTTGCTTACAATTGTTTCCTCCAAACCGAGGTTTGGATTCTTCGGAGCAACTATTTAGTGATCTATAACATATTTGACCTCCTTTTCATCATTTTGATGGATGTCATCCCACTGTGGGTCAATATGTGCATGTGTTCTTATATGTCTCTTGGGTTGAAAAGGAGGTCAAATATGTTATAGATCACTAAATAGTTGCTCCGAAGAATCCAAACCTCGGTTTGGAGGAAACAATTGTAAGCAAATAAATTATTTAAACTGAACTTTGATTATTGTAATCTCTATATAACTGCTCTGTAAAACAACCGATGTTATTACATTGAGCTATTTATCTTACTGGTAATAAGATAGTAATTAATGACTATCTTTCACTATTTAAGGTTTGTATAAAAAATATATAACCATAAAAGGTTTTATTACATACATAGCCATAAATAGTATCCTTAATACTATATATATATATATATTTATATCCGCATGCTGTTGACGACTGAGAGAAAGGAGTACACAATTCCGAAGTAGAGTTTTAATATTCATTTTATTAAGGATAAATAGTGAGTCTTGTTACTCTGAAGTTTCGCCTGTTTATCACAGGGCCATCAGACAAGAACATCTATTGTCTGATGATCCTGTGATTAACAGGCGAAACTCCAGAGTAACAAGACTCACTATTTAGTATATATATATAATACGCGTGTGTGTGGAGGGGGAGGGGCATGTGAGCCGCACTCATACACAGAAATAGCGACAGAAAACAAGAACCTTTTTGTATTCCTTTATGATTATTCACCCCTATTCTCCAGCCAGCCGCCCAACCAGCTAACCGACCAACAAACTAATTGTAGGGTAAAATGCAAGGTGAAATTCGAAACAAAATAGGTTAGGTCAATTGTCACATGTTTTTAACTATGATGTTCATTATCTGGATGTGTGTGTATGTAAGTGTATGTGTGTGTGTGTCTGTTTATGTATTTGTCACTGTGAATATTGTATACTTGTATATATTTCCTCGCACACACAGATTACTTATACGAGGGAGTACTGTGAAGTTCTTGGCTTGGTCGCTACTACAGGGGCCTGGCTGGGGGCCCAACATTCCAAGTTCTTTTTACAGGTCTCAGAAAAACTGAAGGGTTGCTGCAATAAGTGTGTGAATCTGAAAGGGGAATATGTTGAATAAAATCATAATTACCTATTCCTCCTGTATTTTCTTTTACCCCAAACGATGAACTTTATAGTACCTCCTCGTACAGATAAATGCATGTATTTATAAAAGTGTATTCTATATATATAGAAAATTACAGGGAACATGCATATATATATATATATATATATATATATATATATATATATATATATATATATATATATATATATATATATATATATATATAGTTTTAATATAGATGAGATTCTACAGAACTAGAACTGTTTCATTCTTTAGAAATCATCAGGAATCTGGGTATCAAAAAATAAATATGGTATTTATAGGCCTCTTCAGGTGGTAGGAGAGGGTAGGGAGTGGGATGGGTAGAGGTCGTTGGTTGATAGAAAAGCTAATTCTATAAAGCTATATAAATTATATATATATAGTAATAATAATAAATTTGAAGACTAAAATCCAACGTTTTTCGAAATATTTACTTCTGCGTTCACAGATTGATTTTTTTTTAGTTTCAGAAGATCCCGTTAAGGATGAAAGCAGCGATTCTTTGTTTACACTTTAATCTGTTATTTTAATATATATATATATATATATATATATATATATATATATATATATATATATATATATAGAGAGAGAGAGAGAGAGAGAGAGAGGGTGAGAGAGAGAGGAGGTATATATTTTGGAATGTTTTTTCGTTTCAAAAAGATTTATGTCAAATGATAATGGTTCTAAACTTTAATGTTTTTCCATATTTATTGAGCTCTTTACTAAACTGCTTTACACAAAAACATATTTTCGTCATGCTTGCAAAATATTTATTTTATTAAAATAAAATTACAGATTGTAGTGAAATTTAAATATCATTTTTACGATTAAGTTTGGAGACTTGAACATCTTGTACAAACATTTGATAAAGAGAAATCATTTTTTTTTAAACAAAAGAAAAATGGAAAGAGAATCTGAGCAAGGAAGTAATATTTTCATTGCTGGTGGTATTCGTTATTGGTTGCAACTCCTGACAGAAGGAGTATTGTAAAGATAAAGTATTTTGTTGAAGAACACAACGCACCGCCCAGTCTTGGAATCGAACGTACGACCTTGTTTATGATTGTGAATCTAACTTCCTAGCCGAGATATAAAAAAAGAATTGTATATAACTGACTGAAGACTAAATGTTCAATGAGTCCAGAGAAATCTTTGTTCTTTTGTTAAAAAAAACAAAAATTGCAAATAACACACTCCTTCACAGGACTCTCTGAATAACAGAGTGAACTCGATAGATAACGAACACAACCACAAGGATAAGATCCGAACGTGGAAGAGCCGAACTCCCATTGTCATCGCCTCCATCTCTCTCGCCCTCCCCATCTCTTTGTATGGGGTCCCACGTGCTGGCCCCCCACAGCCCTAGCAGACAGAATGGAGAAGGCGTTTCCCCGGAGGATGGTAAGGGAGATGCGCTGGAAGAGCCATTCCAACTCGCGAGGCTCACACCTGCGGCTGGCCAGCTCAGCGCCTATGGTGGTGAGTAGGAATGTAGCCCTAGGGCCAAGGACACCAGAAGTCTCCACTGCCAAGGGCACGACCGCAAACAGTCGGAGAGCGACCGGATGCTATGTCCCTTCACAAAACTGCATTCGGCTGCATTTGTCTGGGCTTCTTCTTTAGCTTTACTTGTCTTTGTATAATCAGCTGACCTCTCCAAACATGAATAAATTTCTATTTTTATTGAGACTTCTGTATATATATATGTGTGAATATGTATGTGTATCTGTTTCCGAGTTTGTATATATATATATATATATATATATATATATATGTGTGTGTGTGTGTGTGTGTAAATATATGTGTGTAAGTATATTTATCTATATCCGAGTTTGTATATATATATGTGTATATATATATATATGTGTGTGTAAATATGTGTGCGTATGTATATTATCTGTATCCGAGTTGTATATATATATGTGTATATACATATATATATATATATATGTGAATATGTGTGTGTATGTATATTTATCTGTATCCGAGTTTGTATATATGTGATTGACGCAACATTACCTATAGAAAAACAAAACCAATATTGTTTGAAATTGCTAAATTTGCTGATCGATAACCAATATATATCGATGAAATAAGTAAAAATAATTATTGTGGTCACTACAAACAACCTGAAAATCTTTGAAAGTGGTGGCCCGTGTTTTCTGAACAATGACTGAATCTAGTAAAAGAATGAAAGAGTATATGTACACACACAAACAAACACACACGCACACACAAACATATACACGCACAAACAAACATATACACGCACATGCACACACACATACACACACAAACGCACACACGCACACTCATACACATTTATTAAGGAATACTTTACAGTTATTAAACTTTTCAATACGTCTATATTTTCAAAAGGATGAAATAAAATTACTTACAACCCCGCGCAATACACACACACACACACACACACACACACACATATATATATATATATATATATATATATATATATATATATATATATATATATATATATATATATATATATATATGTGTATACTGATGTGTATGTATATATATATATATATATATAACAAAGAAAGTGTGGTAAGGAACCAGGTGGGCCATAACGCACCAGAGTACTCAATACTTAGGGCAGTAGTTCGGATCTAGCTGTCGAAACGGCCGGAGCTCAGCCGTCTGGGTCTTGACTATTTTCCTATATATATATATATATATATATATATATATATATATATGTATATATATAAATGGAAGTTTAGTAAAATCGAAGCTTCGGCTGTAGCCAACCCAACGAGATACAATCAGGAATTATGCAGCCAAGCACTCCATGAGGAATCTCAGAGTAATAAGATTCGTTAGCCGGCATGACAAATTGAAAACTGTGACAGGCAAGCCTAGCCACGACACCGAAGCAACGAGAAAACCAATATATATATGGCCTGGGTATGACATTAAACTACATCCAGTAGCAAGGCTCCAGTCCGGGAGTTCAGGAGCTGTGGGGAATGTGGAGTTACCTCTTAGTTGTCATAACTCCCAGGTCTGCTCTGGCCCGGAGTAGTAGTACCTGTTAGGGCAAAATTTATGGGTTAAATAACTACCTTATTCGAGTGGCGCCGGTAAGGTATTATCAGCCATTGAAAAGAAATATGGAGAGTCGATCTAACAGCAATAGGCTTAGAGCCCCTAATTACTCTGTCAAGGAGCAGTCTGGTCGTTATGACTCTGCTGGCTTAGAGCCACAGGGAGGGCCAGTGGATGATGGATCAGCTGTCTCTGAGACAAATATAAAGAATGCAGTTTTGTCCTGCAGAAGAGCCATCAAAATGGGCACTTTGAATGTGAGGACTATTCGGACGCTAGAGAAGAGAGAGGAGTTGGGACATCTGTTCGAGGAGAGTGGTATACAGATACTTGCGATCCAAGAACACAGGATCCTACACGATGAGCCCGTGCGGAGTGTGATGATTGGGAAGATGAACCAGTTCATCACCACTTCGGCAGTGAAGAACATGACCAGTGCTGCAGTGGGAGGAGTGGGTTTTGTTTTCAGCACAAAAACCAGTCTATTGGTGAGGGAAATAATACCTGTCTCCCCGCGAGTGTTGAGGGTGACCTTCAATGGAAACCCAAGACTGACAGTCATCTCAGCCTATAGTCTAACCGAGGGAGACAGTGATGTGAGTGCCGAAGTGTTCCATGAGGAGGTGTGTAGAGCTGTCAACACCACACAAGCACACAACATCCTGCTTGTTTTGGGGGACTTCAATGCACATCTGAGTAAGGAGGGCAGTGAACATCCTTGCTGGTACTTCCATAACAACACCAACCGAAATGGAAGACTACTGAGAGACACCCTGCTGGAGGCGAACTTAATAGCGACCAACCTAAGGTTTAGGAAGAATCCGGGGAAGATGTGGACCTACATCTCAGATATGCACCTGTCCAAGTCCCAGATTGATTTCATTCTGGTGAGGAAAATGTGGCGGAATAGTGTTCTGAACACATAACCATACAACTATTTCAGTACACTGGGTAGTGACCACCGGCTTGTTATGAGTGAGGGCCGGGTGAGCTTAAGAAAGAGAAAGGCTCAGCCCCGGAGAGCAATCTATGACTGGGGAGCTTTCAAGGAAGATGATAAGCTACGGGAGAGGTTCACGGTGGAAGTGAGGAACAGGTTCAGTGCTCTGTGTGGAGAGTCAGAGGAGAGAGAGATTGGATGGACTGAGGAGAGTGTGACGAGGAGGTACGGGCACTTCACTAATGCAGTGGCGGAAGCAAGTGAGACCCTGGTGCCGAGGAGAAAGAACAAAAGGAAGCACGTCAGCTCTGCAAACCCAAATGTGTGTGCAGCCAGAGAACACCTGAAAGATGTCAAGGACCAATTCTATGCTGATCCTACGGAGGAGAGGATGGAGACTGAGGAGGTGATGAGGGAAGAACTCTGTAACGCTTACACTGAGTCCAGAGAGGAGGCACTGATAGAGAAGATCAGAATTATGGAGAGAGCGGATGACAGATCTGGATGTAAGGAGAGCTGGATGATCATCAACGAGATCACAGGGAGGAAGAGAAGGTTTTCGAGCCAGATCCAGGGAACAGGGCCCGAGGATAGGAAGAGGAAATGGCTAGACCATTTTAGGACCCTACTAGGAGAGCCACCCTCCACAGCCCAGAGCACTGGGGAGATCAGGCGGCTGTTTGAAGAACTGGATATTGAGACAGACCCCTTCACCAGAGAGGAGCTTCAGAGAGTCAAGAAGAAGATCAAGGAGGGCAAGGCTCGTGGAGAAGATGGAGTGGCATCAGAGGTGATGAAGAGGTGTGATTTTGATGATATCATCCTGGGGTTCTGTAACCAGGCACTGGAGAAAGGAGTTACCCCGAATCAGTGGAGGATCAGGAACATCGTCCCAGTGCCAAAGAAGGGAGATCTCTCTAACACCAACAACTACAGGGGGATATCACTGACGTCTCTTGTGGCAAAGACCCTCAACAGGATTATTCTTAACAGGATCCAGCCTGAGATGGAGAAGAAGCTCAGGGACAACCAGAACGGCTTCAGAGAGGGAAGATCAACCACCAGTCAAATCCTGATGCCGAGGAGGATATTAGAGGGAGCTAGAGCAAAGTGCCTTCCTGCGGTCATGGTTTTCATTGACTTTAGGAAGGCCTTTGATTCTGTGGACCGTCACTGCCTGATGAAGATCTTACAGGCTTATGGAATCCCCAAGAAGATAGTGGACCTGATATCACTGCTCTACACCACCACCAAAGCCCAAGTCATTACACCCGATGGGATGACAGAGTTTTTTGAGATACTGGCTGGAGTGCTCCAGAGAGATACATTGGCTACCTACCTTTTTATCATCGTAGTGGACTATTGTATGCGCTTTGCACTGGAGAAACACCAGGACTCTGGTTTTACTGTAGCACCAACTCAGAGCAGGAGAGTTAAGGCGAAAAAGATATCGGATGCTGAATTTGCAGACGACATAGTTTTGTTTACAAATACAGTGAAGGAGGCAGAGGATTTGATGTAGGAGGTTGAGACTGTGTCGATGGGTGTGGGGCTGAGAATGAATGAGACTAAAACAACATATCTGGTAGAGAATGTTGAGAAGCCAGAGGGGATCACAAATGTAGGCGGGAAGCCGCTAGAATTGGTTGAGGACTTCCTCTATTTGGGAGCAAAGATTGGGAATACGGAAGATGATGTGGTTGAGAGGAAGAGCAAAGCCTGGGCGGCGTGCCACTGCTTGAGATCGGTGTGGAAGTCAGACCTTCGTAAAGACCTGAAAATCCGCCTCTTCATTGCTGTACGGGTCTCAGATGGTGGATGGGTGCTACACGAGAATGCTGAGGATGGCTCTGAACATTAATCAGTATACACTGAGGATG
>OZ024745.1:90388051-90400101 GCA_964016885.1 Eledone cirrhosa | reverse complement strand
GGGGAATGATCTATTATAGAGAGAGGGAAGAGCGACGGAGTGAGTAAAGCTAACAAACTATAGAGAGGTGTGTAGGATACATACATACATACATACATACATACATACATACATACATACATACATACATACATACATAATACACACAACACTCAGCTTTATAATATCATAGATTGTTCTGTTAAAGTTAAATCAGTGAAACAGTTAACTTCATTGAGGTGCTGCCCAGTGCTGTTCATCTTTCTCTCTCTCTCTCTCTCTCTCTCTCTCTCTCTCTCTCTCTCTCTCTCTCTCTCTATATATATATATATATATATATATATATAGGTTAATATAAATCACTCTTTCTTCGAGCTATTTCACTGTATATGATCGCCTGAGATTTGAACTCATTATTATATATATATATATACGCTTATTTATATTTAAACTCTTAATAAGGTTTAATTTGTGCTGTTAATGATGGAAATGTGTATTGATGTATATGTATATGTGCGTACGTGTGCGTACATATATACATATGTATATTGTGCCTTTTAATTTTAATTTTAATTTTAATATTGTTACAAGTATATTATATTATATTATATTGTATTACATATAGTACTATAATTCCCGCTCTATATAACCACCTTTGTTTAACTCTAGTTTTTTTGCTTTGGACTATATTTGTAATATGGTTCAAAATGTTATCCACCTCCTTAGTGATTTTTATTATATATTTTTACCCATAATCTTCCAATACTTTAGTGTATGTACACTCCATATTCTTCGGAGTTTTCGGCTTGTATTGGCCGATAGTGCTTCTTGTGGTTTTGATTGCCCTGATGAGTCCTTAATAGGACGAAACATTGTTGGCTAATAAAGACTTTTGATGTATTGAAGGCTTCTTTGTTTTATTTTCATAATTCTTCGGCTCTGTTTAATTACATTGAGCAATACCTTTTACTGTCATTTCTATAATACGAAGAGGGTGTTTAACTCCAACACGCTCCAGTATTTTAATCCTTATATATATATATATATATATATTTAGTAATAATAATAAATTTGAAGACTAAAATCCAAAGAGGGCTCGGTAAGGATAAATATATATCAAATATATAAGAACCGTAGAGCAAATATTTATTAAAATAACAGATTAAAGTTTAAGCAAAGAATCGCTGCTTTCACCCTTTAACCTCTGTATTTTATTTACTTTATTCTTAACTCTGAAGCCGAAAATCATTCGGTTTCCTAGTTAGAATTTTAGTCTACGACTTCAGTTATACCATTTAAGTTGTTTTGTCTTTGTGTGCAATTGTTCTCCACGCTCCACATATGACGTATTATCTTCGTTTTTTCCCTTCATCGCCAGAGAACGTCTTTATGAACCATCTAATAGAATATTAGTCTACGACTTCTTTTATACCATCAACGTGGTTTTGTCTTTGCGTGTAATTGTTTTTCACTGCTCCAAATAATGACGTATTATATTCGTTTTTTCCCGTTCTTTGCCAGGGAACGTTTCCACGAACCAAAGTATCGTCTTCCTGTCTTCCTCTGGTTGCAACATTTTTTAAATATTCACTTCTGCGTTCACAGATTGACTTTGTTAGTTTCAGAAGATCCCGTTAAGGGTGAAAGCAGCGATTCTTTGCTTAAACTTTAATCTGTTATTTTAATAAATAAATAAATATATATATATATATATTATGGTCCACCTGGTTCTTTACCACATTTCCTTCATTATATATATATATATATATATATATATATATATATATATATATATATATATATATATATATGTTACGAATTTACAGTTACTAGCTATACTATTTTCAACATTACTTTTACCAATGGTATTGGAATGATTTTAGAGTCAGTTTGGGACACTGATTCCAAAACATGACACCAGTTTTGGTAGGTTGATTCTAGCGTTTGAGCTAAAAACATACAATGAAGTTTAATGCACCAGCAGTTATCTGTCCTTACATGTCTGATCCACGTCTTGATAGCTTATAGCTTACCTCCATCACTTTTATATCCTGATGAAATCTCTCACCGTCTACTTCACTAAACTCAACAAAGTGCTTTGAAAATATGTTCAATAGGTTATCGAGAAATTATGCTTTTATACTATACATTGGTATATATGTATGGTTCTCTAACTTCGGAGAGAGTCGTAAGGGCGCCATATAGACATACGCCGTTTCTAGGGCAATTTTACAACCTGGAGGATCCCATCTCCTCTTCTGGTCTAAATACAGTAGATTTCTTCCAGAGAAGGAGAGAGGAGAGAAATATATATATATATATATATATATATATATATATATATATATATATATATATATATATATATATATATATATATATATAGAGAGAGAGAGAGAGAGAGAGAGAGAGAGAGAGAGAGGAAGTGAGAAAGAGATATAGAAGAAAAATCGATCCCAGTACCTGACTAGTACTTTTTTATCGACGTCAAATGGATGAAAGGCAAAGGTGACCTCGGTGAATAGAGAGCGGGAACGAATACCGCAAAGCATTTTATCTGACCTTCTAACGACTCTGCATAAAAATCTTTAAATGTATCGAATATCTTTAGTAGAAACTCTATATTTGTTTTGTGGTTATCTTCATTGTTGTTAACTCGGCAAATTACTGCATTGAAGTTAAAGGTTCAATATTGTTAATAAAAATTGTAAAATTTGTATCTTTGATGAGTTTACATCAAATAAAGCTGCTTTCAACTTCACTCGGTGCAGGGAACGATTTATAATTGTATTTGAAGCAATCGGTGAATTTGTTTACCAAATTCCATATAGAGTGGTGACAAATTTATTTTAATTTTATAAAGTATATTCACCATAAATTAAAGATAAGATTATATTAAAACTTAGATTGTATAAATTCATAAAATACAATTTTGACGAGTAATGTGATCCATATAATCCCTCTTCAACTATAGGTTATATTGGAGTAAAAACAATATTTGAGGAATATCTAATATCACAAAGACTACAGCTAATTTTGGCAAAACTATGACCATTTTTAGATTTTGCACCTAAAAAAACCTGAATACATTTAAATATTGTTGGCAGTTAAACAATGTGTTTTTGTTAGACATTGCTATAGTTAACAAAAAGTTACCAGACTGGATAAGTTAACTTCTGATTTATAGATATTGAATATGTCTGCTGTACTCTG
This sequence comes from Eledone cirrhosa, assembly GCA_964016885.1. Classification (NCBI taxonomy): domain Eukaryota; kingdom Metazoa; phylum Mollusca; class Cephalopoda; order Octopoda; family Eledonidae; genus Eledone; species Eledone cirrhosa. Next base: position 90,396,909 of record OZ024745.1, on the reverse strand, counting down.
TTGATTGTATCGTTCAGCGGCAATTAGCGGAGACAGTGACAGATAAACTAATTTAAACATACCACTAAAATGATCGACCCATCTCTGAAACACGATCAATAGCCGCAAATACTTTTATACTATAATTAACTGTGAAGTAAACAACAAATTGGATACTATCATTTGGTGCAAAGTGAATAATATACCTCAAAAGTATCTGACTGTAACTTAATTATAGATTGCTTCTACGAAACTAGGGTAACTGCCGAATAGAATAATTTGAGAGCAAACCGACAGCTTTCTATCAGGAAGTGTTTCCGTTAAGTGAAAGAACTTTTTTTCCGCAGTATGGACTTTTGACCATAATACAATTCTATAAGTCAATTTAAACCACATAGCATCAATAGCATTGAGCTTATGAGTGTTCGTAGACTCGTCTTATTCCCATCAAGACTAGTTTCCCCAACAGATATATAAAGAAAATTCGCTATAATTTTGTATATAACTATTCTAAAAAAACTCTTATAAACAACAATTAAACTTGGTCTAAACGTCTTCACGAGATATTTAATAATTTAAGCATAAATGTTCAAATTGGCATACATAGTATGCCAAGTTGAATATGAATATAATTACTATGCAAATATCTATCGATCTATCTATCTATCTATCTATCTTTTTTTCAAATACCACTTTGGAAGAAGAATCAGGATAGAGAGAGAGGTGCTGTACCCCAGCAAGCTTTATGAAAGGTGGGTGAAAGTGGCGAGAATGGCCCAAGTGAATGGGCCTTCTCTCTATATCAGCCTGTAGGTTGAGGAAAATGAGGAGGAGATGAAAGGAGTACAAACTCTTCGTACTCTTGGAGTTGAGGGTTGCACATTTTTTCGGGGGTATGTGTTACCCATATGAACTGTCTCCGCCTATTGGGGAAAATCGACTAACTTTTTAAATTGCATTTGTGATAACATTTTACACGTTTTTATTGTATCTAAACTTCCCCCCTTTGTATTTGTCCCCTTCTTTTGTACCCATGTGGCTAATAAAGAAACATATCTATCTATCTATCTATCTATCTATCTATCCATCTATCTATCTTTACTGAAAGGTGGGTGAATGAAGCGAAAATGGCCCGAGTGATTGAGCCTTCTCTGTTTATAAGCCTGTAGGTTGCAGAAGAGAGCAAAAGGAAGAAAGGAGCACTTGCACAACACGCTCCTGCAGTTGAGGGTTGTTCTATCGACGGGGTATTAAACAACCCATTTGTGGTGCTTCCCCCCCCTATTGGGGATTTCGATTGTTGTAATTGTTTGTTTTTATAATTTTTACACGACTGTATGTAAAATCCCCGGCATGTCTTTGTATTATCCCCTTTTCTTGTGCGCCCTTGTGGCAAATAAAGAAATCTATCTATCTATCTCTCTTTCTGTCTGACGTGTGAAACATCGCCGGTAAGATTTTTTAAAAATTTATATACGAAAAGCAGAACAAATTGTTTGAAAAAACATATTATTTCGTAGATTAAACCCCAAGCTGAATTGTCAGCTGGGTGGTAATCTCAGTTTTCGCCCCTTTAGGGGTGAAAATTTAATTTAAAAATTGTTTTAAAATATCAAATTTTGCAAACTATAAAACACGAATAACACAAAGGGAACGCTGGAGAACGTCAATAGAGAAAAGAGAGAGAAAGAGGCAGATTTCAACGTTATATCTGCTTCTGCTACTATGGACGTCGTCATAGATACGACTGTCAACAAAGAGGAAAAAATGTTACCACTCGAAAATTGTACAATTTCTACCGTCGAAGCGGAGAAAAATAACACTAACTCACATGAAAACACAGAAATTAAACCTATTAACATACATACACATGAAAAAGACATCAACAACTCCACAGATACATCTACACAATGTTTCACCTCGTCAAGGAACTGAGATTTCCAACACCGAGACTAACAACGATAACAACAACAACAACAACAACAACAACAACAACAACAGCAACACCACACAAAAAAAAGAAAATGTCTTTCGCTGAAACAGTGAACAAAAAACAAGATTTTATAAATCTTGACATCTCCAATGCAAGAGATATGCTCCAGCAAGGGAGAAAATTTGTAACTTTCGAAGAGAAAGGTGGATTTAGAATTAACTCACCCCTGGTTCGGTCCAGACCTCCAGGTGGAGAAAAACTGAACGAGGTCACGGCCAAGGTGTTTGTACTCACCCAGAAGTGGGCAGAGTGCAAACTGTCCTTGAAAGGTCGAGCGGAGGTGGCGAACACTTTCATAGCGTCTGTCATCTACTACCGCTTGACTGTCGTGCCTTGTCCCCGTGAACACCACGCCAAGATGGAACGCATGCTCTTCCAGTTTCTGTGGAAGAAGCAGGCTCCGCTGGTGAGGAGATCCGTCTGCTGTCAGCACCCTTCCAACGGAGGGCTGGGAATGCCGTGTCTGAGGCTGCGGCATCTCCAGGTATTCCTCCCCGACTCCAACCGGTGTGGGCACCGTTTGTGAGACAGGCTTTCCCACAGCTCGTCTCGCTGACGGAGCTGCAGTCCTGGGTCAAGAAAAGACCGAAAACGATGGGCGCCTGGAAAATTGAATGCGCTCAGGCGCTCACAGTCCTCTGGCAAGCGGGCGCAGCAATCAGTGGAGACTCCACTTCGACATTCTATAGAGGGATTGTACGTTACAAGGGCGATGACGTGCTCGGAGAGACACTGGGCGTCGAAGACGATGACCTCACCAGTCTGTTTGGTAGGACTTTCCGCCCGGGACCTATGGACAACTTCCAGAGGTCCCTGGCTTGGCAGTGCTACCGAGGAGCTCTACCGGTTCGTGACAAGATCTACAGGCACGGACGCCTCGGCAGGGATCCTTTCAAGAGGACGTATCCAAGATGCGCGCAGGACATTGAAACAGTCCTGCACGCAATTGTACACTGCCCGGGCGTAACCGACCTGTGGAACTATGTAGAACAATTGCTGTCGCGTATGGGGCAAATCCAGTTGACTGCCGAGTACATAGTAAGGATCAAACCGCCAGCCTCTTTCAAAAACGAAAGAGAGGCGGTTTTCCTCTGTACGGTGGCTATGGTGAAAGAAGTTATATGGTGGACGAGATTGAGAGGACTGAGGACAGATGCCTTTCTCTCCGGACAACAATTGATTTCCTTCTTTAAGTATCACTTTAGAAGGAGAATCAGAGTGGAGAGAGAGGCACTGCACCCCAGTAAATTTTCTGAAAGGTGGGTGAATGAAGCGAAAATGGCCCGAGTGATTGGGCCTTCTCTGTTTATAAGCCTGTAGGTTGAAGAAGAGAGCAAAAGGAAGAAAGGAGCACTTGCACAACACGCTCCTGCAGTTGAGGGTTGTTCTATCGACGGGGTATTAAACAACCCATTTGTGGCGCCTCCCCCCTATTGGGGATTTCGATTGTTGTAATTGTTTGTTTTTATATTTTTTTACATGAATGTATGTAAAATCCCCGGCATGTCTTTGTATTATCCCCTTTTCTTGTGCGCCCTTGTGGCAAATAAAGAAATATATCTATCTATCTCTCTCTATCGGACGTGCGGTAGATCGCTGGTAAGTTTTTTGTAAAATTTTCCATACAAAGACAGAATTCATTGTGTAAAATTTTATATTGTTTGATAGATTAACACCCAGGCTGAATTGTCAGCTGGGTGGTAATCTCAGTTTTCGCCCCACAGGGGCGGAAATTTAATTTTAAAGAATTGACAAGTTTTAAAAATTTTCCTAACTTTAACAATGTGTGACTTACAACGAACGCTAGACTGCGAGAAGAGAAGGAAAGAGACAGATATAAGCGTTATATCTCCCTCTATTTCCATAGAAGTATCTATGGAGACGAACAACAACAATACTTCGTTTCGTAAAGAAATGAATATTCACACAACAAAAGATGAAAATAACAGCCGACAACAGACACCAACAAACACAGAAAATGCAGAAATTGAAACAATTGACTCAACTACACACGAAAAAACCAACAACAACACCAATAAGATGAAAAATGTGAACAACACCAACCAGAACAACAACAATAACAACAACAACAAGAACAACAACAACAGCAACAGCAACAATGATAACAACAACAACACCAACAACAACAACAGCAACACGAACAACTCCACAAACAAGGAAAAGATTTCCTTCGCAAAAACCGTCCAAAAGACGGAACTGTTTACATACCTTGACATTTCCAATGCTAGGGAATTGTTAGGTGATACAAAGCAGTATGTAACCTTTGGTGAGAGTGGTGCTTTCAGCATCACTTCTCCTCAACAGTTACGTAGAGAAACTATCCTAAAAACAAATGTGTCGAAAAAACCAGTCCAATTATCCCAAAACCACATTGAACTGGTTCTGAAAAATTCCATGAAGGATATTGCCTTCATCCAAAAACGTAAACTTTTTGGAAGCATTTCGGTGTTGTTGAAAGACCAATTGACGGCACAAAATTATTCTGTGTCACCGATTGCGTCCCCGCTTTACACCTTTTTCCCCACATACATGGGAAAAAGAACCCAGAAGATAAAAATTTCGAACATTGCACCAAATGTAAACGTCTGGTGGATTTTGACTGGCTTCATCGATTTCGATGAAGACACCATCATTTCAGTGGGAAAGTCCTCCAGAGGCACATTCAATGGTACAAGCCTGGAAGTTCTGGTCCAAATGAGACCAGAACGGATAGCTAAAATACCCCAACGTGTGCCTCTGGATGGGATTTCACACATAAACATTTCTGTTGAGGGTAGGTGGCCTTCATTTTACCACTGTTTAAGCAGTGGTCACCTGAAGGCTTACTGTCCTCAGCTAACTACAAAAAAAAAGAGGCACTACTGCCAACACCCAAAACAACAACACAACCACCACCGCAACAACAACAACAACAACAACACGCAAACATAACCAAAACAAGAACAACAAAACAAACTGCAAGCACAGTCCCACCCAACCCTACTCCACCTAAAACCACTGCAAAACACCCCAAAACACAACAGCTCCTCAAAGCATACCCCCTTCCAAATAACACAGACACCACAACGGACGAGGCCCCCTCATCATCACCAAGTGACGATGAGGGAGAGCCTCTCCGTTCGAAAAGAAAGAAGAAAAGACACCACAAGAGCAACAAAACAACAAACATCACTACAAACATACAACCACCAACAAAAACAACACAAACATTACAAACATTACAAACCCCCCCGTCCCGAAAACAAAACCACGACATCACTCCAAACACAAACACCTACAACAAAACGAAAGCTCACACCACACAAGAACAACAGACAATAACCAACACAACACAACAAAAACATTACACATACATAAACAGTGAAAACAAAACTTTAATGGAGGTTATCTCCAACGACCCTTCGGTGAAAACCGAAGACTTTTTCGAACTGTGTAGACAAACTTAATTTAAAGATGATTAGGGTCCCTAAAACTTTCCCAAGGACGTGGGTAATCCTTGTGTTAAACCAATTAACCGCGTCCTTTTAAAATATTTCTCCACCCCAGACACACCCACCTCAGACAGCCCTCCCCACCAAATATCTCCGTCCCCACCCCGCCGGAACCCCGCCACCCAGACAACCCATCTAACACTCTGATGGAAATCGTGCAGCCTGGTCCCCAGGCGACGAAGAGGTGAGTGATTTCTTTTCCTCTTCTTTTAACTTTTCAGCACCAACATGGCCAATATAAGAGTTGGATGTGTCAATGTACGCGGCCTGGGGATGCCCTGGAAACAAGGCAAACTCCTAAACGACCTCAGGTCGCACAGTGTGGATGTAATGACCATCTGCGAGTCCAGGATTCACAGCGAGCGACAGCTGGCTCCCATCTTCGATGACTATGAGATCTACGCATCTCTAAGTCAGCCGGGAGGTGGGGGAGGGGTTGTCGTTTTGCCGAGGAAACACCTGGGCCTCGTAACACAGACGATACATCTGGACCTGGAGGGTCGACTGGTGGTCCTAGACGTTGACGGTAGTGAAGGTGGAGCCTTCAGGCTCGTGGCCGCATATGCCCCATCGCGGACTCCGCGGCCAGACTTCTTCAAGCGTCTAGAGACTTTTCTGGGAACGTCCCGCTCCTTGCTTTTAGTGGGGGACTGGAATGGAATCCTAGATGCACGTTGGCACTATGTGGGAGTATGTCCCGATAAAGGGGGGTGTAACAGCCTCAAACAGTTAATCGACCGATTTGACCTGGCCGATAGATATCGACTAGATTTTCCGACTGTGCCACTGTGGACGTGGACTAATCGCAGCGGAACATCTAGATCGTACCTAGATAGGGTTCTAGTTAGAAAGAAGGATAGGGACATGTTAAGCTGTCCACAAATGTTTATGGTTGCCTATTCAGATCACAAATTAGTGACCTGCTTAGTCAACCTTGACAAAACCCATAGACAGGTACCCGGCTACTGGAAGCTGAACTTGTCGTTACCCACATGCAAAGCCTACAGTAGACGGATTAGCACTTTAGTTAAGAAGCACTTGACGGGGGCCATTGTCAACAACAGATGGTGGTACTCTCTCAAGAGGGCAGTTAGATTAGACTCGTTAGTTTTTAGTAAAGAATTAGCGTTAGATAGAAGGAACTGGTAGATAAAGTAGAAGAGGCAATTAGAAGTGGCAACGTAGCCAGCGTGCTAGCAACGAGAACGGCATTGGACCAGTTCTTCGACGCAAAGCACGAGGGCTGCGTTGTCACAAGCAAAATACGTACTCTGGGAAACGAGGGAGCCAAAGCTGTTAGCTGGGCCCGAGTGACGGAGGCAAAAAGTGGCAACAAGTCCACGATTCGGTCTTTGAAGGACCAAAACGGACGCGTGATACGTGAGCCGAAGCAGATATGTGCGGCCTTTCAGCGGCACTTTGCTCAACTGTTCGGGCGGGGCGGCGCGCCGGGAGGAGCTATGGATTTCGGTCCATACCTCGACGGCCTACCGCGACTCTCGGACAGCGAGGCAAAGTTCTGCGAAAAGCCGATTTCAGCCGCTGAGATAGGGGACGCGCTGAGCCAATGCGGCAAACGCAAATCTCCAGGTCTCGACGGTATACCCTACGAATTTTACGTAGCAATGCCGGACTTATTCTCCGGTCTCCTGGAAGCGGTCTACTGCAACTGGCAACAGAACGATAGAATTCCCAGTTCTGTAACCGGGGGCGTGGTCACACTAGTCAGGAAGGACGAGAATAAGGGGGATGACATATGCAACTTCCGGCCCATAACTCTGCTAAACACAGAGTTACAGATTTTGGCCAAGGTGTTGGCAAAGAGGCTGGCGCTTGTCGTTGAGAACCTGGTAGGAGAAGCGCAGACATGCGCAATCCCGACCAGGTCCATACACGACAACCTCCACCTCATGCGATACATCATAGAGAGGGTAGGGTGTAAACCCGGCTTCGGTGGGGCCCTGATCAACTTGGTTCAGTCTAAGGCTTTCGATAGGGTTGACCATCGTTACCTGGATGCGGTGTTCGAGGCGGCAGGCTTCGGACCCGTGTTCAGGGGCTGGATTGCTGCAATGCACAACAGCAACATCTACTGAAGGGTCAAGGTGAACGGCTACCTCTCGGAGCCGTTCCATATTACGCGATCCATTCGACAGGGATGCCCTCTCTCCTCCTTTCTGTACGTACTGACTCTCGAGCCACTACTGCGGAAGTTGGAGCTATTGCAGGGCATCCCTCTGGAACCGGGACTGGGAAAGCGGCGTCGGCCTACGCCGACGACGTTACAGTAATGGTGTCGAGCGCCTCGCAAATCGAGGAAGTCGGCACCTTACTGAAGGAATACGAAAGTTTCACAGGAGCGAAGCTGAACCGGGACAAGTCCATCGGTTTGCAACTCGGATCGTGGAAAGGCAAACCGATGCCTTCCGATGGCGTCGTCGGACGCTGGACGGAAGGACCGGTAAAGCTGCTCGGGGTCTGGTTTGGTCCGGACCTCCAGGTGACGAAGAACTGGAACGAAGTGACGGCCAAGGTGTTTGCACTCACCCAGAAGTCGGCCGAGTGCAAACTATCCTTGAAAGGTCGAGCGGAGGTGGCGAACACTTTTATAGCGTCCGCCATCTACTACCGCTTGACCGTCGTGCCTTGTCCAGCCAAAACGCTCCTTTGGTGAGAAGATCCATCTGCTGCCAACACCCTTCTAACGGAGGGCTGGGGATTCCGTGGTTGACGATGCGCAAACACGCGCTCAGGCTGCGGCAACTCTACGTATTCCTCACCGGACAACCGGTGTGGGCCCCGTTCGTGAGGCGAGCCTTCCCACGACTCGTCTCGCTGACCGAGCTGCAGTCCTGGGTCAAGCAAAGACCGAGGAAAATGGGCGACTGGCACATCAAATGTGCTCAGGCGCTCACAGCCCTCTGGCAGGCGGACCCGGCGATCAGTGGAGACTCTACTTCGTCATTCTATAGAGGGTTGATCCGCAGCAAGTGCGACGACGCGCTCGGTGAAACTCTAGGCGCAGAGGAAGATGAACTAGCCAGTCTGTTCGGTAGGACCTTCCGCCCGGGACCGATGGAAAACTTCCAAAAGTCCCTGGCCTGGCAGTGCTACCGAGGAGCTCTACCAGTTCGAGACAAGCTCTACAGACAAGGGCGCCCGGGCAGGGACCCTGCAAAAAAGATATGTCCGAGGTGCGTGCGAGACGAAGAAACCGTCGCGCACGCATTCATACACTGCCCGGGCGTCACTGACCTGTGGGGCTATGTAGAACGACTATTGTCGCGGGTGGGACCAATCCGGTTGACCACCGAGTCCATTGTCATGATCAAACCGCCACCCTCCTTCAAAACCGAAGGAGAGGCGGTTTTCCT
>OZ024745.1:90378051-90383051 GCA_964016885.1 Eledone cirrhosa | reverse complement strand
ATGGACAACATTGACTTTTCGGAGTATAGTATAGTGATTGTATATCACGTCTGCTGAGTTGTATTGCTTCTAGTACTATTTTAGTGTTTTGTCTGTTTCTTGTGTATATAATATGTACAATATGACCCGTGTGATTTTATTGGATGTGTGACTATAATTGTTTCTACTTTTGACACAAGACCAGCAATTACCTCAGTGCATTACTGGTACTTTATTTTATCGACTCCGTAAGGATGAAAGGCAAAGTTAACCTCGGCGGGATTTGAACTCAGAATGGAAAGGGCCGTAACTCTATGCGTCAAAGCATGGCGTCCGACCCTCTACCGATATGTGTGACTATAATGTTTAGAGTTGAGTTGTGTTATAATGGTGGTTGGTGATTATATAGAATATGTGTTGCGTGGATTGTTGTGAATAATGTTTTACTAAAATGTATTATTTATGTAGAGTGTATGTTAGGAGAGTAGCTTTGTTTTATTGGTTGGTAATTGAGTCGACCACAGATATATGTATTTGTATGTGGTGGACTGAGAGAAAAGAGTACACAATACTGAAATGAATATATTTATAGTTACACACACACACATATATATATATAAATAAATATATATATATATATATATATATATATATATATATATATATATATATATATATATATATATATATATATATATATATATATATATATAGTTACACACATATATATATATATATATAGTTACACACACACACACATATATATATATACACATATATATACACATATATACATATATATATATATATACATATATATTTATACATATATATATAGATATAGATACACACACATATATATGTATATATATATATACACACACACACATATATATATATATACATATATATGTACATATATATATATACATATATATGTATATATATACATATATATACATATATATATATATATATATATATATATATATATATATATGTATGTGTGTGTGTGTGTGTGTGTGTGTGTGTGTGTAGTCTTCATGCGAATATGGAGAATGGAGCTTGATAGCAATTAAATATAGATTTGTTTTGTATAATGCAGCATGAAAAAAAAACCCCAACCCCCCCCAAAAAAAAACAAACAAAACAAAAGAAAAAAAAACAAACAAAAAATACAAAGCATTTCTCTGTAATATATGAAAACAACAATTTTGTAGGAACTAAAATCTGATTATACCGAAAATAGTTTATTCGTACATAAGGATAAGATAACAACAACAAAAGATTACTGGACAAAATATAACGTAAATACGCTAACATTTCCTAATGAAAAAATGTGGATATCAAAGCTCTGACATTAAGGAAATGAACCAATATCAGAATCTATAGTAGCTCAAACACTCTTGACTAAACTATCAAAATAATATGACAAAAACAACTGTAGTCTATGTAGTCAAGATAAAGAAGCAATTGACCACATCCTTTCTTGTTACTCTGTCTAAGTCTGTGTCTTCTGTCATTAGCAAATATGAGACTATATTTATATATTAATATGCAGACGTTTTTACTTAGAAACTGAGAATAGAATTGATATAAGAGACACTAAATACAGTATATGGTAATGGGTTCTGATTTAGGCACAAGGCCAGCAATTTTGTGGGAGGGGAAGTCAATGAAATCGACCCCATTGCGTGACTGGTACTTTACTTCATCGACCTCGTAAGGATGAAAGGCAGTTAACCTCGGCGGGATTTGAACTCAGATCATAAAGGGCTGTAACTCTATGCTGCAAAGCATGGTGTCCGACCCTTTACCGATACTGCCACTGTACTCTAGAAAGTATATCCTCAAAAAGACAAGGAGATGAATCCATGAAACTAAGAATAGAATTGATATAAGAGACACAAAATACAGTATGTGATAATGACATGACCCACTGTACTCTAAAAGGTATGTCCCCAGAAAGACTAGGAGATGAATGCATGTCTCTTCTGATCCAAAAAGGAAAGGTAAACCTTTATGTTAATCGAATAAACACTTTGATCTTTTCCAACCAAATCCTTCTAGGGGAAGTTTGATAGACAGAAACTGTAGAAACCTATCGGGGAGACTGTTGTTAGATGCTAGACTTAATTCGTGGCCCTATTTATCAACACACCCTGGTCCTTCGGTGATTTCCGTGGAGTTCACCTTGATGGAACCCTCCAGGCCATGAAGGTAACCTCTTTAACTTTATCCGTCAAACCTGGAAGACGTGAAACAATTAATTGGTGGTATTTTCCTTCCTTTGTTAGTTCTTTCTTTAGTCCCGTAACTAGGGCCGGATTTAATGGGGGGGGGGGGAATGTCTCCGGGTCCCCTGCAGTGGGGCCCCTCACCAGCGACAACCATAGCGATTTATTTGTGTCCTCAGCTGAGCTTTTTAGTTTTAGGATGGTTAGAATATTTAATTTAATACCTGTATGTATAACATTTCAATTCCCATTACTTGCGCCAAGCTAACTTTGATATGTAAAATTGTGCGTGAGTGTGTGTGAGGGGGTGGGGGTGGGTGTATTCTAATTTTTTGTGAATGAGGGGCCTCCCAAACCTGAAGTGCCCCGAGTCCCCCAAGGTCTGAATCCAACCAAGCCTGTAACTCCTGATGGATTTCATGGGCATTTCTTGGCACCTCTTGGGCATTATAAACCCTGGGGGAGCCTATCCCTCTCCAGACGTCCTTTGTTCAAGTAATTAAAAATGAAACGCCCCCCCCCCCAATCGTACATCAAAACAGCACAATAAATGTATCGATTCTCTCATTCACAAACTTCACCATCCTAACAATAACTTTATATGTTACACATTGATCTTTACCATAGGATCAAAGTGACATAATTTGAGGGAGATATTCAGCCATGTAAATCGATTTCAGGATTCATTTTGTATTTATCTTATCAACCTCGGAAATGAAACAAGTCGATCTTAGAGGAATTTAATATCGGAATAATAAAATCTACAATAACATTAACAACTACGACAATGATGATGATGATAATGACGACGATCTTGATGTATCATTGTGTTTCTATGAAGAGTTCTTAATTCGGTTCATTTAAATTGATTATAGATATAATGAATTTTTGAAGAGAACGTTGTTTTGGATTGATTTCCAATCATATCAAGAGGGATCATTTTCTGTAATCTGTTTCTATGCTATTAAAAACACCACCACCCCAGTCATACTGAGTCATATGTTTTAAATATCTAATTATTTATTATATCTATTAACATCGAAGAGATCATGTCATATTTATTAAAGCATAAGCTCGCTCAGTTTCTAGTTGTCCCGGCTTTTATGGGTTCACCGGGAGTAATGCTGTTCTGTTTGAAAAGTGAAGGAAGTTCTGTACAACCTTCGTTCATTGTCTGTTTGAAAAGTGAAGGAAGTTCTGTACAACCTTCGTTCATTGTCTGTTTGAAAATTGAAGGAAGTTCTGTACAACCTTCGTTCATTGTCTGTTTGAAAAGTGAAGGAAGTTCTGTACAACCTTCGTTCATTGTCTGTTTGAAAAGTGAAGGAAGTTCTGTACAACCTTCGTTCATTGTCTGTTTGAAAAGTGAAGGAAGTTCTGTACAACCTTCGTTCATTGTCTGTTTGAAAAGTGAAGGAAGTTCTGTACAACCTTCGTTCATTGTCTGTTTGAAAAGTGAAGGAAGTTCTGTACAACCTTCGTTCATTGTTATCAATTTCACGCATAAAGAAGGATTTAGAACCAAAAACATAATAAATACTTCAAAATTGGTCAATGTGATTGCGGTGGTCGGGATGTGATGTGATTGGAGTGGTCGGGATGTCATGTGATGTGATTGGGGTGGTCGGATGTCATGTGATATGATTGTGGCGGTGAGGATGTCATGTGATGTGATTGTGGTGGTCGGGATGTCATGTGATGTGATTGCGGCGGTTGGGATGTCATGTGATGTGATGTGATTGTGGCGGTTGGGATGTCATGTGGTATGATTGCGGCGGTTGGGATGTCATGTGCTGTGATTGTGGGGGTCAGGATGTCATGTGCTGTGATTGCGGCGGTCAGGATGTCATGTGATGTGATTGTGGCGGTTGGGATGTCATGTGATGTGATTGTGGCGGTCAGGATGTCATGTGATGGTATTACGCTGGTCAGGATATCCACTACTTCTGCTGTTTTCTCGTGAGAGCACACGGTAAGTATAACATAGAAAGTAGCACTCTTGATGCCCCAAGTTTCCCACACAGCTGAACCTTTCGTCGTTGCTTCTTTTAAAAACATGTCACCAGTTTCTAAAATGTGGTCGTATTCGAACATAAGTCGACTTCCACTCCTTCAAAAAAAAAAAAAAAAAATGTCACGTAATAGATCTTTATTATATCACGCAGGTGGATTGACAGTATTGGTAGAAAGTCGGACGCCATGTTTTGCAGAAAAGAGTTACGGCCCTTTATGGTCTGAGTTCAAATCCCGCCGAGGTTAACTTTGCCTTTCATCCTTACGGGGCCGATAAAATAAAGTACCAGTAATACACTGGGATAATTGCTGGCCTTGTGCCAAAAGTAGAAACAATTATATCATATGTTCTATTTTTCCAAGAAAGTATAAATACGTGACATGGAATTAGGGCAAACATAGCCTACTTGTAGGCGTAGACAGGATGTATTCTCAAGTAGCCAAAATCTCTCAAAGCCCTGCTCATTTTCAACCAAATAATCAAATAATTAAACGAAACAATTCTATTTATGGATTGCTGTCCAATGAAATTATTGCAGCTGAAATAATAAAAAGTGGACTAACGCCTAGTTTTTTTTCAACCTGTTGATACCGGTCATCAGCAATGTCTTAATATATTTCTACAGAAACAAATATCATTTTTACCGCATGAGATCTACATATAGATAAAAAAATAGCTTATTGGGAATTAACAGCCGTCATTACTAGAAATGTGGCATGTAGCTTCAAACAGCAAGCCTTCCGTGATACATTAGTGCTAAATAATAATTG
>OZ024745.1:90365551-90373051 GCA_964016885.1 Eledone cirrhosa | reverse complement strand
GGTTTCAAGGGAAGTAACTCCTTGAGAATTTAGAAATTGTAGGTGATTTATAGCTAAGAAGTGCTAATGAGCTTAAGTGAGAGACAGTGTAGGGGAGGTAACTTATAATTATCTAAGTCTGGGTTAAATATTTAACATGTTAGCTATAATTAAAAGTGAGATTAGATTACTATGTTGGGTCGAATATTCTGTTGGCGAAGGAATTTGCCCTTCGATGTTGAAAGCTAATAGTTATCTCGTTTCTATCGTTAATCGGTAGAGGTCGCTTGGGATCTAGCCAAGATATCCCATGTTAGTGAGTGTTCAATGTTGGTTCATTTAAGGAGCCTAGCTAGAGATGTTGAACATCTATTGATAGAGTCTCGGAAGGAAAATGAGTGCGCGTTATAGCGTACCTTAAAAGGGTTGGAGGTAGAGCCAATATAGGAGCTGGTATGTGATGCTGTTTTAACTGTGCACCTATAGACTATATTGGTTGTAAGGCATTGTCCGTTTAGTGGGCATGCATTAGGGTAACGGCAGTTGCAGTTACTGCTGCGGTTAGTGAGGGTAGGGTTGTTTAAACTATGCGGCTGGTGTGTGCTAGAAGGATTAGATGGGGGAGGTATGCTACTAGAGTAAGTATTGGTGTAGTGGCGTGGTGTATTTGAGGGGGGGGGGGGGGGTTACCGCGGTGTGGGAGTTATACTGTCTTAGTTTATGATGGTTACTGAATGCGATGTGGCTAGCAAGGTTAGGTGTTGTGGAGAATGAGATTTTAATGTTATTTTTATTAAAGAGTTTGTAATATCTATGGTTGGGGGGTGTGTGTGTGTTTAGATAGGATAGAGAAGAAGCGTTTAGGGATATTAGTGGCTAAATTAGATGAGAATGGGGGGTTAAGCCAGGTGATATTTCTAGGCCTATTCCTTCTAGGGGTTCTAGTGGAGTTAGTAGAGGCTTTCATAGGGTTATTATTACCTGGGCGTTTGTTATTTGTCATCCCATTGCTCATTCCTATTCTAGGGTTGATTCTGAGTCTGCTACTAGGAATGGGAAGTAGGCTTCTGCCACCATTATGGTTCCCTGTATAGGTGCTGTTACTGCTAAAATTCCGGCGTATCTGGCTACATACTAAAGTATTTCTAGTTCTAGTGTTAAGTTTATTATGGTTGTGGTGAAGTGCTGTGTTATGGCATTTAGGTACGTAGTAAATGGACTGTTCATAACCAGATTCAGAAAGGGCCTTATTATAATATGCCGCATAGTTCATAAATATCTCCTCATTTGCGGATAGCATGGAGATCCTATACGAGATAGATTTGGTGACTGCTCTGATAACTGCCGGTGGATGGTTAGAGTGCGGGATAATATATGTAAGTATTTCACCTGGTTTATGATCAGGGTAATATAAGTTATTGTTAAGATCTAGGGTAACGTCCAGGAAGTTTACTACCTTAGGGTTCGGTTCGATGGTGATAGAGAGACCGTTATTTAAAAAAAATCTATGTAATTGTTTTTTGAGCAAGTCAATGCCTCAATTAGTGCAATTGTGGACTGCAAATAGGGCGTCGTCCCTATATATTCCGCCTTGCAAGGATTGGATTTCAGCTCTGATGTTATGTAATAGGTAGATTCCAACTAAATCGGTGATTTGCGCAGAGTCGCTTGAGCCCATAGTGATGTCGAAGTTGTCTGTTCTGTCCTTTCTAGTCGATTCGGTGGATTTCTCTTTCTGCTGGATCGCCAGTTTATTCCTAGCACCATGTCATCAACTCCATGCTTTTGAGGTTCGGACTTCGTCGGTTTCTTTATACTGCCGGTGTTGTTGTCGTCGCTGGACATTGAGTCGATTCTGATATGGGCAAACTGACAATTTCACGACGATGGGAGCAACTGGTCAAAACTTGCTCTCCAACTATCTAAGCTTTTCTTTGGCATATGATCGACTGTCATCTATTGCTTCTAACTGTAACACCACTACCACCACCATAGCTTATTAACTTGACTGCAGCTTAGTCATATCTGAACATTAATTGTCACAAACAACAGTACCGAGTATTTTCTTCTGTTCAAACTTAGATATGGAAATCTGAAGTTTAATACTTTAATGGTTGTTGAAAAATGTCTGGTATAAGTCAAATCAAATTATCAGGGAGATTTTGTCTCTAAAAGTATAGAATTCGTATTTAACAAGCTTTTCATGTGTAAGCTGTCTGGATTTACTTCATTTTTCAGTTTGTCATATATTCCTGTTGGTGATCTTTTTGTTTCATATTATTGCTTTGAAATATAATGGGCACCATTAGATTGTGTTTGTACATACGTTTATGAGTTTGTGAAAATGTGTGTGTATGTATGTGTGTTAGTAAGATACAATTTAGTAACAATTTTCAGTAGATATTTACAATATCGCCAACGATTACTAATGGAAAATCATTCTCAGGGGGTTCATTTCTCGAAACAGCATTGTACATTTTTGTTAGCTTGGACGGTCATTCAATCAACGTACATTTTGTTTCTACAAATATTCTCCGCTTAACCTCATGGTTTGCCCATATTTATTGAACATTATAGAAGGAGATACGAAAATGATTTAGCTGCATTTAAAGTGTTTAAATATATATTCAAATTGATTATCAAAATATACATTAATATATATAAATATTAATTTCTTTATACGAAATGTCAGCTGCAAGAGAGACTTAAGATGAAAATAAAATCACATTTACATCAATGTAATATCATAATTAAAATGTTACTAACTAATATATATAATGCGTATATAAAATATTTCTAAGTCATTTGATTATTACTTGTGTAAGGGCGGTAGATGGGCAGTATTGGTAGATGATCGGACAATATGCTTTGCGCCATAGAGTTACGGCCCTTTACGCTCTGAGTTCAAATCCCATCGAGGTTAACTTTGCCTTTCATCCTTATGGGGTCGATAAAATAAAGTAGCAGTCACGCATTGGGGTCGATTTAATCGACATTCCCCACCTCCAAAATTGCTGGCCTTGTGCCTATATAAGAAACCATTATTATTTGTGTAGAGTGATGGATTGGCGGTATCAGTAGAGGATCGGATGCCATGTTTTTCAGCATAGAGTTACGGCCCTTTATGATCTGAGTTCAAATCCCGCTGAGGTTAACTTTGCCTTTCATCTTTACGAGGTCGATAAAATAAAGTACCAGTAATGCACTGGGGGTAATTGCTGACCTTGTGCCAAAACTAGAAACAATTGTTACTTGTGTAGGTTTCATATCATGACTCTTCACTTATTGCTGCTAATTTTCGCCTCAACAATAAAATGTTTTATCATGAAGTTGAAAACGTTCTCAACCTTTGTTGAATTTAGAAGGAACTACATCTATGAAATATATAATTATAGACTGAAATTTGTTAGATATTATAATTTTATATTTTTGGGAAAAACCAATGGAAACATTGTTTCATCGGTCCAATTTGATGAGGTCTGGGTTCTTGCCGATTGACTGTCGATTATTGCTATTTCATATGAATTTTATCTATCTTATACTCTCCAAGCAAGTTGCTTTGCAAACAACATCCCTGTCAATCAACCCATTGCATTTTCTCCTCAGTTCCATATTTCCTTTATTTACATCGGAAGAAGACATATTAATCTCGAAATATCAGGACATATGAATAAATTAAGGTAAGAAACAAGCCCTGTTTCTTACGATTCAATTACTCTCCGTCTAAACATGCATTGTCGTAGCTTTCAAACATCGAATTCTTTATACCATATGCAATGCTTCAAGTAAACTACAAATTCCTTCTTATATATATATATATATATATATATATATATATATATATATATAAGCAAAGGGATATTTAATTTGTTGGTAATTCAACAAATATATATATATTTAATTCTGGAATCATATTCCACCACTCCAACAAACTGTTAATTCATTTCAATCTTTTTAAATTCACGTGCATTATAGTAATATAAATACAAGCTTTTCTTTCTTTCTCTTTCTTCTTCCTCTACATACATATATCCTAATAATTATTTAAATCTACCTAGCGTCTAAAAATAACGTTTTTTCAGCCCTATGCCTCAACTTCATTTGCATATTCATCTAAATAATTTGAAATATTTGTTTTTTCCTCTTTTCCCATTTTTCCTTTTACTATCCAGGTAAAACTTGAACCGTTAAGGTCTCATTCCTGGATATGTCAATATTTATAAAACAAACTTTGTATTTTATCTGATGAGAGCGTACCAAAGTTTTGGTACCCTTGAAATATATATAATAGAATAAATATGGTTTTATAAATATAGTTTCCACTTATTAATATCATTGATATATATATATGCGGTGCCCCAGCATGGCCTCAGCTGGATGGCTGGAACAGGTAAAAGAGTAAAAGAGTAATATATATATATATATATATATATGGGAACAAGTATGACCCCGACGGCAGAGCTCAAGCCGTTTCGACGGCTATTTCTGGATTAAATAAGAATTTTTAGCCTGGGAAATAAATAGCCAAACCTCTCAAGGGGAATTTCCTTATATGAGAAGATAGTAATTGTCAAGATGATTGGTTAAAATTTGTTATAAAGACAGATAAATATATCATGTCATTTGGTGAGAGGTAGGGGTGGCTGAACTTTCCGGTAGAACAAAGAGGGAGTGGGGAAAGCCAGTCAGGCGTTGAAAGTGAAATCTATACAGCATATCCTAAGGATAGTGTATAAAAGGTCTAAAAATTGTACTGGAGAAAAGGATGGGGGTTAAAGAATAGGTAGGTCGAAAGGGAGTAAAATAAAACTATTTATAAAAATAAATATATAAAGACAATATTGATAGTGAGAAATGAAAAAAACAAAAACAGCTGCTAAAAATTAGTAGGTATTGCTAAGCTATAGAAAATTTTAATAGGTAGAGAATGGGAAAAAACGAGATTGTAGTTGGTAGTGAAAACAATTTTTAAAGCCGGCTTTACAGGGGGTCTAACACCGCTGCAATAAATAGTTAGTAAAGCGTAATCAGCCAATGCTATCTTACGATGACAGGTTAATAAGCTGAGAACAAAAATACTCAATAAGGAATTTAGAAATTATAGAAATAGAGTAGTAACAAAAAAGAAACAATTACGGGGTCTAACACATCTGCTATAAAAAGCGTAATAGGCCCATTCTATCTTAAAATTACGGGGGAAGGGGTATGAGGCTACAGAGGACCAATGGGCAGCATCGGGGTAGGTGAAAGGTGAAAGACAGACGGGGAAGGAGATCGGCTTACTTTCCGAAACTCGGTCCGGCGACATGCCACTACACTTTCGGGCCACATCTGGGACCTCAAAGATAATAATATAGCCTACAATCTCACTTGGAGCTTACTGTCCAGAGCTAACTCTTACAAGGGAGGAGGCCGTCCATGTAGCTTATGCTCGGAGGAAACATTACAAATGTTGTTTTCTAAGGACCAACTCCTAAACAAGAAAGACGAACTGGTAACCGCATGCAAACACAGATTGCGTAGGACGTACCTCGCCCTCAAACCCCATAACGATAACGATCCAGGTGGGTAGACAAGGGCTGATACCCCCCACTTGCCGATTTTGTAAGGGGCAACCCCTGCTTACATAGGTAGAAGTAACCTTTTTTCTTTTCCTCTACGTTCCCTTCTACCCCCCATCTCATCTTATTCCTTCCACCCCCGATCTACTTCCTCGTCTGTCTTTCACCTTTCGCCTACCCTGATGCAGCCCATTGGTCCTCTGTAGCCTCAGTACCCCCTCCCCCGTAATTTTAAGATAGAATTGGCCTATTACGCTTTTTATAGCAGATGTGTTAGACCCCGTAATTGTTTCTTTTTTGTTACTACTCCATTTCTATAATTTCTAAATTCCTTATTTAGTGTTTTTGTTCTCAACTTATTAACCTGTCATCGTAAGATAGCATTGGCTGATTACGCTTTACTAACTATTTATTGCAGCGGTGTTAGACCCCTGTAGAGCCGGCTTTAAAAATTGTTTTCACGACCAACTACAATCTCGTTTTTTTCCCATTCTCTACCTATTAAAATTTTCTATAGCTTAGCAATACCTACTAATTTTTAGCAGCTGTTTTTGTTTTTTTCATTTCTCACTATCAATATTGTCTTTATATATTTATTTTTATAAATAGTTTTATTTTACTCCCTTTCGACCTACCTATTCTTTAACCCCCCATCCTTTCTCCAGTACAATTTTTAGACCTTTTATACACTATCCTTAGAATCTGCTGTATAGATTTCACTTTCAACGCCTGACTGGCTTTCCCCATTCCCTCTTTGTTTTACCGGAAAGTTCAGCCACCCCTACCTCTCACCAAATGCCACGATAGATTTATCTGTCTTTATAACAAATTTTAACCAATCATCTTGACAATTACTATCTTCTCATATAAGGAAATTCCCCTTGAGAGGTTTGGCTATTTATTTCCCAGGCTAAAAATTCTTATTTAATCCAGAAATAGCCGTCGAAACGGCTTGAGTTCTGCCATCGGGGTCATACTTGTTCCTATTATCCACTCTACTACCCTAAGTATTGAATACTTTGGTGCGTTATGGTCCATCTAGCTCCTTACCACAATTCCTTCGTTATATATATATATATATATATATATATATATGAATGAGACTAAAACAAAATATCTGGTAGAGAATGTTGAGAAGCCAGAGGGGATCACTAATGTAGGCGGGAAGCCGCTGGAATTGGTTGAGGACTTCCTGTATTTGGGAGCAAAGATTGGGAATACGGAAGATGATGTGGTTGAGAGGAAGAGCAAGGCCTGGGCGGCGTGTCACAGCTTGAGATCGGTGTGGAAGTCGGACCTTCGTAGAGATCTGAAAATCCGCCTCTTCATTGCTGTAGTGGAGTCTGTGCTGCTGTATGGGTCTGAGACTTGGACACTGACCAAGAGACTCACTCAGATGGTGGATGGGTGCTACACGAGAATGCTGAGGATGGCTCTGAACATTAATCAGTATACACTGAGGATGAAAAACTCAGAGCTGTATGGGAGCATCCCAAAAGTCAGCTCAAAAGTGACACAGAGAAGACTGAGGTTGGCTGGACATGCTCACCGACATCCAGAGTTGACATTGCACTCAGTGCTCCTTTGGGAGCCCCTACATGGACACACTAGAAGAGGAAGACCAAGGTTAACATATGTTGATGCCCTAAGGACAGACACTGGTCTGTTGGAGATGCAGGATATGGCAGCGATAATGAGGGACAGAGACCGCTGGAGAGAACTCGTCCATGGATCTCGGGAATTTTACCCGCCTTAGATAGATATATATATATATTCATTAAAATAACAGATTAAAGTTTAAGCAAAGAATCGCTGCTTTCACCCTTAACGGGATCTTCTGAAACTAACAAAGTCAATCTGTAAACGCAGAACTGGATATTTCAAAAAACATTGCAACCGGAGGAAGACAGGAAGACGATACTTTGGTTCGTGGTAACGTTCGCTGGCAAAGAACGGGAAA
>OZ024745.1:90345551-90360551 GCA_964016885.1 Eledone cirrhosa | reverse complement strand
GAGTTACGACCCTTTATGGTCTGAGTTCAAATACCACCGAGGTTTACTTTGCCTTTCATCCTTACGGGGTCGATAAAATAAAGTAGCAGTAATACACTGGGATAATTGCTGGCCTTGTGCCAAAAGTAGAAACAATTAATCTTGGGTAATGACCGAAACAATACGATCGCGAATACAAGCGGCTGCAATGGGATTCCTCCGAAGTGTCTTTGGAGTAACATTTCTCGGAGATCAGAGAGCTACTCCAGGTAGAGCCGCTACCTCTCCAAATTGAGAGATCACAGCTCCAGTACTGTGGGCATGTTGTTAGAATGTCTCAAAAAAAGAATCGCTGGACAGATTTTACAAGCAAAATCAACCGACAGGAGATCTAGGGGTAGACCCCGAACAAAAAGGTTGGGGATCCTGCTGGATCTATTGGAGACGGTTGCTTCTGACAGAACCCGCTGGAAGGAGTGTTTGACGACTCTGCCCCCGGGACCTTTTCAGAAATAAGTGGGCAAAGAAGAAGAGAGAAAGTCATGGACTTTCTGTTTCTAGTTCTTCAGGAAACTAAATGATCAAATTTATTTATTAAAATGGTAGGATGCGGTCTTGAGAGAGGATTTAACTGCTATTTCTTGGTTGAGTGATCAAGAAGACGCTACTTCGTTGGCTCATATTTCTATTGTTGCCGTTGATAGTATTAACCTTGTTCTTGTTACTACTACAACATATATATGATGATGATGATGGCGATGCTGATGATGGCGATGCTGATGCTACTGAGGATGATGCTGATTCAGATGATGATGTTGATGATGAAAATGATGTTGATAATGATGAATATGCTGATGATACTGATGGTGATGCTGATGATGATAATGATCTTGATGATGATGATGTTGATGATGGTGATGATGAGTATTATTATGATGCCGATGTTTGCAACTTACTGGTGAGAATATTTGATGTTGAAATAGAAGATGGTAATGTTAGTGTTACTGCTGTTGCTGCTACTGTTAGTGTCAATGATGACGACGATGATGATGACAATAGTCTTGTTAGTGTTGTTGATGTAGATGAGTAATAAAACTATAAGAATGGACTTCCCGTAGACACTTGTATAACGTCTTAACTAGGTGGGCTGGTCGTCTACTCCAGTTTCCGCATATACCCTATCATGTAACCACCTCCACCTTCTTTTACACACTTCACATTCCTCCCACCACAACCTCAAGTACGCCCATGAGAACACACACAACGCTTACAACCTCTTCGTTTTCCTGTTTCTTTATGTGAATGATTGACTTCTCTTTCTTACTAACATCATTCATGTTCGTTCTTGTCTTCTCTCTCTTCCTCTCCTTCTCCACTCTCCCTCTTCCCCGTCTTTCTCTCCCCTACTCTCCCTCTTTCTCTCTCCTTCACACACACACACATATATATATATTTATTATAAAAAACAGATTAAAGTTTAAGCAGAGAATCTCTGCTTTCACGCTTACAGGTTTAATCCTCATCGAGTCCTCTTCGGATTTTAGTCTTCACATTTATTATTATTACTATATATATATATTTATCCTTATCAAGCCCTCTTTGGATTTTAGTCTTCAAATTTATTATTATTACTATATATATATATATATATATATATATATATATATATATATATATATATATAAGTGGGCTGGCAAGACCTACAAGAGTGGCTCGTAGTTTTTACAAATGGCAGACTATTACAAAACTTCAGTGGCATATATAATCACGGTTGCAGGATTTAAAAGTTATGAAGATTTACAAGTACAGGATGCTACGAAATTCAGTAGATCCCGTTATTAAGATAAAAATTATAGTCAATGTTATAGTCGTGGTGTCTATTTATATTTGATGTGTCTGTCTGTATAAGTTTCTGTCTGTTTGTCTCTGTACTTCTCTGTTGATTCATTGTAGCAGCTTTCAGAGTTCTAGTTAGGGAGAAAAGCCAAACGATGCTCAGGGAAAATGAAATTATCACATGATCCACATGACAGGTGCCATGTGTCCGAACACGGAAGAGCCGAACTCCCACCGTTATCGTCCTATCTCTCTATATAGTGACGTTATAAGCTTGTTGCTAGACCTACCTACAATATCTTGGTATGGTACGGTCCCGTAACTCCTGACAGAGTCGTAGGGGCGCCGTATTGACATACAGCGTTTCTTGGACATTTTAAGCCTGGCGGAGCCTATCCCTCTCCAGGCCTGAGTACAGCAGATTTCTTCCAGAGAGAGGAAGAATCGACCCCAGTATTACACTGGTACTATTTTTTATCGACCCCGAAAGGATGAAAGGCAAAGTTTACCTCGGTGGGATTTGAACTCAGAGAGCAGAGAGCTAGAACGAATACTATAAAGCATTCTATCCGACGTTCTAATGACTGCCAATTCACCGCCTAGTATTGGACATAGGAAGGAGAACAGGGCAGTGATTCATGAACTTGAGCGGAAAACAGAAAATACTTCATTATGGATATGTGAGAGAAACCGAAGAACAAAAAACGGATTCTCAGCGAGAATAGTAAAAGAAAATAATTGCTTCTTAGCTAGGGTAGAGTGGTTATAGCTGCCACCATAGGAAAGCAAGAGAAAAATTCAAAAGGACACGTATATTTCCTAGGAGCAGGAATGATGCTTGGTATCGTTGGAAGGAGAGTTACTGCTAGAAGGCATCGAAATCATGGTGGCTTCCAGTCGACAACTAATTGCAATGCTAGGGTCCAAGCTGCATGTAATATATGTAAACATGATTGAATTGAATTAGAGCGATGAGTGTATAAAAAGTTTCATAAAATTGTAGGAATCTCAAACTTGGAAATAGGTGTAAAAAGGCCAGCTGCTATGATGCATAGCAAAGAGTCGTTACTGATTACATAAGAGAGTGTAACGCAGTCTTCGTTCAATTTCTGTGTATATTGTCAATTACGATGTTATTTGATGTATCATATACTTGCGTACAATATCAATATACACACTACACATGCTAGCAGAAAAACCAGCCCAAGGGTGGTTTTTCTGCTAGTATCTTACAATGCATAGCAGCTTAGGTGGACAACCAATGAGAGGTAACCTCTTAAGCAGGTCGTTATTATTCCATCACTACTTCGTTGGTGAGGTCATAAATAACATCAGAACATCTCTAAATTATCTCAAGCACTTCCCGAAATAATTAAGATAATATTGGTTTTCTTCTCAGGCCATAATTATTTAATTTATTTTAATGACGCCTGTATTTAACATTGACCCAACAGTTGTTGCTAAAGTGGATGACCTGTCTGAGATATTAATCAAACTATTATACATATACTATATATATATGTTCTGTGTCTGAACATAAATACATTCTCTCTCTCTCTCTCTCTCTCTCTCTCTCTCTCTCTCTCTCTCTCTCTCTCTATATATATATATATATATATATATATATATATATATATATATATATATATATGTACACACACACACACACACACACATATATATATATATAGAGAGAGGATGTATTTATGTTCAGACACAGAACATATATAGTAAATGTATAATAGTTTGATTAATATCTCAGACAGGTATCCACTTTAGCAACAACTGTTGGGTCAATGTTAAATACAGGCGACATTAAAAGAAATAAAATATGCTCTACGGTTCTTATATATTTGATATATATTTATCCTTATCGAGCCCTCTTTGGATCGTAGTCTTCAAATTTATTATTATTACTATATATATATATATATATATATATATAAGCCTTTCTTGCCTCCCTTTTTATATAGCAGTATAATATTTACTTCCTTCCATAGGTATTTGTTACTAGGATGTTATTGAACAATTTTGTTATTTTCCTTACTATTGATTTTTCTGCCTAGCTTTAGTAGGTCAATTTTCTACGATAACAATAATAATGGTTTCTTATATAGACACAAGGCCAGTAATGTGGGGGGGGGGGGAGTTGATTAAATCGACCCAGTGCGTGACTGGTACTTTATTTTATCGACCCCGTAAAGATGAACGGCAAAGTTAACCTCGACGGGATTTGAACTCAGACCGTAAAGGAACGTAACTCTATGCTGCAAAGCATGACGTCCGACACTCTACCGTTACTGCCAATCCACCGCCTATGATAATAATAATAATGATTTCTAGTATAGGCACAAGGCCAGTCATTTGGGGGAGAGGGGGAAAGCTGATTAAATCGACCCCAGTACATTACTGGTACTTTATTTTATCGACCTCGTAAGGATGAAAGACAAAGTTAACCTCGGCGGGATTTGAACTCAGACCGTAAAGGTCGTAACTCTATGCTGCAAAGCATGGCGTCCTGCCCTCTACCGTTACTGCCAATCCACTGCCCTTAGTAATAATAATAATCGTATCTACTTTTGGCACAAGGCCAGCAATAACCCAGTACATTACTGGTACTTTATTTTATCGACCCTGTGAGGATGAAAGGCAAAGTTAACCTCGGCGGGATTTGAACTCAGTCCGTAAAGGGACGTAACTCTGCTGCAATGCATGGCGTCCGACCCTCTACCGATACTGCCAATCACCCAAATAATTGTTTCTACTTTTGGCACAAGGCCACCAATTACCTCTGCATTACTGGTACTTTATTTTATCGACCCCGTTAGGATGAAAGGCAAAGTTAACCTCAGCGGGATTTGAACTCAGAATGGCAAAGACCGTAACTCTATGCGTCAAAGCATGGCGTCCGACCCTCTACCGATAGTGCCAATCAACCAAATAATTGTTTCTACTTTTGGCACAAGGCCAGCAATTACCCAGTGCATTACTGGTACTTTATTTTATCGACCCCGTAAGGATGAAAGGCAAAGTGAACCTCGGCGGGATTTGAACTCAGATCGTAAAGGGACGTAACTATGCTGGAAAGCATAGCGTCCGACTCTCTACCGATACTGCCAATCAACCAAATAATGACAACTATAATGACAGCAAAAACAAAAGGGAAACAAATGGAAAGAAAGAATGGGAAAATAAAGAGAATAAAGAGAGAAAGAAAGAAGAAAAAGAATGGGAAGGGGAGGGGACGGAAAGAGGTCTGGTGTTGCAGAAGAGAGGGGAGGGGTGAGAGGGGGAGAGGTCAATTGTAATCTCATCAATGCCTTTACTGTTTCTCTTAAAAAATTGGTACTATTTCCTTTTGATTGATATTTCATTTACCATTTGATAGCCCTGATAAAAGTCAGAACATATCTGTAATATATATATATATCATGTGTTAAACCATCTTTCCTTTTTCTCAGTCTGGTTAATCTGTTTTTGTTCTACTTTTCAGTATCTTTTGAACTTTTTCTGCTCTCCAGAACCTTTTCTATAATTTTCTTATTTTATCTCTTCATCTTTGTCTTCGTTTTCGTTTTCTAATTATCTTTATGATTTCTGAGTATTCTACATACATTCTCTTCAACTGTTATTCTGTGTAGTTGATGTGCTTTTTCGTCTATTTAGCTCTGTCTTATCTACTCTTCTGCTTGTTGGCATAGCTATCAACTCTTTTGATATTGCCGTTGCATTGTTTGATATGCCATTAAATAACATTTCTACATCGAGCTCTTTTTCTTCCTCTCGTTTATCAATTAAGATATATTGGATAGTTATATTTGTGTTTTGTAATGTTTATTCTTTTTTCTTTTTTCATTATTCATAATCTCGAGCTTTGCTAATGTTTTGTTTATTTCAACATTTGCTCTAAAATTTCCACGGTCACTTTCTATATCCGCTATTTTGACAACTTCACCATCTTGAATTGTGCGTAATTGACTTGTCAAGATTTCTGGTTTAACAGCATAGACATTCTCATATACATTAAGCATTCTTATTTTTAAGCCAGGTTTTTCCAATCACTAGGGCTTGTTTAATAGTAAAATCTACTAACAAATGCCGTCTACCACACCCCATTGATAAATCTCGCAATGGCGTTTTCTTCCTTTTGTTTTTGTATTCTCCTTTAGGCGTTACAATCTTCCAAATTGACTACATATTTGGATATGTTATCATCTTTTACTTTCGTCACTTCTTTATACTCGTGTACGTTTGTTCTGAGCACACTTTTCTGAATTTGCAACGACAGATTTATAAGGTATCTGAATATAATCTGGATTTATATATGATCTGAAGTCTAGTACATAATTTTACACTATTATGTTTACTAAGGATCCTACATCCTTAGCTGGCTTGCTTACTACAGCTATTTTCTATATTATATAATTAGGAATCCTTCACCCGATTTCTTGGTATCTGAAAGTCTCTGATGCTCCAGTTTAGTATTTGAAATTTGTCTAGTGGTCAATCCTATACTTCTTTCTTTAAATATATTGTATCATATGTGCACACGTTGATGATATTTCGTTCGCTCACACAGCTTCCTTTCAGCTTTGGCCGTGTCATAAGACATAATGTTATCCGAGTCTATTGTAAAAGACATCTGCTCAAGATAACAAGAAGTGAGATTGAACCCGGGGTATCATGATTACGAAACAAACTCGATAAACAACTGACTGGCGTCCACACACACACATACACCCCCGCCACATATATATGTATTAGAAATTGTCTGGAACTAGCTGTCGAAACAACAAGAGCTCAGACCTCGGGCCCCGACGCCTTCTAATATAGTCACACTTTACTATACAAAGTATCGATTACTCTAACTAGTTTAATACTCGTTTAATCCTGTTATATATATATATATATATATATATATAAATATATATATATATATATATATATATATATATATATATATATATATATTTTAAAATAACAGATTAAAGTTTAAGCAAAGAATCGCTGCTTTCACCCTTAACGGGATCTTCTGAAACTAAAAAATGAATCTGTGAACGCAGAAGTAAATATTTCAAAAAACGTTGCAACCGAAGGAAGACAGGAAGACGATACTTTGGTTCGTGAAAACGTTCCCTGGCAAAGAACGGATAAAGACAAAGATAATACGTCATAATTTGGAGCGGTGAAAACAATTACACGCAAAGACAAAACCACGTTTATGGTATATATATATATATATTTCACCAATCGGGAAAATCTTCTTTAGGCTCCTCGAAGATCACTTCGCACCACAACACCGCTACCACAACATAATCAACAAAAACACTATCAAACTGTCCTACAGCACCACACCCAACTTCGCACAAAACATCGCCTCCTCAAACAACAAGAAACCCAACTCCTATGGAAGAAACAACCTAGACATTAGTGGAGAGCCGACCAGGAGGTGTAACTGCCCTGATAGATCTTCGTGCCCCCCCCCCCCCCCCAACAACAGATGCCGAGAACGTAACGTGATCTATCAATGCAACGCGAGGACGGAAAACTCCAACAAAGCCTGTATAGGATTAACCGCTTGTGACTTTAAGACCCGGCTCTACCAACACCGACATGAGTTCAGAAACCCGGCCCGGCGACATGCCACTACACTTTCGGGCCACACCCGGGACTTCCAAGATAATAACATCACATACAATCTTACTTGGAGCTTACTTTCCAGGGCTAACTCCTACACGGGAGCACGCCGTCCGTGTAACTTATGCTCGGAGGAAACAATACAAATGCTATTTACGAAGGACCAACTCCTAAACAAAAAGACGAACTTGTAACCGCATGTAAACACCAATTGCGTAGGACTTACCTGGCCCTCAAACCCCCTCATGACCCGGGTGGGTAGACAATGGCTGTAACATCCTTCTCTTCCCCACTTGCCGAACAAGATAAGGGAAAGCTCAGCATAAATAGGTAGATGTACTTCTTTTCTTTTTTCCCTTTATCTCTTCTTCTCACTTGCTTCCACTCTATCGCCTCTTCCTTTTCCTCTTTCGCTTACCCTGAGGCAGCTCATCGGGCTTTTGTAGCCTCAGTATCCCCACCCCAGTAAATTCTATATAGCATTGGCCGAAAACGCAATACCAGCTAAAAATATAGCAGCTGTTTTAGACTCTATTTTTTTTTTATTATTGCCAGTATCGGTAGAGGGTCGGACGCCATGCTTTGCAGCACACTTACGTCCCTTTACAGACTGAGTTCAAATCCCGCCGAGGTTAACTTTGCCTTTTATCCTTACGGAGTCGATAAAATAAAGTACCAGTAATACACTGGGTTAATTGCTGGCCTTGTGCCAAAAGTAGAAACAATTATTTTTTATTATTTAATTTCTTAATATTATTATTATTTTTATTTATTATTTTAAAATTTTTTAATTTCAATTTATTAACTTTTTAATTTTATAACTTCTCACTCTCAGATTCCTCCAGAATTCTTTTTTCGTCTGCTTTCTAGCTAGCCTATTTTCATCCACACTCCTAGAATTTGCTGTATAGAATTCACCTTCAACGCTTGACCGGCTCCACCCACTCCTTCATTTTTTTACAGGCAAGTTTAGCCACCCCCACCTACCTCCCACCGCCATGAAAGATTAAATTTGTGTTTACAAGAAATTTTGACCAATCCTTTTGGCAACTACAATCTTCCCATATAAGGAATTATCCCTTGAAAAGATCAGCTATTTATTACCACGTTAAAAATCTAATTTAGTCCAGAAATAGCCGTCGAAATGGCTTGAGCTCTACAGACGGGGTCTTGAACATTTTCCTATATATATATAAATATATATATGTAAACGAATCGAATATTATTATTAATATTCGAAAAGGGCGGTGGATTGGCAATATCGGTAGGGAGTCGGACACCATGCTTTGCAGCAAAGAGTTACGGCCCTTTATGGTCTGAGTTCAAATCCCGCCGAGGTTAACTTTGCTTTTCATCCTTACGGGGTCGATAAAATAAAGTACCAGTAATACACTGGGATAATTGGTGGCCTTGTGCCAAAAGTAGAAACAATTATTAATATTCGAAAAACTCAGATTTACATTTCTTGTATTCACCCATTTAGAGCGATAAGACTATTTGTTATATATATATATATATATATATATATATATATATATATATATATATATATATATATATATATATATATATATAACCCGATTAGTGCTATCGTTGCTCTGGTATATATATTGTGTGTTAGTTTAGCTTACCACAATGTTCGATTTGTCAAGCTTTTTAAACGTATGTTATTACTCTAAGGACCTATCTTATCGAGTGCTTTGCTAACTCATCATTTCATATAAGTAGGCCGAATTCACTTGCAAACTGCCAGAGATTCGATTTTACTGATTTCCAATTAGACACACACACACACACACACACACACACACACACACACACACACACACACACACACACACACACACACACACACACACACACACATATATATATATATATATATATATTTGTTTTGCGAGGTTTTTGATATGAAATCGGGTGTCGAAACAAATATTGTCATACTTGGGGAGGGTCATATTGTTGTAATAATATTGCCAGAAATAATAACAGAACACACTCACTGTTTGGTTAGTTTTCGCTTCTGTATCTTTTATATCAGTTAATTTATTCGGTCCTCAATGTTTACCATTGACTGACCAACGGTAAAAAAATACAGATATAATATAGACACAAATACATATATATAGTCTAACAAAGTTCTTTCGTTGCACATCTGCAACATCGTCAGTGGTGCTATTATTATGTTCCTCCTGTTGTATTGTATATCTACGCCATCTTTATTTAATCTGTTTATTTATTTATTTATTTATTTATTTATTTATTTATTTTTGTCTTCTCTACGCATGCGTTTGCGTGTGTGTATTGTGTTTGGTGTGTTTTCGCGTTTGGGTGACTGTGTTTTGGTTATTGTATTCTATCTTAGTTTACTAGTGTGTGTTTATATGTGTTTGTTGTTATTGTGCTTGTGTATTTATTTATTTATTTATATTTCTCTTAGGTCAGTATTGTTTGTTTGGGTGTTGTTATTCCATTCATTTTTCTTTTTAGCTTTGGCCTTCTATTTCATTTGCCTCTCTGATTTGCCTATCTACTGGGTCATTTCTATGTTTAGATATTATTTTAATTTCTATGTTGTCTATGTTACCGTCGTGTTGTTGTCTGTCGTGTTCGTATAGTACTGAACCGTTTTTTCGTCCTTCTAGTTCCTCCCAGTGTTGGTCTATCATTTCACCTATGCTACGAGCTGTCTCGCCTATGTATGTTGTTGTCATGTTTCTTCAAGTACCCTCTGTACATCTTATGCTATAGACTACGTTTCTAGTTTTACATTTTATCCGGGGGTTTGCTTTACATATAATACATTTCCTATTAGTACAGCGTGCTGCTATTATTGTTATTATGGTTGTTGTTGTTCCTACCATTAACATTATTATTATTGTTATGATTGCTAGATGTATTGTTGTTATGATTGTTAGATATATTGCTGTTGTTTTCTCTATTGTTATTGTTGTTGTTATTTCTACCATTGTGGTTGTTACTTTTATTATTATGTTTCTTGTTTTGTTGTTGTTGTGTCTATCATTAATGTTGCTGCACGTATTATTTCTATTATTAGTACTGTGCTTGTTGTTACTCATATTATTTCCATTATTACTGAATTAGCAGTATCGGTAGAGGGTCGGACGCCATGCTTTGACGCATAGAGTTACGGCCCTTGCCATTCTGAGTTCAAATCCCGCCGAGGTTAACTTTGCCTTTCATCCTTACGGGGTCGATAAAATAAAGTACCAGTAATGTACTGGTTATTTGCTGGCCTTGTGCCAATAGTAGAAACAATTATTATTTCTGTGGTTGTTGTTGTGTCTGTCGTTAATGTTTCTATTATTATTATGGTGGTTGTTGTTGTTGTTCTGTCTATCGTTAATATTACTACCACTATTATTATTACTATTTCTCACTCTCCTGCTATTGTCATTGTTATGACTATTACTATTATAGCTGTTATTTCTATACTCAGAGTTATTGTCCGTATAGTTGTTCTTTATTTTCGCATTCCAACGTATTTTTGTGAAACACTTTTCCGGTTCCGTTTTGCATTCGATTGGATTTATCTTTTTGTAGATAGCAAATTTCGGCGGGAGCTGTAGAGTCTGTTGTTCTTGCCCATTGATTAAAGTGTTCCCATAAATATTTATTGTATTAAATAAATATTTAATTTATATGGTAGGAACAACAACAACCATAATAACAATAATAGCAACACACACAACCATGACGATAGACATAATGACAACCTCTTAGAGAAACTATTCTTCAATCCAGCTGACAAATCATATCAGATGAGTAATATGTATCCTACAAGATTACCCTTTAATAAAAGGGTGTGTATACCACAACAAATAGATGACGAGACAGAGGCACAGTTCACCATAGCTAGAAATAAGATTAGACATATAGTAGACCGATATACTAAGAGACAAAGAAGACCAGAGGTCCAATAACTTGGAAGGAAACCTGTAGAAGGCACTGTTAGCCTCAAGCAGCGCACAAGGGATGGTGAGGTAGTATGTCTAACTATGTATAAGTCTGGTAGGATGTCAATAGACAGCATGCCGAACTACATCAAGGCTATGCAAGCCCACATCACCAACACGAGCGAAATTACACAGCAAATGCATGAGGGGAGAGAGAAGATCCTCAACGCTCACATGATGATGTGGACCGACATCCTAAAGTCAAGCAGGCGCACTGCCAACAACTTCCAGGCGTCTAACAATGACATACCACCCTTGTATGGGCTCCGCAAAGACCATAAGACAGTCGACGACCCGACAACAGGAAACCAACAAGACCTGTATGCGGATCAATATCGCTAGCAACTACAGAATCTCCTAATTCCTCTCAATGGTTATACGCTCCATAATAAAGATGTCCCCCAGATGTATGTGACAGTACAGAGGACCTTCTCAGCAGAATCAATGAATGCAACAAAAACAAAAACCTATCTAACTGCATAATAGGCAGTATGGACGTGGTATCAGTGTACCCATCCATTAACATTGATTTTGCTGTGGAAAAATGTGTGGAGATGATCAGTGAGAGTGAGGTGGAGTTCTGCGACGTCGACACAGACGAACTGGGCCTCCTACTTAGACTTACCTACGACACTGACTACCTTGACAGCCATGACCTTAGACGTTTCTGCCCCAGTAGACCCATAAGAGGTAGACCCCACATCATAACCTCAATGGCAAAAATGACTCCCATGGGAAGATGGATTGGGTGGACCAAAGCCATACGAACCTCCCAAAACAAGGATCAGGTAATAAAAATGGTCGCACATGCAATAGGGGCTAGTATTAAAACTACCCTAAAGGGCCACATATTCAAATTCAATAAGAAGATCTACACCTCAAATGAGGGAGCAGCCATTGGCGTCAGCATAGCTGGTGACGTTGCCAACCTTTTTATGGTATGGTGGGAAAGGAGACTCAAAGATCTCCTTGATGAGAGTTCTATAGACCTCATCATGTCCTCTCGTTACGTAGACGACATTAATATAGTAATAAGGACACCCCCACAAGAGAGTACTAACAAGTATGATTTAGAATGTAGCACAATGGAAAGCATCCAGCAGATAGCTAATTCCATACACCAGAGTATAACTGTAACTATCGACTACCGTTTCAAACACCCTACCTGTATTAGACACGGAACTCTGGATTAACACTATAGACTAGAGGGCCCAAATTCTCCACTCACACTACGCTAAACCCATGGCCTCCAAATACCTGATACTCAAAAACTCAGCAATGTCCAGTAGTGCTAAGTTTAATATTCTGGTCGCAGAATTGGTACGAGGGATGAAGAACGTGTCACGCATGTGCAACCTAACAGAAATGGAAAGACACATCCAACACTTCATCAACCGCATGCAGTTCTCTGGCTACAACCAAAGAGACAGAATCAGAGTATACGAAGGAGCCACGGAGAAGTATAAGACCCTCATAGAAATGGACATGAAAGGAATTTTCCCATTATACAGGAGAAAATCATGGAATAGCTTAGATAGGACTAAACATAAGATAGGGAAAGCCACTTCATGGTACGACAACCAGAGATACCAGAGTATCATGTTCGTGGACGCTACGCCTGGAGGGAAATTAGCTAACCAGTGTAGAAAGCCCCTGAGAAAGACCCACTTAAAGATTAAGGTGGTAGAAAATCCAGGAACTACCATAAAATCCCTGATCAGGAAAACATACCCTTTTAAGAAAATCCACTGATCATATGCATATATGTTCAAGCTTTTATATATGCACAAGCAAACTTATATACACATTTATAGCAATCAAAACGGTTGAAAACGGATATATTGCTCTCACGACTCATAAACAACTCATTAAAAATAAAACTTACTTATTCACATTCTCAAATGATTTACATACACACAAACATCGCTCTCAATCTTATATAATAAGCTAATTTTGTTTTTGATCAATCTTTGCTGACTCCAATGTGTCTCTTCTGATGTATAGACAAATGTTTCCTACAATTCTCCTTTTCTTCCTCCCACATCGATCTAATGAGTTGATTGAGTTAGTGAAACATTGCCTAATTACATATAACCGATAGATCGATAATGTAAGAAACTGAAATCTATGACATCGACTGGCCTTTATAATTACAAGCAAATGAAATGTCTGTAATAAATGTAGTTCAGTGAAAAGTAACACTAGGTAATTAAGACTGCTAATAAACAAGATAACAATAAAACGTTAACATTGAGGGAAATCTTGATGCGTAGTAATAAAAGTAGCAACGGAAAATGTAGAGGTTGTGGTAGGAGTAGTAATTATTCCTTGGTTATAAAGTCTGAGAGGAAATCACCATTAGACATTTCTAAAATTGCTGCAATAAATATCTCTGTCTTACTATGATAAAGAGTTTCTAATTAGGAAGGAAATGAAATTGTATTTTGCAAATGCCTTTCACAAGAGCATAGTAGCGTTAAGGATTTTATTAACTGAATATTACAACCGACTTTCTGACTCGGCTAGCAATGCTTCCACTTACTACGTTACCGCGCTTAGCATATTCAACGAAAAGTAATAAAAACAGCTTTTGTAGACGTAGGATATAATGCTGGAATTGATCCTAGTTTATTAAATCGCCAATGTTTCTACTGAGGCAAATTGAGAACATAGACGTAACAAACTTCAAACTGCAAAGTAGTTAATCTGCTAATTTACCACCTACATTAACTAAACCCACGAATTAAATATTGATTTGTGTTTTAGACATTCACAGCAAGCTATAATTGCAGCGGAAGGATATAGTTGATTGAATTGATTCCAGTACTTGGCTGGAATATATTGATACTATCAGATGGTATATATCTCACAGCTCAGAGGTGTTGTAACTCTTTTACCACTTACCCATTTCAAAGATATTAACCAGAGTTTTATTTTTTGTTTCAGATACGCAGTTCAAAATTTCGACTGACAACATCCGTGAACAGAAGCACAAACTTTTACAAGAATACGGTATTGATCCTCGTGGCAAAGAAGTAGTTTTGGAAGCAAACCGTTCTGGAGATTTCGCTCCAGAAGTTCGTAATACATTGCGTGTTAAACAGGATACAGTCACACGTGAAGTGCATCAGAAAAAATCTGAAGACGTCTATGATATTGATAGTCCTCGTCCAGATATTAAAGTAGATCTCTCACCAAGTGTAGAAAGATGCTCAGTTATTGACTACAACCTTGCTTCTAAGATTCAGTACTCAGAGTCAAAAGTTAATTCGAAGAGGCCTAAACAATTATCAGAAAGCGAAGTGAATACAAGAAACAAACGTGACGATTTCGGTTTTTCTAGAAAAAACGTGAAAAATCTCTCCATTGAAATCATGGGAGTATCTACAGAATCTTTAGAATTTCAACCCGACACTCCTCTTGGAGACTACTATGGCCAA
Organism: Eledone cirrhosa; assembly: GCA_964016885.1. Taxonomy (NCBI): domain Eukaryota; kingdom Metazoa; phylum Mollusca; class Cephalopoda; order Octopoda; family Eledonidae; genus Eledone; species Eledone cirrhosa. The sequence goes on along the minus strand of OZ024745.1, from coordinate 90,345,682 downwards.
TCAAGTGCCGAGATCAATCCAAAAACAACGACAATTCACAGAGATTTCAATGATCCTAACCTTTCATTGGTCGGTTCTGAATGTCCTGCTGTATCGATTGCTGGAGACACAGGAAATTATTTTGTTATAGT
>OZ024745.1:90253051-90343051 GCA_964016885.1 Eledone cirrhosa | reverse complement strand
GATATTTATAAAACTGGAACCGTTAAGATCTCTCCTTCCTGGATATTTATAAAACAAAGTTCTGGTACCCTTGAAATATATATAATAGAATAAATATGGTTTAATAAATCTCTCTCTCTCTCTCTCTCTCTCTCTCTCTCTCTCTCTCTCTCTCTATATATATATATATATATATATATATATATATATATATAAGTATGTACACGTACATACATATATGTATACCGACGTACAGTAGTATGTATATATATATATATATATACATACATGCACACATATATATATGCACGTATGGATTCACCGAACATTTATTATAATGCTCGGTGTGTTTGTAAACAAACATCCCGTATTAAGCCGTAGTGTCTAGCAACCACCGTTGCTCGTTTGTTCAACACTGACAAAGGAACGCTGTACTAGTTTCAAGCTTGTTAGCTATCATCAGCAACGTATACCTATATAAATATATATATATAAATGTAAGTATGTATGTATACGTACATACATATATGTATACAGTAGCATGCATATATATATATATATATATATACATATACATATATACATACAGGTACACATACATACATGCACGCATCAGTTTAGCGGACGCTTATTATAACGCCGCTTTGTTCGTTTGTAAACAAACTGAACAGCCTGAATTTATGCCATACGGTGTTAAGGCAACCACGTCACCTTTTTGTTCAACACTGGCACAGGAACGATGTACTAGTTTCAAGCTTGTTAGCTATCATCAGCACCGTTTACCCATCTGCCAGATGGTTGAACGTTCGAAAGTATATACTTTCCTTATGAAAATTAACGGCTGAGCAGCCTAATTTGCATATTGAGTGAGTTAAATCAACTTATATATATATAGTAATAATAATAAATTTGAAGACTAAAATCCAAAGAGGGCTCGATAAATATAGATATATATCAAATATATAAGGACCGTAGAGCAAATATTTATTAAAATAACAGATTAAAGTTTAAGCAAAGAATCGGTGCTTTCACCCTTAACGGGATCTTCTGAAACTAACAAAGTCAATCTGTGAACGCAAAAGTGAATATTTCAAAAACCGTTGCAACCGGAGGAAGACAGGAAGACGATACTTTCGTTCCTGGAAACGTTCCCTGGCAAAGAACGGCAAAAAACGAATATAATACGTCATTATTTGGAGCGGTGAAAAACAATTACACGCAAAGACAAAACCAAGTTTATTGTATAAAAGAAGTCGTAGACTAATATTCTATTAGGTGGTGCATAGAGACGTTCTCTGGCAATGAACGAAAAAAAAGATAATACGTTATATGTGGACCGTGGAGAACAATTGCACGCAAAGAGAAAACCACGTAACTGGTATAACTGAAGTCGTAGACTAAAATTCTAACTAGGAATCTGAATGATTCTCGGCTTCAGAGTTAAGAATAAAGTAAATAAAATACACAGGTAATTGAAATTAAATAAATACATACACACATTCATATACGTACATACACAAGCATACGCGAAAACACTCGCCATAGGTATACAAATACACGCACATATATGTGTGTGTGTGTGCGTGTATACAAATAATTAAATAAACGTATATAAATAAATAAATACGTATATAACAAGTGCACACACATACCTACATGTAAATACACATATGTTCGGAGACGTACGTCAACCAAAACACGAAGTACGCATATACACACACCCTACATACGTACGAACCCGCATACTCACACAGACGCAAAACTCACGTATACACATAACCAAAAGCATATGTACCAGAATATATTAAATATACGCCATAACATATACAATCAAATATACGTACGAGATACGATTCTTTGCTTAAACTTTAATCTGTTATTTTAATAAATAAATATATATATATATATATATATATATATATATATATATATATATATATATATATATATATATATATTTATATATATATATATATTAGAATGATCGAGTATCGAAAAATCGGCGCACGAGTTCACGATAAACAAAATTCGAAATGAGCGGCAGAGGGCTCAATAATTCAGATAAATCAGAGCTATAACTATCGTTAAAATACCGTCACACATAGAACAAGTCTAAAATCAACCGCACGATAAAAAATCGATAACAGAAGATTCGGGACAATCAGATAAAAAATATAAATAAATTAATAAATTTAAATGAATGTAAAATCATACCCGGACCCACTAGAAAGGTGTTAAATCTAGCTTCTTGGGTTTCTGTAAATCCTTAAACTGTACTCTATCAGCTCACATATAAATATATAAGACTTCTAGAATTCAGCGGACTGGAAATTTACTTCTTCAACGAGCTTTCGTCCGAACGGATAAGATGGCTAAGACCCAGGCAAAATACGCACATGGAATTCGGCAAGGGAGATAACCTCTACATCCGCGAAAACTATTCGAAAAAATGTGGAAATACACATATCGAATAAAAGTGCTCAATAGACATGTTAAAATAAAACAGGAGCTATTCATCACTCAATAGAATCGACAAAAAATGAACAATAAAATTAACTGGTGGATAGCTATGTCCAGAGCTAAAAATATTAGAATGATCGAGTATCGAAAAATCGGCGCACGAGTTCACGATAAACAAAATTCGAAATGAGCGGCAGAGGGCTCAATAATTCAGATAAATCAGAGCTATAACTATCGTTAAAATACCGTCACACATAGAACAAGTCTAAAATCAACCGCACGATAAAAAATCGATAACAGAAGATTCGGGACAATCAGATAAAAAATATCAATAAATTAATAATTTTAAATGAATGTAAAATCATACCCGGACCCACTAGAAAGGTTTTAAATCTAGCTTCTTGGGTTTCTGTAAATCCTTAAACTGTACTCTATCAGCTCACATATAAATATATAAGACTTCTAGAATTCAGCGGACTGGAAATTTACTTCTTCAAACACACACACACACACACACACACACACACACACACACACACACACACACACACACACACACACACACACACACACACACACACACACACACACACACGCACACACACACACACACACAAGCACACAAATAAACATACATATCTTTACTTTCTTTATTCAATAGAAAATCTGAATTCTGACACTCCAGCGAACTAACCATATTCACTGAACCAGAACAATTCTCCCATCCAATTTCTCTTGACCATTATCTTTTACTTGTCATAAAATTCTCTAGAAATGCTACAGAATGGATTTCCAAATAAGGGCGCGAAAATTTTATGAAAACTTGTTCACGTGACAGCCATAATTTCATTTATAACCAATCAAATTACGTTTATAAAAAAAAAGCCTTCGTGAGCCCTCCCCCCCTTTTTAAGTAAAAAGAAATTCAAACACTCATATATGAAAAAACAACCTGTGACAACCCCCCCCCTTGTTTGAAGAACTTTGTAACGCGAACTGGCGCGAAATTTATTATAATTATTGACCAACCAATCAAATTACTTCTCGAAAAACCTGGCATTTCGAGCCACTTTTTCCATATAAAACAAGTAACATTCAGAGACCAACCAGATGTGAGAAAAACCACAGACCCTCCATCTCAACTCTACTTTTGAGAAGCTGAAGAACTGCGAAACCGGTAAAGGAACCAAATAAATATATATATATATTTTTAAATAAGACTCCAGTTGCATTTTCGATTTCATCTTATTTTCTTTATACTTTCACTCGTGTAGGACACCTCGGTTATTTTTCATTTTGTATAAAAAACCTCACTTTCTAATATATATATATATATATATATATATATATATATATATAAATATGTATATATGTATATATATATATATATGTACAAATATATATGTACATATATATAGGATATACATCCTTACGGGATCGATAGAATAAAGTAGCAGTAATGTACTGGGTCGTTTTAATCGTCTTTCCCATTGTGCATTAATCAGAAGCCATTATTGTTATTATTATTAAGGGGTCGATAAAATAAAGTACCAGTAATCTACTGGGTGATTGCTGGCCTTGTGCCAAAAGTAGAAACAATTATTGTTATTATTGTTGTTTTGTTGTCATCGTTGTTGTTATTTTCGAAGTCGGTGTTGTCATCATCATTGTTGTTGTTGTTTTTGTTGTTGTTGTTGTTGTTGTTGTTGTTGTCGTTGTTGTTGTTGTTGTTGTTGGTGGTGGTGGTGTGGTGGTGGTGGTGGGGGTAATGGTGGTTTTCTCAGTAATTCTTTCTTTTTGTAATGTACAAATAGAAAAGTTACTTTTTGGAGTATTTACAAATATGGAACCCAGGTGATTTTTTTTAATTTTGGTCCATTGCTTGATGGTAGACGAAGAGTCACTTTCTTTAAACATGGATATGTTTACAGCAACAAACATACGACAGCCTTTCCAAAAATTAATATTAAACACAGCATGGCTTATAATAATTATGACTGAGATAGGAACTGCACCGTGGGTATGGTTAAGTATGTAAATATTAAATATTTGCACACGCACACACACGCACGCACACACACACACACACACACACACACACACACACACACACACACACACACACACACACACACACACACACACACACACACACACACATATATATATATATATATATATATAAATGGAAAAAATGAAATTTCTTTCCTCACTCTTAGTACGGATGATACTTAAATATAAGTATGTATACGTACATACATATATGTATACAGACGTACAATAGTATGTATATACATACATGCACACATATATATATATGTACGTATGGGTTTACCGAACATTTATTATAATGCTCGGTTTGTTTGTAAACAAACACCCCGAATTATTAGCCGTACAGTGTTCGGCAACCATCGTTGCCATTTTGTTCAACACTGACAAAGGAACAATGAACCAGTTTCTAGGTTATTAGCTGTCATCAGCTCCGTATACCTTCCTGTCAGTCATTTGAACGTTTCAAAGTGTATATCGAGTGAGTTAGTCGGCCGGGAGTACTGAAAACGATAAATGGAAAAAATGAAATTTCATTTCGCACTCTTAGTACGGCTGATACTTAAATATAAGTATGTATACGTACATACTTATATGTATGCAGACGTACAGTAGTATGTATATATACAAATATACAAATATACAAGCACACACGGTGTATTTATTTGCTTCGTTGGACGGACGGACCGGTTAAATTGCTCGGGGTCTGTTCGGCCCGGACCTCCAGATGGAGAAAAACTGGAGCGAGGTGACGAGCAGGGTGGCCTCCCTCACCCAGAAATGGGCCGCGAGGAAGCTGTCCCTGAAAGGCCGGGTGGAGGTGGCAAATGCGTACATCGCATCCGTCATCTGCTACCACCTCATCGTCGTCCCTTGCCCCGGCCCAACTCTCACCAAAAATGGAGCGCCTCCTCTTCCGCTTTTTGTGGAAGGGAGGCGCTCCCATGGTCAGACGACCCATCTGCTGTCAACACCCGTTTCGTGGAGGACTGGGCATGCCATGGCTGATGATGCGCAAACATGCGCTGAGGCTGCGACACCTCTGGTGCTTCCTTGACGGTGAACAGGTGTGGTCGCTGTTCGCCAGGCACGTTTTCCTACAGCTCGTCTCCTTGACGGAACTGCAGTCCTGGGTCAGGAAAAGACCGAGGGATAGCGCTTGGAAACTGGAATGTCTCCAGGCGCTCACTGCCCTCTGCCAGCTGGGCACCAGTATCGGTGGAACATACGCCTCGGCGTTCTATAGAGGGCTAGTGGAAGGGAAGAGCGACGACGTTCTCGGAGAGATCCTGGGCGTCGAAGAAAATCACCTGTTTTCTCTCCTTCGGAGAATTTCAGCCCAGGGCCTATGGATAACTTCCAGAAATCCCTGGCCTGGTAGTGCTACCGGGGAGCGCTGCCGGTTCGAGATAAGCTCTACAGGCACGGAAGTGCCGTCAGCCGAGCCTGTCCGGGATGCGCGCAGGGCGACGAAACCGTCGTGCACACATTCGCTCAGTGCCTGAGCATTGCTGACTTGTGGAGCTATGTCGAACAGTTGCTGTCGAGGAGGAAGGGCAGGCGGTTTTCATCTGCCTGGTGGCCATGGCGAAAGAGATTGTGGTGGACAAGGTTGAAAGAGTTAAAGACAGACACTTTCCTCTTCGGCGAATCCCTGATTAACTTTTTCAAGTTTCACTTGAAGAGGAAAATCAGGGTGGAGAGGCAAGTGCTGTCTTCTAGTAAGTTTGTTGAAAGGTGGGTGAATGTAGCGAGAATAGTCCGAGTGAACGGGACTGCTCTGAATATACGCTTGTAGTTTGAGGAATGGGAAACAAATTGAGAGAGGGCGCTTGCCCTGGTGGTCAGTGTGGCCGTGGTCTTTTGTGTGGTTTTCGCCACGAGTAACCCTCGGAGGCCCCCCCCCCCCCTATTGGGGAATATTTCATTGTTTCAATTTTCATTTTTATTGTTTATGTATATATATGTTTCTATGTCTTTTTTCTTTTTCGTATCTTATATAAATAATAAATATCTTTACACGCACAAAACCCACATAGTACCGTCCAGTACCGTCCTGTGCCGTCTGTAATGTTTTTCTTGATGTCAGCCCTTGTGGCCAATAAAGATATAATAATAATTATTATTATTGTTCATTGAGTCTCAGTCATTGATGTTAGTTAACTGGAAAGTTTGTTGAAATGAATATTAAGCCACTACCTGCAGCCTCAGATATTCAGGACGTATCGGAGGGTTCTTGATGTTCCCAGCAAGCATGCCTTTGAAGCGTTCCAAAAAGCGGGGCGGGGCCAATTTTCTTTAACCATCCATAGACACTTTTTCAGATAGTACCTAGTGCGCCTATGACAATCGGGACCACTTTGATTTCATGGCTGTTCCAAATTCTTTTTACCTCCCACTTTAAGTCCTGGTATCGGTTAATTTTCTCCCTCTCCTTCTCTTTTACTCTCGTGTCGAATGGGAAGGCCACATCCACAATCAGGCACAATCTTTTTTCCTTGTTCAAAACCACCAGGTCAGGTCTATTGTGTTCCAGTTTCTTGTCCGTCTGTATCCTAAAATCCCACAGCCCCTTCACCTGATCGTTTTCTATCACCGACTCTGGCTTATGCTCATACCACTTCTCAGAATGTGGTAAATTGTTTACTTTGCATAGGTGCCAGTGGATCACCCTACCCATCACATCATGTCTCCAGCCTTTATAGTGAGTCTGGGCTAGGTGTTTACACTCGGATACAATGTGGGCCACAGTCTCCTCGCTCTCTCCACAGATCCTGCACAGTGGGCTAGCCTCCTCCTTGTAAATATGGTGTTTCAGACACTTCGTTTTGAGGGCCTGCTTTTGCGCAGCCATTAGCATTTCTTCTGTAGCCCTTTTAAGGTCTCCTCTTTTCAACCATTTCCATGTCTGTGGATCTCTGAATTCAGTTTTCTCAAAGAAGGTACTATGAAGGGATTTTTCATGAAGGCTGCTCTTTCTCCTTGTTGTTATTTCCTCCTTGGACATCCCCTGGTCTATTATCCTCTCCTTCAGTACAATTCTGAGCATTGGCTCCTTACTATCAGACACGTATTTGTGTAGGTTGTTTTTCTCCATCTGAACACAGTCCTCTATGCTGATAAGACCTCTTCCACCTTCAGATCTCCTTAAGTAGAATCTATCGACATCACTCCTCTTGTGGAACATGTTGTAGATAGTCAATAGCTTCCTAGTCTTCCTACCATTTCTTTTTGTTCAGCAACATTCCATCTCAGAATTCCCGCACTGTACCTAATAATAGACACAGCTCGGGAACTTACTGCACTTATGGCATTCCTACTGTTCAGATGTGACTTTAATACGCTCCTTACTCTCCGAATGTATTCAAATCTTATCAATTCTTTCATTTTTTTTTTTTAAAGGCAGATGAAAACCGCTTGCCCTTCCTCCTCGAAGGAAGACGGCGAGACCTTCTGCATAATGGACTCAGTCGACAACCGGATCAGTCCTACACGCGACAGCAACTGTTCGACATAGCTCCACAAGTCAGCAATGCTCGGGAACTGAACGAGTGCGTGCAAGACGGTTTCGTCGCTCTGCGCGCATCTCGGACAGGCTCGGCTGGCGGCACTTCCGTGCCTGTAGAGCTTATCTCAAACCGGCAGCCCTCCCCGGTAGCACTGCCAGGCCAGGGATTTTTGGAAGTTATCCATAGGTCCCGGATTGAAAGTTCTCCGGAAGAGGGCAAACAGCTGATCTTCTTCGACGCCCAGGATAGGGTTAGGGTTAGGGTTAGGGTTAGGGTTAGCCCATTGGACGGCTTTTGTCCCCTCGTGTTTCAGAGCACGCGCTCTAGCTCTGACAACGTAGCCTTCGTGTTTTGCGTTGAAGAATTGGTCGAGTGCCAATCTCGCCGTAAGCACGTCGGTTGCGATGCCTGTCCTAAACGCCTCGTCTAGCTTTTTGACTAGCTCTCCCTCTACTCTATTTTCCTCTAACACTACTCCTTTGCAAAACATAATCGACTCTACTTTAATTGCCCTTTTCAGGGCGAAACACCACCTGTTGTTGACAACCGCTCCCGCCAACGCCCGTTTAACTAATACGCTAATCCGATCTCTGTAAGCTTTGCGCGCAGGGAAAGACGCGTTCAGCTTCCAGTAACCAGGCCCTTGTCTATGAAGTCTGTCTATGTCGATTTCACAGATCACAAATTTGTGGTCTGTGTAGTCGACTATTTTAAATTGTGGACAACTTATACTATTCTGGGTCTAGGAAGATGGCCCGTATGGCGAGATCCAAGCCTCTCCGAAAAAGGACGGCAACCCCTCCCCCCGATCCTGGACGGCTGGGAGATGCGTATACATCGTAGCCGCCGAAGATCGGTGCGAAGACTTGTGCTTCGGAGATTCTGGTTTCACTGATGGCCACCACATCTATGTTTAGTGACCTGAGGTCGTTGAGCAGGTTACCCTGCTTCCAAGATGACCCCAGGCCACGTGCATTTATACTGCCTGTTCTGAGTACGGCCATGTTGGATGAGAAACGGGGCAAGTGAGAAAGGATCACCTACCTTGATCGTGTGGTGAAGTAGAACCGTCCCTTTCGCTGGTCATGGGTGTTTCCAAGAGGATGTCGGTGTATATCCTCTTGGTAACCGACCCTCTGAAGTCTCCAACTGCGTTGGGGAATTTTTGTTTTAAAGGTTTGTACTGTGCTATTGAGATTTCGATGATGCTTATGTTTGTCGGGAGAGTTCTTGGTGTTGGTGGGGTGTAGTAGTTTTTTTCTGTGATGTCTGTGTGCTGCTTTATATATTGTATGAGTTCTTTTTTTGCCATGTTTATGGCTGTGTACTTTTTGGTGTTTTCTTCTTGCTGCTATTTGTGTGTGTGTCTTGTTGTGTTTGCGTTGTTGGTGTTTTTGGTGATGCTGGTTGGGGTGGTGATGGTGGTGGTGTTGCTGCAAGTTTCCTTGCTGCGTTTACCCCTCTTTGTATGCCTTCGCTTTTGGAGGGTGAATCTAAGGGTTTTTTTTTTTTTTTTTTTTTTGTGGCACACCGTTTGCCACTTCACTCCCGACTCAAACTCCATGCCGGATTCTGTGGCGTCTGGGAGCGGTATGTGCTCCACGGCTGTTGGTGGTGGTAGTGGAGCCCTCTTCGGCAATTTTGTAGCTGGTGTAGCTACTTCAAATGTAGCTATTGGTATTGCCGCCACTGATGATTGTGCTTTAGTTGTCTGTGGCCTTGGTACGGGTGCTACGAACGTTGCCCTCCTACTCACTGTGGAAGGGGCTTCTGCGTTTGTTGCCTCCCTGCTCTTGTTAGCGGCGGACCAGGTATTGGAAGGAGAGGGGCCTTCTCCTTCGCTGTCTTCTGCGGGAAAAAAGCCTTGAGGTGACCCTTGACCCACAGAGATAACATTTTGGCCGTCTTCCTTCTACACTTATAGGGAGTTGGAGTCCTTCCTCGATGTCTATGATATCGGGGCTAGCGTCAATACATCCCTGGTCAGTTTGTATAAGCATTTGCATGCCTATACCTGACCAGTTCTCTCTCCCTATTTTTTCTACTTGCAGCATAGTCGTCCTGTTCTCGATTCCAGCAAGGACAGACGCGGCCAGCCAAGGTATGGGCACATCGGGTGGCACCTGGGTCACTTTGACCCTCACAATTTTCTGCCCGCAGTAGGAGGGCACCAAGACTATCTCCTCACTCTTTAGGGTTTCCAAAGTGTGAGACTTTGCTTCCTGGGGATTGGCAAAAAGTATGTCTACTGTGGCGTACTTTCTGCCTCGGGTGATGTAGGTATTACGTGCCCGGACGCACCCCAAGGTTTTTGGATTTGAGCCTCCGTGGCTCTGTCCACCCGGTGTGAGATTTTGCTTACGGTACGGTAAGTCACCGTCCGTAGCTGCTGGTCCTTGAAAAAATCGGGTGGAGGTTTCAGGGAGACTCTATTGGCGCTTCTTGTCACCGTGGCCCTTGCGACTGCCATCTCCTCCTCTGTGACACCTGCAAAAGAAGTGGTCCCTTTTTCAGCAGCACCACTATTGCTGCCGCTACTGGTCTTACTGGTGGTGCTGAGGTCGCTATTACAGGTATCGATGTCATTGTTGTTGTTTTCGTTGGTACAGTTGTTGGTGTTGTTGTTGTTGTTTTCGTTGATACTGTTGCTGTTGTTACTATTATTGTGGCTGTTGTTATTATTGTTGTTTTTGTTGATACTGTTCCTACTATTATTGTTGTTGTGGCTGTTGTTATTATCATTGTTATTGTCGTTCTCGTCCTTACCGCTGTTAATTTTGTTATTGTCGTTCTCGACTTTACCGCTGTTATTTTTGTTGTTGCTGTTGTTATTGATGGTGTTGTTGTTGGTTTGTTGTTGTTGTTGGTGTTATTGTTGGTGTTATTTGTGTTAGAAATATTTGTTAATTTTAAATCTGTAACAATCTCCTTTTCTTTTGTAATATTTTCGTTTATATTTACCTCCGCTGGAACGCTGTCTTGTTGACATGTTGATAAAGTCTCCCTCTCTCTGTGTTGCCTGACAGCGCTCTCTCTGTTTCTTGTGTTATCCATGTTGAAATTTTTTCAAAAAAATATTTTTACACAAATACGAATACGACACCCCGTAAAGGGGTGCCTTATTATTTACGAGTGAACCCCTGAATTAGGTGGGTCACTTCTTCTAAACTTTTATCAAATTTAAAACTTGAATAAAAGGTTTAGAACGGTTGAAAACGAGGTAAAACGTTGAAAAAACTGGAAGCGATAAGAAGCGTGGCTTCACCACCAATAATAATAATAGTGATTTCTTTATTGGCCACAAGGGCTGACATCAAGAAAAACATTACAGACGGCACAGGACGGTACAGGACGGTACGATGTGGGCTTTGTGCGTGTAATAATAATAATAATAATAATAATAATAATAATAATAATAATTGAAAAGAGGAGACCTTAAAAAGGTTACAGAAGGAATGCTAATGGCTGCGCAAGAGCAGGGCCTCAAAACGAAGTGGCTGAAACACCATATTTACAAGGAGGAGGCTAGCCCACTCTGTAAGATCTGTGGAGAGAGCGAGGAGACTGTGGCCCACATTGTATCCGAGTGTAAACACCTAGCTCAGACTCACTATAAAGGTGATCCACTGGCACCTATGCAAAGTAAACAATTTACCACATTCTGAGAAGTGGTATGAGCATAAGCCAGAGTCGGTGATGGAAAACGATCAGGTGAAGGTGCTGTGGGATTTTAGGATACAGACGGACAAGAAACTGGAGCACAATAGACCTGACCTGGTGATTTTGGACAAGGGAAAAATATCGTGCCTGATTGTGGATGTAGCCTGCCCATTCGACACGAGAGTGCAAGAGAAGGAGAGGGAGAAAATTAACCGATACCAGGACTTGAAGTGGGAGGTAAAAAAGATTTGAAACTGCCATGAAGTCAAAGTGGTCCCGATTGTCATAGGCGCACTAGGTACTATCTCAAAGATTTCCAAGGATGGTTAAAGAAAATTGGTCCAGCCCCGCTTTTTGGAACACTTCAAAAGGCATGCTTGCTGGGAACAGCAAGAACCCTCCGATACGTCCTGAATATCTGAGGGTGCAGGTAGTGCCTTGCTATTCGTTTCAACAAACTTTCCAGTTAACTAACATCAATGACTGAGACTCAAAGAACAGTAATAATAATAATAATAATAATAATAATAATAATAATAATAATAATAATGATTTCTTTATTAACCACAAGGGTTTACATAAAGTAGACATTAAGGACAGTGCAGGACAATGCAGGACGGTACAAATGGGCATTTCTGCGTGTAAAAAACAAAAACAGAGGATGTAACAAAAATAACAATGAAAATAACAATGAAAAATTCCCCAATAGGGGGGAGACTTCGGAGGGACATTTGTGGAGAAAGCCCAGTAAAAAGCCACAATGACCCTGACCACCAAGGCAAGTGCCCTCTCCCAGTTTTCCACATTTAATTTACAGATATATACTCAGAGTAGGCCCATTCACTCGGGCCATTCTTGCTTCTCTCACCCATCTTTCAACAAAATACTGGGAAGAGAGCACTTCCCTCTCTACTCTGATTTTCCTTTTCAAATGAAATTTGAAAAAGTCAATCATGGCATCACCGAAGAGGTAAGTGCTCGTCTTCAGCCCTTTCAAACGTGTCCACCATACTATCTCTTTCGCCATGGCCACCAGACAGATAAAAACTGCCTGCCCTTCCCGGCTAAAGGAAGAGGGCGGGGCAATCCTCACGATGGACTCAGAAGATAGCCGGATCCGTCCTACACGCGACAGCAGGTGTTCGACATAAACCCACAAGTCAGCAATTTTCGGACACTGGACGAGTGCGTGCAGGACGGTTTCGTCGCCCTGCGCGCATCTCGGACATGCCCGGCTGACGGCACCTCCATGCCTGTAGAGTTTATCCCGAACTGGCAAGGCTCCTCGGTAGCACTGCCAGGCCAGAGATTTCTGGAAGTTGTCCATAGGCCCCGGCCCGAAAGTTCTTCCGAAGAGATTGGCTAGTTGATTTTCGTCGACGCCTAGAGTTTCCCCAAGTACGTCGTCGCTCTTCCCCTCCACTAATCCTCTATAGAACGCCGAGGTGGAGTTTCCACCGATCACATTGCCCGATTAGTCGAGGGCTGTGAGCGCCTGAAGACATTCCAGTCTCCAGGCGCTCCCTCTCGGTCTTCTCTTGACCCAGGACTGCAGCTCCGTCAAGGAAACGAGCTGGGGAAATACGCGTCTAGCACACGGCGACCACACCTGATTACGGTCGAGGAAGAGGGGGAGATGTCGTAGCCTGAGCGCGTGTCTGCACATCATCAGCTACGGCATGCTCAGCCCTCCACGACGTAGCGGGTGTTGACAACAGATGGACCGCCTGACCATCGGAACGCGTCCCTTCCACAAAAAGCGAAAGAGCAAACGCTCCAGCGCAGTCAGGCAGGGCTTTGGACAAGGTACGACGGTCAGGAGGTAGCAGATGACAGACGCGATGTACGCGTTAGCCACCTCCGCTCGACCTTTCAGGGATAGCTTCATCTCGGCCCATTTCTGGGTGAGAGAAGCCACCCTGCTCGTCACCTCGTCCCATTTTTTGTCCGTCTGGAGGTCCGGACCGAACCAGACGCCTAGCAATTTAACCGGTCCGTCCGTCCAGCGTCCGACGACGCTGTTGGACGGCATGGACATGCCTCTCCAGGTGCCGAGCTGCAGGTGCTCCTGTCACCGCTTCGTATTCTCTTAGTGTAGTGCCGATCGCCTCGATGTGTTTGGCGCTCGACACCACTACGGTGACATCGTCCGCATATGCTGACACGGATCTTTGGCACCCTAGTTCGCACGGGACGCATGTCTGCGCCTCTCCCACCAGACCACCAACGACAAGCGCCAACCTCTTTGCTAGCACCTTGGCCAAAATCTTGAACTCTGTGTTTAGCAGAGTTATGAGCCTGAAATTATCTATGTTATCCCCCTTGTTCGGATCCTTTCTCAGCAGTGCCACCGTTCCTCTGCTCACAGAACTGGGATTTCTCCCGTTCTGTTGCCAGTTGCAGTAGACGTCCGCCAAGAGGCCTTCGAACAAGTCTGGCATCTGTACGTAAAGTTCATAGGGCAGACCATCCAAACCAGGCGATTTACCCCTTGTGCAGCCAGTCATTGCCTCCCGTACTTCAGCTTTTCGCAACACTCCGCCTCAGTGGCCGAGAGCCGCGGCAGTCCGTCGAGGTAGACACTAAAGTCCATCCCTCGACCCGGCCCACCACTGCCCCCGAACAGCTGAGCGAAGTGTCACTGAAAAGCTTCACACATTTGCCCGGGATCGAGTAGCATGCGCCCGTCGTGGTCCACCAAAGACCGGATCGTGGCTTTGTTGCCACGACGCGCCTCCGCCACTCGGGCCCATTGAACGGCTTTCGTCCCCTCGTGTCTGAGAGCACGCACCCTAGCTCTGACAACGCAGCCTTCGTGCTTTGCATTGAAGAATTGGTCAATGGCCAATTTCGCCTCAAGTACGTCGGTCGCGATGCCTTTGCTAAGCGCCTCGTCTAATTTTGTAACTAGTTCTCCCTCTGCTCTATTTTTCTCTATTGCTAAAGCCTTACTAAACCTAATGGACTCTATTATAATCGCTCTTTTCAGAGCAAACCACCACTTGTTGTTGACGATGGCCCCCGTCAACGCCCGCTTAACTAGTTCGCTAATCCGGTCTCTGTAGGCTTTGCGCGCTGGTAAGGACGAGTTTAGCTTCCAGTAGCCGGGTCCTCGTCTATGAAGCCTATCTAAGTCAAGCACACAGATCACGAATTTGTGGTCCGTGTAGCTGACTATCTTGAATTGTGGACAGCCTATGCTAGACCTATCTATTTCCCTACAAAATACTCTATCTAGATATGATCTGGATGACACTATGCGATTTGTCCAAGTCCACATTGGCACATTCGGGAAATCCAATCGGTACCTATCAGACAGTTGAAAACGCCTGAGCAGGTTGGTGAGGCTCTTGCACCCTCCTCCCCTATCCGCTAATCCCACACAGTCCCAGCGTGCATCTAAGATCCCGCTCCAGTCGCCCACTAACAACACTAAAGAGCGGGACGTTCCAAGAAAGGTCTCCAGACGCCGGAAGAAATCAGGCCGCCCTGCTCCTGTCGGGGCATAGGCGGCCACTAGCCTGAAAGCTTGCCCGTATCCGCTGGTCACGTCCAGCACCATCAACTTACCTTCTGGGTCCAGGAAGATGGCCCGTATGGCGAGATCCAAACCTCTCCGAAAAAGCACAGCAACTCCTTCCCCCCGATCCAGGACGGCTGGGAGATGCGTACACATCGTAGCCGCCGAAGATTGGTGCGAAGGCCCGTGCTTCAGAGAATCTGGTCTCGCTGATGGCCACTACATCTATGTTTAGTGACCTGAGGTCGTTGAGCAGGTGGCCCTGCTTCCATGGCGACCCCAAGCCACGCGCATTTATGCTGCCTATTCTGAGTGAGGTCAAGTTGAAATGGAGTGGAAAAGATGGGGAGACAACTTACCGTACTTTTCGTAGAGGAAGGATGGTTTCTCCATCCCTTTTCACTTGATCGTCTGGTGAAGGGACCGTTGAATCGTCCCTTCGGCTGGTCGTCGGCTCTTCTATGAGTATGTCCGAATATACTCTCCGGTTGAGAGTCCCTCCTAGGTCTCTGAAATCAGCAACTGCGTTGGGGAATTTCGTTTTAATGTTTGCGTATTGTTTCTGTGCTATTCTTACCAGTCTTATGTTCGTTGGTGTTTTGATTGGTGCTGGTATTATGTAGTCGTGTGGTGAAATGTCTGTGTGTTCAATTATGTAAGTCATTAGTTTCTTGTTGTGTGTATTTATTGCCGTGCATTTGTTTTTCTGGGGGTGGGGTGTGGTTCTGCTATTTTCTTGTCGTTGTTGCTGGGTCTGTGTGTTTTGTTGTTGTGTTTGCGATGTTGGTGCTTGTGGTGGTGGTATTGAAGGTGTTGTTGTTGTTGGCGGTGGGGTTGTCGCCGGTGGTGATAGTGGTGCTAGTGTGGGTGGTGATGATGTTGGTGGTGTTGCTGCTGTGAGTCTCTTTGCAGTAGCCTTTACCCTTTTTTCATTTCTTTCCTCCCTTTTCGAAGGCGACGATGCGCTGCTTCTGCGTTTGTGCCTTCTTACGACCTTTTGCGATCCCTCTCCCATCTCACACTCCATGTCTGATTCTGTGAGGTCGGGGAGGGGTACCAGCTCCACTCTTTCACTTGTTGTTGTTGGTGATGTTTGCAGTGGAGTCTCTGTTGCGGCTGCAGTTGGTATTACTGTTGTTGTTGTTAATACTTCCACTGCTGCTGCTGTTCTTGATTTCCGTGGCGTGGGTAAGGGTTCCACGGACCTATCCTTCCTGGTTGCCGCTTGTCCTGTTGCTGGTAGCAGTGGAGCCGGTTTCGGAAGGAGGGGGGTTTTCTCCTTTCTCAGGGTCTTCTCATTGCAGAAGGCCCTGAGGTGAGTCTTCGATCCACAGCGAAATCATTTCGGGCGTTTGCCCTCAACACTTATGGGCAGTTGAGTGCCGTTATCGAAGTCTATCACACCCGGGATAGCTTCGATGCACTCCTGGTTGGTTTGGATTAACATCTCAATGGAGGTGCCGACCCAATCTTCTCTTACTTTTTTCTGTACTTGCAGTACAGTTGTTTTGTCCTCGATTCCGACGAGGACAGACGCGGCCAGCCAAGAAGGGGCCATACCAGGGGGGGGGGGGGTCAGTTTGACCCTCACAATTTTTTGCCCGCAGTAGGAGGGCACCAACACCATTTCCTCGCTCCTTAGGGTCACTAAGGATTGAGCCTTTGCCTCCTGGGGTGTGGCAAAAAGCACGTCTACGGTGGCATATTTCTTGCCTCGGGTGATATGCGTTTTCCGCTGCCACACAGACCCTAAGGCTTTTTGTATTTGAGCCTCTGGATCTTTCAACCCTACGGGATTTTGTGCTTACTGTACGGTACATGACCGTACAGTGCTGTTGGGTTTCGAAAAAATTTTCGGCTGCCTTGCAGATTGCTCGGTGTCCGGTTTTCGTCACCATCTTCTTTGCTTCCTGTAATTCCTCATTTGTTATGAGGATGGTTTCCAGGTTCTTTGCGATACCTGCAAATGAGATTGGTTTTTCTTTGCTGCTGTTGTTGTTGTTGTCGTCAGAGCTGCTGTTACTTTTGTTGTTGCTGCAGGTACTACGACTACTGCCGCCGCCGCTGTTGTTGTGGTTGTTGTTGTTGCTGCTGTCGTTGTTGCTGTTGCTGCTAATGCTGTTGTTGTTTATGCTGCTGCTGATGCTGTTGCGGCTGCTAATGTTGTTTTCCTTGTCACTGTTGCTGCTGCTGCTGTTATTACGGCTGCTACTGCTATTATTCATGACGTCAGACGAATGAAATGGGTTTTCGTATTTACCGCACACCTTTTTCGTCGTTGTCGTCGTCGTGGAGAAATGTTCCATGTTTTGCACGTGATATCGGAAACTATTTTTCTTTACTGGCGTCGCTTGCGAAAGAGAAGGAAGGGAGAGAGACACATTTAGAGAAGGGAGGGAGAGAGACAATCTTCTCTCTGCTGTAGTGACGATTGAGGAAGAAGAAGACTGAATGAGTGGGAGTGACTTGTGAAAATTCTTTTTTGTAGCCATGTTTTTTGGGGGGTTTAAAATAAATATTGGGCACAAAACCCCAATAAGCGGTTATTTAACCCCGAAGGGCCAAATAACGGGCAGAAAGACCCCTCTCACGAGGAGGAGGGTATTTTTGTCTACAGTTTGGTTAAAGTTTTAAACAATTTACAATTGTTATAGCGGTCAAAATTTACAATATGAGCCTCCGTCAACCATGGCATTCAATAATAATAATAATAATAATAATAATAATTATTATTATCATCTTCGTTACTGTTGATAATGTGAGAAATATTCACACCAAGAGGTTTCTTTCTTGTTTATGACTAAACAAATATGAGGAACAACTGGGAATTTATCCATACAAATAGTGAATTTTCTGCAAATGCTTGGAGAGAAATAATATTTACAGTTCATCCTATTTCTATTTCTATGCTATGCGCTTCTATATCTATACTTAGAGGTAACATTAGTTTCTGTAAAGTTGTGATCGTTTATCATTCCAGTAATAGCAATTACAATTTACATGCCGTAAAATTGTACATTCAATAGAGAAGCCATTATAATTCCCTAGTCCCTCAGTTCGATTCTGCACCATATTCATCCAGTATTTCTACGTCAATTCTTAAAATATTGCTGTTATGAAAAATGATATGTCAGTTATGATCCAGTCCTATAGGATAAAGATATTTGTATTGTTGTTTTCTAAAACTGGTTTATAGTTTCTATGACTTTCCCTATTAAGAAGTTGAAACTGAGGGATCATATGTATAGAGTTTGAAAATTACAATGACCCACCCTTTGGTTATTTAGAAGGTTTCTGTATTATTGTACTAAGTAATCAGATGCTTATTTGTATATTTTTGATTATTTTTACCGGTTCAGCAGTGTTTACAGTTTTCTAAAAGGATTTGCATTGTAGTCTTTCGAAAAATGTTTTTCGTTTATATTTAATTCACGTGGTTGGCCGCTTATGTTTTTGTTAAAACACAAAGAACGCAACTGGTTTTATCTTTGTCGCTTATATCGAAGAGAATATTGTTATATTTGATCCTTAGTACATTCTGTAGCTATGCGAATAGCTGAACTGATAAAGAATCTGACAACAGGCTGTGATAATTTGTTTGTATTCTGTCACCAAGCACGGTACTGGCTCCTGAGCTGCAACAATCGCAATCTTTGAATTGGCCAATTCCCCGAGCAGTAGGCAGCAAATGCAAATCATTCTAAAATTGATGAGTTGTAGTACTGGATTAGGTCCCCTACCCGCAGGAGAGGTTATCTCTAACTGATTCTAAACCTCTGCAAGGGAAGTTTTGTCTCTCATCCAATTAACACCGTATATATTAGACATAAATTACAATCGAATGTGAACATTTGTGAAAACAAGTAATAGTAATGATGTTAGGTGTTAAATACCCAGAAATGATATAACGATTTGTTTCTGGAAAATGGCCAAATAGGCAGAGTTGTATTTGTGTAGATTAAATTATAAATGTTGGTCTAAATGTATATAGTGGGTCATGATCTGGACCTGTATTAGAATATACATATGTTTCTTCCAACTATTATAAATATTTAATAGCATACGTCCGTTTATAGAGACATAAGACCAGTAAGAAGCTGCTTATCGATCCCATATTCCTGCAGAACCTTCCACAGCAGGCCCCGAGGAATGCGGTCATGTGCATTTTTCAAGTTCGACAACACAATGATATACTTCTTGGTAATCCTACGATTTCTCCGAATTGAGAGACCACAGCTCCAAAACTATGGGCATGTGGTTAGAATGGCCCAGGAAAGAATCGATGGGCAAATTTTACGAGCAAAATCAACCGATAGGAAACCCAGGGGTAGATCCCGAGGAACAGGGTTGGATAACATTCATGAGCTTGGTTGGTCTCGGTTAGGGATCCAGTTGGATCAGTTGGGAACGGTTACTTCTGACAGAACCCGTTATAAAGTGTTTGAGAACTCTTCCCCCACGACCCTCTCAGGAATAAGTGGGCGAAGAAGAAGAAGATATCTGCTTATGTTCTGAGTTCAAATTTTAACAAGGTTTACATTAAATTCCATACCCCCAGGGCCACTTATGTAAGTACTAGTTGATGCATCTTGAAAGCCATATATATATATATATATATATATATATATATATATATATATATGTATATATATATACTCATTATTACTCATTATAATCGAAAGATTTTCTATTTGTCCGTATTTTCTCCAGCGTTGGTTTCAGATGTCATTTAGCTGTTCTAAATGTAATCCAAAATGTCAGGAAAGCTTTGCTACATTAGTCATGATTGATATGTTACCTTTCAACAATGATATCATCATTGTATATTGATATCCCCATTATATATCGAAATACCCATTCGACGATGATACAGCTATTATACAATGATATCAACATTCTACAGTAATACCGTCATTCTCCTCCATTCATGTCAGATTTCTCTAGTCGTGTTAGTATTCTACAATGGCAGTTAATCTTCTTTATCTTCTATTTCGCTTAGCTAGAATGCATTCTTTAAATTTACAATTGCTTTTTATACCAAAAAACGTAAAACGCAATGCTAAATCTACTACAATCAAGAAAACATTATTGTTTTCGAATATATCGTATTTTCGTAAAATACAAATAAAATTGTAATACTTTGATTTTTGTTATTTTTGATCGGTTTGAGATGTTTATAACTGTAAATAATTGTTTCTACATTTGGCACAAGGCCAGAAATTACCCCAGTGCATTACTGGTACTTTATTTCATTGACCCCGTAAGGACGAAAGGCAAAGTTAAACCTCGACAGGATTTGAAATAAGACCATAAAGGGCCGTAACTCCGTGCTGCAAAGCATGGTTTCCGACCCTCTACCGATACTGCCAATCCACTGCTGTAAATAATACTACCAAAAGTTTTGTCTAGGTACCTTTAAAAATATATACTGATTAGTAACAGGCCACTTTTGTTAGTTACAGAGGGTACATTAAAAACTGAGTGGTTCGATTGTTGTTGCTGTTGCTAATCCTCAGATTAATCCTGATTGAGTAAACATATGATCAAAGGCTTTCTATACTGTCTTTTCAGACGAATCTGGGATTACATCATCTAATATGTCCTTCCTCTTTTAAAGATGGAAGTAATGACGTAAAGGTACTCTAACCGGTTGGTCGAGTGCATCGGTAGTTTGTAGCCTTAAATTCAAATCATTTATTAGGCCGAGAGAACGCAACAGTAAACGACTCCATTCTTCTTTGCTAGATGGAGTCAGAAAGATATTGATTAGGGGTCATTTATTTGTATTAAGTTCTGTTTCACTCTTTTAAGATCAATGCTGGTGGAACTCAGCTTTGCTTTGCATTAAAATTGAATAATTAAACTGATAACAATGGTAGCCATCTCTTTCGAATTAATACACTATGCACAACGAAAGAAAGACAAATAATTCCTCTTTTGATTCTGAATTGGGTTTAATCAGGACACGTTCGTCAAATTTATCATACAGCAAGTATCGCAATGTTGTTTCAGAATTCTGCTGAACGAAATTAGAATCCAGTTATTTTACTTTTATATTTAATGAAGCTAGATTAAAAAAAATATATATTCATGTATCCATATTAGTTATACGATCTTGTATGAAATCTTATAATTTCAAGACAACTTTTATTGATTTTTTACCTTTAAGATGGATCGACAATAACTTGATATAGAAATAAACATGGTGATCTCTTTCAGATTCAAGACAGCAATTTCAATCAGAATAAAAGTTCTTCCATTCTGATTATAGTGGTATTTTTTCTTCTTTCTCATCACAGTTCTTCAGATAATATCACTCTCATCAATGACTTTATTGTAACAAAATTCGTTTCTTTTATTTTTCTTCTATTATCCAATGATTTGCGTTCGTTTAATCACTTGGTATTCTTAGTTACATTTCCTGAGAAAGAAATACATATATATACAGAGAGAGGGAGAGAGAAATAGAGAAAGAAAGACATTGAGAGGGAAAGAGAAAAAAGAAGAGAGAGAGAGAGAGAGAGAGAGAGAGAGAGAGAGAGAGTGAAAGAAATACATCGAGAGGCAGAGGGAAAGAAAGAGAGAAAGAAAGATAGAGGGAGTACATCAAGAGGAGGAGGGAGAGAATGAGAGAGAGAATGAGAGAGAGAATGAGAGAGAGAACGAGTGAAAGAAAGAAACTGAAAGGGAGAGGGAAAGAAGGAGAGAGATAGAGAGAAGAAGAGAGAGAGATGGAAGGAAGGAGAGAGAGAATGAGTAAAAGAGAGATAGGGGAATAAAAGATTTCTTTGAATCTATTATAACTTAGTTCTTCGAAGTCATTATTCGGAGAGCATTGCCGGAAGTAGGTTTTCTTCTTTATCTGATTCTTAGAGAAGCTCTGACCGCAAGTACTGAGAATTTTTTTTACATTAAAACTCCTTGAAACGCTACAAGATATTCTAGCGTTCTGATGGATAACTCCATTGTCATCAAGTATGGCTAAGTACTTTGAAATGCATTATAGACATCTTGGAGTTGCTTGAGATATTTGTTTAGCAAATAAATTCTCCGAGTGATATTTGCTTTAGTTAAGATTTCTATAGTAACGCCAGCGAGGCCATGAAAGAAATAAGCAATAACATCATCAAGAAATGAACAAAAACAAACAAAAGAAACAAAAAACAAAACAAAACAAAAAAGCCGAAGAACATAGATTAGACAGTGAAACTCGAACATTTTCAAAATACCCCAAACGGCCAACGTTCTTGTTGTTGTTGGTGTGGTATTTGTGAAATGTAGGGCCAGTGCTGGAGATGGCTGTAGTGTGTCATAAAAGCAGCCAAACGGATATTGAATAGACATTTCAAAACATTTATGCCAAAAAAAAAACAGCTCAGTTTCAAGCCTCTATTGATTTGAAGACATTTTCAGGTGGGCTGTATCATTATTTCTTAATTAAACTTTAAAAAAAAAAAACAGAATTAAAATAAGAGAAAACAGTTCCAGGCAACTTGATATTTCGTAACTCTCTCTCTCTGTCTATCTTTCTCTTGCTCTTTAACGATCTTTATAGCAGTTAAGATGAATTTATTTCGACACAGCACTTCAAATCTGAACAAAGACTATTTTAGCAGCCTGTTATAAATTTGATACCGGCGTACATAATAATTGTTTCTACTTTTTGGCACAAGGCCAGCAATTACCCAGTACATTACTGGTACTTTATTTTATCGACCCCGTAAGGGTGAAAGGTAAAGTTAACAACAACAACAACAACAACAGCAATAATAATAATAATAATAATAATAATGATTTCATTTATTGGCCACAAGGGCCGACATATAGGGGACAATACAAAAGACTGGGACAGTGGGGTTTTACAGAAAAATCGAGTAAACAATATGAATAAACAAAGTAACAATAAAAAAGTAACAATAAAGTAACAATAAAATTACAACAAGAAAAAATTCCCCAATAGGGGGGATGACCACCTAGGGTTCGCTCAGGTACCCCAACAGTCCTGAACAACCTGACGCTTCGAGAGCACCCTGGAAGGGCACCCCTCTCCTCTTCAAATTTACCTACCTACAGCCGCATGACCAGAGTAGGCCCACTCACACGGGCCATTCTCGCCACATTCACCCACCTTTCAGCAAATGTACTGGAGTGCAGCACTTCTCTCTCCACCCTAACCTTCCTTTCCAAGTGAAACTTGAAAAAGTTGATGAGGGATTGGCCGAAGAGAAAAGTGTCTGTCTTCAGTCCTTTCAACCTCGTCCACCATACAACCTCTTTCGCTACTGCCACCAGACAGAGGAAAATTGCCTGCCCTTCCTGGCCAAAAGAAGGCGGCGGGTCGATCTTCACTATGGACTCGGCCGATAGCCGGATCCGTTCTACATGCGACAACAGCTGTTCAACATAACTCCACAAGTCAGTAATGCACGGACACTGGACGAGTGCGTGCAGAACGGTTTCGTCGCTCTGCGCGCATCTCGGACAGGTCTGTGTGACAGAACTTCCGTGCCTGTAAAGTTTATCTCGAACCGGCAGTGCCCCCCGGTAGCACTGCCAAGCGAGGGATTTTTGGAAATTATCCATCGTCCCCGGCTCGAAAGTCCTCCGGTACAGACTGGTTAGTTCGACTTCGTTGACTCCCAGAGCCTCTCCGAGTGCGTCGTCACACTTGCCCACCACTAATCCTCTATAGAACTCGAGAGTGGAAGTTCCACTGACCGCATTGCCCGCCTGGTAGAGGGCAGTGAGTGCCTGGCAACATTCCAGATGCCAGTCACCCAATCTCGGTCTCTTCTTGACCCAGGACTGCAACTCAGTCAAAGAAACGAGCTGCGGAAGGCCTGTCTGATAAACGGCGACCACACCTGTTCACCGTTTAGGCAGAATATCTGGAGATGCCGCAGCCTCAGCGCGTGCCTGCGCATCATTAGCCACGGCATGCCCATCCCTCCACGTAGATGGTGCTGGCAACAGATGGACCGCCTCACCAGCGGAACCTGACCCCTTCACAAGAATTTGAAGAGGAGCCGCTCCAAGATGGCGAGGCGCGAACGGGGGCAAGGGACGACAGTCAGACGGTAGTAGATGACGGACGCGATGTACGCGTTCGCCACCTCCGCCGGACCTTTCAGTGATAGCTTCATCCCAGCCCATTTCTGGGTGAGACTGATTACCCTACCTGTCACCTCGTCCCAATTCTTATCCATCTGGAGGTCTGGCCCGAACCAAACCCCTAGCAACTTTACCGGTCCGTCCGTCCAGCGCCTAACGACGCTATTGGACGTCATGGACTTGCCTCTCCAGGTGCCGAGTTGCAAGCCCACTGACTTTTCCGGGTTAAGTTTTGCTCCCGTCAACCTTTCATATTCCTCCAATAAGTTGCCGACCACCTCGATTTCTGAGGTGTCCGACACCATCACGGTGATGTCGTCCGCACAAGCCGACACAGCCTTTCCGCGTCCCGGTTCGAGCGGGATGCCCTGCAACAGCTCCAGCTTCCGCAGTAAAGGCTCGAGAGTCAATACGTACAGAAAGGAGGAGAGAGGGCACCCTTGACGGACCGATCGGGAGACCTGAAACGGTTCCGAGAGGTGGCCATTAATTTTGACCATCGAGCAGGTGCCGCTGTGCATTGCAGCGATCCAGCTTCTGAAGACGGGGCCGAAGCCAGCCGCCCTGAGGACAGCCTCCAGGTACCGATGGTCGACCCTATCGAATGCTTTCGATTGATCTAAATTGATCAGAGCCCCACCGAGGCCAGGTTTACATCCTACCCTCTCTATGATGTATCGCATTAGGTGAAGGTTGTCATGTATGGACCTGGTTGGGATTGCGCAAGTTTGCGCCTCCCCAACCAAATCCCCGACGACAAGCGCTAACCTCTTCGCTAACACCCTGGCCAAAATCTTAAACTCTGTGTTGAGCAGAGTTTTGGGCCTGAAATTGTCTAATGTGTCCCTCTTGTTCTCGTCTTTCCTTATCAGCGTCACTACGCCCCAGTCACAGAACTGGGAATACTCCCGTTTTGCTGCCAGTTGCAGTAGAGGGCTTCGAGGAGATTGGAGAACAAATCTGGCATATTTACGTACAGCTCCTAGGGCAGACCATCCAAACCGGGTGACTTGCGCCTCATGCAGCCTACAAGGGCATCCTGAATCTCGGCTGAAGTAATTGGCCTTTCGCAGCGCCCAGCGTCAGCCGTCGAGAATTGCGGCAAGCCATCGAGGTAGGGACTGAAGTCCGCCACCATCTCTGACCCCCCACTTCCCCCGAACAACCGAGCAAAATGTTGGCGAAAGGCCTCACACATCCTCTTGAAATCGCTCAGCTCGTGCCCGTCTCGGTCCGTCAAAGACCGAATCGTGGTTTTATTACCACGCTGCGCCTCTGCCACGCGGGCCCATCGAACAGCTTTGGTTCCCTTGTTTCTCAGAGCACGCGCCTTAGCTCTGACAATGCAACCTTCGTGTTTCGCATTGAAGAAATGGTCTAATGCCATTCTCGCCGCTAGCACATCAGTTGCAATGCCACTACCAATAGCCTCGTCTAACTTATCTACCAACTCCCCCTCCTTTCTATTTTTCTCTAATGCTACTTCCTTGCTAAACTCTATCGACATTACTATAATCTCTCTTTTGAGAGCCCCCCACCATCTATTGTTGACGACTCCCCCTGTCAACTTTTTCTTAACTAAATTGTTGACCTGGTCCCTTACGTGCCGGAAATAACATGTTTAGCTTCCAGTAACCAGGTCCTAACCTACGCGTCTTATCTAGGTCGACCATACAGATCACAAACTTGTGATCTGAATAGGCGACCGTTTCAAAATGTGGACGGCTTACACTATTTCTGTCTATTTTCCTAATGAATATCCTGTCTATATACGATCTAAATGACCCTATGCGGTTAGCCCAGGTCCACACTGGCGCATTAGGGAAATCTAGTCGGTACCTGTCAGACAGTTGGAACTGGCTGATCAGGTTCTTGAGGCTTTTGCACCCCCCTCACTCCTATCGGATACTCCCACACAGTCCCAGCGTGCGTCTAAGATGCCGTTCCAGTCCCCCGATAACAGTAAAGGGCGAGACGTACCCAGAAAGGCTTCCA
Source organism: Eledone cirrhosa (assembly GCA_964016885.1). Lineage (NCBI taxonomy): Eukaryota > Metazoa > Mollusca > Cephalopoda > Octopoda > Eledonidae > Eledone > Eledone cirrhosa. Next base: position 90,316,768 of record OZ024745.1, on the reverse strand, counting down.
GGCGTCTAAAGAAGTCCGGCCGTCCTGCCCCAGTAAGAGCATAGACGGCCACCAGTCTAAAGGCACCAGCTTCATTATTGTTCACGTCCAGGACCACCAACTTCCCGCCCGGGTCCCGGAAGATCGACCTTACCTCAAGATCCAAGCCTTTCCTAAACAGCACTGCCACCCCGCCTCCCATTCCCGGCTGGCTAACAGATGCAATAATCTGATAGTCGTCGAAAATGGGGGCTAGTGCGCGCGTGCCGGAAATCCTGGTCTCGCTGACTGCAATTACATCCATTTCTATAGACCTGAGGTCGTCGAGCAGGTGACCCTGCATCCAGGACGATCCCAGACCTCGAACATTTAAACATCCTACTCTTAATACGGCCATGTTGGCAGGTTAACCAGAGAGAGAGGAAGGTTTACTTACCTTCCGGGCTCTTGTGAAGGTCGGGTTGTTCGACCTCCATAGTTAGTGGGGTTTCTTTTGGGAACCCCTTTAAAAGTCTTGAAGTGGGTTTTACGTTCGGGGTTCCCACGTCCCGAGGAAAGCTGTCTCGTATTTCTTTGAATATGTCGAGCGACATTCGCACCAGAACCAAATCTTCCGGCACGCGAAATGTGCTCGATTTAAAAATGTCCCCCTCTTTTTGTATATTTTCACTTCGTGCTACGAGGGCCATCAGTTCCTTGTTGGCCCTCCTGACGAGCACGAAGTTTTGTATGTTTTGTTGGTGTGATTTAATTTGTTTGCGTGGCTGTGGTGGTAATGGTTTTGGTGGTGTTGTTTCGGTTGTATCTATGTTTGTTGTGAGTGCGGTGTCTGTGGTTTCAGATGTTTGTGTGTATATTTGTTCTTGCGTCTGTTTCGGTTGTTTGCGTTTGGGGGATTCTGGTGATGGTGGTGTTGATGTTGGTGTTATTGGAGAGATGTTTGCGTGGGTGGTGTCTGCGTTTTTTATTGTGGGTGCTTTTGTGCTTTGTTGATTTTTTTTTTCTTTTTGTGTTTCCTTTTTTGTATTTAGAGGGATTTTGGATTTCCCTAATCTTCACTACTGGTAGATGAGGGATCTGTGTCTGTAAGTGTGTCTGTATGTATGTTTAAGGTTTTATTAGTGTGTGTATTTTTGGGGGGAGGTGGAATTTGACAGCTTTCCTCGTTTCCCCCCTGGGTGGTCAATGTTGGTGGTGGTCTTTCTATTGGTGTTGTTGTTGGTGGTTTTGCCGGTGCAGGTGTTGGTTGTGGTCCTCGCCCGGGCGTCGGCAGCAGTGGAGCCTTTCGACCCCTTGCCTCTTTCAGAAGTTGAGGGCAGAAGGCTCGCAAATGGGTTTTTTCCCCATAAACAACACACTGCGGCCTTTTGCCTTCGGTCATAATGTGAATGACCGTCCCATTCTGAAGGCGGATGTGGTTCGGGATTGTCTTCACATTCTCGGGCCTGATCTGGAGAAGGATCTCTAGGTCAACCCTGGACCTGTCCTCTCTGGCCGTTCTGGTCACTTCTATAGGGACTGTATCCGTCCCCTCCACAATCACAGATTCCAGAAGCCACCATATGTCAAGTGCTGGTGGGATTCTGGGAATGCGGAGACGGGCCGTTATTTTTCCCATGTGGGAGGCGTACATTATGACCTTGCTGGTTTTGCAAGGAGTTATGGCGTGTTTCATCGCGAGGGCTTCTGACTTGAACAACACCGAAATGGTGCCGTACTGTCTGCCCCTCTCTATGTACTGGGTGTCTTCTCTGATGCACCTCAGCGCGACTTCGACATCTTCTTGTGGGATTAACGCTGCCCTTTTGGTTTGTGCTGAGATGTATCTATAATGGACCGTTTTGCGCTCCACTGCCTCAATAGCTTCTACCGGGACAGTTAAGTTGGCCCAAGTTTGCTCTTGCTTGATGAGCTTCCATGCCTGGGCCACTTTTCATCTTTGTTTGAGAAGTCCATGTTGAAGCATGGCCTCTTTTTTGCTGCTGCCGCAGCGAAAGTGTTCTTGTTTTCGTTGGGGGTGTTGTTGTTAGCACTGTCGCTGTTATCATTGTTGTCTTTGCTGCCACCGTTGTTCTCGGTGCAGTTGGTATTGTTGCTGTTGGTGTTGTCGCTATTTGTTTTCCTGTTAGTAGTGTTGATATTGTTGTTGTATTTGTTATTATTTTTTTGTTATCTGTATTTTCGTTGTCGCTGTTACTGTCATTTTTTTTTCAAATTAGAGTTCTTATTGGTGTCATTGGTGTCTTTGTTTACCTTGTTTGTGGTGGTGTTTGTGTTATCAATGTGTGTTAATTTCGCTGTAGCGCTCCTCTCAACTTCTACGTCGTTGTTGCACGACAGCCGACATATCGCTGGGGGGCGTGGCTCAGCCATTTTTTTTTTTTCTTCGTAAATTTTTTAACATGTAAAAAAAAAGTTCAAATATTTGGGCCAAAAGGCCCAAATATTATACTTTCCCCTTCACGGGGCAAAGTCTAAGGGCTTATATCCCTTACACAACAAGAAATATTTAACAACAAATAATTTAAACAGGCAAATAAAGCGACTTACTGTGAGCGAGCAAAATACGTCGGCTTAGACCAATAATAATAATAATGATAATAATATTAACATAAATCCTTTATATGAACATACATAAATTAACAAGTCCACTTTTGGCAGTTCATTTTAACCTCTGAAAATAGCATCGTGTATTCAATAGAATTTTATTCTCATTAGTAATAATTAACTTCGGTTAGTTTTATTATTTATTAGAAAAGGTGGATTAGCAGTATCGGTAGAGGGTCGGAGGCCATGCTTTGCAGCAAAGAGTTATGGCCCTTTTATGGTCTGAGTTCAAATCCCACCGAGGTTAACTTTGCCTTTCGTCCTTACGATGAAATAAAGTACCAGTAATGCACTGGGATAATTGCTGGCCTTGTGCCAAAAGTAGAAATAATTATTTATTATTAAAGGGAGGACAGAAAATGGAAAGGACTGGATAAAAATGCCTTGTCGTATTTAATGGAATCCTTTTGCACACTGAATTCAAATTCTCCTTTTTATTCGTTCGAGGTCGATAAATATTGCTCTAGTAATTTACTGGGTATTAATTCTATGAATTGTATGTCACTCATATAAAGTTTATTATTGGGCATTATTCACCTTTGCGTCAGTGGATTGGCAGTATCGGTAGAGGGTCGGACGCCATGCTTTCCAGCCTAGTTACGTCGCTTTACGGTCTGAGTTCAAATCCCGTCGAGGTTAACTTTGCCTTTCATCCTTATGGGGTCGATAAAATAAAGAACCAGTAATGCACTGGGATAATTGCTGGCCTTGTGTCAAAAGTAGAAACAATTATTAACCTTTGTGACAATGTGAGAAACTATTAGTATTGGACAGTGTTTGTTATTAGTTAATTACAGATAGAATATCTAGTTAAAATTAGTAGTAGTAATAAAATATCTAAATATATTTTACAGTAATAAAATGTCGAAGTATATTTTACATATATCTTAATATGCCTGAAATTGTTGAAGGGTGTAGATTTGGAGAAAAGGGCAGCGCATAGAGTTAAATGTATTGTTTGTTATATTTAATTTAAATTTTTAACAATTTTCGTTGAAACAATTTTGGGTTACATTAATACGAATCCTTCCGTAACGCCGGATTTGATCCAATAAATACCAGTGCTTCATAGGAGGAAATTCAAATGATATTCTACATAATAAAAAATGGCGTTGTAAATTAAACAGAAAGAAAAAAAACGAAATCAAACAAATTTTTATAAAACTGTCTTTTCCCTACATAGAATTAAACTACATTACAGTTATTTAACCCAAGGTTGGCCCTAATTCAACACGTCAATGATGTGTTCTTCCTTTTCAATGTTGAATAGGGCGTGACATGAGGGGCTGCTATTTTAGTAGTTCAAGTAAATCCAGAAGTTCGTCTATTGAACGGAAGAATACATATGTTATAGATTCAGGTGTTCTTTAAGTGATCCGAAAGACAATTGGGCTCCAGTACCATTGGTTTCTAAACAGGATTTCCTTTTTGCGTTTAGAGTTACATGGAACACAGGTTTCCATTTATAATTTCCTCTAATCTATTCATTACTATTCACCAATACAAAGTGGCATATGTAACGTCAAATATCATTCCTTAATGGTTTTAGACAAAGAAGTCCGTTGTATATAATTTAGCACATTACACGACTAAGAGACAACGTTGTATATCAATGGTGATAATGGCACTGATGGTGATAAGGATCGTCATGATGATGATGATGATGATGGTGATGATGATGATGATGGTGATGATGATGATGGTGGTGGTGGTGGTGATGATAAGGATCATGATGATGATGATGATGGTGGTGGTGGTGGTGACAATGATGATGATGATGATAATGATGATGATGATGATAATGATGATGATGGCCATGACGACGACGACGATGATGATGATGGTGGTGATAATGATGATGATAAGGATGGTCATGATGGTGATGGTGATGAGTATGAATATGATGATAATGATGATGATGATAATGATGATGATGATGATAATGGTGGTGGTGGTGATAATGATGATGATAAGGATAGTGATGATGATGATGGTGATGAGTATGAATATGAATATGATGATGATGATGATGATGATGATGATGATGATGATGGTGAAAATAGAAGAACATCAACTATTTACAATTCACGGCTGCTCTGAAGTTATATGTGAAAGAGAACTGTAGAGATTTTGGCAATAACATAAAAATAGAGTTTGGTAATTTTGGTATTTTCAAATGTGAAATTGTTGTGCTAAAGAGAAACAAAATCAATAGATGATAAATATAAATATCTGGAGGGTTGGAAGATGATGGTATAAAATATGGACTAGTGAAAAGCAGGAAAGAATATTTCCAAGTAGTAAAAAGGATATTAAAATTCAAATTTAATAGTATAAAGAACGCCATAAACCAAATAGCAGATGTAGCACATAACTCCATCAGTAGATATAGCGCAAGAATAACAACATAAACAAAGGAAGATCTTCAGAAGTTAGAAAAACATGAAAGATGATGATAAAATATAGATGATGATAAAATACAGAGACTTGTACCCACAGTGAGATATCGACAGGTTTATATTTCAGCACACACACACACACACAGACCCCCCCCCCACACACATATATTGATTAAAATAACAGATTAAAGTTTAAGCAAAAAATCGCTGCTTTCACATTTACGGGATCTTCTGAAACTCATATAATATATATATATATATATATATATATATATATATATATATATATATTATCCTTATCGAGCACTCTTCGGATTTTAGTCTTCACATTTATTATTATTACTATATATATATATATATATATATATAGAAGTGGTTACACAACAGTTAGTTCACCATACCGAGAAAAATTGTTTCACCTTAGCGGATCTTCAGCTCGGGATGTGCATGGTTATGGGAACAGGAAGGACAACCGTACGAACGCGCATGCGCAGAAACTCGGTCACTTCACACATGCAATACTAGACTGCGTGCGAGAGGTGTAAGGGAGATAACTGCGAAAGTCCGGAAAGTTTTTAGGTTGAAAATAAAATAAAAATAAAATTAAAAATAAAATTACAAAGAATCAGTCCGGAGCCTTGTAGTTATGCAATAGATGTTTGGTGACGTGTGGACAAGGTGTGCAAAATTCACTTCTCGTGTTTAGGCAATCACTATTGCGTAATCTCTTTAGAATAGTTATTCGTTCGTCAATACATAAGCCACACGTCGGATCTCCTCTTGCGTATGGCTTGGACTTAGTGATGGCTTTTCATTGAATGGAGTAGCCTATACTTGAGTCCATGAGGGACCATACGTGGCTCGCGAGTTTCGTGGATGAACGTCTGTGCGGGTATCTGAAGGTAGACTGGTGGTTCAGGAATCGGCCCTCCACATAGGATTTGACCTTCTGTGGTTCGTTTGGTCGGTTGGAAGTGACCACAGCTTCATAGATTACAGCTGGTGTGTTGCATTGCTGTTGAAGGGGGCAAGCTTCGGGCTTACGGCAAGAGCACCCTGGTAGGGTGTTGCTCCTAGGGCTGCTGGTGATGTGGGCCTTCATGTTCTTAGCGCTGGAGTATCCTAGTTTAACTTTGTGTCGATTAAAGATGGAGCGGTATTTATGACCTATGTGGAAGTGACTATCTAAGAGGGCTAGACATTATTTTCCTACATTTGTTTTAACGTTGAGTGAGAAGGGAGGAGAGAACCTGATAGTTTGTCTATTGATGCGCTTACTTTTTAGTGGGAGAGTAAGTGATAGGTTGTGAGAAGCCGCTGTTAGCCAACGCCGTGTTATAGTAGGGTGCCGCCCTGTCAAAGATATCCTTATTAGAGGAGAGGTTTGAGATTCTAGTACTGATATTCTTAACGAAGTTTCTAAAAACAGTGGGAGGGTAGCATGAGTCCTTGTCAATGTAATTAAGTTCCTCGTTTAGCTTATGGAAGGGTCTGTGGGTGTGTGTGCGAAGGTCTAAATTAATGTCTAAGAAATCTACGCTAGAGAGGTTGCTGGCTACTGTTATCCTAAGTCCTAACTCATTGAAGACAGAAGCTAAGTCTTTTTTAAACCGGTCGAGGTCGTGACCACTTTTATGGCTCGATAAGGTCAGTCAATCGTCACGGTATATTCCCGTGTGGAAGTCCGGGAATCTAACACGTAATATGTCTAAGATAAAAAGGCCAACCAAGTCACATACGTCAGCACTGTCAAACGATCCCATGGAGACGTCGAACAGGTCTGAAGATGTAGACTTCTTTGCTCAGGCTACTCCGTCGTTGAAGAGGAGGGTTTTCCGGCAGTGAGCGATGATATATATATATATATATATATATATATATATATATATATATATATATATATATATATATATATATATATATATATATATATATACATATATACATTAAAATATATGATAAACACGAAACGTGTTTGCATTGCAACAGACAAAGTTAGCTATTAATGAAATAAACTAATTAAAGTGAATACAATTTGTCTGTCTCGATATAAGTCAATAAAGACAAGCTTATATTGGTAACGGCCATGATTCCTGGACAGATTTAAATTTCAAAATCCAAACCTGTTCCGTAGACGAATTTGAACCTCGAAACCTAAATCCGTTTCGCAACGGTGGTATGTGAATTGAAAAATAAAGAGAATCGAAATGGAATTGAAATAAAAAGTGAAATATCCAAATCTTCTGTGCTTATCAACAAGAATCCAGTAAAATTAGTACATCTCACATCAAAAATTTTGCAGGTCTGACTACACGTGTGTAGACAGGCCAAACTAGCCGTCCCGCATTCACGGTGCTAGAAATACCAGCCGTTTATGCGGGATTAAAGATCAGCTCTACAGTTAAGGAGCAATATAGTATATTATATTTTGAGAATAAACTCTCAGTCGTTTACAATAATCAAGCTCCAAGAAAAGGGGCATTTCCGAGCAGTTAAATACATTACATTACAGGCTAGTTTGGCCTGTCTACACACGTGTAGTCAGACCTGCAACATTTTTGATGTGAGATGTTGTGTAACCACTTCTACCTAACTCGTCCCATGGACTGAGTGCTCTACCACTACGGATATTACCTTCCAGTGTTCTACCATTATATATATAAAATGTGTGTGTGCGTGTATGTGGGTATATATATATTGTAGAAAAAGTTTGGTAAAGATATCCAAGGTATAGAGCAACAAAGTCCGTAGAGTGTTAATATAATTATCAGCGACAGTTACTACAACATCACCAGGGACGTACGGCCGTAGTATGGTGCCGTTTTAGTAACTGACATTTATATATATATATATATATATACACACACATTTAGTAAACATTTTCCTTAGGTTCTGCCAACCAACTAACCTTCCTTTGACGAAAGTTTGTCTTTCTATTTTCCAGCGTTAAATTATTTTGCAATGTCTTTTGTTTTAATTCACTCCTATGTCGGTTGACTTTCTATTTATAGACGTAATATTTGTCGGTATTTATCTTTATTTTTGCCGAAAGACTCAGGAAAATTTCCTGTCTATTCTTTGTGGTGATATTATCTCACTTACATCTTATTAACAGAGTGATTCTCTAATCTGTTGCACAAACTAACTAGCATTACGTGTACATTCAAAACTTAATGCGCGAAATTGGACACTAGTAGATGGCTGATGAGGTAGAGATGCGTCTTATGTAGCTGTTTTATGTAGCTGTGACCATATTCTGTTCATACTGCATTTATATATATATATATATATATATATATATATATATATATAACGCAACTAGGTTTCTGTCAATGAAGTGGCCGAACACACACAGACGCACACATGTGCGCACGCACGTATGCATGGTCACTCACTCACTCACACTCTCTGTCTCTCCCTCTCACACACACTCAGTCACTCCCACACACACTCGCTCTCTCAGTCACATACACTCACTCACACTCACATACACTCCCTCTGTCACTCTCACACACACGCACTCACTCTCACACACACACTCTCTCTCTCACATACACATAATTATTTTCAGCAATAATAAGGCAAAACTCTGTTCAGCCTAAATCGTTGCTTGTTTCTCGACCAGGCGAAAATTAATAATTTCTGACGTATTGTATTTATTTAATCTATGTCTTAGTCCTTACGGTATTGAACACACACACACACACAGGCACACGTACACACACATGCACACACACTCATGCATACATGCATAGTCACAGACACATAACTATACACACACTCACACGCTTACATTCATGCACACGCACACACACACATACGCACACACACACACACATTCACACGCATGCATACAGTCACACACACATTTCTATGTGAGAAGAATCTCTTGTTTAATGTATGTTGAAGGGAAACATGACTTTAACTCCTTTAAACAAAATCCATTTATATTTTCATCTTTATTTTTATATTCTTAACGAAATAATAATCCTCGTTCATTATTTCAACTGTGTTTCCAAATGTCTGTTTACTTCTGTCTACGTTTCATGATTTTAATAAATACTGGCTGTTTGCCTTGCCTGGTGCATTTTGAATTTCGTTTCAACATGATCAATAGAGGTTAAAATTCATGTTGTAGCTTACTGTTGTTTGTAAAGTCTTAACTGATGTGTTTTAACTTATTTTTGTTTATTGATCACGGAATATATACTTTGAAGAATTTATATAACTTCACCAGTTTTTCACAATTCCTACAAACATATGCACATACTTAAAACTACTTTGGGATACACATTTATTTTGTTGAGTATATACATACGTTTCAAATCAAAGGATATTGGTGGAACATTATTATCTTTGGCAGTATCGGTAGAAGGTCGGACGCCATGCTTTGCAGCATAGAGTTACGCTCCTTTATGGTCTGAGTTCAAATCCCGCCGAGGTTAACTTTGCCTTTCATTCTTACGGGGTCGATAAAATAAAGTACCAGTAGTGTACTGAGATAATTGCTGGCCTTGTGCCCAAAGTAGAAACAATTATCTATGTATACGTTTCTGCAATTCTGTCACAACACGTAAAGAGAGAGGAATAGTTTGACTACCTCATACTACTCCTCTCTCTTTACGTCCGTTATCTGCGTGAATGTATGTGTGTGTAAATGGAAGGAAGGGGATGGTGAAAACCGCGACGGTTTTGTTTCTATTCCGACGTATATGCATAGTCAGATTATTGCAAACACTTCAACAGAAGTATATATGTGTTTTTATAAGTGTGTATGTGTTTGTACGTTTATATTTATATACTCATACGTATAAATGTATGCATATGGATATACACACTCATGCACACAAGCATACACATATACACATATGCGTCAGCTTATGGAACAAAAAATTCTAGTAAAAGAAAAAAGGCGTCTGCGAAATAGAAAGATAACCAACACACTGTAGTTGTTTAGGATACTAAAGTAGGATTATCTCGCACAGTTATTATATTAACCTGTTGACCGCCGTCTATATTTTACACAGCTACAGTTGCTGTACCGGTTTTATTTTCAGTAAAATGACTATTGTTTTAAACAAAGATTTATTAACAACATATATCTGAATAACTGACAACGTCACGTTAATAAAATAGTAACTCCATCTAACGTTGAAGTTATGAACTTTTGGAAACGATTTCATAACTTTGATGTTATGAACTGTTGGAAAAAACATGAAACATGTTAGGACGAGTTATCTCGTCCATTTCACTCGAATGCATACATGTTAGGACGGGTTATCTCATCCGTGGCACTGGAATTTATACATGTTAGGACAAGTTATCTCGTTTACGGCACTGGAATGTATACATGTTAGGACGAGTTATCTCATCCGTGCACTGGAATGTATAGATGTTAGGACAAGGGCACTGGAATGTATACATGTTAGGACGAGTTATCTCATCCGTGGCACTGGAATGCATACATGTTAGGACGAGTTATCCCATCCGTGGCACTGGAATGTATACATGTTAGGACGAATTATCTCGTCTGTGGCACCGGAATGCATACATGTTAGGACGAGTTATCTCATCCGTGGCACTAGAATGTATACATGTTAGGACGAGTTATGTCATCCGTGGCACTGGAATGTATACATGTTAGGACGAATTATCTCGTCTGTGGCACCGGAATGCATACATGTTAGGACGAGTTATCTCATCCGTGGCACTGGAATGTATACATGTTAGGACGAATTATCTCGTCTGTGGCACCGGAATGCATACATGTTAGGACGAGTTATCTCATCCGTGGCACTGGAATGTATACAGGTTAGGACGAGTTATCTCATTCGTGGCACTGGAATGTATAAATGTTAGGACGAGTTATCTCATCCGTGGCACTGGAATGTATACAGGTTAGGACGAGTTATCTCATTCGTGGCACTGGAATGTATAAATGTTAGGACGAGTTATCTCATCCGTGGCACTTGAATGTATACATGTTAGGACAAGTTATCTCGTTTACGGCACTGGAATGTATACATGTTAGGACGAGTTATCTCATCCGTGGCACTGGAATGTATACATGTTAGGACAAGTTATCTCGTTTACGGCACTGGAATGTATACATGTTAGGACGAGTTATCTCATCCGTGGCACTGGAATGTATACATGTTAGGACAAGTTATCTCGTTTACGGCACTGGAATGTATACATGTTAGGACGAGTTATCTAATTCGTGGCACTGGAATGTATACATGGTAGGACGAATTATCTCGTTTACGGCACTGGAATGTATACATGTTAGGACAAGTTATCTCGTTTACGGCACTGGAATGTATAAATGTTAGGACGAGTTATCTCATCCGTGGCACTGGAATGTATACATGTTAGGACGAATTATCTCGTCTGTGGCACCGGAATGCATACATGTTAGGACGAGTTATCTCATCCGTGGCACTGGAATGTATACAGGTTAGGACGAGTTATCTCATTCGTGGCACTGGAATGTATAAATGTTAGGACGAGTTATCTCATCCGTGGCACTTGAATGTATACATGTTAGGACAAGTTATCTCGTTTACGGCACTGGAATGTATACATGTTAGGACGAGTTATCTCATCCGTGGCACTGGAATGTATACATGTTAGGACAAGTTATCTCGTTTACGGCACTGGAATGTATACATGTTAGGACGAGTTATCTCATCCGTGGCACTGGAATGTATACATGTTAGGACAAGTTATCTCGTTTACGGCACTGGAATGTATACATGTTAGGACGAGTTATCTAATTCGTGGCACTGGAATGTATACATGTTAGGACAAGTTATCTCGTTTACGGCACTGGAATGTATACATGTTAGGACAAGTTATCTCGTTTACGGCACTGGAATGTATAAATGTTAGGACGAGTTATCTCATCCGTGGCACTGGAATGCATACATGTTAGGACGAGTTATCTCATCCGTGGCACTGGAATGTATACATGTTAGGACGAGTTATCTCATCCGTGGCACTGGAATGTATACATGTTAGGACGAATTATCTCGTCTGTGGCACCGGAATGCATACATGTTAGGACGAGTTATCTCATCCGTGGCACTGGAATGTATAAATGTTAGGACGAGTTATCTCATCCGTGGCACTGGAATGTATACATGTGAGGACGAATTATCTCGTCTGTGGCATCGGAATGCATACATGTTAGGACGAGTTATCTCATCCGTGGCACTGGAATGTATACATGTTAGGACGAGTTATCTCATCCGTGGCACTGGAATGTATACATGTTAGGACGAGTTATCTCATCCGTGGCACGGGAATGCATACATGTTAGGACGAGTTATCTCATCCGTGACACTGGAATGTATACATGTTAGGACGAGTTATCTCATCCGTGGTACTGGAATGTATACATGTTAGGACGAGTTATCTCGTTTACGGCACTGGAATGCATACATGTTAGGACGAGTTATCTCATCCGTGGCAATGGAATGTATACATGTTAGGACAAGTTATCTCGTTTACGCCACTGGAATGCATACATGTTAGGACGAGTTATCTCATCCGTGGCACTGGAATGTATACATGTTAGGACAAGTTATCTCGTTTACGGCACTGGAATGTATACATGTTAGGACAAGTTATCTCATCCGTGGCACTGGAATGTATACATGTTAGGACAAGTTATCTCGTTTACGGCACTGGAATGTATACATGTTAGGACGAGTTATCTCATCCGTGGCACTGGAATGTATATATGTTAGGACGAGTTATCTCATCCGTGGCACTGGAATGTATACATGTTAGGACGAATTATCCCGTCTGTGGCACCGGAATGCAAACATGTTAGGACGAGTTATCTCATCCGTGGCACTGGAATGTATACATGTCAGGACGAGTTATCTCATCCGTGGCACTGGAATGTATACATGTTAGGACGAATTATCTGGTCTGTGGCACCGGAATGCATACATGTTAGGACGAGTTATCTCATCCGTGGCACTGGAATGTATACATGTTAGGACGAGTTATCTCATCCGTGGCACTGGAATGTATACATGTTAGGACGAGTTATCTCATCCGTGGCACTGGAATGTATACATGTTAGGACGAGTTATCTCGTTTATGGCACTGGAATGCATACATGTTAGGACGAGTTATCTCATCCGTGGCACTGGAATGTATACATGTTAGAACAAGTTATCTCGTTTACGGCACTGGAATGCATACATGTTAGGACGAGTTATCTCATCCATGACACTGGAATGTATACATGTTAGGACAAGTTATCTCGTTTACGGCAGTGGAATGCATACATGTTAGGACGAGTTATCTCATCCGTGGCACTGGAATGTATACATGTTAGGACAAGTTATCTCATCTGTGGCACTGGAATGTATACATGTTAGGACGAGTTATCTCATCCGTGGCACTGGAATGTATACATGTTAGGACGAGTTATCTCGTTCACGGCACTGGAATGCATACATGTTAGGACGAGCTATCTCGTTTACGGCACTGGAATGCATACATGTTAGGACGAGTTATCCCATCCTTGACACTGGAATGTATACATGTTAGGACAAGTTATCTCGCTTACGGCACTGGAATGCATACATGTTAGGACGAGTTATCTCATCCGTGGCACTGGAATGTTTACATGTTAGGACGAATTATCTCGTCCATTTCACTCGAATGCATACATGTTAGGACGAAATATCTCGTCTGTGGCACTGGCATGCATACATGTTAGGACGAATTATCTCATCCGTGGCACTGGAATGTATACATGTCAGGACGAGTTATCTCATCCGTGGCACTGGAATGTATACATGTTAGGACGACTTATCTCGTCTGTGGCACCGGAATGCATACATGTTAGGACGAGTTATCTCATCCGTGGCACTGGAATGTATACATGTTAGGACGAGTTATCTCATCCGTGGCACTTGAATGTATACATGTTAGGACAAGTTATCTCGTTTACGGCACTGGAATGTATACATGTTAGGACAAGTTATCTCATCCGTGGCACTGTAATGTATACATGTTAGGACAAGTTATCTCGTTTACGGCACTGGAATGCATACATGTTAGGACGAGTTATCTCATCCGTGGCACTGGAATGTATACATGTTAGGACAAGTTATCTCGTTTACGGCACTGGAATGTATACATGTTAGGACGAGTTATCTCATCCGTGGCACTGGAATGTATACATGTTAGGACGAATTATCCCGTCTGTGGCACCGGAATGCATACATGTTAGGACGAGTTATCTCATCCGTGGCACTGGAATGTATACATGTCAGGACGAGTTATCTCATCCGTGGCACTGGAATGTATACATGTTAGGACGAATTATCTCGTCTGTGGCACCGGAATGCATACATGTTAGGACGAGTTATCTCATCCGTGGCACTGGAATGTATACATGTTAGGACGAGTTATCTCGTTTATGGCACTGGAATGCATACATGTTAGGACGAGTTATCTCATCCGTGGCACTGGAATGTATATATATTAGGACGAGTTATCTCATCCGTGGCACCGGAATGCATACATGTTAGGACGAGTTATCTCATCCGTGGCACTGGAATGTATACATGTTAGGACGAGTTATCTCATCCGTGGAACTGGAATGTATACATGTTAGGACGAGTTATCTCGTTTATTGCACTGGAATGCATACATGTTAGGACGAGTTATCTCATCCGTGGCACTGGAATGTATACATGTTAGGACAAGTTATCTCGTTTACGGCACTGGAATGTATACATGTTAGGACGAGTTATCTCATCCGTGGCACTGGAATGTATACATGTTAGGACAAGTTATCTCGTTTACGGCACTGGAATGCATACATGTTAGGACGAGTTATCTCATCCGTAGCACTGGAATGTATACATGTTAGGACAAGTTATCTCGTTTACGGCACTGGAATGTATACATGTTAGGACAAGTTATCTCGTTTACGGCACTGGAATGTATACATGTTAGGACGAGTTATCTCATCCGTGGCACTTTAATGTATACATGTTAGGACAAGTTATCTCGTTTACGGCACTGGAATGTATACATGTTAGGACGAGTTATCTCATCCGTGGCACTGGAATGTATACATGTTAGGACGAATTATCTCGTCTGTGGCACCGGAATGCATACATGTTAGGACGAGTTATCTCATCCGTGGCACTGGAATGTATACATGTCAGGACGAGTTATCTCATCCGTGACACTGGAATGTATACATGTTAGGACGAATTATCTCGTCTGTGGCACCGGAATGCATACATGTTAGGACGAGTTATCTCATCCGTGGCACTGGAATGTATACATGTTAGGACAAGTTATCTCGTTTACGGCACTGGAATGCATACATGTTAGGACGAGTTATCTCGTTTATGGCACTGGAATGCATACATGTTAGGACGAGTTATCTCATCCGTGGCACTGGAATGTATATATATTAGGACGAGTTATCTCATCCGTGGCACCGGAATGCATACATGTTAGGACGAGTTATCTCATCCGTGGCACTGGAATGTATACATGTTAGGACGAGTTATCTCATCCGTGGCACTGGAATGTATACATGTTAGGACGAATTATCTCGTCTGTGGCACCGGAATGCATACATGTTAGGACGAGTTATCTCATCCGTGGCACTGGAATGTATACAGGTTAGGACGAGTTATCTCATCCGTGGCACTGGAATGTATACATGTTAGGACGAGTTATCTCATCCGTGGCACTTGAATGTATACATGTTAGGACTAATTATCTCATCCGTGGCACTGGAATGTATACATGTTAGGACAAGTTATCTCGTTTACGGCACTGGAATGTATACATGTTAGGACAAGTTATCTCGTTTACGGCACTGGAATGTATACATGTTAGGACGAGTTATCTCATCCGTGGCACTGGAATGTATACATGTTAGGACAAGTTATCTCGTTTACGGCACTGGAATGTATACATGTTAGGACGAGTTATCTCATCCGTGGCACTGGAATGTATACATGTTAGGACAAGTTATCTCGTTTACGGCACTGGAATGTATACATGTTAGGACGAGTTATCTAATTCGTGGCACTGGAATGTATACATGTCAGGACGAGTTATCTCATCCGTGGCACTGGAATGTATACATGTTAGGACGAATTATCTCGTCTGTGGCACCGGAATGCATACATGTTAGGACGAGTTATCTCATCCGTGGCACTGGAATGTATACATGTTAGGACGAGTTATCTCGTTTATGGCACTGGAATGCATACATGTTAGGACGAGTTATCTCATCCGTGGCACTGGAATGTATACATATTAGGACGAGTTATCTCATCCGTGGCACCGGAATGCATACATGTTAGGACGAGTTATCTCATCCGTGGCACTGGAATGTATACATGTTAGGACGAGTTATCTCATCCGTGGCACTGGAATGTATACATGTTAGGACGAGTTATCTCGTTTATGGCACTGGAATGCATACATGTTAGGACGAGTTATCTCATCCGTGGCACTGGAATGTATACATGTTAGGACAAGTTATCTCGTTTACGGCACTGGAATGCATACATGTTAGGACAAGTTATCTAGTTTACGACACTGGAATGCATACATGTTAGGACGAGTTATCTCATCCGTGGCACTGGAATGTATACATGTTAGGACAAGTTATCTCGCTTACGGCATTGGAATGCATACATGTTAGGACGAGTTATCTCATCTGTGGCACTGGAATGTATACATGTTAGGACAAGTTATCTCGTTTACGGCACTGGAATGCATACATGTTAGGACGAGTTATCTCATCCGTGGCACTGGAATGTTTACATGTTAGGACGAATTATCTCGTCCATTTCACTCGAATGCATACATGTTAGGACGAAATATTTCGTCTGTGGCACTGGCATGCATACATGTTAGGACGAATTATCTCATCCGTGGCACTGGAATGCATACATGTTAGGACGAATTATCTCGTCTGTGGCACTGGAATGCATACATGTTAGGACGAGTTATCTCGTTTACGGCACTGAAGAGGTTAAGGTCAGATACTCACCAGATGTGGAAAAGTCTTTTAAAATCATTGAAAACAGTAACTTATTGACCCAGATTATAAATTCAGATTTATGCCTATAATTATTGGTACACTTGTCTATAGTACTAAATATCTAAGATTACTAAGTAGTAATCTCGAAAAGCAGGTGTTCAAAGGCAAAAACAGTGTTGTACAAATTCAATTACAATTCCTGAGTGAAGTCGTGAGTATACGTAAGACGTTTCTAGGTGATAAAGCTTAGTTAAAAACAAGGTTTATTTAGAGAATCAATATAAAATAAATAATCAAAATAAGAATTGACATACATTCATACACATACATACATGCATGCGTATATATATATATATATATATATATATATATATACATGCATGCGTATATATATATATATGTATAAATATTGTTATACTTTGGGAGGGTCATGTTGCCAATAAGAAACACACGCACCAGTTGCTTTCACTTCAATTTAATTTAATATATATTTATAAATTTACAAATTTATAAATTTCTGGTTGGTTGGTTGGTTCCACAACCAGATAGTTGTTTATATATATATAGTCATAGTTCTTTCGTCACACACTCTGTGACCTCTTCAGTGACTGGGGATTTCTTTCTTCGTTTCTGTGAATGGCGTAGGATAGAAGAAAGGAAAGGCACAGAAACGAAGAAAGAAATCCCCAGTCACTGAAGAGGTCACAGAGTGTGTGACGAAAGAACTATGACTATATATATATAAACAACTATCTGGTTGTGGAACCAACCAACCAACCAGAAATTTATAAATTTGTAAATTTATAAATATATATTAAATTAAATTGAAGTGAAAGCAACTGGTGCGTGTGTTTCTTATTGGCAACATGACCCTCCCAAAGTATAACAATATCGGTTTCAACACACGATTTCAGATAAAGAATCTTGCTAAACAAATTCAGAAACGAAATATGTATAAATATATATATATAAAACATATGTATAAATATATGTATATATATAACATATGTATATATATATACATATATATATATCTGTATATGTATATTTGTGAAGGCGTGTGGCTGAGTGGTTAGAGAATCGGATTCGCAATCGTAAGGTTGTGAGTTCGATTCCTGGACCAGGCGATGCGTTATGTCCCTGAGCAAGACACTTTATTTCATGTTGTTCCTTCTACCTGGAGTTGCGACCGATAGATAGTATTAGTAATTGGAAAGACCAACGGAAACATTGTTCCCTCGGTCCGATTTGACGGAAGTCGATCGTTCCTATATGTATATATGTATATATATATATATATATCTGTCTCTCTCTCTCTCTCTCCCTCTCTCTCTCTCTATATATATATGTGTGTGTAATGTATATATATATGTAATTATATAAATGCATGTGTATTGAAAAATGAAAATAAAACACAAGTCTAAGATAGTTCCTAATTAATTCTCACCAGCTGATCTCGTTGAAATCATCTCTTCAATGCTACATTGTTATCGTTCCCATCATGAACAGAGGGATATCGGTTCATCGGCCTTTTGACGAGTTTGGTTTTTCATCCCGCAGGGTTTCCAAAATCTTCCTCCTCACCAAGCAAGCTTGGTGGGATTGCCATTTTGTCACCGGCGACCCGACCACGCACAGTTTTTTATTTATCACTTTTTTGTGTGCAGCGAGAGAGTCCTAGTCTTCATTAGGACATCTCTTTAGGAGGTCTCTCTGATATAAAACCTGCGACTTCGTTTGCATCCAGTCATGTAGACCAGTTCTTCTTTTTGGGCATTTGATGTTTAGAGAGTGGTATTAGCCGCGTAGAAAGCCTTTCCTCACTTAAAAAAAGCTTCAAGACACTTGCATCGCTTGATATGTGACATTTTTTGCGATGCAAGGTATTGTTGAGGACTAAAAAACCACGTCTGTGATGCTCATGATTAAGTATTAAGCGATGCAATCACTCGAAATAGAGTTTGCAGCATTCACACACACACACACACACACACACACACACACACACACACACACACACACACACACACACACACACACACACACACACACACACACACACACACACACACTCACCCCCATGCACACATACATACACACATACACACACAAACATAGCTATAGTATAATATAACTATTTGATTATAGCTATGGTATAATATAACTATTTGTATATAGGCACAAATGAAAAGGCATATATATATATATATATATATATATATATATATATATATATATATATATATATATATATATATATATATATATATATATATATATATATATATATATATATATGAATGATGTAAAATAAGAAAATTTTAAAAATTAACTTACTTACTAAAATTTCACTCCAACTAATTAATTTCTGAAAGGGAATAAACATGGTTTCCAAATGGAAAGCATGGAGAAGCCGTTTCGTCATCAGGAAGTCTGTTCTCAGCTAAGATACCTGGGGATGCGTGGATACAGGGAACTTATACAAAAATAATTCAGTGGATGGAAAAAAGCAAGCGTGGACTAAATTCCAAGACATTGAAAAAATCACTGCATACTTGGTCGGTGGCAAATTCAAAAGAATCAATCACGTGACATCAAGGTTAATCAGTGAGGAGTGGGGTGAGTGGGGTGTTAAAAAAAACAGTAGCCAACCCACTACTATGAACTATAGTAGCAGATTTGGCAAATTTTTGCTCAACAAAATAATTTGGAGATAATTATAAAGAATTAGTATATCTACCAACATATATATACAGATGCATACATATGCTAGCAAATATATAGGTTTTGTCTTAGTAACTTTGTGGTTCAATGCAAGGGGGTGCAGAACAATTATATGAATGACGTAAAATAAGAAAATTTTAAAAATTTACTTACTAAAATTTTACTCCAATTTTAGGAAGTAAGTTAATTTAAAAATAAAAATAATATATATATATATATATATATATATATATATATATATATATAACTACACACATATAAATATATATATATATATATGCAAAGTTCTAGACAAATACACCAACCACTTCTACCAACACATAGAAAAGAACTGGCAGAGATATCTGGACGACTGCTTCATTCTCTGGTATGAAAGTATAGATAGACTGATTGAGTTTAACACCCTTCTGAATGGACTCAACACTAACTTACAATTCACAATGGATTACAGCCATGAACACCTCCCTTTCTTCGACATCCTCATCAAGACAAACAACAAAATAGAAACAGACATATACTACAAACCCACAGACTCCACATAATACCTTCCATTCAACTCAGGCCACCCTAGACACACCGAAATGGCAATTCCTTATAACCTAGCCAGAAGGATCTGCACAATAGATAAATACACATGCTACACACGACTAGAAGAATTAAAAAACACACTTATCAGCAGAAACTACCCACCATCCCTAATCAACAATGGATTCCAGCGTGCCCTAAAACTCGACATCCAGGAACTCAGACACCCCAAACCCAGGAATGAACCGCAACAGAAAACTCTACCAAACATCTCCACACACAACCCCTCAACAATGAGGCATTCGACACCATCATCCAGAACATTCCTTTACTATAAAGAGACCCAAGAATGAACAAAATCCTCCAAACACACAACATCATAAAGAGCAAAAGACGACCTAAATCCATAAAAAACATCCTCACACAAGCCAAAATCCAACAAACCCTCACAATAAACCCTACAGTAACAACATGCGGAAGGCCCAACTGTGGCATATGCATAAATCTAATAGAAGGTTCAACATTCCATTTTAAACAAGGACAACATTTCACAGTTAAACACAACTTTACATGTGCATCTGAAAAGCTAATCTATGTTTTGACCTGCTCAGGTTGTCAAGAAGACTACATAGGACAGACAAAAACCAGCCTCCAACAACGTATGACCGTCCATAAATCACAATTCAAAATATAGGAATACAGAAAGATTGCATTTAGTGAACATATCGCCAATTGTGCACCCAACCAACATCCAAACTTAAAAATTTTCCCCATTTACAAATTCATCGACAACGGTACTTTCATCCATCGTACCAATAAGGAAACGTATTTCATTAACAAATTCCAACCTCTACTTAATGCACTAAACTTCGGACTAAACTAAAACTGGAACGAACAATCAAACATTTATAAATACCTATGTCTCTCTAAAGAGTTACCTCCCTCACCCTATATAATCCTTTTTCTTAAATAAATTAAATATCACCCAGCATGAATTACCTCCCCTGCATATTAACTCTCTAAAAAGGGAAATCATATCAAACCCCAGTCCACCATTGCCTACATCATGGATTAACTAAGCACTCTTGCTATATTAACACATTTTGATCTGCTTATCTTCAAGAACTAAGCCTATAAATAACATTTTTCTTTTCTTTCACATTCACTTATTATGCTCCACATTACGCCCCTTTTTTTCTTTTTTCTTTTCACTTCATAAACCTTGTTTGTAAATAACATTATTCTTTCTGCACCATTTCTTTAACATGTCCAACACCACCATTCTACACCAATACATGAGGTTGACTTTGCCTTTCATCCTTACGGGGTCGATAAAATAAAGTACCAGTAATGCACTGGGTGATTGCTGGCCTTGTGCCTAAAGTAGAAACAATTATTATCATTTGATAATGCATAAAAATGCTGAAACCGGGAATAGACAATTATGAAATATATAAATAAATAAATAAATCAACTAATACCTTAACACTTCACACAAAGTAAAATATTTCGTTTTAATCATTTTCTAGCCTAGAAAAAAGGGAGAAATTAAAAAAAAAAAAAAAAAAGTTTTCTTCCTAATAATTGTCTTTTTCTCTCTGTTTTCATATATATATATATATATATATATATATTGAGGAGAAGGGCGGGTTGGAATCGGAAAAAATGTCTTTAGATAAAAATAACAGGTCCATTCATGTTGACATCTCTATGAAACAGTTCTAGTCCTGTAGAAGCCATTTCTATATTAAATATATATACGTATATATATATATATATATATATATATATATATATATATATATATATATATATATATATATATATATATATATATATATATATATATATGGGTGTGTATATGTATATGTATATATATATATATGCACATACACGTATATATATATATATATATATATATACGTGTATGTGCATATATATATATACATATACATATACATACACACACACACACACACACACACACACACACACACACACACACACACACACATATATATATATATATATATATATATATATATATATATATATATACCCTGAAGGACCACAAATCTGATTTCGACCGTTTACCATCTATCAGGCTTATAAACCCAACAAAGTCCGACATAGGGAGAATCAGCAAAAAAATCCTAGACCGCGTGATACCTAAAGTCAAGCAACACGCCCGACTTAGCCTATGGATTAACACCCAGGAAGTTGTCTCATGGTTCAGCAATTTGGAGGATAAACGAGACACTAAATTAATCCAGTTCGACATAGAGAGCTACTACGCTTCAATCACCTTACCGCTACTCACTGCCGCCTTGGACTTCGCCGAAGCACTTGTGCCCATCACCGACCAGGAAAGAAAAATCATCCTCCACGCCAGGAAGACAGTCTTACTCTTTGACAACTCTAAATGGATAAAAAGAGCTCCCGACTCACCCTTCGACGTCAGCATGGGCGCCACGGACTCGGCGGAGGTCACAGATCTTATGGGATTATTCCTGATAGTCAAACTCACCGATATGTTTCCGGCTTTTGGTGGTGGATTGTACCGTGATGATGGGCTCCTTACCCTTAAAGGGTACAACCCCAGTAGTACAGACCGGGTCCGTAAACAATTAATCAGCTTCTTCCGCGACTGGGGATTTAAAATAACCCTACAGACGTCCCTGACCCGAGTTAATTTCCTGGACGTTACCCTCGATCTCAACAATGACATGTACTACCCATACAGGAAACCCAATGACAACCTGCACTACATCCACCGCCGATCTAACCATCCCAGGAACATCACCAACAACCTGGTCAAAAACATCACCCTCCGTATATCCCGTTTGTCAGCTAATGAGAGGATATTCGATGAACACGCGCCTTACTACAACCAGGCCCTCAAGCGGAGTGGTTTCCGGGAGGAAATATCCTACTGTCCAGCTCCCATTAGCGGAACCAGCAGGCGACACCGCCGCTCACGAAATGTAACATGGTTCAATCCTCCCCACAACGCTGAGGTGACAACTCCCATCGGGAAAATTTTCTTTAGGCTCATGGAAAAACACTTCCCACCACAACACCGCTACCACAACATAATTAACAAAAATACCATCAAACTCTCTTACAGCACTACACCTAACTTCGCACAAAATATCGTCTCCTCCAACAACAAAAAACTCAACCCCGATGGAAGAAACAACCCAAATAGCAGTGGAGCGCCGACCAGGAGGTGCAACTGTCCTGATGGATCAAGTTGCCCCCTCGACAACAGATGCAGAGACCGTAATGTGATCTACCAGTGCAACGTGAGCACGGACACCTCCAACAAAGCTTATATAGGATTGACCGCATGCGACTTCAAGACCCGGCTATACCAACACAGACATACCTTCCGAAACCCGGCCCGGCGTCACGCCACTACACTTTCGGGCCACATATGGGACCTCAAGGACAACAACATCAACTATGATCTCACTTGGAAATTACTGTCCAGAGCCAACTCCTACACGGGAGGACGCCGTCCGTGCAATTTATGCTCGGAGGAAACATTACAAATGCTGTTTTCGACGGACCAACTCCTTAACAAGAAAGATGAACTGGTTACTGCATGTAAACACCGATTACGTAGGACTTACCTCGCCCTCAAACCCCATAATGACCGGGGGGGGGTAGCCTATAACACCCCATTTGCCTATTTTGTAATGGGTAACCCCTGCTTGCCTATGGAGACGTAAGATCTTCTTTTACACTTTTTTTTATCGATCCAGTATCTCTTTCTTCTTTTTCCCTTTTCCCCTTTTCTCCCTTTTTCCTGTATTAATTTTCCGTTCTTTATTTTTAATTCGTACGACTTTTCATGTAGCTTGTATAAGACATTTTGTTTCGTGGCGGTACCCTTAGAGTTAGCACCAGTATTTTTTTGCGGGACCCTGAATTATATTCTCGTACTAGTCTACTTTCTTGCACTGGGTGGTTGCTGGCCCGGTGTTTGGGGTAGAAACCGTTATTTATTTATTTTTTTCGTGGTGGTCTCTGTAGTATTCCGACCCCCCCCCTCTGTTGACCCGTCACCGTATGATACACGCACTTATACCCAGCATAAGGGTCCCGTTATCTCCGTCACACCTAGGTTTTTTTTCTATCATTATCATTTGTTTTCTTATTCTTTTTATTCTACATTATATATATATATATATATATATTTTTTTTTTAAATCTATCTATCCATCCTTTTACTCACTTATTTGTTTATTTACTCATTTATGTATTTCTTGTGGAATATTATTTACGTATTTCTTATTTACTTATGTGGAATATTACTTATGTATTTCTTATTTACTTATGTGGAATATTATTTACGTATTTCTTATTTACTTATGTGGAATATTACTTATGTATTTCTTATTTACTTATGTGGAATATTATTCATGTATTTCTTATTTACTTATGTGGAATATTCTTTATGTATTTCTTATTTACTTATGTGGAATATTATTTTTGTATTTCTTATTCACTTATGTGGAATATTATTTATGTATTTCTTATTTACTTATTTATGTATTTCTGCAGCCTAGCAATAGCGAGAGAATTAAGTCTTAGTAACCAGATTCTGCTTATATTTCTTTTCTCCCTCAGTACCTTTTACAGTTTTACATTTTCATCGTTCTACTTACCGTTTTGACCTCCCCCCCTCCCCCTCCCCAGCGTCCTCTTTGACCTCACACCCAGCTGTAGCTGGCACCACCAACGCATGAATGGGTCTACTCCGCCCCCTCTCCCCTTTTCTCCTACTGGCAGGTTTGGCTACCTCCCCCACCAACTTGCCATCGCAGAATTACTACTACCTTGTGGGATGACCAATCCTGGTGATTATCTCTTTGACCATATATGGAATTGCCCCTTGACAAGTTCGGCTATTTAAATACCAGAACTGATTTTTCATTCAGTACAGAATTAGCCGTCGAAACGGCTTGAGCTCAGCCGTCGGGGTCTTACTTACTCCTATTACCCACTCTACTCACAGTTTCCAACCATACTTGTCATTTATGATAGCTAAGCTTCTAATTTGAATGGAAGGAGATGGCTGATCTGTTAGTGCAATGGTAGCACAGTGGTCTGGATAACCAAAGATGTGGGTTCGACTCCTATGTACGTCTATACTCATCTTTTTCCATTTATCTGAGGGATCTAAACTCCATTATCAGGCTAAAATTTCTTTAGTCAAAAATACGGTGAAAGCTATTCTATTTTCTAATTTCAAACCTGCTCACTGTTTAAAAACATACTTACTTGTCATTTATACTCGCTAAGAATGTAGATTCTAATTTGAATGGAAGGAGATGGGTGATGTGTTGGTGTAATGGTAGCATAGTGGTCTGGATAACCAAAGATGTGGGTTCGACTCCTATGTACGTCTATACTCATCTTTTTCCATTTATCTGAGGGATCTAAACTCCATTATCAGGCTAAAATTTCTTTAGTCAAAAATACGGTGAAAGCTATTCTATTTTCTAATTTCAAACCTGCTCACTGTTTCAAAACATACATATATATATATATGTATATATATGTATATGTATATATATATATATATATCCTTAAAGAACTCAGAAAAAAGTATTGTAAAACTACGTACGATAATCTTGATTCTATCAATAGTGAAGCATATGAGATAATAACCAAACTCGGTATTGAGAAAAAAACAGAACCCTTCTTCGCAAGAATTCCGAGGATTAGTCTGAAATATAAAATAAATTTTCGAACGGACTTGCCTGTAAGACTAATTGCCCCTTCTAAATATGACCTAGGGGTTGTTAGTAAATCCATCTTGGATAGAATTATCCCACAGGTTAGGTTTAAATCTCAACTAAATTTATGGTTGGGTTCATCTGATGTAATAGACTGGTTCAATGACCTAAATAATAAAACCAAACTGAAATTTATACAGTTAGACATTGCTAGCTATTACTCTTCTATTTCTCCTTCACTCCTAAAGAAGGCTCTCTCTCATATGCGTTAAAATACTCGGACATTACTAGTGAAGAAATTAACATCATTCTCACCACAAGGGAAACCATCTTGGAATTTAACAATGAATATTGGACTAGAGCGGATACTTCCAACAATTTCGACATCACCATGGGTTCGTCGGATTCAGCTCAACTGAGCGACTTGGAATTTTCATCTTGAACACTTTAAACCGGAAAATTCCTCAACTTCGCGGTGGAATTTATCGTGATGATGCTCTTTTTACTGTCTCTAATTGTAACAAAGTAAACTTTAATATTATTAAGAAAAATATACTTGATTCTTAACTTAAAAATTGAATTCGAGAATAATGATACATTTACAAATTTCCTTGATATATCCCTTAATCTAGATACCGGCCTATATTACCCATATCATAAGTATAATGAGAACTTAAATTACGTTAACTTTAAATCTAACCACCCTAATAATGTTAAAACTGCTATAGTCAGAAGTGTACAAAGAAGAATCTCTAATTTATGCTCTAATATAGATATCTTCGAAGCTAATGCCAACTATTATAATAATGCGCTATCTAGGGCTGGATATCCAGACAAAATTAGGTATACTAAGGAAACTAATCTTGGCAGAGCTTATAGTAACTATAGTAATCTAGCTAGTAATAATCATACCACTAACAAGAGGAGGAAACCTAGATATAAAAATATCCTTTGGTACAACGCTCCCTTCTGTCTTTCCGTCAGTAATAATATCACTAAATTATTTTTGAGGGCTTTATATAACAGCTTCCCTCCTTCACATATATATAGCAAGATTTTCAATAAGCATACTATTAAATTCTAATATTCCACTACTTCTAACATTTCTAAAATTATCTCAAGACATAATCCTAAAATATTAAATAGTATCTCATATGCATCCAACCATGAGAGTCATAATAATAACAGTATGAGGCCCGGCGTCAATGTAAACTCTAGCCAAAATAACACAAATATAAATATGACGTCAAACGTAACTTTGAGGAATACATCAAATAGTAATGTAAATCTGGAAACTTTAGCACCTCCTTTAGTTAATTCTACCACTCCAGTTCCTAATATAACGAATCCTGGGCCACTTGCCAATAACTCTGTAAATAATCTTAATCGTAAATGTAACTGCCCTATTAGAACTAATTGTCCTCTTAGTAATTTCTGTCTCGATAAAAACCTAATATACGAATGTAAAGTGGTAACTAGTACCAATACCTATACCTACATTGGCTCTACTTCTACCTCTTTTAAAGCAAGATTCTATAACCATTCTTCTACATTTCAATATGCACTTAAAAGGACCAGCACTGCACCCTCAGAACTTATTTGGTCCTTAAAAGACAAAAACATTAATTACGAAATTTCTTGGCGTAAAATCTACAACGCTTCTCCAATGCTTCTATATCTAGTGTTTGTAATTTATGTCTAGCTGAAAAATTTACCATTATCTCGAATTTCAACTCAATAATAAATAGAACATATTTATTTGGTCTTTGTAATCATAAATCCTTCAAGAGCTTTCACATATATATATCTAATGTCCTATAACATATTTGACGAATAACGGTTAATTTTTTTTTTTACACATATTTTTTACACATATTTCATTATATTCTACAATGTATTAATTTAGTTTTCTCAGCATATATTAAGCATTTGACCTTTTTTCTATAGCCTTAAATTTTCGTTCAAACCTTCGTAGATTTTGTAAACAAATTATGACGTCATATGTTAAAATAATAATTAAATAGTATACCCCCACATATATTGATTTTTAATATAAATTTTTAATTTTGACATAGATAGACTATTTTAATTTTTTAATTTTATTTTATTTTAAAAACCTTTTTTATACTTATTTTAATTTAATTTAATTTTATTTTATTAATACATTTTTACACTTCTTAATCCAATTTTTAGTATTTAAACCCAATATAAAATAATATAAAATAATATACCCAGTTTCTATATTGTAGACCTCTAATATTTGAATACATACATTCGCACATACACCTCATCAATTTACTTTTTAGCCTTTATTTACAGCTCGTTTCATTTTGACAGCGCTCCGGATCAAAAGTCTCTCTCTCTCTCTGTCTCTCTCTCTATCTCTCTCTCTCTCTCTCGTCCTTCTTTCCATTTTCCTTTTTTCCTCTCTTCTCTTTCTTTTTCTTTTTTCTCCTTCTTTCCTTTTCTTCTATTTTCCCATCTTTTTCTTACTCTTATATTTCTGTCATATGTAGACTTAGCACTTTCCTGTAAACAAGTGCTATTATGCCTCATATCATGTTACCTTATTTTATCTGATGAGAACACAATTTTTGTCCCAGGATTATGTTGTTTTCGAAATGCGCATAATAAAATATATGGAACTTTTTAACATCTTTTAATTTCTTCTTTAATATATACTCCAGTTCTACCAACTGTTGAGTGCTACTTATCTGATATATGCATAGTTTTATTGTTCTACAATATTACTCACCTTCTACACACACACACACATATATATATATGTATGTATGTGTATATATATATATGCACACACACACACACACCCACACACCCACACACACACACACACACACACACACACACACACACACACACACACACACACACACACACACACACACATATATATATATATATATATACGTATAGAAAGATTTGAATGGATACAGTTTAGTTAAAAGGAATTTATTGACACTTGTTTCTATAACAGTTACATAACCTGAAAACAGCTGCTATCTACAAAGTATTAGTTATGCAGACATTCAATATTTCAATGTTATTATCAACTGTCATTTCATCAGAATAATTTTACTGAGGACCTGTTTGGTTTTTATAGAGAATATTAGGAGGGAGGGGTGAAGTTGTTAGAAGAATAGTTGAGGGAGTGGTTTTTTGATAGCAGTGAGAATTTTTGGTGGCAGTGAGTAATTAGATTCCCATCTGTTGTTTTGACATTTTTATAGAATATATTATTGGTTATTTTTTCTAAATCTATAGAAGGATTAGAGATAGTATAGATATGCATGGTTGGTTTTGTGTTTGCACTTAATTAACATTCAGACTTAAATTTTTCTTTCAAGTGTACGTATCCTTTCGCCCACGCATTCACACACAAACATATATGCACACCTCTACAAAATACATATACTCACATTCACATACTTACATGCTCATACTTACATACATATACACATGCATACATATATATATATACACACATATATACATGTACATACATACGCGTTCATGTGTATACATTTTCATACTCAACTTATCTTTATATACACACGTATTGACACACACATATATACATACATACTCCAGTCTATGTGTATATATATATATATATATATATATATATTTATATATAGTTAGATGTAAGTGTATATATATATATATATATATATTATGTATAGTTAGATGTAAGTGTATTCATGTATTAAAGTGCTTATATATATATATATATATATATATATATATATATATATAAGCACTTTAATACATGAATACACTTACATCTAACTATACACATCAAACATATATATATATTTACTTATTTATATACATTTTCACATATATATACATACTTATGGTCGCTTTTAGACACATTCATTATCGCATATTTGCACCTATTCTCATCAGCATATCTTTCCATTATTGGTGTGGTCATTTAAGGTTATTAATATACATATATATGTTGAGAAGAGATTGTTTTTATATTTTTCTAACTAGATTGAGGTTTATATAGTTGGGGGGATGTCCCTCTTTTATGTAATATTCAGCTTGTAGTGGGAAAAAAGGGTTTTAGTTCGGTGACGGCAGAATAATGTTCGTTCGTCAGATAAGGCAATATAATATTTATTTTATTATTGTTAATTATTTTTTTTATTATACATTAAATATATATATATATTTAAAAAAAAGAAAAGAATGACTGCACTTGTAGTTCTAAACAATTTAATTTAATTTTATAATATAATAATTTTACAATTTGATTTGGTATATCTAATAAATTCTTTGTTTACTTCGGTGAGGAGATTTTTTAAAGATTTTTGGTTAACTCTCCCGGAGAACTTTCTCTCATTTGTCGGTGGCGATTATCATATATATATATATATATATATATATATATATGTGTGTGTGTGTGTGTGTGTGTGTGTGTGTGTGTGTGTGTGGTGTGTGTGTGTGTGTGTGTGTGTAAGTGGCAATCTTGAAAACCTGGGGCTTCTATTCAAAGAAAACGACCAGCAAAAACGAACTCTCAAAGCACAATCTGTAAACTAAGCTAAATTGTAAAACAAATGTAAGAAATTCAACATGAAAGTCTTTTATTGTTATCTGATCGAGTTTATTTCTTTGTTATATACCAACTTCCTTTTTAAGGAATTATTCAAAAGATTAAGAAAGATAAACGATCAGATATAACACTTTTGTTTACAGAAAACACAACTAAAAGCCTATACAGGCACGAAAATAACGAGATCCCTATAGAAACACCATATCTATTGTTAAATCTCTTATTTGACGCATTCTTATCTATTTTTTTCACCAAAGAAGCTTTAAAAAGGAAGATTTCACGTGCAAAACAAACATTAGTTAATAATGGATATCCAAATATATTAGTAGATTTTTGCCATTCAATCCTGCCTCACTGATACCTAGTAAAGCACACACAAAACATGTATCCTATATTACAAGGACCAAATACACCCGAGATGAAAAATGGATGAACATGTTATGAAAATGTTCATAAAACAAAACAAAGAGAGCATGTATCGCTCTTAACTATAGACTTGACCCTAGTATTTTTCTGATTCCTGATATTTTATTTTATCGACGAAAACCAAAATTGAATTCGGATGCAAAAGGTAGATAGCTAAATTTGGAAGGCACTCTACCGATTTAGTCCTCCATCGCCAACTGAATATTATTCTTTGCAATGTTGGATTAGCAACATGAATTAAGTAGTTCTCAAACCCGGAAGTATTTTTCAGTGACTGTCCTCAATAGTTAAACGACTTACCAAGAAATAGGATTGAAGTTAAATAAAATGTACTGAAGATTAATAACATGAAAACATTTATATAGTGAGGAAGAGGGAGGGGAGATCCGAATACCCTTAACATCAGACCACTCACTCTCGTTCTCTGGTTTCAATTTGTTTCAGAGTTACTTCCTGTAGTTGATGAAACTAGTCTAAAGATTCTAATTTCACTTTACAATGATCAACAGATATCTTGTTGCAGCCAGTCGAAGAGAAGCAACACAAATACCTACTAAGGTACGCCTAAACACACACACACACTTGTGTATGTTTGTTTAGGCATACGGTTCTAACATACACACGTGCGTGTGTATTATATATATATATATGTATACACGCACGCAGGGTACCCCAAAGAATGTATAATGATTCAACAGTATTCTTATAAATATTGTCTGTAGAGGTAATCAAAGTGTGTATACATTTTTGGGGGACACTCTGTATGTATTTATATATATATATATATATATATATATATATATATATATATATAAATTAGACAATTATCAAAGGTGTGTTCAAATCATTTAATAGCTGACAATCGTTTCTTCCAAACTTTCATTTGGAGTCATCGGAGCATTATCAATGTTTGTACATGTAATTAACCTCCTATTCAACTGAACAATAATATAGATACATATATATTGATGTTGTGAGCAACAGTTTCGTATTTACAGGGTGGAATGGATGTGACATATATTTTACGAGAATTGTACACACATTCAAATTCAATTAAAAGCACAGAGTGGAATACATGAAACAGATAATACAAGAGAATAGTCTAATAATTAAAGAGGCATTGTGAAAGGAGCTTTGAGAAAGAGTACATTAGCAATACATATGCAGTCGTGTAGACAGTGCACATGCGTTAATCATATATATGAGAAGGAAATAAGCAAAGTTATTATATTATTGTTCAGTTGAATAGGAGGATAATTACATGTACAAACATTGATAATGCTCCGATGACTTCAAATGAGAGTTTGGAAGAAACGATTGTCAGCTATTAAATGATTTGAACACAACTTTGATAATTGTCTAATTTATTTATTTCCTGCTCTGTAAAACAACTGATGTTCTTACATTGAGCTATTTCTCTTACTGGTAATAAGGTAGTAGGAACTGTTTATAGTTGTTTATACTATATACATAACTATATATATTATTATTATTATTATATATTTATATATATCTAAAACAAAGAATGTCTGTCTGTCTGACTCCCTAAAACTCAAGAACCACCCAACCGATGTTTTTCAAATTTTCAATGCCCTAGGGACTACATTAGGCGCCGGTTGGCGATCTCTCTCTATCTTTCTTAGTCTGTCTTTTTAGATAGATACATAGCTATAACGTCGCGCCCTTACAATACCTGTCTGTATGTCTGGATGTCTGCATTACGACATTATGACACTATCTGTGTGTGTGTGTGTATATATGTATATATATATAGTGTGTGTGTATATATATATAACTATATATATATATATATATATATATATATATATATATATATATATATATATATATATATATATAATTAACCGAGCCAAGAGAAGCGAAATGAAGTGGTTGGTTTAAGTAAACAAACGATGCAGCAACACACGGACACACAAGCGAGACAGACAGCAACACACGCACACACACACAGTAGCATTCCACCATACGAACATACTACACTGCTAATACAGACGAATGAGGCAACAACACACGCACACACACACACACTCAAGCGAGACAACAACTCACGCAAACACTCAAGCGAGACAACAACTCACGCACACACGCACACACACACACACACACACACACACACACACACACACACACACACACACACACACACACACACATACACACACACACACACTGTAACATTCACCAAACAGGCAGAGAATACTATCACAACCACACACTATTCAACAGGGCAGATAATACAATGGACTGACAGCTAAAGCCATCCCACTCCCACAATTGAAAGAACTATTTCGGCCGCCGACCTCTGCTTGACCGACCCCATTTTACGCGCACGCGCGCTCTGCTGAATACCTCAGATATTCAAAACAACGATCAGCGGTGGACACGTTTCGCACCTTTCCGACAGACAAACCCCCCCGGACCCCCCCCCAGTTGATGGATGTGAATCCGAAATATATAGGGACAATTAAATCTCTCCCAGGGTAACTCTATCTCGTGTTATTATTTTTATCCTTTACGCTCCCTCCTACATTCTTCTACACGCGACACATCTCAACTTACATCCACTTACATATCCCTCTCCGGATCTTGTTACCCGGAGATTTACCCATCTGCATTGTCGAGGCTTCCAAAAGGACCTAAGGAAATATACCTTTCTATATATATATATATATATATATATATATATATATATATATATAGTGTGTAACGTTTTTCGAAATATTTACTTTTGCGTTCACAGATTGATTTTTTTAGTTTCAGAAGATTCCGTTAAGGGTGAAAGCAGCGATTCTTCGCTTAAACTTTGATCTGTTATTTTAATATATATATATATAATTATATATTCGTGTACAGATATTTTTGCATACACAATAACAAAATATAAACAAACGTATTTATTTCACGAGGCTCGATAAGGATAAATATATATCAAATATATAAGAACCATAGAGCCAATATTTTTCTCATTGCTGACGAGGCAGAAGGGGATTGGCTGAATAAGAATGAGACTGTGTTAGTAGTACGACCAACAGCAGCAAAAACAACAACAAAAAGAGAGGGAACGCAATTACATGCTTTTGAAAAATCTTAATGGAAAATGATTTGCCTATTCACCCAAGGCAACTTCCCTTTTTATTAGGACTTCTGCATCAATTGGTGAACATACGACGAAACTGTTTCAGAAAGGAGGGATAAACATGCCAATCTATGTTTAGAATTCCGAGCAACGCCGGGCCATTCTGTTAGTATATATATATATATAAATAAACAAAGAAATAAGTCACCAAATTCAAGCACATTTAAGCTTTAAATATCTGAACGCCTTGTTTTATCAACGTATAGAATTCTCCTCACTCTCTCTCTCTCTCTCTCTCTCTCTCTCTCTCTCTCTCTCTCTCTCTCTCTATATATATATATATATATATATATATATATATATATATATATATGTGTGTGTGTGTGTGTGTGTGTGTGTGTGTGTGTGTAAAAGGTAAACAGAAATAACCTCACAATCGGTTCAGTATATGGAAGGAAAATATTAGGTTAACGTTTGAAATAGCAGGAAAAGGGGCTTAACGTTTCGGACACGAGTCCTTCATCAGAAGCAAGAATGAGAAATTAGAACGATTGAAGGAACGGCTGGGGCGGAATAAAAAAAATGTTTCTAGAGGAAAATAACAGGTCCATCCATGTTGCCATCTCTTGGAAAACTGTTGATGCTGGCGTTTTATGTATGGTATATTTTATTTAAAAAATGGATGATAGAGCGCGTCTCCAGAAATAGAAAAGAATATAGAACTATACTTGTGCGTGTATGTGTGTGTGTGTCCGTAAGAAGCTAAGAAGATATGTGTGTGTATATGTGTATATGTGTATATGTAAGTAAATATATATAATACCTTACATTCAAATATGTGTAGTTATCTCTTGTTTTCAACACACAGGTATTCAGATATTCTCACCTATATATCACGCCATGTGATCACACAGCAAAAATTGATAAGAAATAATGCGTACTAAGAGTGAGAAATGAAATTTCGTTTCATTTTTTCCATTTATCGTTTTTGGTGCGCCAGGCCGATTAACTCACTCGATATGCAAATTAGGCTGCTCAGTCGTTAATATGCATAAGGAAAGTATATACTTTCAGACGTTCAATCATCTGGCAGGAATGTATGCAGTGCTGACGATAGCTAATAAGCTTGAAACTAGTACATCGTTCCTTTGCCAGTGCTGAACAAAAGGGCAACGATGGTTGCTAAACACTGTACAGCTTAATTCGGGATGTTTGTTTACAAACAAACCGAGCATTATAATAAATGTT
This sequence comes from Eledone cirrhosa, assembly GCA_964016885.1. Taxonomy (NCBI): domain Eukaryota; kingdom Metazoa; phylum Mollusca; class Cephalopoda; order Octopoda; family Eledonidae; genus Eledone; species Eledone cirrhosa. The sequence continues at coordinate 90,281,386 of OZ024745.1, read as the reverse complement.
CGGTAAATCCATATGTACATATATATATGTGTGCATGTATGTATATATATATATATATATATATATATATATATATATATATATATATATATATATATATATATATATATATATATATATATATATATATATATACTACTGTACGTCTGTATACATATATGTATGTACGTATACATACTTATATTTAAGTAACAGCCGTACTAAGAGTGCGAAATGAAATTTCATTTCATTTTTTCCATTTATATATATATATATATATATACGTGTGTATAATGGTAGCTATGGTGCTTCCATAGGCGGTATGCCAAAATTAGCACTCTATATTCATACAGAGCAGATTGTGGATAGTATAAAAAAACGAAAAATCAGTTATGCATCTGGACTCAGTTTATTGCGTGTTACAATTGTTTCGCCGGCAGGTAGCTCGAGATATGATCACTTTATGGATCTGGCTGATTCTATGGCTGCAGGTTCCTTCGGACACGGGCAGTTCGTTCAGAGAAAATTTTCTCCGAACGAACTGCTCGTGTCCGAAGGAACCTGCAGCCATAGAATCAGCCAGATCCATAAAGTGATCATGTCTCGAGCTACCTGCCGGCGAAACAATTGTAACACGCAATAAACTGAGTCCAGATGCATCATTGATTTTTCGTTTTTTTTATACTATATATATATATATTTTAATAAAAACAATGACATAAAAACAAAGAACAAGTTCCTTATATTAAAAAATTCATCATTTTACGATCGTACGGATTGGACACTACCGTATATTTTGGTAGATTTATCTACATATATATATATATATATATACGGTGTCATTAAAAATGTATACATACTTCAACCGCATTCTAATAAATATTGCCTGTACAGGTAATCAAAATGTGTATACATTATTTTGAGACACCCTGTATATATATATACACAGAATATATATATACGGAATCGTAGATATTATCCACGATTTTGTAAATGGCTTTTTTCGTGGCAATATATATTTTGTTAACGCTAAATTATTAATAACTAGTTTATTTGCAGTATATATATATATATATATATATATATATATATATATATATATATATATATATATATATATATATATATATATATATTTTATATATATATATATATATATATATATATATATATATATAGAGAGAGAGTAAATGACCGGTATGTTTTTTAAAAGCCGGTACAATGTGGTAGAAAATATGAAAGGCAAATGAAAATGATGGAAAATGAAGCAAAACAAAGTAAAGTAATGTTTTACGCAGTATATTATGGCATGGTATTTCTGGGCTATTACCCTCTTTTCAGCTGCGTATATATATATATGTGTATGTATATATATATATATATATATATATATATATATATATATATATATATATATATATATATATATATATATATATAAACAAAATATAAATAATAAGGTACCTAACACCACACAAAACAATAATGTAAATAATCATAAGAAGAAAAGAAGAAGTAACACATTTTTTAATCCTCCGTTAAACTTAAATATCTCAACAAACATACAAGCTTTCTTCTCTATTTTAGATAAAAACTTCCCAATTAACCATAAATACCACAACCTATTTAACAAAAATACCATTAAAATCTCCTACTCCACCACACCTAACATCGCAGACCATATAGCCTGACCCAACAAGAGAAAGATTAAAAAGTACTTCAGATTACACCAAGGTAATAATGTCCAGCATAGAAATAACTTTAACATTAACACAGTGCAGGACTATACTGCAAGTAATACTAATAATACCAATAATAATTGTTTCTACTTTTTGGCACAAGGCCAGCAATTACCCAGTGCATTACTGGTACTTTATTTTATTGACCCCGTAAGAATGAAAAGCAAAGTTAACATCATCGGGATTCGAACTCAGAATGGCAAGGGCCGTAACTCTATGCATCAAAGCATATCGTCCGACCCTCTACCGATACTGCCAATCCACCGCCCTTATAATAATACCAATAATAATGATAATAATACTTACCATAATCCTAATACTAGAAGTAGAAACAGAAATAACCACTCAAATTAATACCCACTTAACCAGTATGCTAGTTACCAAAACAATTGTAATTGTAGACCTAACAGAACATGCCCATTAAGTAAGAACTGCCTTATTAAAGACATTATCTTCTCCTGTACGGTAACTGCTTATCATATCTCGAAAGTATATATAGGTTCAACATCGAATAGCTTTAAGACCAGATATAATTCGCACCTTCATTCGTTCAGAAACCGTAGACTTAGCAATTTAACCTCACTATCCACATACACTCATTAAAATCAAGTAATATACCATACACCTTAAAATTAGAAGTGATACCTAAGACCCCTTCATATAGACCACCTAACATCCTCGACCAACCTTTGCATCCTCGAGTCTAGAACTATTATTCATTCTAATCTTAGCCTGCTAAATAGGAAATCAGAGATCTTCTCCACGTGTCCACATTACCATAGATTCTCTTTCCACTACTTCAAACCTAGTAACTAATAATAATAATAATAAAAATAAAAACCAATGTCAGAGATAATACTAGACCACCACCTTTAAATTTATCCAATTAGATGTTCGTAAATATAGCACTACACCGTAATTAAAAAACCACACCAACCTATATCCTGTCCGATATTTCTCCTTAGTTAATAAACCCCTTCTTTGATCTTTCACCTAATGCAATTCTAATAACCAAATAAATAAATAATTTAGACATCCTAATATACTCTCAATATATAACACTAAATAAACAGCAGACAACTGTGTATATAACAATATAACACCAATTATTCCAGTATATATTATACAATTCCTATCTTGTCATAAAAAACTTCAACTCTCTCTGCACAATCTGAATATATATATATATCGGGCGCTGGACGGAGGGCCCGGTGAAGTTGCTCGGGGTCTGGTTCGGACCAGACCTCCAGGTGGAGAAGAACTGGGGTGAGGTAACGAACAGGGTATTTACACTGACCCAGAAGTGGGCCGAGTGCAGACTGTCCCTGAAAGGTCGGGCGGAGGTGGCGAACACTTATATAGCGTCCGTCATCTACTACCGCCTGACCGTTGTGCCTTGCCCAAGGGAAACGCTCGCCAAAATGGAGCGCGCACTCTTCCAATTCCTTTGGAAGAAGCGGGCTCCTATGGTGAGGAGATCCATCTGCTGTCAACACCCTTCGAAAGGAGGGCTGGGGATGCCGTGGCTAATGATACGTAAACACGCATTAAGGCTACGGCACCTCCAGGTATTCCTCACCGGTCAACCGGTGTGGGCCCCGTTTGTGAGGCGAGCCCTTCCCAGACTCGTCTGACTCACCGAGCTGCAATCCTGTGTCAAGCAAAGACCGAGAAAACTGGGCGCCTGGCACACCGAGTGTGCCCAGGCGCTCACGGCTCTCTGGCAGGCGGACCCGGCTGTCAGTGGAGAATCCACCTCGTCATTCTATAGAGGGCTGGTGGTTAGCAGGTGCGACGGCGCCCTCGGAGAAGCCCTAGGCATGGAGGAAGACGAACTGGCCAACCTGTTCGGTAGGACATTCAGCCCGGGACCCATGGATAACTTCCAGAGGTCCCTGGTCTGGCAGTGCTACAGAAGGGCTCAGCCCGTTCGAGAAAGGCTCTACAGGCACGGGCGCCCGGGTAGGGACCCTTCGAAAAAGATCTGTCCCAGATGCGTGTGCGACGAGGAAACCGCTGCACACGCATTGGTACACTGCTCGGGCATTGCTCATCTGTGGGGCTATGTCGAACAACTACTGTCAAGGGTGGGACCGATCCGGTTGACCACCGAGTCTATTGTAACGATCAAGCCGCCTCCCTTCTTCAAAAACGAAGGAGAGGCGGTGTTTCTGTGTGTAATAGCCATGGCGAAAGAGGTTGTATGGTGGACGCGTCTGAAAGGACTGAGGTCAGACACCTTTCTCTGTGGCAACAACTGGTCCGTTTCTTCCGATATTATTTCGGAAGAAGTATCAGGATGGAGAGAGAGGTGCTGCACCCCAGCCGTTTTTATGAAAGATGGGTGAAAGTGGCGAGAATGGCCCGTGTGAATGGGCCTTCACTCTACATCAGAATATAGGTGAGGAAGATGAAAGACCAAAGGAGCACCCCCTCTCTGTGCTCCTGAGGAGAAGGGTTGCACACTTTTTTGGGGGGGGGGGGGTGCGACCCCCCAAGGTGCCTCCTCTCTATTGAGGATTTTGTTATAAATTTTATTTTGTTATATTTTATTTTATTTTTATATTTTGTTATTGCCTCCTCCTTATTGAGGACGCCTTGTTATGTAAACTTCACCCATTGTACTTGTCGCACTTTTTGATGCCCTGGTGGCAAATAAAAATAAAATTATATATATATATATAGATATATATATATAAGTGGTTACACAACAGTTAGTTCACCATACCGAGAACAATTGTTTCACCTTAGCGGATCCCCAGCTCGTAATGGACATCGTTATACGGAACAGGAAGGACAACCGTACGAACGCGCATGCGCAGAAACGGTCACTTCACTCAGGCAATACTAAATTGCGTGCGAGAGGTGTAAGGGAGATAACTGCGAAAGTACGAAAGTTTCTAGTTGATAAGAAAATTAGGATGTTGTTGTAATTCAATCCGGAGCTTTGTAGTTATATAAGAGGTGTTTCCAGACGTGTGTACAACGTCTGAAGAATTCATTTCTTGAGTTTAGGCAATCGCTATTGCGTTATCTGTTTAGAATATTTATACGTTCATCAATACATAGTCCACACGACGGATTGCCCCTTGCGTATGGTTTGGACTTAGTGATGGCTTTCAATTGAATGGAGTAGTCTATACTTGAGTCCTTGAGGGACCATACGTGGCTCGCGAGTTTCGTGGATGAACGTCTGTCCGGGTACCTGAAGGTCGACTGCTGGTTCAGGAAGCTTTCCTTAAAACGGCCCTCCGCCATACCCACATAGGATTTGACCTCCTGTGATTGATTTAGTCGGTTGGAAGTGACCACAGCTTCATAAACTATAGCGGGTGTGTCGCATTGCTGTTGAAGGGCACAATATTCGGGCTTACGGCAAAAGCACCTGGGTGGGGTGTTGATCTTCATATTCTTAGCGCATGAGTATCCTAGTTTTACTTTGTGTCGGTTAAAGATGGAGCGTTACTTATGACCTATGGGAAAGTGTCTATCTAAGAGGGCTAAAAATCTTTTGCCTACATTGATTTTAACGTTGAGTGAGAAGGGAGGAGAGAACCAGATAGTTTGTCTATTGTTACGCTTTCTTTTCTTATTGCTGTTGTTGTTAGTGGGAGAGTAAGTGATAGGTTACGAGAAGTATTGCCTGAGTGAAGTGACCGTTTCTACGCATGCGCGTTCGTACGGTTGCCCTTCCCGTTTCGTATAACCATGTTCATTACGAGCTGAGGATTCGCTAAGGTGAAACAATTGTTCTCGGTATGGTGAACTAACTGTTGTGTAACCACTTCTACCTAACTCGTCCCATGGACTGAGTGTTCTACCACTACGGATATTACCTTCCAGTGTTCTACCACTATGTATATATATATATATATATATATATATATATATATACATTGTCACACATATATATATATATATTATATATACATATATAAACTATATAAAACCCTATCTAGTTATAAAACATTTTTTTAACTCTCTCCACACAAGTTGAAAAGATAAGAATAACAAATATTTTTTTATATATAATTAATAACCATTAATATTTTATATTTCATAAATATTAATTTATAACACTACTACAATAATAAAACAACCCTGAATTTATCAACGGGGTCGATAAAATAAAGTACCAGTAATGTACTGAGTAATTGCTGGCCTTGTGCCTAAAGTAGAAACAATTATTTTTATTTCAAAATTTCGTTTGTCAAAATTAGTGTGCGGCCTCGAGGACGAGGCGTCTTCGGACCGAAAAATACGGATGTTCTGGAATATGTGTATCTCTGCCTCAGTGTAACTGCCAACATGTACTCTCTGATCCCAAATAATAGAGGGTGGGCTGGGATAAGCAAGTGGGTTGGAATATCGATAATGTTTCTAGGTTGTCCCCGTTGATTTTTTTAGAAACCAGAATTAGTCGTTTTGTTTACATACTGAGACCCCAACCCATCCTATTTATTTTATAAGGTATGGGATTTCTAGTCATGTACTTTTTTTTTGTCCTGTATAATGTTTCTTAATATATGCAGAAAATCAATTGAAGCAGGAATTTAAAAAAAACTTCGTCGGAGATTAGTCAAATTTAATAAGTGGGAGATTCGTGGTTGGTTGGAATAAATATGAAAAATTAATTAGCGGGGGAGGGGGGGGGGGTGATGGTTCGAAACCCAAGAGTATGTATGTAAGAGAGCTCAAGAGGGAGTGTGTGTGTGTGTGAAAGAGAGTGTGTGTGTGTGAGAGAGAGATACAGAGTGTATGTGTGGGTGTGTGTGTGTCTGAGAGAGAGAGAGAGAGAGAGAGAGAGAGAGAAAGAGAGAGAGAGAAAAAGAGGGAGAGAGAAAGAGAGAGAGAGTGTGTGTATTAAGTGTCGAAATGACGTGAGTGCATCTGCACAGTTGTGCAACGATATGTGTGAGTAGTATGAGTGAGTAGTCTGTGTAAAATATGTATGGTTTACCAACAGTATTTTATTTGCAACACTGCGATTATCCATATGAGTGTGTGTGTATATATGTATATATATATATATATATATATATATATATATATATATATATATATATATATATATATATATATATATATATATATATATATGTGTGTGTGTGTGTGTGTGTGTGTTTGTGTTTGATACAATCTATTGTTCGTTAACGAGACAGCGCGAATGTTTAATAGGGTTGCATGTGTACGACTGTGTGTACATGCACGTGTGTATATGTGTGTGTTTATGTATGAGAGAGAGAGAAAGACAGAGAGAAGAGTGTGGAATAGAGAGAGAGAGAAAGAGTGAATGGCAACTCTGAGTATGAGCATCTATTTTAGTGCATTAATATATATATATATATATATATATATATAGATGCGATCAACTGTGTTGAACAGACAATAATATATATATATATATATATATATATATATATATATATATATATATATATATATATATATATATATATATATTTAATACAATAACAGAGATAGCTTAAAGCTAAACTCCGACTGGTAACCATCTCACTCAACAAACATTAGGTTATACGTTAGTATAAACCCAATTTAAGTGTTTGGGGTGCTAACTATATGTATTTTGTGGAAAGCCAGTTGTATTATTTTATGAGATATAATTAAAGTTAAAATATATGTATATATATATATATATATATATATAAAATTTCAGGTTATCAATAATGTAGTGATAATATATCGTTACGTTAGAGATGAACAGCGTACGTGCAGGTTTGCTCAACGAGTATAAATTATATTCCGTAGAAAGGATGAATATAAAATGAAAGTGCCTCACAAGCTATTCCTCTACCCCTAGTTTCCTTAGGGACCACCAGATGACAGATCGGGATACCCTATCAAAGGCCTTCTCTAGGTCAACAAAAGCTAAGTATAGTGGCTTATTCTTCTCTAAGAACCTCTCTTGTAGTTTCCTCACTATGAAGAGGGCATCTGTGTATATATACCTATATATACATATACGAGGGTAATCTCAAAAGTAAGGTCTCCAAAGCGATGGGGACGAAGAGAAATTGTTCGTAGGGCTGTTGGCAACACTGTTGTGATTGGTGCTTCCTTCACTCCCAAACAAGCATGCGTGCGCTTCGCTGGGATGCTCAATCTTGGCTTGGCAGCCGTTGAGAATGGAGATCCCGTCGAACGCTTCCGCCAAGTGCGAATTTCGCACAGTTATTATATAGAGGGCAATCCCAAAAGTAAGGTCTCATTCCGAGGAAAACATGCATAAAGATCGGCGGATCACTCTGGATGTTCTCTGCATTTTGGTTCCTGAGGTTTCCCGAAGCACCATTCAAAGGATTTTAACGGAAAAGTTGCAATATCGGAAGGAGACCTTACTTTTGGGATTGCCCTCGTATATACCTATATGTACATATATATACCTTTATATATCATCATCATCATTTTACGTCCGCTTTTCCCTGCTTGCAAGGGTGGGACGGGAACTGATTCTGGCTTGATTTCTACAGCTGGATGCCCTTCCTAACACCAACCTCATTTACAGTGAGTGCTGGGTGCTTTTTTGCCATGGCACCTCCACGACCACTTTGCAGTGGAATGATAGGGACCCCAGTCCCTATCATCTCATTTCTACAGCTGAGTAAATCAGTGTCTTGAACGCAACATCGTATACAAATGTACTATCGAATCGGATAGACAGAAGTGGTACTATGTGGGATCTACAGCCACCTCCTTCAAATCACGCCTTTATAGACATAGTTACTCGATAAAACATGAAAACCAGCGTTATGTAACAACACTCGCAGACAAGGCTTGGCAGCTGCGTGAAAATAACCAACAATTTCACCTAAAATGGGATATAATAGCGGCTGCCCCCCCCCATATTCCCATGGACAGGAATTTTGTAAATTATGTAATGTAGAATTATTTTGTATTATGAAATCCAAAAACATTTTATTAAATAACAGAATAGAGCGATCGTTATACTGTAACCATCGCTTAAAATCTACATTTTCATATTATAAATACTACCAGGATTGAACGCCTGTCTCTATCCCCGTTTGATTGTCAAAATAGATATTAACATTCTTTATTAGTCTTAATTCTATCAACTCTTCTATTATTTACCTTTTAATACAAACTGCTATAGATAAAATGAGATTTCTAATTTATTGATTCAATTCCCTAATGCATATACCAGCTGGCTACTAGCATTGATGTTATTTAGTAGCAATCGAAATCTCCCCCTTCCCCAATTGACACTTTATAATTAATACTACTGCACCAAATGACCAGCCCTGTCCACTGTCCAGTTGGTCGAGTAGAGATTAAAATTGGCACTCCCAAAATTCTTATTTAGATTTACTCATGGTATTCTCATTAGAAACCCATTATATACTTGTTTAGCAGTAAATTAATTGACCATCTGTCATATACTATCCCCTCTGTTTCTTCCTCTTTTACTAATATAAATACTTCAATTTTTCTATTTTATCCAATTTATCAAAAATCTCTGAAGAAGTGACAACTGATTATACATTTGCTATCGAATACTTGCTAACATTATATGATTACGCAAGCAGCGATACATAGGTATTCAGTCTGTTACAGAAACATATGTCAATACCTAATAAATTCCTTTTTTAAAAAAAGCACTTTCATTTTATATTCATCCTTTCTATATATATATATATATATATATATATATATATATATATATATATATATATATATATATATATATAACGGCGATGAATTAGTTTTGCGAGGTTTTTGATATGAAATCGTGTGTCAAAAAACAATAATATAAAAGACACAGAAACGAAAAGCGAAAACCAACCAAACAGTGAGTGTGTTCTGTTATTAATTCTGGCAATATTACACAAATATGACCCTCCCCAAGTATAACAATATACATATATATATATATATATATATATATATATATATATATATATATATATATATATATATATATATATATATATATATAAAATAATAATAATAAAATGTTGAGAGGAAGAACACGAGTTAGGATATATATATATATATGAAAACATGGAGAAAGAGAGGATTATTAGGAAGAAAAAAATATTTTTTTACCTTTTTATTTCTTTCACTCTTTTTTCTGGGTTAGAAAATGATTAAAACGAAATGTTTTACTGTGTGTGAAGTGTTACGGTATTAGTTGATTTATTTATTAATTAACAATGGAATTTATTTATCTATTTATATATTTAATAATTGTCTATTACCGGTTTCAGCATTTTTATGCATTATCAAATGATAGTGATATGTATTGGTGTAGAATGGTGCTGTTGCACATATTTAAGAAATGGTGCAGAAAGAATAATGTTATTTACAAACAAGGTTTATGAAGTGAAAAGAAAAAAAAAAGAAAAAAGAAAAAAAGGGGCGTAATGTTGAGGATAATAAGTCAATGTGAAAGAAAAGAAAAATGTTATTTACAGGTATAGTTCTTGAAGATAAGCAGATCAAAATGTGTTAAATAGCAAGATGGCTTAGTTGATCCATGATTCCATGATGGAGGCAAATGGTGGACTAGGGTTTGATATGATTTCCCTTTTTAGAGAGTTAATATGTAGGGGAGGCAATTCATGCTGGATGATATTTAATTTATTTAAGAAAAAGGATTAGGTAGGGTGTGAGGGAGGTAACTCTTGTAAATGTTTGATTATTTGTTCCAGTTTTAGTTTGGTCCGAAGTTTAGTGCATTAAGTAGAGGTTGGAAATTGTTAATGAAATATGTTTCCTTATCGGTAGGATGGATGAAAATTCGGTTGTCTATGAATTTGTAATTGGGGAAAATTTTAAAGTTTGGATGTTGGTTGGGTGCACAATTGGCGATATGTTCACTAAATGCAATCTTTCTGTATTCCTGTATTTTAATTTGTTATTTATGGACGGTCATACGTTGTCGGAGGCTGTTTTTTGTCTGTCCTATGTAGTGCTCTTGACAACCTGAGCAGGTCAAAACATAGATTAGCTTTTCAGATGCACATGTAAAGTTGTGTTTAACTGTGAAATGTTGTGCTTGTTTAATATGGAATGTTGAACCTTCTATTAGATTTATGCATATGCCACAGTTGGGCCTTCCGCATGTTGATACTGTAGGGTTCATTGTAAGGGTTTGTTGGATTTGGGTTTGTGTGAGGATGTTTTTTATGGATTTAGGTTGTCTTTTGCTCTTTATGATGTGGTGTGTTTGAAGGATTTTGTTCATTCTTGGGTCTCTTTTTAGTAAAGGAATGTTCTGGAGGATGGTGTCGAATGCCTCATTGTTGAGGGGGTTGTGTGTGGAGATGTATGGTAGAGTTTTCCGTTGCGGTTCATTACCGGGTTTGTGGTGTCTGAGTTCCTGGATGTCGAGTTTTAGGGCACGCTGGAATCCATTGTTTATTAGGGATGGTGGGTAGTTTCTGCTGATAAGTGTGTTTTTTTATTCTTCTAGTCGTGTGTAGCATGTATATTTATCTGAAACTATTATGCAGATCCTTCTGGCTAGGTTATAAGGAATTGCCATTTTGGTGTATCTAGGGTGGCACGAGTTGAATGGAAAGTATTGTTTGGAGTCTGTGGGTTTGTAGTATATGTCTGTTTCTATTTTGTTTGTTTTCTTGATGAGGATGTCGAGGAAAGGGAGTTGTTCATGGCTGTAATCCATTGTGAATTGTGAGTTTGTGTTGAGTCCATTCAGAAGGGTTTTAAACTCAAACAGTCTATCTATACTTTCATGCCAGAGGATGAATCAGTCGTCCAGATATCTCTTCCAGTTCTTTTCTATGTGTTGGTAGAAGTATTTGTCTAGAACTTTGCGGTAGAGAGTGGTTTCCAAATATACCATGACAAGGTTGGCGCATGAGGGGGCTACTTTCGTTTCCATGGCAGTCCCAGATTTCTGTCTGTAGTATTTGGTATTGAATTCGAAGAAATTGTTTTCCAAGATGAATGGTTAGAGGGCTGTAATAAGGAAGAATTAAAATCCCTTCAACGTTGGGAAATAAACGAAACCTGGTTCTCTAACTATGAAACACTTTTCCAAAAAGACAAAACTAGTGACGTGTCAAGACAAATCAAAACAAACACATCTTTCGCGAAAGCGACCAACAAGTTTGAGTAAATAAACATCACTAACGAAGAGATAAAACAAGCAAAGGTCTTGGTAAAAAAAAACGGACACAGAGTAAGTCTCACCCGCCCAGCTGAGATAATAAGAAACAAACTTTTGTGTTCGCACGATCGGATCAAAATCCAGGCGAGTTGAACGGGCAACGGAGTCACAGATCCAAAGAGCTATGGGTGCCGTCTGGGCACAGAAAACATATATAGCCCGGGGATCGAGATATGGCACTGTGGATGTGCTCTTCGCTACACAAGAGGAAGCCAGAGCACACTCCATTGCACCACTCCGCAGCGATGAAATCACAATGATGCCCACATATTGCGGCCAGAGAGTCGTGGAGGTTCGAGTAGGTCAGGTTCCACCCTCAGCGGAGATGGCGTGGCTGACGGCAGCCGTCCTCGCTGACGTTGAAGATTCAACAAACATACTCAACGTCATACGAATAAGACAGGAAAATTGGACAGGGTCGGGGATGGAGCTAATCATCCAAGCAAACCACGAAGGCGTTGAGGCCATCCCCGATGTAATAGACCTGGACGACGGCAGCCATCTACCCGTTACTGTCGAAGGTAGGCGCCCAATGTATCATGGATGCAGTGACAAGACGCACCTTAAGGAATTCTGCCACCAAATTACCAAAACAGGCACGCAACCACCCCTTCTCCCCACGCCGTGCCCCGCAACTGGAGCAGACAAACAAAGAACACCGTGGCAGAAGAGAAATCACCATCACCAACAACAAAAATACCATCTCTTCCACCACCCACAAAACCAATGGAAAGCATACCCCTTCCTGATATAGGCAAATCGGATAAGGAGTGCGATGAGGCTGAGGAGTGGAGAACTATTCCAACAAAAAAAGGAAGAACTCCCTACCCTCATCCCCCCCCCCCAAAAAAAAAGGGGAAGAAAGAACTTAAAAAAAAAGAAAATGAAAACTACCCACCTCCTCCACCACCATCAACAGCCACACCCCTACAACCACCTACACCATCACCACCACCACCACAAACACCACCACCACCGCCACCACCACCGCCACCACCACCCTTACCATCTACCCCATCGTCACCTATAACAACAGGACAGCAAACACAGAAAACACCAACACCCAAACAGCAGACACAATACACAGCCATAGACACAGACAACACAAAGCTTTTAAATTACATTCAACGCCACACCAACATCACAGAAACAAACTACGTAAAAACCACCAAAAGTGCACCCCCCACACACATAAAAATAATAGAAATTACACCAAAAAATTACATAACGTAAAAAAAAATGTTCCCGACATCAATTGGAGACTACCGAGGGAACATCACCAAAAGAATATTCACGGATATTCTCGTGGAGAAACCCACCAATGGTCGGAGGGATGGATCACCCACCCCCTTCCTAAAGAAGAGCCACAGGTAATTTTGTGTACCTCTCCCCTCTCACTTGTTTTCCTCCTATCCTAGCCAACATGACTATTCTCAGAATAGGTAGCATAAATGTACGTGGCCTGAGGTCGTCTTGGAAGCAGGGGCACCTGCTGAACGATATCAGGTCGCTAAACATAGATGTGGTGGCCATCAGCGAGACCAGAATCTCCGAGGCACGGGCATTCGCACAGATCTTCGGCGGCTACGATGTGTACGCATCTCCCAGTCGTACTGGATCGGGGGAGCAGTTGCTGTGCTTTTTCGGAGAGGTTTGGATCACGCCTGGACCCAGAAGGTAAGTTGGTGGTGCTGGACGTGACCAGCGGAGACGAGCAAGCTTTCAGGCTTGTGGCCGTCTATGCCCCGACAGGAGCAGGGCAGCCGGATCGAGAGATGGACTTTAGTGTCTACCTCGACGGACTGCCACGGCTCTCGGCCACTGAGGCGGAGTGTTGCGAAAAGCCGATAACAACAGCTGAAGTATGGGAGGCAATGACTGGCTGCACAAGGGGTAAATCGCCTGGTTTGGATGGTCTGCCCTATGAATTTTACGTCCAGATGCCAGACTTGTTTGGAGGCCTCTTGGCGGACGTCTACTGCAACTGGCAACAGAACGGGAGAATTCCCAGCTCTGTGCGCCGAGGAGCGATGGCGCTGCTGAAAAAGGATCCGAACAAGGGGGATAACAGATAATTTCAGGCCCATAACTCTGCTAAACACAGAGTTCAAGATTTTGGCCAAGGTGCTAGCAAAGAGGTTGGCGCTTGTCATTGGTGGTCTGGTAGGAGAGGCGCAGACATGCGCCATTCCCGACAGATCCATCCACGACAACCTCCACCTCATGCGATACATCGTAGAGAGGGTAGCTAGGGAACCTAGCAAGGGTGGGTCCTTGATCAATTTAGATCAGTCGGAAGCTTTCGATAGCGTCGACCATCGTTATCTGGCGGCAGTCCTGAGGGCGGCTGGCTTTGGGTCCGTCTTCAGAGGCTGGATCGCTGCCATATACAGCGACATCTACTCTGTGGTGAGAGTGAACGGTCACCTTTCGGAACCGTTCAACATCATGCGCTCGGTCCGCCAAGGATGTCCCCTCTCGTCCCTCTTGTACGTATTGATTCTCGAGCCATTACTGCACAAACTGGAGACGTTGAGCGGGGTCCCGCACGAACTAGGATGCGGAAGATCCGTGTCAGCATATGCGGACGATGTCACCGTAGTGGTGTCGAACGCCAAACACATCGAGGCGATCGGCACTATACTAAGAGAATACGAAGCGGTGACAGGAGCAATGATCAACCAAAAAAATCGGTGGGCCTGCAACTCGGCACCTGGAGAGGCAGGTCCATGCCGTCCAACGGCGTCGTCGGGCGCTGGACGGACGGACCGGTTAAATTGCTAGGGGTCTGGTTCGGTCCGGACCTCCAGATGGACAAAAAATTGGACGAGGTGACGAGCAGGGTGGCTTCTCTCACCCAGAAATGGGCGGAGAGGAAGCTATCCCTGAAAGCTTGAGCGGAGGTGGCTAACGCGTACATTGCGTCCGTCATCTACTACCGCCTGACCGTCGTGCCTTGTCCTAAGCATCGCCTGACTGCGCTGGAGCGTTTGCTCTTTCGCATTTTGTGGAAGGAACGCGCTCCGATGGTCAGGCGGTCCATCTGTTGTCAACACCCGCTACGTGGAGGGCTCGGCATGCCATGGCTAATGATGCGCAGACACACGCTCAGGCTACGACATCTCGACCTCTTCCTCGACGGTGATCAGGTGTGTTCGCCGTTTGCTAGACGCGTCTTGACGGAGCTGCAGTCCTGGGTCAAACGAAGAATGAGAAGGAGCGTTTGGAGACTGGAATGTCTTCAGGCGCTCACAGCCCTCGACCAATCAGGCAATGTGATCGGTGGAAACTCCACCTTGGCGTTCTATAGAGGATTAGTGAAGGAGAAGACCGACGACGTACTTGGGGAAACTCTAGGCGTCGACGAAAATCAACTAGCCAATCTCTTTGGAAGAACTTTCGGGCCGGGGCCTATGGACAACTTCCAGAAATCCCTGTCCTGGCTGTGCTACCGAGGAGATTTGCCAGTTCGGGATAAACTCTACAGGCATGGAGGTGCCGTCAGCCGGGCATGTCCGAGATGCGCGCAGGGCGACGAAACCGTTCTGCATGCACTCGTCCAGTGTTCGAGCATTGCTGACTTGTGGGTTTATGTCGAACACCTGCTGTCGCGTGTAGAACGGATCCGACTATCAGCTGAGTCCATCGTGAAGACTACCCCGCCCTCTTCCTTTAGCCGGGAAGGGCAGGTAGTTTTTATCTGTCTGGTGGCCATGGCGAAAGAGATAGTATGGTGGACGCATCTGAAAGGGCTGAAGACGAGCACTTACCTCTTCGGTGATGCCCTGATTAACTTTTTCCAATTTCATTTCAAAAGGAAATCAGGGTAGAGAGGGAGGTGCTCCTTTCCCAGCCTTTTGTTGAAAGATGGGTGAGAGAGGCAAGAATGGCCCGAGTGAATGGACCTACAGTGATGATATGCCTGTAACTTGAAGGTGGAAAACATGGAGAGGACAATTGCCCTGGTGGTCAGGGACACTGGAATTTTTCATTGTTCTTTTATTACATCCTCTGTTTTTTTTCGTTTTTTTTTACACGCAGAAATGCCCATTTGTACCGTCCTGTATTGTCCTGTACTGTCCTTAATGTCTACTTTGTGTAAACCCTTGTGGTTAATAAAGAAAGGATTATTATTATTATTATTATTATTATTATTATTATTATCGTTCTTTGAGTCTCAGTCATTGATGTTATTTAACTGGAAAGTTTGTTGAACTGAATATCAAGCCACTACCTGCAGCCTCAGATATTCAGGACGTATCGGAGGGTTCTTGCTGTTCCCAGCAAGCATGCCTTTTGAATTATCCCACAAAGCGGGGCGGGACGAATTTTCTTTAACCATCCTTGGAAACTCTTTGAGATAGTACCTAGTGCGCCTATGACAATCGGGACCACTTTGACTTCATGGCAGTTCCAAATCCTTTTTACCTCCCACTTTAAGTCCTGGTATCGGTTAATTTTCTCCCTCTCCTTCTCTTGCACTCTTGTGTCGAATGGGCAGGCTACATCCACAATCAGGCACGATCTTTTTTCCTTTTCCAAAACTACCAGCTCAGGTCTATTGTGTTCCAGTTTCTTGTCCGTCTGTATCCTAAAATTCTACAGCACCTTCACCTGATCGTTTTCTATCACCGACTCTGGCTTATGCTCATACCACTTCTCAGAATGTGGTAAATTGTTTACTTTGCATAGGTGCTAGTGGATCACCCTGCGCATCACATCATATCTCCAGCCTTTATAGTGAGTCTGGGCTAGGCGTTTACACTCGGATACAATGTGAGCCACAGTCTCCTCTCTCTCCACAGATCCTACACAGTGGGCTAGCCTCCTCCTTGTAAATATGGTGTTTCAGACACTTCGTTTTGAGGGCCTGCTCTTGCGCAGCCATTAGCATTCCTTCTGTAGCTCTTTTAAGGTCTCCTCTTTTCAACCAGTTCCATGTCTGTGGATCTCTGAATTCAGTTTTCTCAAAGAAGGTACTATGAAAGGATTTTTCATGAAGGTTGCTCTTTCTCCTTGTTGTTATTTCCTCCTTGGACATCCCCTGGTCTATTGTCCTCTCCTTCATTACAATTCTGAGTATTGGCTCCTTACTATCAGTCACGTATTTGTGTAGGTTCTTTTTCTCCATCTGAACACTGTCCTCTATGCTGATAAGACCTCTTCCACCTTCAGATCTCCTTAAGTAGAGTCTATCGACATCACTCCTCTTGTGGAACATGTTGTAGATAGTCAATAGCTTCCTAGTCTTCCTATCCATTTCTTTTTGTTCAGCAACATTCCATCTCAGAATTCCCGCACTGTACCTAATAATAGACACAGCTCGGGAATTTACTGCATTTATGGCATTCCTACTGTTCAGATGTGACTTTAATACGCTCCATATTCTCCGAATGTATTCACATCTTATCAATTCCTTCATTTTTTAATTCTTGATGTCATCAGCCTCCAGAATACCCAAATACTTGTATCCTTCTTCAGTGTCAATTTCCTTTATCATCTCACCTGTTGCATACATATATCATTGCTGAAAATACGGACAGTGTCAACAAGCACATCCAACTCCTTCTCACACTTCCCGAAGAGCATAAGATCGTCCATGAAGAGGAGGTGATTGATGGTAAGCTCTCCCTTTCCCAACTTGTATCCTGCTCTCATTTTTCGCAGTATAATGGTCAGGGGCATCAGGGCAAGGACAAACAACAGAGGGGACAGACTATCTCCCTAGAAGATACCTCTCTTGATCTTCACGCCTCCCAAGGATTCTCCAGCTGATGTTAACCCTGTTTTCCAGGACTTCATACTTTTTCTCAACAACTGTCTGATGTTATCTGCCACCTTGAAGATCTCTAGGCTTTTGGTGATCCAAGAATGAGGCACCATGTCAAATGCCGTTTTGTAGTCTATCCATTCCATGGCAAGACCAGTGTGTCTCCTCTTTCAATTCCTCATTACCATCTTATCAATAAGTAACTGGTCCTTTGTACCACGTGACTTCTTTCGGCATACTTTCTGTTCGTCCGGTAACAAGTTATTTGTGTGGAGGTGATGGTACATTTCCTCAGACACAATGCTTGTCAACAGTTTCCACATTACGGACAGACATGTGATAGGTCTATAGTTGGTAACATCATTACCCTAGATTCGGTCTTTCATTATCAGAACTGTGGTACCTTTTGTCAACCACTCTGGTACCTCACCTGACATCAAGCAGTCATTGAACATGTTTGTCAGTTTCGGGTGGCAGGATTTTATATTTTTAATCCAATACCCCTGCACACCACCTGGGCCTGGTGATTTCCAGTTGGTTAGTTTTTTGGCCTGTCCCTTAAGAGTTTCAACTGTGATACTCAAATCAGTTTGTTGGTGTGCCTGTTCACTAATCTCCTTTTGTACTGTCTCAATCCACACTGCCTGGTCATTATGTTTAACATCCTGCTCCCATATTCCTCTCCAGAATGTCTTAGTTTGTTCCGCCTCAGGGATCAAGTCGTTGCCTCTTTCTTTCCCTTCAAGCTGTCCAAACAACATCTTCTGGTTGTTGTCAAACATTCGGTTCTGTCTATACTGACTGAATCTGCTCTCGTATCACCTAAGTTTTGCACTCTTTGCTACAATGCGTTGCTTCAGTTCCTCTATGATAATATTTAGCTTTTTCCTCCTAGTTTTGTACTTTATTTCCAGTCTATTTTTAGTGTCTATGTTTGTAGTGTCCCATTCAGTAGGGACTCAAGCTTTCCAATGTCATTTCTCATTTCCCTGATTTTACCATTCAGTCGTTTCTTCCACCAAGGTTCTGATCTTTCTTGTTTGTTGTTTCCTCTCGCTTTTATGCCAAGTAATTTCCTCACCGCATTTGCTGTTGCTTTGAGGATATTATTGCACTGGTGAAGGCTCCTCGCCTCAAGGTATGGGATGACTTTGTTTACCTTAGCTGTTGTTTCTTTTAACTTTTTCCTGTCTACAAATCTTAGGTTCATAGGTTTCCCACTATCATTGTTCATTTCATCTACCACTAAGTTTAGGATATCAACCAAATCTTGTCCTAGCCCGTCAGCATTCATCTCCTCAATGGCCGTATCTTTGTTCCAGGTATTGTTTATTTCAGCATTCAGATCATTGTCTGCTTCGGATGGTTCCTCCGTTCTCTCAACCTCTTCACCTTCATTACCCACTAGTTCGTTTGCCTGGCATACTCCACTCTCCATTTCCAACCTAATCTCTCTGCTCAGTTCCTTCAGTTCCAGCTCGCTTACCCACCCATTAGTTCTTATTACCCGAGCCTGTCCGGCCAACTTTTATTCATCTAATTTAAATAGACCAATCTCGTTCCAGATGTTATGCATCCGTTTCCTATAGCCTTTTCCCTTAGGGTTATTCTTCAGGTAACATTGCATAACTGTTCTATTCAATTCTTTCGTCCAGTTGGTTCTGGTCCCTTTCCTTCTTCTTCCTCCGACACCAGCGGTATTTGGTTGACAGCCAGGTCTCTGCTGCTGAGTCAGGGAGCACCTGCTGGGTGAGAGTCTGTCACATGACATTCCAGTCTCCACTTCACCGTTATTCAAACTGTTTAGGTTCGACATTGAAACAACCTTATCGAGGATTGGTGAATGTATGGTTACATAACCACCGGTGATTTGATCACCTGCGGTGATTTGATCACCCTCGGTGATTTTAGCGTGGCACTATCCCGCTGTAGACGAACATAAATAAACAAACAAACAAATTGGTAAAAAAAACCCAAAATAAGCATAAGTTTCATTGTAATGTAATGTTTGAATGTCTGACATTTTTGCTTGTCTGTCTGTCTGTTTGTTTTTCTTTTCTTTTTTCTTTTCTTTACGTTTTTCGTTGCTGCTGAGCTGTTTTCATTTTGATTTTTGATTTTTTGATTTTTTGACCGGGTCATCAAATCAATCTATTTATATCTTTTGATGCCTTCCTCATTTAGTGGGAATACTACGATGCCTGTCTTAGCAGGAGGTAGTGGGAGAGAATAGCGGCGGTAGCGATAATGAGGCAGTGGTGATGGTGATGTTCTAGTAGTACTTAGCAGGAGGTAGTGGGAGAGAATAGCGGCGGTAGCGATAATTAGGCAGTGGTGGTGGTGAAGTGATCGTAGTACTGTAGTGATGGTATTGAAGTTGAAGTAGAATCAGAAGTTGAGGTAACTTGACTAAAGTTTTTGGCGTGGTAGTGGTGATGGTGGCGTTGGTGGTGTTGGTGGTGAAATTATTTGCCTGTCTGTCCACTTAGCCATTTTGCCATTTTTCTCTTTTTCGACTATAACATTTCTGATCCAAAATTAAATATTAAATATTGGGGCCCTATGCCGTAATGTGATGCGTTGTCGCTTGCTGAGGGTAAAAAACTGTAATCTTATATTTCATTTGTAATAAGAATTATTCTATCACAGTTGTTTTAAATAAGTAAAAATTCAAAAACTTACGGGAGCGATTCCATAACGATATATATCCACCATGTGCGTTATTATTCTTCCAATACCTGGTCCGCTGCTACCAAGAGCAGGGCAGGCAACAAACGCAGAAGCCCCTTCCACGGTGAGTAGGAGGGCAACGTCCGTAGCACCTTTACCAAGGCCACGGACAACTAAAGCAGCATCATCAGTGGCGGCAACACCAATAGCTACATTTGAAGTAGCTGCGCCAGCAACAAAATTGCCGAAGAGGGCTCCACTACCACCGCCAACAGCCGTGGAGCACATACCCCTCCCAGACGCCACATAATCCGACATGGAGTTTGAGGCGGGAGTGAAGTGGCAAACGGTCTGCCACAAAAAACAAAAAAAACAAAAAACCCTTAGATTCATCCTCCAAAAACGAAGGCATACAAAGAGGGGTAAAGGCAGCAAGGAAACTTGCAGCAACACCACCACCATCACCACCACAAGCACCACTGACAACAACACCCACACCACCACCAGCATCACCAAAAACACCAACAACGCAAACACAACAAGACACACACACACCAAACAGCAACAAGAAGAAAATGCAACAAAATCACCCCTCCCCCCAAAAAGTACACAGCCATAAACATGGCAAAAAAAGAACTCATACAATATATAAAGCAGCACACAGACATCACAGAAAAAAAACTACTACACCCCACCAACACCAAGAACTCTCCCGACAAACATAAGCATCATCGAAATCTCAATAGAACAGGACAAACCTTTAAAACAAAAATTCCCCAACGCAGTTGGAGACTTCAGAGGGTCGGTTACCAAGAGGATATACACTAATATCCTCTTGGAAACACCCATGACCAGCGAAAGGGACGGGTCTACTTTCCCTTCACCACACGATAAAGGTAAGTGACCCTTTCTCACTTGCCCCGTTTCTCATCCAACATTGCCGTACTCAGAATAAGCAGTATAAAACACGTGGCCTGGGGTCATCTTGGAAGCAGGGTCACCTGCTCAACGACCTCAGGTCACTAAACATAGATGTGGTGGTCATCAGTGAAACCAGAATCTCCGAAGCACAAGCCTTCGCACCGATCTTCGACGGCTACGATGTATACGCATCAACCAGCCGTCCAGGATCGGGGGGAGGGGTTGCCGTTCTTTTTCGGAGAGGCTTGGATCTCACCATACGGGCCATCTTCCTAGACCCAGAAGGTAAGTCGGTGGTGCTGGACGTGACCGGCAGCGAAGGCAATGCTTTCAGGCTAATAGCCGTCTACGCCCCAACAGGGGCAGGACGGCCAGATTTCTTCAGACGTCTAGAGACCTTCTAGGAACGTCCCGCTCCTTAGTGTTAGTGGGCGACTGGAACGGTATCTTGGATGCACGCTGGGATTGTGTGGGGCTAGTGGATAGGGGAGGAGGGTGCAAAAGCCTCACCAACCTGCTCAGACGTTTTGAACTGTCTGACAGGTATCGACTGGATCACCCGAATGTGCCAATGTGGACATGGACAAACCACATCGGGTCATTCAGATCGTATCTCGATAGGGTATTCTGTGGAGAACTAGATAAGGCTAGTATAAGTTGTCCACAATTTAAAATAGTCGACCACACAGACCACAAATTTGTGATCTGTGAGATCGACATAGATAGACTTCATAGACAAGGTCCTGGTTACTGGAAGCTGAACGTGTCTGTCCCGGCGCGCAAAGCCTACAGAGACCGGATTAGCGTATTAGTTAAGCGGGCGTTGACGGGAGCGGTCGTCAACAACAGGTGGTGGTTCGCCCTGAAAAGGGCAATTAAAGTAGAGTCGATTAGGTTTAGCAAAGGAGTAGTGATAGAGGAAAATAGAATATAGGAAGAGCTAGTCAGAAAGCTAGAAGAGGCGTTTAAGACAGGCATCGCAACCGACGTGCTTGCGGCGAGATTGGCACTCAACCAATTCTTCAACGCAAAACACGAAGGCTGCGTTGTCAGAGCTAGAGTGCGTGCTCTGAAACACGAGGGGGCAAAAGCCGTCCAATGGGCCCTGGTGGCAGAGGTGCGACGTGGCAACAAAGCCACAATTCGGTCTTTGTCTGACCATAACGGGTGCGTGATGCTCGATACCCGAGCGGATGTGTAAAGCTTTTCAGCAGCACTTTGCTGTACTGTTCGGGAGCGGCGGCGGCCCGGATCGTGGCATGGACTTCAGTGCATACCTCGACGGATTGCCTCGGCTCTCGACGACCGCAGCACAGTGTTACGAAAAGCCAATAACAGCCGATGAAATACGGGAAGCGATAGCTAACTGCACAAGGGGTAAATCGCCAGGTTTGGATGGTCTGCCCTAAGAGCTTTATGCATTTATGCCAGACTTGTTCGGTGACCTCTTGGCAGACGTCTACTGCAACTGGCAGCAGAACGGGAGCATTCCCAGTTTTGTGAGCCGAAAAGCAGTGGCGCTGCTGAGAAAAGACCCGAACAAGGGGGATGTTATCGATAATTTCAGGTCCATAAACCTGCTAAACGCAGAGTTCAAGATTTTGGCCAAGGTGTTAGCAACGAGGTTGGCGCTTGTCGTCAAGGGTCTGGTGGGAGAGGCGCAGACATGCGCCATTCCGAACAGATCCATACACGACAACCTCCACCTCATGCGAAACATCATAGAGAGGGTGGTTAAGGAACCTGGCACGGGTGGGGCCCTGATCAACTTGGATCAATGTAAAGCATTCGATAGGGTCGACCATCGGTACCTGGCGGCGGTCCTCGAGGCAGCCGGTTTCGGGCCCGTTTTTAGGGGTTGGATCACAGCAATGTACAGCGACATCTGCTCAGTTGTGAGGGTGAACGGTCACGTCTCACAGCCGTTCAGCATCATGAGCTCAGCCCGCCAGGGTTGTCCCCTCTCGTCCCTTTTGTACGTATTGGCTCTCGAGCCGTTACTGCACAAACTGGGGGCGATGAGGGGCGTCCCACGCGAACTAGGATGCGGGAAATCCGAGTAGGCTTACGCTGACGACGTCACCGTGGTGGTGTCGAGCACCAGACACGTCCAGATGCTCGGCACCGCTCTCAAGGAATACGAAGCGGTGACAGGAGCAAAGATAAACCAGGAAAAGTCGGTGGGCTTGCAGCTCAGCACCTGGAGAGGCAAGTCCATGCCGTCCGTCAGCGTCGTGGGGCGTCGGACGGATGGACCGGTTAAATTGCCCGGGGTCTGGTTCGGAGCGGACGTCCAGATGGAGAAAAACTGGAACGAGGTGACGAGCAGGATGGCCTCCCTCACCCAGGAATGGGCCGAGAGCAAGCTGTCCCTGAAAGGCCGGGCGGAGGTGGCGAATGCGTACATCGCATCCGTCATCTGCTACCGCCCAACTCTCACCAAAATGAGGCACCTCCTCTTCCGCTTTTTGTGGAAGGGACACGCTCCCATGGTCAGACGATTCATCTGCTGTCAACACCCGTTGCGTGGAGGACTGGGCATGCCATGGCTGATGATGGGCAAACATGCGCTGAGGCTGCGAATTCTCTGGTGCTTCCTTGATGGTGAACAGATGTGGTCGCCGTTCGCCAGGCACGTTTTCCCACAGCTCTTCTCCCTGACGGAGCTGCAGTCCTGGGTCATAAAAAGACCGAGGGATAGCGCTTGGAAACTGGAATGTCTCCAGGCGCTCACTGCCCTCTGCCAGCTGGGCACTAGTATCGGTGGAACATCCATCTCGGCGTTCTATAGAGGACTAGTGGAGGGGAAGAGCGACGACATTCTCGGAGAGACCCTGGGCGTCGAAGAAGATCAGCTGTTTGCTCTCTTCCGGAGAACTTTCAGACCAGGGCCTATGGATAACTTCCAAAAATCCCTGGCCTGGCAGTGCTACCGGAGAGCGGTGCCGGTTCGAGATAAGCTCTACAGGCACGGAGTGCCGTCAGCCGAGCCTGTCCGAGATGCGCGCAGAGCGACGAAACCGTCTTGCACGCACTCGTTCAGTGCCCGAGCATTGCTGACTTGTGGAGCTATGTCGAACAGTTGCTGTCGCGTGTAGGACTGATCCGGTTGTCGACTGAGTCCATTGTGCAGATGGTCTCGCCGTCTTCCTTCGAGGAGGAAGGGCAGGCGGTTTTCATCTGCCTGGTGGCCATGGCGAAAGAGATTGTGTGGTGGACAAGGTTAAACGGGTTAAAGACAAACACTTTCGTCTTCAGCGAATCCCTAATTAACTTTTTCAAGTTTCACTTGAAGAGGAAAATCAGGGTGGAGAGGCAAGTGCTGTCTTCTAGTAAGTTTGTTGAAAGGTGGGTGAATGTAGCGAGAATGGTCCGAGTGAACGGGACCACTCTGAATATACATATGTAGTTTGAGAGATGGAAAAATTGAGAGAGGGCGCTTGCCCTGGTGGTCAGGGTGGCCGTGGTCTTTTGTGTGGTTTTCGCCACGAGTGACCCACGGAGGTTTCCCCCCTATTGGGGAATTTTTCATTGTTTCAATTTTCATTTTTATTGTTTATATATATATATGTTTTATGTCCTTTTGTTTTTCTTTTCTTATATAAATAATAAAAATATTTACACGCACAAAACCCACATCGTACCGTCCTGTGCCGTCTGTAATATTTTTCTTGATGTCAGCCCTTGTGGCCAATAAAGAAATCATTATTATTATTATTATTGTTGTTATTCCTTGAATCTCAGTCATTGATGTTGGTTAACTGGAAAGTCCGTTGGAATGAATATCAAGCCACTACCTGCAGCCTCAGATATTCAGGACGTATCGGAGGGTTCTTGCTGTTCCAAGCAAGCATGCCTTTTGAAGCGTTCCAAAAAGCGTGAAGGGGCCGATTTTCTTTAACCATCCCTGGAAACTTTTGGAGATAGTCCCCAGTGCGCCTATGACAATCGGGATCACTTTGACTTCATGGCAGTTCCAAATCCTTTTCACCTCCCACTTTAGGTCCTGGTATCGGTTAATTTTCTCCCTCTCCTTCTCTTGCACTCTCGTGTCGAACGGACAGGCCACATCCACAATCAGACACGATCTTTTTTCTTTGTCCACAACCACCAGCTCAGGTCTATTGTGTTCCAGTTTTTTGTCCGTCTGTATCCTAAAATCCCACAGCACCTTCACCTGATTATTCTCCATCACCGCCTCCGGCCTATGCTCATACCATTTCTCAGAATGTGGTAAATTGTTTACTTTGCACAGGTGCCAGTGGATCACCCTGCCCATCACATCGTGTCTCCAGCCCTTATAGTGGGTCTGGGCTAGGTGTTTACACTCGGACACAATGTGAGCCACAGTCTCCTCTCTTTCTCCACAGATCCTGCACAGTGGGCTAGCCTCCTCCTTGTAAATATGGTGCTTCAACCACTTCGTTTTGAGGGCCTGCTCCTGCGCAGCCATTATCATTCCTTCTGTAGCCTTTTTGAGGTCTCCTCTTCTCAACTATTATTATTATTATTATTATTATTTGCATTTATCTTGCTTTATGTTTATACGAGTTATCACCAAGTCACAACCAGTGACCTCAAGAGACAACAAGGTCCGCCATGTTCAAGAAAGAACACACATATTCACACATGCATCCTTAGTGTTTAGACTTGTGATGTACTTATATTGACAGGATCTTCCTTAGTATATGGGCAGTTCCCATTAGTACTATCTTTTGTATTTCTCCTATACGCGGGTTTCCTGGGATTTGCGATAAGTAGTCGTTAGACCCCTTAGGTATCATTCCCAGAGCGCCTACAACCACTGGTATTGTTTTAGTTCTCAATTTCCACATTTTTCCAATTTCTATCTCCAGGTCCTTATACTTGCTCAATTTTTCAAATGTTTTTATAGATACATTCTTGTCTATTGGAACAGACATATCAATTAGCAGGCATACCCTCCTTTGAAAGTCCTTCAATATTATATCAGGTCTATTTGCATCTATTTTTCGGTCTGTTTGGATGCTAAAGTTCCACAAGATTGAGATGTGATCTTTTTCAAGTATGGGAGGTGGTTGATGCTCCCACCAATTCTTTTGATGGGGCAGGTCAAAATGCTTACACATTATCCAATGTATGTATTGTGCAGCTCTGTCATGCCTGTTTAGGTATTCGGTTGGAGCTATAGGACTGCACATTGAAATTATATGGTCAATGGTCTCTGGTTGTTTTTTGCATACACGGCATAATGGGCTGCACCCATTTTTTATTATGTTGGCTTGGTAATTTTTTGTTGGCAGACACTGATCTTGTGCGGATATAATCAGTCCTTCAGTCTCCGATTTCAGTCCAGAGGATGCCAACCACTGATGGGTTAAAGTTTTGTCAACATCAGGATTGTTAGCTCGCTCTGGGTATTTTCCATACAGAGGCTTTTCTTGCCATTTCTTAGCCAGTTTCTGTAGCAGTTCTTTCTTTGCAGTTACTTTTACCTGCTTTGCTTTTTCTGTGTTTTCCATTTCAGCAGTAAATGGGACTTCTGAAATTTGTAGTCCATTACTGTATCTTTGTGCATCTTTTGTAATGGAATATGATCTTTTGGTGCTTTCGTGTTTCAAAACGAGTTTGATCATCCAATCATGTGATTCCCTTAGATATGTGGATAATCCAATTGTTGCAGTTTTCAACGCAATGTCTAACTGGATTAACCCACGCCCTCCTTCTTTCCTATGGAGATATATTCTATCTATGTCTGCCTTAGGGTGATGCATTCTGTGCATGGTTAAGAATTTTCGGATTTTTGTATCGAGCCTACGGATCTCTGTGCTTGACCAGTTGATGACATTCTAACTGTAGGTTACTACTGGTATGGCAAGCGTGTTTATGGCATCGATCCTATTCCTTGCATTCAATTCCGTTCTTAAGATTGCTCTGACTCTGCGGTAACATTCCTTCCTTATCCTTTCCCTCATTGTCGAGTGCTTGATTCCGTCTCCTTCACAAACACCTAGATATTTGTAAGTTTGTTCTTGATCAAGCTCTCTTATCACGTTCCCCCGATCAAGATTAATGTCTGAACTCTTCAGCAGCTTTCCTCTGGTGAACGTTGCTTTGGCGCATTTATCCAGTCCAAACTCCATTTTAATGTCATCACTGAACTGCTTCACGGTGGATAATAGCCCTTGCAATTGTTCATCATTTTTTGCGAATAGTTTCAGGTCATCCATGTAGAACAGGTGATTAATGGTTTTGTCATAGACTCTATATCCATGTTTTGTTTCATTGAGCATTTTACTTAATGGTATAAGTGCGATGCAGAATAAAAGCGGTGATAAAGAGTCACCCTGAAAAATTCCACAATTAATGTTAACTTCTCCAGCTTCCAGTGATTTTGTTTCACTATTCAAAAGGAGTGTCGTTCTCCATGTCCTCATACTGAATGACAAAAACCTCCTGACAACGGGGGATATTTTGAAAATCTCTAAACATTTTTCAATCCAACTGTGTGGCAAACTATCAAATGCTTTTTTATAATCTATCCAAGCAATCGATAGATTTTTGTGTCTATTATGACAATCTTCCAGTATCATTTTGTTAACCAGAAGCTGATCCTTACAGCCATATGAGCCTCGTTTACACCCTTTCTGCTCAATGGGAAATAGGTCATTTGTTATCAGGTGGTCATATGTGTATTCAGTTAGGACTGATGTTAAAATTTTATACATTGTGGTCAAGCAGGTTATCGGTCTGTAATTTTTGGGATTGTTTGTCTCATCATTCTTCGGTAGCAGGAATGTAATGCCGTTAACTAGCCATGATGGTATCTTTTCTGGCTCCTTAACTATTTCATTGTAAAGTTGGGCTAACAGCTCATGAGACTCTGTGAAGGCATTTATCCAAAAGTTTTGTATTTTGTCTTTTCCTGGGGATTTCCATTTGCTGGTTTTTCTTAGAGCCAAGCGCAGCTGTTCAACTGTTATATTTTCCCATGTTTGTTCTTCAAGGTGAGCTGTTTCTTTCATTTGTCTGTCTATCCATGGTGCATGTATGTTATGAACTTTTTCTTCGGCCCAGATCTTTTCCCAGAATTCTTGCACTTC
>OZ024745.1:90193051-90248051 GCA_964016885.1 Eledone cirrhosa | reverse complement strand
CCCTCTCTCTCTCTCTCTCTCTCTCTCTCTCTCTCTCTCTCTCTCTCTCTCTCTCTGTATATATATATATATATATATATATATGTATATATATATATATATATATATATATATATTTATATATATTTATTAAAATAACAGATTAAAGTTTAAGCAAAGAATCGCTGCTTTCACCCTTAACGTGATCATCTGAAACTAACAAAGTCAATCTGTGAACGCAGAAGTAAATATTTCACAAAACGTTGTAACCGGAGGAAGACAGGAAGACGATACTTTGGTTCATGGAAACGTTCCCTGGCAAAGAACGAGAAAAAACGAATATAATACGTCATTATTTGGAGCGGTGAAAAACAATTACACGCAAAGACAAAACCACGTTGATGGTATAAATGAAGGCGTAGACTAATATTCTATTAGGTGGTTCACAGAGACGTTCTCTGGCAATGAACGAAAAAAAACGAAGATAATACGTCATATGTGGAGCGGGGAGAACAATTGCACGCGATGACAAAACCACGTAAATGGTATAATTGAAGTCGTAGACTAAAATTCTAACTAGGAAACCGAATGATTCTCGGCTTCAGAGTTAAGAATAAAGTAAATAAAATACAGAGCTAATTGAAATTAAATAAATACATACACGCATCCATATACGTGCATACACAAGCATACGCGAAAACGCTCGCCATAGGTATACACATACACGCACGTACACAAAAAAATCCCGCACGCACATACAGAACCCACGCAACGCTTGTACCCGCACGCATACGAATGTATACACAAAATACACATAAAAATATATATAAAAATATATATATATATATGTGTGTGTGTGCGTGCGTGTATACATATAATTAAATAAACGTATATAAATAAATAAATACGTATATAACAAGCGCACACATATCCCTACATGTAAATACACATATGTTCGAAGACGTACGTCAACCAAAACACAAAGTACACATATACACGCACCCTACATACGTACGAACCCGCATACTCACACAGACGCAAAACTCACGTATACACATAACCAAAAGCATATGTACCAGAATATATAATATATACGCCATAACATATACAATCAAATATACGTACGATAAAGTATACGTACCTTCACAAAACATACAGGTAATATATATTTACCTATACAAATAAGTAATGGTATAAACATAACATATACTTAGCTACCACATCAAGACGTAAAATATCCGCGTATAGTTCGTACTATCCGTTAGGGTATAATGTGGGGCTGTAATACAGGAATGTTTTGTGGATTTATGTTTACAAGCCGAAAATGCCTCAGATTTTTTGTTTAAGATGTGGTCTTTGGCCTAGAGTATTTCCAGGGCCTCAGCGGCGCAGAGGTCACATGGTCTTTTATTTCCGTTATACGGTCTAGCCTTACCTAGGATCTCCCAGTGTAACTTATACTGGGTGTGGTTGTCTTTTAGACTCCAGATATAAGCTGAAAGTGACGTCATATTCTTTCTTAAAGGGTTACGAAAAGAATGGGTATGCATGTAAAGACGCTGCTTGAATCTATTGGCGGTTAACGCTATGTAGGACCTACGGGACGTGGGTGTTTCAACCTTACATTTGTAGACAATGTTACTAGAGAGGTATTTCCCGGATAGGGGGCAGTCAACCCGATTCCTACAATTACAGTTAGTACTAACTACAGGGTTGCACGTGTTCCTACGGATAGGTAGTTTAGCTAAATTTGAAGCTGTGATGTTATGTGCAAGGTTAGGAGTCGTAGAGTAAGAAATTTTAATAGTATTTCTATTAAAAATTTTACTATATTTATGTGTAGGGGGAAAATGCTTCATAATAAGGGAGAGAAAGATCTTAGCTAATGGTGTGGCCGCCTCCATATGATATGGTGGATTATACCATATAATGCGTCGGGATCTATTTCTTCTAGGTCTATTCTCGTACTCTGTATATGCTACCTTATCGACAAATCCACTCCGAGCAAGAGCTTCATTGTAATATGTGGAATGGTCGTTGAAAATATGCTCGTTAGTAGATAGACGGGAAAGCCTCAAAGAAACGTTTCTTACCAGGTTCTTGGTTATGCTGGCAGGATGGTTAGAATGCTTACTTATGTAATTAAGCGTATCATTCGGCTTTCTATACGGGTAATGCAAGCCATTCGATAAATTGAGGGTAACGTCGAGGTAATTAACGACCGAGAGGTTGCTATCAACCTGTATGGAGAGGTTGAA
Organism: Eledone cirrhosa; assembly: GCA_964016885.1. Classification (NCBI taxonomy): domain Eukaryota; kingdom Metazoa; phylum Mollusca; class Cephalopoda; order Octopoda; family Eledonidae; genus Eledone; species Eledone cirrhosa. The sequence goes on along the minus strand of OZ024745.1, from coordinate 90,245,814 downwards.
GCCTTTAAAGAAGGCTGTGAGTTTTTTTCTGAACCTGTCGCAAGCACGTGGGCTGCACTTAGTCATGGTCAAAAGACCATCATCACAGTACAAACCACCGCCCACGTTGTGGAATTCTTCCTTGATCGAGAAAAGAAGGAAAAGGCCGATAAGATCAGTAACCTCCGCTGAATCGCTGCCGCCCATACTCACGTCGAATGGGGTATTATTAGATTTTTAAATCCAAATAGAGTCGTCGAAATTAATCATCGACTTACCGGCATTGAGGATGACATCAACTTCGAAATCGTTAACCACTGTGAGTGTTTTAGCGAAATTGATAGCTCTAAGGAGAAGTGGTAATTATTGATGTCGAATTGGATAAAACGGCAATGCTCCTTGTTGCATATGCCGTTGAATCAATCAATCACCGCGAAAGAATTGTTCCAAAGTGCAAGAGGGGCCAAACTTATAAGTTCAGGTATAATTCTATCAAGAATCCTATTACTAAGTCTACCTAAATCGGACTTCGTAGGGTTAATAAGCCGAATAGAGGGGTTCTTCGGAAAATTGGATTTGTGATCCTTCAGGGAAAAGAGGGGAGAAATAGGGTCCAGAGGTTCAGTCAGGTCCAGGATGTTGAGATCAGAGGTGATTTTAAACCCAGCATCGTTGATTTCATTAATGACGCTCCGATTAGTTTTACGGTAATCCTTAGTTACAGCATTATGTAGCAGTTGATGGTAAGTACTGCGCTTCACTTGATATAGATTGCCAGTTTTGTCGGAATGGACGTGCACTGCATTAGAATCCTTAATAGAACGAATGCTATTCTTCAGGTCCTGCTGGGAGGAATTGCTCCTATTCCGAAATTTTATACTCCGTATGAGTTCCAAGACATCAATTTCGAAAGGGTGAAAGCACCGATTCTTTGCTTAAACTTTAATCTGTTATTTTAATAAATATTTGCTCTACGGTTCTTATATATTTGATATATATTTATCCTTATCGAGCCCTCTTTGGATTTTAGTTTTCAAATTGAGAATAATAGCTTAATGCTCAGATGTGAAAAGCGTCAGGAGCACACACACACATTCAATACATTTATGTCAGTATATGTGTGTATATATGGGTATATATATACACACACACACACATATATATATATATATATATATATATATATATATATATATATATATATATATATATATATATATATATATATATATATATATATGTGTGTGTGTGTGGGTGTGTATCCTTATATATATGTTTATATATGTGGTTACATGTATATATGTATAAATAATGAACGGCTTTTCTTTCAAACATGCTATAATAAAGACACGACTGAGTCCAATTTTAATCTTAAAGGTCTTAAAAGATTTATACGTCGTATTTACTTTCTCTTCGTTTTGCACGAATATGTTTCCTAAAACCATAAGTCTATTAACGTTTTGAGGTGTCAAAGGCTCAACTTCAGAATAAGAATTCTTTAGATTAAGAATAATGGGTGTGATGGCGTGTGTGATGGCGTAAGTTGAGAATAGAAAAAACTTGTAGAAATTACAAAACTGAAACAAAATTAAAGGGGTTTAACACATAAGTAGTTAGTAAAACGTATTCGGCCAATTCTATCTTAAAATTACAGGGGTGGGGGAACTGATGCTACAGAGGGCCGATGGGCTGCATCGGGGAAGGCGAAAGGGGAAAAGAAGACGAGGAAGAAAATAGGGGGTGGAAGGAAGTGATAGGATGAGACAGGGGGAAGAAGACAAAGAGGAAAAAAAAGAGATACATCTACCCATGTAAGCTGGGGTTTCCCCTAACTTATACGGCAAGTGTGTGTGTATGTGTGTGTGTGTGTGTGTGGGGGGGGGGTATCAGCCTTTGTCTACCCACCCCGGTCGTTATGGGGTTTGAGGACGGGTAAGTCCTACGCAATCTGTGTTTGCATGCGGTTACCAGTTCGTCTTTCTTGTTTAGGAGTTGGTCCTTCGAAAACAGCATTTGTAATGTTTTCCCCGAGCATAAGTTACACGGACGGCGTCCTCCCGTGTAAGGGTTAGCTCTGTACAGTAAGCTCCAAGTGAGATTGTAGGTTATATTATTATCTATATACTTATAGCAGATGTGTTAAACCTCTTTAATTTTGTTTCAGTTTTGTCATTTCTACAAGTTTTTTCTATTCTCAACTTATTAACCTGTAATTGTAAGATAGCATTGTGATTTTTTAAATTCATTTCTCACTATCTAATTTTATATATTTTTTTTTATTTCTTTCTAGTATCTTTTATTGTCTCCTACTCTCATTCGATTTACCTCTTCTATAACCTCCCTCCTCCACTTCATACACTATCCTTAGAATCTGCTGTATACTTATCACTTTCAACGCTTGACCGCTCCACTCACTCCCCTATTGTTTTACAGGCAAGTTGAGCCACCCCTACCTCCCACCAAATGACATGATAGACTTATTTGTGTTTACAACAAATTTTAACCAATCCTCTTGACAATTACAATCTTCCCATATAAGGAAGTACCCCCTTGACAAGTTCGGCTATTTATTCACCAGGCTACAAATTCTAATTTCGTCCAGAAATAGCCGTCGAAACCGCTTGAGCTCTGTCGTCGGGTCATACTTTTTCCTATTTCCCACCTACTACCTAAGTATTGAGTACTCTGGTGCGTTATGGTCCATCTGGTTCATTACCACAATTCCTTTGTTATATATATATATATATATATATATATATATATATAGGGAAAAAAGGTGAAACCGAAAATGCAACTGGAGTCTTTTTAAGAATATTTATTTGATTCCTTACATATATATATATATAAAAATTTGATCGTTTTAACACTTTGTATCTCGGCTCTGTAAAACACTTGAACATTTGCATTGAGCCTTTTGCCATACCGGTAACCGGCTAATACTTAGTACTACCCTCCATATTTATAATTGTATTAAACATATATAAATATAAATATCCTTATTACTATATATATATATATATATATATATATATAGGAACGAGTAGGACCCCGACGGCTGAGCTCGATCATATCCTCTTCCGAAATCAATAGAGGTGTCTGAGGAATCTGCGAGACTAGAGTCAGGTAGAACCACACACGGATCACACCTCGAGCTGTTCGCCGGGGAAACAATTGTAACACAATAAATTGAGTTCCGATGCATCCCCGATTTTTCGTTTTCCATTCTATATATATATATATATATATAAAATAGAGGTGTGACACACGAGTTGTAATATATTAGTAAAAAGGAAAAGAAAATGCTGACAGATTTTTTCCAGTGAAAAATAGTTTAATTAGGATAAGTATAAATTAGTAATAAGTAATTGTTAGTATTCAGTGTTAGTTTTAAGTTTTTTACCGGTTGCGCATTTCAAATGATTTTCAAAAATAATTTTGAGATAGAGCGTTCGTGATTTGGCTGGTTGTTGAATGTCACGTGAATAAGCACTATAATTTTGATTGGTCGGTAGAAGTCACGTGAATGTTCAATAATAAAAGAGGTGAAATGATGTATAGTATTGTCATAACACCAAGTTGTGTGTGAGTGTGTCCAGATTGTACGTACTGCAAGGGAATCCATTAGGCCCTGGCGTATGGGATACTTGTGGATAGAAATGTATGTAGGATGTATGTTGATGTAGGTATGTATGTGGACGTGTGTATGTTGTGGGTTCGTCTTAGGGAGAAATGTTTAGACGTGGTCTGTATTTGTTAATAAAGTGAGATTCCTTGCTGATGTGCTGGGTGTGGGTGGCATTATCTTTAAATTTGTAGAGGGGAAAGATTCTAAAGTTGGGATGATTTGGGGCGGCACAGGTATCAATGTGTTCACTCAGCGGTATTTTTCTGTATTCCCGTATTTTGATTTGGGATCTATGGACAGTCATGCGTTGGCGGAGGCTGGTCTTAGTCTGGCCTATGTATTGTTCTCGACAACCTGAGCAAGTTAATACATATATTAGGTTTTCTGATGCGCATGTGAAATTGTGCTTTACTATAAAAAATTGTCCCTATTTGAAATAGAATTCCGAACCCTTTATTAGGTTGATGCATATGCCACAGTTGGGTCTATTTCATTTCTTTTACTGTGGCTTTCGTTGTTGTCGTTGGTAGTACCTTGGCATGTGTTAGGATGTTTTTCATTGACTTAGATTGTCTTTTGCTCTTTATGATATCGTGTGTTCTAAGGATTTGGTTAATTCTATGGTCCTTCTGTAACACAGGGATGTTCTGGGGGATGGTGTCAAAGGCCTCATTATTGAGGAGGTTGTGTGTGGAGATGTATGGAAGAGCTTTTAGTTTCGGTTGGTTTGCTTTTGGGTGTCTAAGGTCCTGGGTACTGAGTTTCAGGGCACGTTGGATTCCATTGTCAATTAGTGATGCAGCGTAGTCCCTGCTTATGAGTATGTCCTTTAGTTCTTGTAGCCGTAAGTAACAGGTGTTTTTATTGGAGACTATAGTACAGATTCTCTTGGCTAAGTTGTAGGTAATATTAATTTTAACGTGTCTAGAGTGGCAAGAGTTGAAAGGAAGATATTGCTTGGAGTCTGTGGGCTTGTAGTATATGTCTGTTTCTATTTTATTGTTATGAATCTTAATGAGGATGTCGAGGAAGGGGAGTTGTTGGTGGCTGTATTCCATTGTAAAATTAATATTCGTGTTGAGCCCATTTATAAGGGTGAAAAAATCTTTAAGTTTCTCGATGTTTTTGTGCCAAAGGATGAAGCAGTCATCTAGATATCGCTTCCAGTTCTTTTCTATGTGTAAGTGGAGAGTGTTTCCAAATGTGTTTAGTACTTTAGTGTAGAGGGTGATTTCCAGGTATCCCATTACAAGGTTGGCATAAGTGGGGGCCGTTTTCGTTCTCATAGCGGTCCCAGATTTCTGCCTGTAGGATTTGTCTTTGAAAACGAAGTAATTGTTCTCCAAGACAGACAGATATATATATATTGAAGGTGACCGACCGGACTAGAAATTGCTAAATGTTTGATACCGCCTTGTCTCTCTGCATTTCAAGCCCCATGGATTGTGTCTATTATATTCCTTTTGTTAAATTTCGAATACCTGATGATGTCACCGGATTCATACTGAACCCGGTCATTGAAATGTTCATAGTATAATAAACCTTTAAGGAATTACACCAGTCCAGCCTCCTGTTATTTTATAATAATTAACTCCGTACTCGCACCACCAACAACACTAACGAAGAGGGGTGAGTTGCATCACGTCGAGTGCTCTCCCTAATATTACATCAAGGTTGACTATACGGAATGACCAGTTCTATCCAGTGGTGAACCAACAAACCTGACATTGCTGGGTCCGTCAACTCCTTATTATTATTATCTCCCAACTAGCGGACTAATGAGAGTAAGTTAAACAATTTTTCCCTTTTTTTTTTTTATTGTGTTTTGTTTTGATATGCACTCTAATTCCTGCTATTAATTTTATCTCTCACTCTTTAAAGTTGTGAAATAGACTGGTTTACACACGTGGCTGCCGCAATCCAGCTCGCTACTATATCTCTGTATAATAGATACTGGCATTTAATGTCCGTTAAATGTTCCGCGGCACTACCATTGTTACTATCGCTTTCCTCTAGCCATGGGACTTGGAGACCTGAGCCGAATGCTACCATTCTATTATACATCGATGTTTGACTGCTCTTTCTAATAACCATCTTTTCACTTCTTATTAACTTGTGTTTGAGACACGTTGGCTGAGGGCTTTTTACGGGAACGAAAAGATTTGTTTTCTATTTTCCCGCCACCACGTAAAGTTTGTAAATCGGTGGCTGGTCGGGGGACAGAGTTGTATCAGATTCCAGTTGCTAATCACTTTACTGTGTCGGCTGTCACAAACAGTCATGACCGGCATGGGCTGGGGTTTGGATTCTGTCGATCGATTGGTTATTGATTAGGCGATACCCGATGATCAAGCCACATACGCCGATTATGCATTATTGCATAATATATGCAGACAGAGGGTGCAGTGCACCCTACTGTTGCATTAAGTGTGGCCGAAACACGAGTCCGGGAACTATTATAGGCACCCGTTAGACGTGTGTTGTATTGAAGCGAATAAATATGTGTATACTCTGGGAATGTATCCTACATTACCTATTGAGTACGCTGAGATACAACCGGTCCTGGCATTGATAAATATACTGGGTCCGTCATAGAGAGAGAGAGAGCGAAGATGCCAGACTAAATATGTGTGCTCAAGTGTGTTTATGTGTATGTGTGTATATGTGTGTATATGTGTAAGTATGTATGTTTGCATGTATGTGTGAATGAGATAGACAGATAGATTGATATATTTCTTTATTTGCCACAAGGGCGCACAAGAAAAGGGGACAAAACAAAGACATATGCCGGGGATTTTACATACAGTCGTGTAAAAATATTGAAACAAACAAATTTAACAATCGAAATCCCCAATAAGGGGAGAGGCGCCACAAATGGGTTGTTTAATACTCCGTCGATAGAACAACCCTCAACTTCAGGAGCGTGTTGTGCAAGTGCTCCTTTCTTCCTTTTGCTCTCTTCTTCAACCTACAGGTTTATTTACAGCGAAGGCCCAATCAGTCGGACCATTTTCGCTACATTCACCGACCTTTCAGTAAATTTACTGGGGTGCAGTGCCTCTCTCTCCACTCTGATTCTCCTAAAGTGGTACCTAAAGAAGGGAATGAGTTGTTGTCCGGAGAGAAGGCATCTGCCCTCAATGCTCTCAATCTCGTCTACCATATGCGGACGGACCGGTGAAATTGCTCGGGGTCTGGTTCGGTCCGGACTTCCAGGTGGAGAAAAACTGGAACGAGGTCACGGCCAAGGTATTTACGCTCACCTAGAAGTGGGCAGAGTACAAACTATCCTTGAAATGTCGAGCGGAGGTGGCGAACACTTTCATAGCGTCCGTCATCTTCTACCGCTTGACCGTCGTGCATTGTCCCCGTGAACACCTCACCAAGATGGAACGCATGCTCTTCTAGTTCCTTTGGAAGAAGCAGGCTCCACCGGTGAGGAGATACATCTGCTGTCAGCACCCTTCCAACGGAGGGATGGGAATACCGTGGCTGATGATGCGCAAACATGCATTGAGGCTACGGCATCTCCAGGTATTCCTCACCGACCAACCGGTGTGGGCACCGTTTGTAAGACAGGCCTTCCTGCAACTTGTCTCGCTGACGGAGCTGCAGTCCTGGGTCAAGCGGAGACCGAAAACGATGGGCGCCTGGCCCATTGAATGCGCTCAAGCGCTCACAGTTCTCTGTCAAGGTGGCACAGCAATCAGTGGAGACTCCACTTCGACATTCTATAGAGGGTTAGTACGTCACAAGGGCGACGATGTGTTCGGAGAGACTCTAGGCATCGAAGACGACGAACCCACGATTCTGTTTGGTAGGACTTTCCGCCCGGGACCTATGGACAATTTACAGAGGTCTATGGCCTGGCAGTGCTACCGAGGTGCTCTATCAGTTCGAGACAAGATCTACAGGCACGGACAAGATCTACAGGCAGGGATCCTTCCAAGAGGACGTGTCCAAGATGCGAGCAAGATATTGAAACCGTCTTTCACGCAATTATACACTGCCCGGGCGTAACAGACCTGTGGAACTACACAGAACAACTGCTGCCGCGTATGGGACAAATCCATAGTAAGGATCAAACCGCCAACTTCTTTCAAAAACGAAAGAGACGTTCTTTTCCTCTGTACAGTGGCTATGGTCACCATACAGTGGCTATGCTCACCATATGGTCACGTTGGTGTTGGTAACAGTATTTTTTTTTGGATTGTTTTTTTAAAGTGTCTCTGTAAAAGGCAGGAGGCCTTTAGATGCGATGTACTGTTACATCGGAAGCAGTGTGGTCTTCTTTCTTCGGTCGAAATGTTGATGTGGCTGTTGTTGTCGACCAGCACGCTTTCGGGTATTTTGTAGCTTCTCTCCGGCCTCATTTGAACCAGAATCTCCAAATTTGTACCAGACCACGTGTGTCTGGTTGATTTCTTGATGGACGGGATGTTATCCTCTCCTTGTTCCAAGAATCCTGCCAGGATCCACCAAATGTTAATATTTGGTGGTATGTTGGTAATTTTAATTTTTCATTCCTTTTTCCCAGGTATGTAGGGAAAAAGGTGTATTTTTTTTACAGTATCGGTGTCACGGAATATTTTTGTGCGAGGGCCTCGCTTTTGAGAAGCCCCGACATCCTCCCATACTGTTTGGCCCTCTGCATAAAGTCTATGTTGGCAATATCTCCTTCAAGGTTGCTTCAATTTCCCCTTGACTGAGGAATGCTGGTCTTTTTGTTTCATTTGAAACAGTTCTGAAGGTTACTGTCCTTCTAAGTGTTTCAATTCTGATTTCTGGAGGGGGGGGGGGGGTTATTTTAAATCCACTTTGACAACATTTGTCTTGCATTATCTATCTCCTTGTAGTCAATTTTGTTTATGACTGTTTCGGCAAAAGTTATTTTTTGGGTGTTGTTGTTGTTGTGGTTGTCAGTTTTTCCGTTTGTAATTGTGTTAATTGTTTTATTTTCTCTTGTTTAGGCGTCTGTTGCACACTGTGTGGTCCAATTTTGTTTTTATTGTATACTTCACTTTCGTGAAACAAAACTTTGTTGTCATATATATATATATATATATATATATATATATTTATTAAAATAACAGATTAAAGTTTAAGCATATATATATATATATATATATATGCTTAAACTTTAATCTGTTATTTTAATAAATATATATATATATATATATATATATATATATATATATATATATATATATATATATATATATATATCTGTCTGTCTGTCTGTCTATCTGATAGCTAGACGCACACAATTTAGCTGGTAAGTTTCTGTCAATTTATTTACAAAATACAGAAATTCTTGTTTAAAAAAAGAAATTGCTTTGTAGTTTAACTCCAGGCTGAATTGTCAATAATAATTGAATATAACAGAGAAGTAAACACAGATATATAGACATATATGTTCAAATCGTAAGGGACCAGGTTCCTAGGGTAAGAGACTATTTTGAGTTTCTAACTCAATATATTCCTTTGATATATATATATATATATATATATATATATATATATATATATATATAGAGAGAGAGAGAGAGAGAGAGAGAGTGAAGATGCGAGACTAAATATGTGCTCATGTGTGTGTATGTGTGAGTATGTGTGTGTATATGTGTGTGTATGGGTGTGTGTATGAGTGAATGTGTGCGTATGCATGTGTGAGTATGTGTGCGCTTGTGTGTATGTGGGCGTAAGTATGTGAATGTGTTTGAATGTGTGTGAAAGTTTGCTTATATGTGTGGATGTGTGCGTATGTATGTGTGTGTATGTATGCTTATGTATGTGTGAGTATGTGTGTGTGTGAGTGTGTGTATGTATGTATATATGTGTGCGCATGTATGTGTGAGTACGTGTGCGTATGTGTGTGTGAGTATGTGTGAGTATATATGTGTGTGTATATGTGAGTATGTGTGTTTATGTATGCTTGTGTGTGAGTATGTGAGCGAATGTATGTGTGAGTATGTGTTGCATTACGGAATAATTGGATGGAAGCGGCGTGAAAGTGTGAGAGAGAGAGAGAGAGAGAGAGAGAGAGAGAGTGATATAGAGAGTGATATATATATATAGAGAGTGATAGATAGATACAGAGAGAGTGCGAGAGAGAGTGATAGATAGATACAGAGAGAGTGCGAGAGAGAGAGTGATAGATAGAGTGAGATAAAGAGAGAGAGAGAGAGAGAGAGAGAGAGAGAGAGAGAGAGAGAGAGAGAGGGAGGGTGATAGATAGCGGGGGAGTTTAGCCTGACTAGTATGATAGTTAAGACGCAATTGAGAAGTCGCAAGACAGATATCTATACACATACACATTCAAATACACACATACACTGACTCGATTACACACACACACACACACACACACACACACACACACACACACACACACACACACACACACACACACAGATATATATATATATGTTTGTATATATATGTTTATCCCGGGTAACCACAGTAAGTAAGGTACTCAATACACACCAGAGTATAAATATTTAATATAAAAATAGCGTCCTGATGATTTCGCCCGATGAAACAGTTCTAGTCCCGTAGAAGCCATTTCTATATATATATATATATATATATATATATATATATATATATATATATATATATGCACACATACATATATACATAAGTACACAATCGTAAACATGAATGAAATAAATTGCTTCCATTGCCTGGCTTAGGAGCTAACAGTAGAGGTTTCAGTAGAGCTAACAGTAGAAGGCACAGGATGTTTTGGACATCTTCGGCCCCCGCAAATGACCCCCAAAACTAACCCTTCTTCTTCTTCTTCTTCTTCTTCTTCTTCTTCTTCTTCTTCTTCTTCTTCTTCTTCTTCTTCTTCTTCTTCTACGTTCTGAGTTCAAATCCCGCCGGGGTTAACTTTGTGCTTCATCCTTACGGGGTCGGTAAATAAAGCACCAGTAATGTACTGGGGTAATTGCTGGCCTTGTGCCAAAAAGTAGAAACACTTATCAGCATAGAGTTTCGCCGCTTTACGGTTTGAGTTCAAATCCCGCCGAGATTAGCTTTGCCTTTCATCCTTACGAGGTCGATAAAATAAAGCTGGTTTCAATCATTTCTTGCACGTCATACTAGGCTCCAAGGGATGTAATATGTCGTATCAATACCATAATGCACTGGGGTCCATTTAATCGACTTTCTTCTTCTCTAATTGCTGGCCTAGTGTCTAAATCAGAAACTAATATTAACCTACGGGGATCAAATACAGCAGGGCATTTTGTTCGATAATATAACGCCTTTGACAATCCATTGTAGTCGTAATTGAAGGAAGGGTGTCCAGAGACTTTAAAGTCCATTTGATATAGAATAATTGGAATGTCTGTGTGAGATTATATCAGTTAAATTTAAACTATTTTAAACTTTGAACGAATGTTCTAAAATGTAAACAATAAAAAAAGGAGAGATATTTTAATAATATTCTTCAAATTAATGTACCTTATAATTATAAAATCTCAGCTTTCCCTCTGATTTTTGCCTTGAGCTCAAACTATTCAATATGTTTCATTTCCATGACTGGAAAATGTCAGAATTACATATAAAAATCGAAATCAAACGTTTTTGGTTTTATTTCTATTTTGTAACGAGTTGTTATTTTCTTTAAATAATCATTACGAAAAAAAAAAAAAAATACACCAACAACTTCAATATCACGAGATTCAGTTTTATAAAGGAATTATTTCTCTTTGAAGCTATTTTATGTATGACGAAGAAAGAGGAGGAAACAAAAATGAGACCCATGTGGAATTTTATATTATTAGCTTGTTGTCGTTTATAGATGCAGAATGAAGGAATAGGACAGAATTCCAAGCTAATTCGATAGTGGATTACTGAGGGGAGTATGGTGCGTTCGGCTACCAGCCCAGGCTTTGGTGCTTGCCAAGCCGAAGAGGGCAAACTGTTCAAGTATTGGCCACTCTAGGATAGCTTTGAGGTAGAGCCTGTAAGAGTGGAGACTTCGGGCGTTCTTGGGCCCCGAACCACATCCATGCTCACTGCTATCGGAGCGGAGCTGGCCGCCCGTAGGTGCGACCCCCGCGAGTTGGAGTGGCTATTGCAGCACGTCTCCCTAACCGTACTCCAGGGCAATGCATTCGCTATCCTATCGTCCAGGACCCAGAGGTGGAGGGTAAGTTAGTTAATGGTGGAGGATACTCGTTCGGACGTCACTTCTACAACTAAAGTATATTTACAGTTATACAACTGTGAATCTATTTTATATAAGAACCATGTGTGACACTTGTCAGAGCTCCTTAAAGGGATGAAATAAAGACGGCATAACTATTTCAGTGACGATAAAAAAGGATAAACTTTAGAAAGCAGTTCTATTGTGCTTGAAATAATATTTTTTTCCGGCTCACTGAGACCTGTAATCAAATTCCATCCAGGCTAACTTTGCCTTTCGTCGTTTCGAAGTCGATAAAAAAGTATCAATCAAACGGCAGTGGATTGGCGGAATTGTTAAGGAAACGGCATCTGATCTGGCTTTGTACATTCTAAGTTCAAATTTTGTACTACAACACAGGTTTGACTATTAAATAGCAGAAAAAGCTGGGCATATAAACTCCCAAGATGGAAAATGAGGGCAGAAACATTTGTGGGAATCGAACTCACAACTGTCGTATGCCGGATGACAGTGTTACTATGACCTAAAAGTGAGACGTTAGTGTAAACGGTAGATGTTAGTACGATAGGTATAGGTGACCCTGAACATTTGTGTCATATCTCGAGTTTTATAAGCCGAAAGTTTTCAACCATTAGTCAAACCTGTGTTGTAACAACTTACAATAGGCTAACATACCCCCCTCTCTCTCTACACACACACACACGCATACAGACACATATATATATATATTTCTCTCTCTCTCTCTCTCTCTCTCTCTCTATATATATATATATATAGGTATGTATACACATATATATGTTAAATATATATATATAGGTATGTATACATATGTATATATATATATATATAGGTATGTATACATACACACACGCACACGCATATATATATATATATATCTTTATATATATATGGTGTATTAGAAAGTGGCGTGCGTGACAAAGAGAAAATACCGAAGGAAAATTGTGTAGGGCGCATGCTAGAGGAAAACGAAAAGGCAAAGTTAATGTTAATATAGTTAATGTAGGAAATAAAGAAATACTTCAATTGCAGCCAAAGTGGAGAGAATAGAAAGACTTTAATGTATAAATCTGGTTAAGAAAGGAATTGGAGAGAAAGACTTGAGTTTATGGTGGCACCAGGAAGGTAGCAAATAAAAGACGTGTATATATATGTAAATACACACGTACATACATGCACACACATACACGCATGCACACATGTACATACATGTACATCCACACACACATGCACATACACGCACACACACACAAACTCACACATACAGACACACGCACACAAACATGCACACACAAACCCCCACATACAGACACAAGCACACAAATACTCACATATACATGCACACACTGACACACATACGCATATATGCACATGCGCTCGCACACAGACACAGGCACACACACACACACACACACACACACACACACACACACACACACACACACACACACACACACACACACACACACACACACACATATATATATATATATATATATATATATATATATATATATATATATATACTATTACAGTCTCTAATCGATAGAGATGATAAAAGGGTTATCTATAGAAACTTAGGCGGCTGAAGGATAAACAAATAGAAATAAATAAATAAAGAAAGAACGAAAGAAAAGAAAAAAGAAAGAAAGAACTGAAAGAGAAACAAATAATAATATAAGTAAAAGAAAAAAAGAAAATAGCTAGAAAATAAAAGCAAGGTCAGTATTGGGGAATAACGATGGAAGAGGAAGGAGAAAAGATTAATGAAAAATATCTATCGATTAAAACTGAAACGAACTTTGTATTAATGATGTATGTGTTTGAAAATGTAAGAGAAGGTGAGTGGAAAGAAAGGAGTGGAGTAAACGAAAGAAGAAAGGCTTTATTGCGTATTATGTTCTTTTAAAGAGAATCTCTCTCTCTCTCTCTCTCTCTCTCTCTCTCTCTCTCTCTTCTCTCTCTCTCTCTCTCTCTCTCTCTCTCTCTCTCTCTATATATATATATATATATATATATATATATATATATATTGGTAAACGGAATAGAAAATGCTGACAAATTGTTCACAGTTGAAAAATGGTTTAATTAGGAATAAAAGAGTATTAGTGATTGTATGGGTTAGTATTCAGTTGTGGTTTTAAGTTTTTAAGTTTTTACCGGTTGCGCATTTCTAAATGCTTTTCAAAAATAATTTTGAGATAGAGTGTCCGTGCTGTTTGCTCTGATCAGAGCAACAGATCAGAGCAAACAGCACGGACACTCTATCTCAAAATTATTTTTGAAAAGCATTTAGAAATGCGCAACCGGTAAAAACTTAAAAACTTAAAACCACAACTGAATACTAACCCATACAATCACTAATACTCTTTTATTCCTAATTAAACCATTTTTCAACTGTGAACAATTTGTCAGCATTTTCTATTCCGTTTACCAATATATAATAACTTGTGTGTTACACCTCTATTCTTTTAACTATATATATATATATATATATAAAGGTTTACATATATATATATATACGTGTTTTGCAACGGGTCACTTTGTGGCTCAATGAAAAGTTAATAATTTAAATAATCAGAGCTATATATCATAAAACATGTCTATAGAATCACCCGATAAAATATATACCATTTCCTCTCCCAATTAGCATAATTAACCATATAAAAAATCGATTAGACCAATCTATAAGGATAAAGGCTTCTATGAAGAAATCTCCGACAAATAACCGAAATCAGCCCTTCGCACCGGCTGCGACGGAATATTTATCGAATATTTCGACAGCGTGTATGAATCGCCCAGATATACAGTCAATTAAACAGAATTAGGTGAAAAGTGAACATATTTATTTACCTGGAAGCAGAAATAAATGAGATGATAAAGGTTTGATCAAAAATATAATGTAATATAATATAATATAATGTAATATATAATATACTATATGGGAAAGCTATGTAAATGTCTAAAGTACTAATTAATTATAAAAATTCTTAAAACGAAATAGACGAAAGAGTTAGGGCGTAACTATACTAATTTTTACCACGAAAGACCTAATTGTTAATTTTTTATGCATATGCATAAAAAATGAACATTTAGGTGTTGTGTAATTCTTCAGTAAAAATGAAAGTTTGTATAAAATTGTTTCTACTTTTGGCACAAGGCCAGCAATAACCAGTACATTACTGGTACTTTATTTTATCGACCCCGTAAGGATGAAAGGCAAAATTAACCTTGGCGGGATTTGAACTCAGAATGGCAAAGACCGTAACTCTATGAGTCAAAGCTTGGATCCGACCCTCTACCGATACTGCCAATCTACCGTCCTTAGAAAGTTTGTATCAAATGAAGTAAAATTAGGACTGACTGAATACGCACGTTTTTTTCCCTTTTTTTTTTCAATTTTTCTATCCCATTTATTCCTCTTCTCACTCTTTATCTCTCTATCTTATCTTTTATTTCTAATTCTATCTTTTTATGAAGGACTAGTGCCCGAAACGTTAAGACTCTTCTCTTGCTATTTCAAGCGTGAAACTATTATGTTTATTCAATGTACTGTGTCGATTGCTTTGTTATTTTTGGTTACTTTTTTTATAAACTTAGAATTACTGTTTAGTATTCTGCGTTTCTCAAAGATGAATAAATCATTAAGGTGGGAGATTTGGTTGTATGTTCCATAATGTTGTGTCTTCTTCTTCTTCTTCTTCTTCTTCTTCTTCTTCTTCTTCTTCTTCTTCTTCTTCTTCTTCTTCTTCTTCTTCTTCTTCTTCTTCTTTTTCTTTTTCTTCTTCTTCTTCTTCTTCTTCTTCTTCTTCTTCTTCTTCTTCTTCTTCTTCTTCTTCTTCTTCTTCTTCTTCTTCTTCTTCTTCTTCTTCTTCTTCTTGAGGGGGTCGTGGGAAAAGCAACCGGCTCCAACTAACACTACTGGATCTACAAGTGAGATCAACCAAGCTCATGGATGTTATCCAACCATCTTGCTGGCATCGTACTATTTCTAGTAGGGTATTATCAACATACGTGTCTTTCATTCTCTCATCACTCACTCTCTGTTCACATTCCCAGACCTAATATTTCGTCCAGAGAACGTCGGCTCTTTGGAATTCCCACATACGATATGTCTTTCCTGCAGTCATAAACTTGTGACAATTTAAATGATTTCGTAAGGTCCCTCCAAGTCCCTTCATTCGCATAAAGCAGTTCTAGTTCTATAGAAATCATTTCTTTCTTTCTCTCTCTCTCTCCCTCCCCTTCTCTCACTCTCACACACACCCACTCTCTATCTAGCTATATCTATATCTATATCAATATATACAGGTTGTCCCAAAAATGTATACACATATTTATTAGAATACTGTTGAAATGTGTATATATTTTATGGAACACCCTGTATATCTATCTATCTATCTATCTATCTATCTATCTATCTATCTATCTATCTATCTTGATAGAGTAAGACACGCTTCACATCGGCTCCGCTATTCCATCGGGATTTACCCTTACTATTGTAAGTACCGGATAAATTTTTCAGTGCAACACATTTGGAACACTAACCCCTGTTATTTAGGGAAACATTTTTGCATTTACCCCCTTTTTAGGGGGTAAAATAAATATCTATTTTTGCCGAAAAATTTCTTTCTTGGCAGCATGGCGGAAAAGATGGCAGACATGTCTGCCATTAGCTCTGCCACGCCCCCCAAGTCTGAAGAACAAAAAATAATTACAACAAAATTAGACATTGAAACAAACAAAGAAAATGAAAAAACAAATGTTAAGGAAAATGAGCAAACAGAAAACAAACAAACAGAAAATAATACAAATAACGACAGGGCAACTTTCGCCCAGAAAACAAAACAATCCATTACATACACACCAATTGACCTAACTGCCGCCAGAGAAAAACTGGCCGAAGCAAAGAAACACATTGTTTTGGGGGAGAACGGAATGTTTTCCATTAACTCCCCCCCAGAATTCAAGAAAGCCAGAGCAGAAAACACAGTTCTCTACAGAACTATACTGAACCAGACAAGAAAGCCAGCACAGCCCAGCCAAATGGAAATAGAGTTAGTCCTAAAAGACTATATGAAGAATATTCTCTTCATACGAAAGGACCGACTCTATGGCAGCATTTCGGTCCTAACAAGAGACAAAGAAACGGCGGAGAAGCTTTCCCTAAGCCCACTCTCATCGACAACATATAGCTTCTATCCTTCCTACATGGGTAGAAGAACACAGAGAGTAAAAGTAAAAACAATGCTGCCCACAATGGACTTCTGGTGGGCTATTGCTGGCTTCATTGATATGGGCGAAGACACAATGCTGTCAATGGGGAAGGCAACTGGAGATGCGTTCCTGGGAATGGGCCTCGACATACTAGTCCAAATGAGGCCCGAAAGAATAGCACAAATCCCGGATCGCATCTGGCTGGATGACCTTACCCCAATAGACATAATTGTAGAGGGGAGAAGACCAGCATGCTATTTATGCATGGAAAGGGGACACGTTAAGGCTAACTGCCCGAAACGTATCCCCCAAAAAGGACTATTGCCCACACCCACCACAAACAGTACACCAACACCACCCACCTCCAAAAATACACTAATACCACACACAGCAAACAAAATACAGACACCACCAACCACAAACACAACACAAACATCACCACCACCAGCACCAAACACAAGCACGACACAAAAATCACCACCACCAACCACAACACAAACATCACCACCACCATCACCAACCACAAGCACGACACAAACATTACCACCACCACCACAAAACCCATTCCAAACAAATAATAAAAAAAATAGTAACAAATCTACCCCTCCCGCAAAAAAAAACAACCACACAACACGTCCCTCCCACCTAGCGCTGAAGAGTTTCCCCCAACTTCTGAAGAAGAAGGAGGGGAAGCCTTCAGACAAGTTAAAAGAAAAAAAAGAAAACACACACCCAGCACACCACAAATAACCCACACACAAACACCAACTCCAATCAAAAACACCCCACCCTCAACAAACAAAAATAAATCTGCGCCTCCCCTCTCCGAAACATTGACAGCATCACAAAAAAAGACGTTGCAATACACATATATAAATAAAGAAAACAAAAAACTGGTTAAATTAATAAACAATAACCCTATGGTGCAGACCGAAGGGCCAAACTTTATCTCAACAGAGAACTTCACCCATTTAAAAATGATAAAGGTCCCTCTGGACCTTTATCGTTCCTTAAAAGAACAATTTAGACGGGACGTGAGCCCCCCCTGTTTAAAACCGTTGAATCGCGTCCTCTTGAAATATTTCCCCATAACCGCCCCTCTCCCTGACACAACTCCAAATACCCCAACCCCACCACACACGTGTACCCCCACACCACCACAAAACATCCCTCCACCCAACACACCTGATGCCATGGAAATTACGCAACCCGGAGAGGTAAGTGCTTTTCTTTCTTCACTTTCAACACCAAAATAGATCAATTGAGAGTTGGCTGTTTGAACGCGCGTGGCCTGGGCTCAGCTTGGAAGCAAGCAAAGCTTCTAAGTGACCTCAGGTCACAAAGTATAGATGTGATGGTTGTTTGTGAGAGTCGGATCAGCAGCGTGAGACAGCTGGCGCCCGCCTTCGATGACTTTGAGATGCACGCATCTCTCTGTCAACCCGGAGGCGGGGGGGGGGGGGAGTTGCCGTACTGCTGGATAAACGTCTGACTCTCGACGTACAGATTGTTCACTCGGACCCGGGGGGTCGATTACTGGTGCTGGACGTCGGAGGCGGTGAAGGCGGGGCTTTCAGACTGGTCGGTCTTTATGCTCCCTTCGGGGCGGAAAGAGCCGACTTCTTCCAGCGTCTGGAGACTTTTCTAGGAACGTCGCGTTCCCTGCTTTTAGTGGGGGACTGGAATGGAATCCTAGATGCGCGTTGGGACTATGCAGGGGCATGTCCCGATAGAGGGGGGTGTAGCAGCCTCAAGGGGTTACTCGATCGATTCGACCTGGTCGATAGATTTCGACTAGATTGTCCAACTGCGCCAACCTGGACCTGGGCAAACCGCAGTGGACAATCTAGATCGTACCTAGATAGGTTTTTGGTTAGGAGTAAGGATAGGGACGTATTTAGTTGTCCAGAACTGATCATGGTTGGCTATTCAGATCACAAATTAGTGACCTGCGTGGTCAACCTTGATAGAACGCATAGACAGGGTCCCGGTTACTGGAAGATGAACTTGTCCTTACCGACAAAGAAAGATTACAGAAACCGGATTAGTAGCTTAGTTAAGATGCGGTTGACGGGAGCGATCGTCAACAGTAGGTGGTAGGTATCTCTAAAGAGAGAGATTAGAGTAAGTTCGATAGGTTACAGTAAGGAACTAGCGGCGAATAGAAATAGGAAGGAAAGGGAGTTAACAGATAAACTAGAAGAGGCGATTAGGAGCGGAGACGTAGCCAGAGTGTTAGCGACGAGAACGGCATTGAGCCAGTTCTTTGACGCGAAGCACGAAGGCTGCGTTGTCCGAAGTAAAATACGTGCTTTAGGAAACGAGGGGACCAAAGCTGTTAGCTGGGCCCGCGTGACAGAAGCCAAGAGTGGGATTAAATCCACCATTCGGTCTTTGCGAGACCAGGATGGACGGGTGATCCTTGAACCTGAGCGAATGTGCGAGACCTTTCAAAGGCACTTTGCTCGACTGTTCGGAGGTGGCGGGGGGGCCGGACGGGGATGTGGACTTCGGTCCATACCTCGACGGTCTACCGCGTCTTTCGAGCGGCGAAGCGGAGTGCTGCGAAAGGCCAATCACAGCCACTGAAATCAGGGAAGCGCTCAGCCAATGCAGCAGACGCAAATCCCCGGGTCTCGATGGTCTACCATACGAACTTTATTTAGCTATGCCGGTCTTGTTCTCCGAACTCCTCGAGGCTGTCTATTGCAACTGGCAACAGAACGGGAGAATTCCCTGTTCTGTGACCAAGGGCGTGGTCACGCTAGTGAGGAAGGACGAGAGCAAGGGGGACGACTTAAGTAACTTTAGGCCCATAACTCTGCTGAATGCAGAGTTACAGATTTTGGCCAAGGTGTTGGCGAAGAGGTTGGCGCTTGTGGTGGGTGGTTTGGTGGGAGACGCGCAGACATGCGCTATCCCGTCCAGGTCCATTCACGACAACCTCCACCTCATGCGATACATCATAGAGAGGGTTGGCTACGAACCCGGCTTTGGTGGGGCCCTGATCAACTTGGATCAATCTAAGGCGTTCGATAGGGTCGACCATGGTTACCTGGATGCGGTGCTAGCGGCGGCGGGCTTCGGACCCGTTTTCAGGGGCTGGATTTCTGCCATGCACAGTGGCAACATCTACTCTAGGATTAAAGTAAACGGCTACCTCTCGGAGCCGTTTCAAATCACCCGATCCATCAGACAGGGGTGCCCCCTCTCCTCCCTTCTGTACGTATTGACTCTCGAGCCACTGCTGCGGAAGTTGGAGTTGCTGCGGGGCATACCCCTGGAACCGGGATTGCACAAAGCGGTCTCGGCCTATGCCGACGACGTAACAGTAATGGTGGCGGACGCCTCGGAAATCGGAGCGATCGCCACCCTACTGGAGGAATACGAAAGGCTGACGGGGGCTAAGCTGAACCAGGACAAGTCAGTCGGTTTGCAACTCGGAACGTGGAGGGGCAAACCGATGCCGTTAGACGGTGTCGTCGGGCGGTGGACGGAGGGCCCGGTGAAGCTGCTCGGGGTCTGGTTCGGACCGGACCTCCAGGTGGAGAAGAATTGGGGCGAGGTGACGAGCAGGGTGTTTGCGCTGACCCAGAAGTGGGCCAAGTGCAAACTATCACTGAAAGGTCGGGCGGAGGTGACGAACGCTTACATAGCGTCCGTCATCTACTACCGCCTGACCATCGTGCCTTGCCCCAAGGAAAAGCTCACGCATGCTCTTCCAGTTCCTCTGGAAGAAGCGGCCTCCCATGGTGAGGAGATCCATCTGCTGCCAGCACCCTTCGAAAGGAGGGCTGGGTATGCCGTGGCTGTTGATGCGTAGGCACGCATTGAGGCTACGGCATCTACAGGTATTCCTCAACGGTCAGCCGGTGTGGGCCCCGTTTGTGAGGCGAGCCTTCCCACAGTTCGTCTCGCTCACCGAACTGCAATCCTGGGTGAAGCAAAGACCGATAAAACTGGGCAACTGGCACACCGAGTGTGCCCAGGCGCTCACGGCTATCTGGCAAGCGGACCCGACTGTCAGTGGAGAATCCACCTCGACATTCTATAGAGGGTTGGTGGCTAGCAGGGGCGACGACACCCTTGGAGAGTCGCTAGGCATGGAGGAGGACGAACTGGCCAGCCTGTTCGGTAGAACTTTCGGCCCGGGACCCATGGACAACTTCCAGAGGTCCCTAGCCTGGCAGTGTTACCGGGGGGCTCTGCCCGTTCGAGAAAAGCTCTACAGACACGGGCGCCCGGGCAGGGATCCCGCGAAAAAGATCTGTCCCAGATGCGTGCGCGACGAGGAAACCGTTGCGCATGCACTGGTACACTGCCCGGGCGTTGCCGATCTGTGGGGCTACGTCGAACGACTGCTGTCGCGTGTGGCGCCGATTCGATTAACCGCCGAGTCTGTGGTGAACATCAAGCCGCCTCCTCCCTTCAGAAATGAAGCAGAGGCGGTCTTTCTGTGCGTAATAGCCATGATGAAAGAGGTTGTGTGGTGGACGCGCCTGAAAGGTCTGAGGTCGGGTGACTTTCTCTCCGGCCATCACCTGGTTTACTTCTTCCGATACCACTTCGGAAGAAGAATCAGGATGGAGAGAGAAGTGCTTGGTCCCAGACAGTTTTATGAAAGGTGGGTGAAAGAAGCGAGAATGGCCCGTGTAAATGGGCCTTCTCTCTACATTGTTCTGTAGGTGAAGAAGTGAAGAGGAAAGGGGGAGCGCCTCCTCTCTGGGCTTCCCCCGCGAAAAGAGTTGCACACTTTTCGGGGGTATGTGCAATCCCCAACACGCCCCCTCCCTTTTGAGGACTTTTTATTGTTATATTATTATTGTTATTCCTTTTTTCTTTACTCGATTTATGTAAACCCCCCCACTGTGTAAATGTCCCCTTCTTTTGTGCCCTCGTGGCAAATAAATAGAAATTTATCTATCTATCTATCTATCTATCTATCTATCTGGTTACCTGGATGCGGTGCTAGCGGCGGCAGGCTTCGGACCCGTTTTCAGGGGCTGGATCACTGCTATGCACAGCAGCCGCATCTGCTCTAGGGTCAAGGTGAACGGCTACCTCTCGGAGCCGTTCAAAATCGCGCGGTCCATCCGACAAGGGTGCCCTCTCTCCTCCCTTCTGTATGTGTTGACTCTCGAGCCACTACTGCGGAAGTTGGAGTTGTTGCAGGGCATCCCTTTGGAACCGGGATTGCGGAAAGCGGTGTCGGCCTACGCCGATGACGTGACAGTAATGGTGTCGACGGCCTCCGAAATCGACGCGGTCGGCACCTTACTGGAGGAGTACGAAAAGTTCACAGGGGCTAAGCTGAACCGGGACAAGTCGATCGGTTTGCAACTCGGCACGTGGAGGGGCAGACCGATGCCCTCCGATGGCGTCGTCGGACGCTGGACGGAGGGCCCGGTGAAGTTGCTCGGGGTCTGGTTCGGACCGGACCTCCAGGTGGAGAAAAACTGGGCGGAGGTTACGAACAGGGTGTTTGCACTGACCCAGAAGTGGGCCAGTTGCAAACTATCCCTGAAAGGTCGGGCGGAGGTGGCGAACACCTACATAGCGTCCGTCATCTACTACCGCCTGACCGTAGTGCCCTGCCCAAGGGAAACCCTCACAAGATGGAGCGCGCGCTCTTCCAATTCCTTTGGAAGAGGCGGGCTCCTATGGTGAGGAGATCCATCTGCTGTCAACACCCTTCGAAAGGAGGGCTGGGGATGCCGTGGCTAATGATGCGTAAACACGCATTAAGGCTACGGCACCTCTACGTATTCCTCACCGGACAACCGGTGTGGGCCTCGTTTGTGAGACGAACCTTTCCCAGACTCGTCTCACTCACCGAGCTGCAATCCTAGGTCAAGCAAAGACCGAGAAAACTGGGCGCCTGGCACACTGAGTGTGCCCAGGCGCTCACCGCCCTCTGGCAGGCGGATCCGGTTATCAGTGGAGACTCTACCGCAACATTCTATAGAGGGCTGGTACGCAGCAGGTGCGACGACGCCCTCGGAGAAGCCCTAGACATGGAGGAGGACGAACTGGCCAGCCTGTTCGGTAGGACATTCAGCCCGGGACCTATGGACAACTTCCAGAAGTCCCTGGCCTGGCAGTGCTACCTAGGGGCTTTACCCGTTCGAGAAAGGCTCTACAGACACGGGCGCCCGGGTAGGGACCCCGCCAAAAAGATCTGTCCCAGATGCGTGTGCGACGAGGAAACCGTTGCACACGCATTGGTACACTGCTCGGGCGTAGCCGATCTGTGGGGCTATGTCGAACAACTGCTGTCAAGGGTGGGACCGATCCGGTTGACCACCGAGTCTATTGTAATGATCAAGCCGCCTCCCCCCTTCAAAGATGAAGCAGAGGCGGTGTTTCTGTGCGTAATAGCCATGGCGAAAGAGGTTGTATGGTGGACGCGTCTGAAAGGACTGAGGTCAGGCACCTTTCTCTCTGGCCAACAACTGGTCCGTTTCTTCCGATATCATTTCGGAAGAAGGATCAGGATGGAGAGAGAGGTGCTGCACCCCAGCCGTTTCTATGAAAGATGGGTGAAAGTGGCGAGAATGGCCCGTGTGAATGGGCCTTCACTCTACATCAGACTATAGGTGAGGAAGATGAAAGACCAAGGGAGCACCCCTTCTCTGTGCTCCTGAGGAGAAGGGTTGCACACTTTTTTCGGGGGTGTGTGCGACCCCCCAAGGCGCCTCCTCTCTATTGAGGATTTTGTTATAAATTTTATTTTTTGTTATATCTTATTTTATTTTTATATTTTGTTATTGCCTCCTCCTTATTGAGGACGCCTTTTTGTGTAAACTCCCCCCCTTTGTACTTGTCCCACTTTTGATGCCCTAGTGGCAAATAAAAGAAACATATCTATCTATTTATCTATCTGAAAGATTTCTATCTACCTCTATATCTACACGTTAATTGTCTCTCTGTCTGTGTCCTAATTTTGGCAAAGTCTATACAAATCTACATTTCTACTCCGATTGACTTCAAACTTGCATTTATATATTCCTTGCAGTCTAAAGACATTAACTGCAGCTTTTATGTTTCACTTTTCTGTTGTTAAAGGCGTTTTTTTCACTAAAACTTTAAGCCCTTTTTGTCGGCAATGTTGTCTACAATGTAGAGACAACTCTTTAGTATTTTGAAAGAGTTACCTCTCTTTATATACTATATTATCCCTACTTAAACGCACACCCCTTTAAATTGTTGATGGTGACACCAGTAATAATTCCGAAGCGTTCGGCATCCGATATAACAGTTCGGTCTATTGGGTAGATTTTTGTAACCTTAAAAGTATCCAACTAAATTCCTTCATGCTCTCCACCATGCAGTCCCACATGCTTACTGCTCTGTAACTATTGCTTTCATTGTACCATAGCACAACAAATACATGTTCGGTTTATCGAGTGCCTTTTTACTTAACCCTATCGTCTTGGCTTTCGTGGGTTGAATCTTTTTTATAAGCACAATATGTAGACACCATCCCCAGGCCGATGTATTCCGTACTTCCCTGTACTGTTTCAGAAAGGAGGGATAAACATGCCAATCTATGTTTAGAAGCCCGAGCAACGCTGGGCCATTCTGCTAGTATATATATATATATATATATATATATATATATATAACAATTAGATATGTATTTGTGATAACGGTAAAAATGACAAACTTACGACATTTTTCATCTTCCTCCATCAGAATCACCATCCTTTCCAACCTTTCGTAATTCAATAAATTAAGAACCAATAAATTTCTATCGTAAAACGCCTAATATTTGTGGACTCGTATCAAAATCATAAGTTATTTTGTTTTATTGTTTTATTTAACTATTTTAGGACTTAACTAAAGACACGGCTTTGGAAGCAACCAACGGTAAAACGATGTCGGCTCTCAAGGTGTTTTCCTATGCTCTGAAGTTCTTCAAAGAACACGCCTTACAAGAGTTGTCGGATCAGTCAGGCATGGAGATTGTTAATGATGATGTACGATGGGTAATTACAGTACCAGCGATATGGAAAGCTCCCGCCAAGCAGTTTATGAGACACGCAGCATACCAAGTATGTATACATATTTATCTCTCGACTTTTATACTTTATATACACTGGTAAAATATTGCTAATATCAAAATATTTGATAGCTTGATTAGAATAACATTGCGTTCGTTTATTTTAGACGGATACGCATGCTGATATATACACATAAGCTCCACAGCAAGACACTCCATTATGCATACATTCATATACACGACAGGACCTATAACAAACTTGTTTATCAACAAGAACTATAACAAACATTATATTATCGATAAAGAGAAATAAGATAACACGAAGATAAGTCCATCTAAACACACAAATATATATAAAAAAACGTTATAGAAACACGAGAGGAAACACAGCAATAATCACTGAAGATGTCACAGTAATGTGTGACGAAAGAACTCTGATAAATTATATTTATATTTATACTTTTAACTGTGGGTCAATCAATAATAAACATTGATTGCCTGCTAAATTATTCATAAAAATATGAAAATATACTGAAGCGATAACTAAACCAAACCAAACCAAACCAAACAGTGTGTTTTACTATTTTTTGGCAATATTAGGACAACATAGGGTGGTGGATTGGTAGTATCGGTGGAGCCTCTGACATCATGCTTCGTGGCATAGAGTTATGGCCCTTTACGTTCTGAGTTCAAATCCCACCGAGGTTAGTTTTGCCTAACCTTACGGAATCAATAAATAAAGTACCAGTAATGCACTTAGGTTGATTTAATCGACTCCCCCCCCCCCTTTTCAAATTGCTGGCCTTGTGCCTAAAGTAGAAACAATTATTAGGACAACATGACCCTCCCGAAATATAACAATATAAAAATATTCTCTTTGAAAAAAGATCGACAACAGCAATAATAATATTTCTTCCCCGACAACATAAGAAGAAATTACTTAATGCTAATCGAATAAGTATTTCGTTACTAGTGAGTTGGTCTATACAGAAAACAAGTTAAAAGTTAAAAAGCTCTACATCTTACTTGAAAGCAAAACAATTCCAGTAATTGGTAACCTACACGCTCGACATGTAACAGATAAGATGGTTGAAACCTGTCAAAGGAATTGTAATTGTTGTTTATGATCTCTTAATTGTTAAATCGACATGGTGTATAATATCGTTTATATTCAAATAGAAATATTACTCGTTAACGCTCCTAAGCATGTATGTATGTATGTATGTATGTATGTATGTATGTATGTATGTATGTATGTATGTATGTATGTATGTATGTATGTATGTATGTATGTATGTATGTATGTATGTACAGATGTTTCAGTGCCAATCATCATTAAGTGATAACAGGCACCATAAATGCACCAGCCCTATCATCAGTAGACCATGTCTTACTAAAGACACATAGTTCCACCATCGGTTATGCATTCAATACCAATAATGAACATGTGTAGTTGCCGATTAAGCACAATAAGGAAGGAATAGGAATGCTAAAAGTAGCTCCCTATTAGGTCCATAAGTCAGCTCAACTAAATTACATACATATACATACATAAATAAACATACTACAGATATATATATATATATATACATATATACATATACACATACATACAAATATATACTTATATCTACATATATATAGATACACATATAGACACACACATATATATATATACACACACATATATACGAGATGGGTTCGGTGCGGCCAACTGGCCTGTACCCCCTCATAGAGGTGCCATCCAGGTACAAGGCCCCAAAACTATGGCTATGCTATGATGATTAGCACTGAAACAACTGTATAGACTTTAGGAATCGGTTTTTACCATCTTCATGTAAATTCAATTGCATACATACCGATTTTCTGTCACTTAACATATATATATATATATATATATATATATATATATATATATATATATATATATATATATATATATATATATATAAATAAATACAATATCGGAGAAAGCTTTTTAGCGATACTCCGGCCAAACTCCAACTCACTCAACAAACATTAGGAAATAAGTGATTATATTCAGAATTATGTGTTCGGGGTGCTAACTAAAAGTATTGCGTGGAAAATTGGCTGTATTATTTCAAATGAGACATATCAAATATATCTCTTCCCAGACGGACGTCTCGTTTCATTATAGGACTCATACAATTTGGGTGAAATTATACAAATTTATGTAGGTAATAGATATATATTCAAGTGGGCTCCTATAATTCATCAGTGGGTGCCCCAATAATACTAATATTGATAATCTAACCAGCATCAGCATTTAGCGATAATCGCTTTCTGTGCCTGAGGTATCTGTCAGGTAGCCAGTCCAGCAGTTCTGAAAGAAGTGCTCGAACTGATTCAAAACATGACGAAGTGAATTACCGCCAAAAAAAAAAAACAATACATGCGCGTGACAATGAACTCTGAAAGGAATTCAGGCCACGTGCTAAGAACTCAATTGGAAATTGAAAAAATATCTATGTGTGTACAACATTTGATGACACACACAGATATTTTCTCGGGCAAAATAACAGAATGAGATAAAAGGAACAATCAATATTCATATATAAAAAATAAACAAAGAAATGCTAACCTTATACCGGGAATTTTTTTCAAATCTGCTGCGCCAAGAGTAAGTAAATAAATACAATATCGGAGAAAGCTTTTTAGCGATACTATATATATATATATATATATATATATATATAAATAAAGTTAGTCCTTCATCAGTGATCTTCCAACCATCATTGGTATTTCATCGCTTTAAAGACCATATACCTCCGGTTGGTGCGAGCAACGGCTAAAAAAAGTCGTTGGGACACGTAAATAAAGGGGACACGAGAGTGTAAACAAACAAAGATGGTGAAGCAACGAAAAGTGAGGAAAAAGGAGTCAAATTCCAAATTTCCATGAATATAAGTTCGGTGAAATCGTGAACGAGAGAGAATAAAGACCATCAAACCTGGTTGGAATGTGAGCAAGGAAGGAATTCCGTACAGGTCTAACGGAAGGAAGAAGGGATCTAATCTGTGAATTCGGTGAACGTAAGTTCTGTGAAATCGTAGACGAGAGAGAGAAATATATATATATATACGCATGGTCTTGGATATATTTTGTATAAGCAGCATTTACTGATCTATTATTATATTTCTGATCCTAAAAATAATTTTGAAAAATTTTAATTTAGTCGGTTTAGCTACAGGTCCTAATGATGAGCTATTTTTAACACTCCTGACCTGTGCATTTGCCAGATGATACGATCAATAGTTTGTGGATAGATCAAAATTATTATTTTGTATATGTATATATGTCTGTATGTATGTGTGTATATATATATATATATATATATATATATATATATATATATATATAGTGCTCACCCGGGTGAAGCTACAGTAACGCCAAGTTATATATATATATATATATATATATATATATATATATATAAATATGTGTATATATATATATAAATATGTATATATGTATATATATATATATTGTTATACTTGGGGACGGTCATATTTGTGTAATATTGCCAGAATTAATAACAGAACACACTCACTGTTTGGTTGGTTTTCGCTTTTCGCTTCTGTGTCTTTTATATCGGTAATCTAATTTATTCGGTCCTCAATGTTGCCATTGACTGACCAACGGTCAAAAATAATACAGATACAATATAGACACAAACACATATATATAGTTTATCAAAGTTCTTTCGTTGCACATCTGCAACATGGTCAGTGGTGCTATTGTTTCCTCCCGTTGCATTGTATTTTCTAAGCCATCTTTATTTAGTCTGTTTATATATTTATTTATTTGTTTATTTTATTTTGTCTTCTTTGCACATGCGTTTGCGTGTGTGTATAGTGTTTTGTTTGATGTGTGTTCGTGATTGGGTGACTGTGTATTGGTTAATGTATTCTATCTTTACTAGTGTGTGTTTATATGTGTTTGTTGTTATTGTGCTTGTGTATGTATTTATTTATTTATTTATCTAGTTATTTATTTATACTTCTCTTAGGTCAATGTTGTTTGTTTGGGTGTTGTTGTTATTCCATTCATTCTTTCTGTTTATCCCTGGCCTTCTAAGTTCTAC
Source organism: Eledone cirrhosa (assembly GCA_964016885.1). Lineage (NCBI taxonomy): Eukaryota > Metazoa > Mollusca > Cephalopoda > Octopoda > Eledonidae > Eledone > Eledone cirrhosa. Next base: position 90,216,713 of record OZ024745.1, on the reverse strand, counting down.
TTCACTGGCCTCTCTGATTTGCCTATCTGCTGGGTCATTTCTATGTTTAGATATTATTCTAATTTCTATGTTGTCTATGTTACCGTCGTGTTGTTGTCTGGCATGTTCGTATAGTACGGAATACATACACAAGCACAATAACTACAAACTCGAAAACGAGTTGGCAGCCACCATGTATGTATGTATGTATGTATGTATGTATGTATGTATGTATGTATGTATGTATGTATGTATGTATGTATTGTCAGGTCACCAGTTGGTGCTACTGGTAACATGTATCCCAGTACAACCTGTCCCATGGTCGGGTCGTTGGCGACTAAACTGGCAACCCCACCAAGGTTTCTTGGTGAGGAGGGTGACTTTGGACATCCTGCAGGACTAAAAACAAAACCTGGCAAAGGAGCTCTTAAGAGTCAATGGCCATCCAAAATCACCGGGAGAGATGACCCCTTAGCCTTTGTCAAGGCAGAATTCTAAGAGAAGGAAAACTCTGATATAACACCTGCAACCCTGATGGTATCCAATGATGTTGACTTATTCTTCTTTTTGGTAAATATCATCTTGGTTAAGAGAGTGGGACTGGCTTTGTGCAGTGCCTTTGCTCACTATAAAAGCTTCACGGCACAGGCATTGCTTTATATCTGGAGATCTCTCTACACTTGTCGTCACATGGTACCAAAGGCCCAACACTATGTGTCAATAATTGTCACAGGTGTAGTGTTTGTACCAGAGTTTTCAAGTCGCTGGCTGGACTAAAAGTCACACTTGTTTAGCGCATCGGTGGGGGTTCTCCTACATGGATATAAAGTAGTGGCCGTACTCGAAAACGAGTTGGCAGCCACCATGTATGTATGTATGTTCTTCTGGTTTTATACTTTCACAAATTTTTACCAATAGAGAGAGAGAGTCGGTTTCTAACACTGACACAAGACTCTCTCATTGGAATTTAAACAACATCAACTAGGTAGATTATGTATGCATGTCTGCATGTGTATATATGGATGTTATTGTATGTGGGGATATGTATGTTTTGAGATGTATGTGTGCATGTGTATATACTTTGCATCTGTACATGTGTATATGCAGTTACTAGATGCAACATTTTTGGAATGTTTTACATATTTTTACTGTTCCATTAATGGATTGTACTTGTAATTTCCTAACTAGTTGTGTTCTTTCTGTTCCTGTGAAGCCTAGCTTCTCAAGATTTGTATTGAGGCAGTTACTAACATACCCCAATGCCCCAATAATCACAGGCATAAATCTGAAGGTGTAATCAGGGTGGAGTCTCTGCAGATTTCTCATCAGTTCTGCATAAATATTCTCCCTTTTGCTAATCTTTTATATTATATTGGCATCTGCTGGGCAGCTAATTCCCACTACTGTGCATGCTTTCTTCTCCCTGTCCCATATCATAATATCTGATCTGTTATGCCTGCATTTTATTGGGGTTTTTACTGGAACATTCCACCAGTACTCTTTCATATTATGTACATGGATGTCTTCCACATTGCTGTAGCTTTTAATGTGTTTATTATCGGGGCTATCTTTTCTACGAACTTCATTGTACAGTGTTTTGGCCACCACATCATGCCTCATAGGTAGATAGTACCGCGATGACATCTTTGGACAGCTGCTGATGACATGGGTGATATCCTCGATGTTAGTTCTGCAGAGTCTGCACTTATCATATCTAGGTGTTTTGCCTGCATCCCTATCTCTTTTGTGAATCAGTTATTTCGAGTTAATCTCCTGCTCTTGGATTGCAAAAGCGTATCCTTCAAAGTGGGAGCCAATATAGCAGTTGTTGGTCCAAGATAGACTACTTTCCTTATCTACATTACTCTCACTCTGGAGCTTCCTGGCATCATACCCATGCATGATTTTTTGCTGATAAGTATGCAGATTTTCATCCATGGATTCACTGTGATACTGCTGAGCGACTTCTCTGTGTGTGAGTTTTTGATTATCACACAGGGAATATCTCTCAAGGAGTTCCTTCCCAACTCTGATGATCTTATCTGTTTCATGCAGATAGACTTGCTCGAGAAACGGGCTCCTACGCTTCGAGGTTCGTAGATGTTGTCGGAGGGATATGATGCGACATTCAAATGTTGTCTGGACTGATGTTAGGCCTCTGCCTCCCTGCTTACGTTTCAAGTAAAGGCGGTCTATGTCACTTTTGATGTGGAAGTTTCCGGTGTATGTATGTATGTATGTATGTATGTATGTATGTATGTATGTATGTATGTATGTATGTATGTATTAGTGGCGAAGGGTAACCTGGAAAGCAGGGCATGCAGTCCAATCGCCATGGCGGAAAGTGGGGCTGTGTAGCCTTACCCCCCCATTCCCTCTAAATGACCCTCCCGGTCAAAGCCTCATGTAATGTTATCTAGTGTCTGTGTGTGTGTTATCTTTTTATGTGTCTACGGCTTAGTAAGCAGCCAAAATTCTGCTTGCTTCAACCGACGCTGCCGTGTGTTTGTGTGTATGTGTGTGTGTGTGTGTGTGTGTGTGTGTGTGTGTGTGTGTGTGCGTGTGTGTGCGTGCGTGTGTGTTGTCTTTTTATGTGTCTACGATTTAGCAAGCAGCCAAAATTCTGCTTGCTTCAACCGACGCTGTCGTGTGTTTGTGTGTATGTGTGTGTGAGTGTTATCTTTTTATGTGTCTACGATTTAGTAAGCAGCCAAATTTCTACTTGCTTCAACCGACGCAATTGATCAACTCAATATTCTATAACGTATGCACTTCATGCGTTGCATGCGCACACCCTTCGCCCCTGGTATGTATGCATGTATGCATGTATATATGCATGTTTGTATGTATGTGTAAATGTGTAAATATGTCTATACATGTATGCATGTGTATGTGTGTGTGTATATATATATGTATATACATGTATGCATGTGTATGTGTGTATATATATATATGTATATACATGTATGCATATGTATGTACATGCGCGGGCACATAGAAATAATCGGCTGGATACCAGATCGCGCAGTTAAACCACTGGGAGTGAACGAACCCTAGCCTTTGTCAGGGTAACTCAGGAAACTGGCATAACTCCGATATAAAACCTGCGGCTCAGTAGTTACCGATGATGTTGATCGTTTCTTATTTTCGAGTTATAGCTACTGTCGCTCAGAGAGTGGGATTGGCTCAGTGCACAATCTTTCCTCACTTTAAAAAAATATCTTTGCGCACAGGCATTGCACGATATAATTAATTAATAATTATTAATAATGGTATATCGTGCAATGGCCATACTCGATAACGAGGGGGCAGCCATCATGTATGTATGTATGTTTGTATGTTTGCATGCATGCACGTATGCATCTATGTATGTATATGTATGGTGGTAGGGAGGGGGATCGACCAGTTCAAAGCCACAGTCACGCACATCAGCCATTGAAACCAAGGATTTGTGTGCTGGAGCATTGTCCTAGACCTCTTTCGTCAGTTTTCCTGGGTGTTTGGTCTTGATAACCTTTCGTAAGTGTATCAGCAAGTTGGCATAGTACTCTCCATTGATTGGACCAGATGGACCATAACGCACCAAAGTACTCAATACTTAGGGTAGTAGAGTGCGTAATAGGAACGAGTAGGACCCCGACGGCTGAGCTCAAGCCGTTTCGACGGCTAATTCTGAAGTCCAGAATTAGCCGTCGAAACGGCTTGAGCTCAACCGTCGGGGTCCTAATCGTTCATATATATATATATATATATATATATATATATATATATATATAATGTTTTTATGTATATATATATATATAAATATATATATATATACACACACACATATATATATATATATGTAACATATAAGAAATACTTGCTGAGTCCAGACGCAACATGATATATGGAATGGTGAATTCACTGTAGAAATTAACTAAGTTATGAGGAGAAAGAAGTAATTTACTTTACAGTGTTATAATAATATCAAAATCCTCTCGTTGGTACAAAGGCCATACTCGTAGACCTCGCTATCTTTATATATATTTCATTGATCAACGATATTTTATCAATATCCTATGGGATCCGAAGGCAGAAACATTAGGCAATCAGCCAATTAGATACTGGAAATCATTCAGTTAGCCATCCTTCTATTATTTCAATTAATTCTCTCTCTCCCCTCTCCTCTCCCCATCGTCTCTCTCTCTCTCACTCTCTCTCTCTCTCACTCTCTCTCTCTCTCACTCCCCCCCTCTCTCTCTCTATCTCTCTCACTCTCTCTCTCTCTCTCTCTCTCTATATATATATATATATATATATATGTATATACATACACATATATATACACATATATATATACACATATATATACACACACACGCACAGATATATATATATATATATATGTAATATATATATATATATATATATATATATATATATATATATATATATATATATATATATAGAAGTGGTTACACAACAGTTAGTTCACCATACCGAGAACAATTGTTTCACCTTCGCGGATCTTCAGCTCGGGATGTATATGGTTATAGGAACAGGAAGGACAACCGTACGAACGGGCATGCGCAGAAACACGGTCACTTCACACAGGCAATAGTAGACTGCGTGCGGGAGGTGTAAGGGAGATAACTGCGAAAGTCCGGAAAGTTTTTTGGTTGAAAATAAAATAAAAAAATTTAAAAATAAAATTACAAAGAATCAGTCCGGAGTCTTGTAGTTATGTAATAGATGTTTGGTGACGTGTGGACAACGTGTGAAAAATTCACTTCTCGTGTTTAGGCAATCACTATTGCGTAATCTCTTTAGGATAGTTATTCGTTCGTCAATACATAAGCCACACGTCGGATTTCCCCTTGCGTATGGCTTGGATTTAGTGATGGCTTTCCATTGAATGGAGTACCCTATACTTGAGTCCTTGAGGGACCATACGTGGCTCGCGAGTTTCGTGGATGAACGTCTGTCCGGGTATCTGAAGGTAGACTGGTGGTTCAGGAAACGCTCCTTGAATCGTCCCTCCGCCATGCCCACATAGGATTTGACCTCCTGTTGTTCGTTTGGTCGGTTGGAAGTGACCACAGCTTCATAGATTACAGCTGGTGTGTTGCATTGTTGTTGAAGGGGCAAGCTGCAGGTTTACGGCAAGACCACCCTGGTGGGGTTTTGCTCCTAGGGCTGCTAGTGATGTGGGCCTTCATGTTCTTAGCGCAGGAGTATCCTAGTTTAACTTTGTATCGGTTAAAGATGGAGCGATATTTATGACCTATGGGGAACTGTCTATCTAAGAGGACTAGACATTTTTTTCCTACATTGGTTTTAACGTTGAGTGAATAGGGAGGAGAGAGCCAGATAGTTTGTCTATTGATGCGCTTACCTTTTTAATGGTGTTGTTGCTAGTGGGAGAGTAGGTAATAGGTTGTGAGAAGCCGCTGTTAGCCAACGCCGTGTTATAGTAGGGTGCCGCCCTGTCAAAGATAGCATTATTAGAGGAGAGGTTTGAGATTCTAGTACTGATATTCTTAACGAAGTTTCTAAAAACAGTGGCAGGGTGGCATGAGTCCTTGTGAATGTAATTACGTTTCTCGTTTAGCTTATGGAAGGGTTTGTGTGTGTGCGAAGGTCTAAATTAATGTCTAAGAAATCCACGCTAGAGAGGTTGGTGGCTACTGTTATCCTAAGGCCTAACTCATTGAAGGTAGAAGCTAAGACTTAGCTATATATATAGTAACATTTTAATAGAAATACTATTAAAATTTCTTACTCTACGACTCCTAACCTTGCACATAACATCACAGCTTCAAATTTAGCTAAACTACCTAGCCGTAGGAACACGTGCAACCCTGTAATTAGTACTAACTCTAATTGTAGGAATCGGGTTGACTGCCCCCTATCCGGGAATTGCCTCTCTAGTAACTAGAAATGTAAGATTGAAATACTCACGTCCCGTAGGGCCTACATAGGGTTAACCGCCAATAGATTCCAGCAGCGTCTTTACATGCATACCCATTCTTTTCGTTACCCTTTAAGAAGGAATATGACGTCACTTTCAGCTTATATCTGGAGTCTAAAAGACAGCCATACCCAATATAAGTTACACTGGGAGATCCTAGCTAGGGCTAGATCGTATAACGGAAATAAAATACCATGTGACCTTTGCGCCGCTGAGGCTCTGGAAATACTCCACGCCAAAGACCACATCTTAAACATCTGAGGCAATTTCGGCTTGTAAACATAAATTCCACAAAACTTACCTGTAATACAGGCCCACATTATACCCTAACGGATAGTACGAAATATACGCGGATATTTACGTCTTGATGTGGTAGCTAAGTATATGTTATGTTTACACCATTACTTATTTGTATAGGTAAGCATATATTACCTGTATGTTTTGTGAAGGTACGTATACTTCCTCGTACGTATATTTGATTGTATGTGTTTTGGCGTATATATTCTATATTCTGGTACATATGGTTTTGGTTATGTGTATACGTGTGTTTTGCGTCTGTGTGAGTATGCGGGTTCGTACGTATGTAGGGTGTGTGTATATGTATACTTTGTGTTTTGGTTGACGTACGTTTAGCGAACATATGTGTATTTACATGTAGGTATGTGTGCGCGCGCGTAATATACGTATTTATGTCAGTATATTTATAGACATTTATATAATTAAACACACACATATATATATATTTTTTAATATATATATTTTATGTGTATTTTGTGTATACGTTCGTATGTGTGTGGGTACAGGCGTTGCGTGGGTTCTGTATGTGCGTGCGTGTTCTTTTGTGTACGTGCTTGTATTTGCATACCCATGCCGTGTGTTTTCGCGTATGCATGTGTATGTACGTATATGGATGCGCGCATCTATATATTTAATTTTTGTTGATTTCAATTACCTCTGTAATTTATTTACATTATTCTTAACTCTGAAGCCGAGAATCATTCGGTTTCCTAAATAGAATTTTAGTCTACGACTTCAGTTATACCATATACGTGGTTTTGTCTTTGCGTGTAATTGTTCTCCACGCTCCACATATTGACGTATTATCTTTGTTTTTTCCGTTCATTGCCAGAGAACATCTCCACGAACCACCTAATAGAATATTAGTCTACGACTTCATTTGTACCATAAACGTGGTTTTGTCTTTGAGTGTAATTGTTTTCACCGCTCCAAATAATGACGTATTATCTTCGTTTTTTCCCGTTCTTTGCCAGGGAACGTTTCCACGAACCAAAGTATCGTCTTCCTGTCTTCCTTTGGTTGCAACGTTTTTCGAAATATTTACTTCTACGTTCACAGATTGATTTTTTTAGTTTCAGAAGAAACCGTTCGGGGTGAAAGCAGCGGTTCTTTGCTTAAACTTTAATCTGTTATTTTAATATATATATTAGTAAAAGGAAAAGAAAATGCTGACAAATTTTTCCCAGTGAAAAGTAGTTTAATTAGGAATAAGTAAAAATTAGTAATAAGTATTGGTTAGTATTCAGTTTTAGTTTTAAGTTTTTACCGGTTGCGCATTTCTAATGCTTATCAAAAATAATTTTGAGATAGAGCGCCCGTGATGTTTGCTCTTATATATATATAAAGTTCAAGAAATAAGAGTGACATGGTTTGCTATACAATAAGGGCTTTATTCACATTGCTGACAATTGTTTCTTTGGTCTGGTAGGTCTAGAGTTCGCTACTCTAGACCTTGGTGTTGCGTCAATCGGCCTCCAATACTTTGTTTATAACCAGTCGTTTTCATCAGAGCGTGCGAAAGTGATGAAGATATATATATATATACTCTTAGAAAATAGATAATGTATTCATGTCTAGTTACACATACTGAAATCTATACAAACGCAGACAAACATATACCTAATCATATTTATATCAATATCTATTTATCTACATGTGTACATATATTTCTCTCTCGCAGAACCAAATGAAGAAGACCAAAAACACACATACATGAACACACATGTATTATAACTTGAATCTTATATAAACATTATTGTCGATTTTAAGTAGCAACTAGACGAACTCATTATTTGCAAAGTTTAAACTATATTTGAACAGATAAATTGTTTCGACATCAAGCCGTACGAGAGAGTCCTTTCATTGAATCTTCATATCCTTTGATGTAGCCCAACACTACTTATAGCAATTAATCCAATGTCCGCGAGGGAATTTTAGTTTGTAATCTAAAGCTTCAGCATTCGGTAATCAAAAGAAGGGAAGTAGGTGTAAAATCCGAACTCGATATCTTCAATTTGGTATCCGTACCAACTCTTACCTATGGTCATGAATCTTGGGTAATGACCGAAAGTATAGGATTGCGAATACAAACAGCAGAAATGGGGTCCCTCCGAAGGGTCTCTGGTGTAACTTTACTCGATAGAGTGTGTGGCTCGGAAATCAGTGAGTCACTCCAGATAGAGTCGCTAGTTCTCCGAAATAGTTTACATAAAGTTATAAAACAATATTGTGACCGGCAACCGCTCTGTATAACCAATTCCTGATTATTACTAGAATTCTATAAGAATCAAACATTCATGATTTTCAGCAAACAGGTGGAGTACTTAGCTTTGATAAGTACCAAAAAGTACGAAACAGAGCTCTGTCAGCTTTATCTGCCCCTTTTTGCTGAAAATTTAAAGTAAGTGAGACTGTCACTACACAAAAACAATAGCGTAAGGTCTTCGAAATGCTTTTAATTAAGCATACAGTGTATTGCAAAATACACTATATATACATTCATATATATATCGGTATTTCAGAGCACAAATTTTAATTTTCAATTTCTGCTTGACCGGCAACCGCTCTGTATAATCAGTTCCTGATTATTACTAGAATTCTATAAGAATCAAACATTCATGATTTTCAGCAAACAGGTGGAGTACTTAGCTTTGATAAGTACCAAAAAGTACGAAACAGAGCTCTGTCAGCTTTATCTGCCCCTTTTTGCTGAAAATTTAAAGTAAGTGAGACTGTCACTACTCTAAAATAATAGCGTAAGGTCTTCGAAATGCTTTTAATTAAGCATACAGTGTATTGCAAAATACACTATATATACATTCATATATATATATATATATATATATATATATATATATATATATATATATATATATATATATATATATACAATAAATCCACACAATATTTGCGAAGTAAGATTGAAGTTGTGTGTAAGAAAAAGCCATAAAGTTAGTGTGAGAGAGAGATAGGGGGGGGGGAGAGGAGGAGAGAGAGGAGAAGAGAGAGGGGGGGAGTGAAAGAGAGGATGTGTGTGGGTGTGTGTGTGTCTGAGAGAGAGGGGGAGAGAGAGAAAGAGAGAAGGAGGGAGATGAAAGTCTGAAGGTAACGAGTCGAGAAAGAAACAAAAGTGTTGTGAAATTGAAGCGAAAGCAAAGTTCCAGGCGATTCGTGCTGGACGACAGTATAACGTAATTGTTTAATGATCCATACATTTTAAGAAAGCAATGGTTAATGAATGTTTCCTTGGATTTTTGATCGATAATGGAATCTTCCGCGAACCGTTTTCAATATTTCTCTCTAATTGAAATTGAGTAAAAACTATTGGTTATGTCATTTCTACCACATCGTATCGCCTGACTGCGTTAGTTCTAAGAGTATTCGAACATTCATAACTTTTCTCTCCGATGATTTAATAGGATTAAGTAGATTAAGAATAATAATCTCAGAGACAACGAGAAATTCACTTTAAATATCATTTCACCAATCTGATCACATCTGTACGGATATAACAGATTGAACTTATCGACTTATCACGCAATTCTAGTTCTATTATGACTTCTACATATAAAAGTTAGCAACCTCTTAGGTTCTATATAATAAATAATATAAATAATAAAGAAAGTTCGAAGAAGTGAAAGTTTAATCTAAAGTGGGTAGCCATTTTACTCCCACGTGTTTCATTAATTTAAAGAAAATTTGTGCAAAATTACGATTGTGTACAAGAAGTTTTCAGCTTTGAAATGTCGAATCAGCGTTTCTATCTCAGCTGGATTAATATTGACGTTATAAAGAAAGAATTCGAATGTGATAATTTTCATTTAATCTATTAGATTTTAGATACACACTCACGAATGTAAATGTCTGTATATATGAGAACAATACGCACGCATATATTTAAATTATCTATCTATCTATCTATCTATCTATCTATCTATCTATCTATCTATCTATCTATCTATCTATCTATCTATCTATCTATCTATCTATCTATCTATCTATATATCTATCTATCTATCTATCTATCTATCTATCTATCTATCTGTTTCCCTATCTGCCTGACGCGTGGAACATCGCCGGTAAGCTTTTTTGTAAATTTCTATACAAAAAAATGAACGAATTGTTTGAAAAAACATATCATTTTGTAGATTAACCCCAAGCTGAATTGTCAGCTGGGTGGTAATCCCTCTTTAGAGGCGAAAATTTAATTTAAAAATTGTTTTAAAAAATCAAATTTTGCCAACTATAAAACATGAATAGCTCGGAAAGAACGCTAGAGAACGTCGACAGAGAGAAGAGAGGTAGAGAGGCCGCTATTAACGTTATATCTGCTTCTGCTACTATGGACGTCGTCATGGATACGACTGTCAACAAAGAGAAACAAATATTACCACTTGAAGATTTTAACATTTCTACTGTCGAAGCGGAGAAAAATAACACAGGGAAAAACACAGAAATTAAACCTATTAACATACACACACATGAAAAAGACAACAACAACAACTCCATAGATACATCTACACATAAAGTTTCACCTTGTCAATAAATTTTGATTTCCAACACTGAGGCTAACAACGATAACAAGAACAACAACAACAGCAACACCACCAAAAATGTCTTTCGCTGAAACAGTGAACAAAAAACAAGATTTTATAAATCTTGACATCTCCAATGCAAGAGATATGCTCCAGCAAGGAAGAAAATTTGTAACTTTCGAAGACAAGGGTGGGTTTAGAATCAACTCACCCCTCGAAATAAAAGAAGAGACAGTTCGAAGGACAGTGACCTTCAGGACAGTCTCCAACACAACGAGAAAGCCAATATTTGTGAGTCAAGCAGACATAGAAGCCACCTTGAAGGAGACTCTAGCAAATATTGACTTTCTCCAACGAGGAAAACAGTACGGAAGTGTTTCCGTACTGTTTAAAAGCGAGGCACTCACCCAAAAACATTCTGTGACACCAATGGTGTCAAAAGCATTCACCTTTTTCCCCACGTACATGGGAAAAAGGACACAAAAAATAAAAAAAAAATATATACCCCCAAACATTAACATCCTGTGGATCTTGGCTGGCTTCGTGGAGCCAGAGACTTATGCCATTCTTTCAATACGAAAGTCTATTAGACAAAGGTGGGCGGGTACTGATTTGGAGATTCTGATGCAAATGAAGCCGGAGAGATTCCAAAATACCCGAAAAAGTCGTCATCGACGACAACAATAAAATAAACATTTCGGTGGAAGGTCGTAAATTTCATTGCTTTTGCTGTGGTAGCACAACACATCTAAAGGCCTTCTGCCCTTTACAAACACGATCAACCAAAACAATACAAAAGAAAGCACTGTTACCAACAGCAACACTAACACCAACACCAAAACAACCACCACCACAACAACAACTCACCAAACAAGCAAACACACCAAAAACAAACAGCCACTCAACCAACAAGAACAGAAAAAACACAGACAACACCCCTGAAGAACACAGCCCCACCCCATCCCACTCCATGAAACACTACCACAAACACACACACCGAAACACCACCACCACACAACATACCCTTACCCCAAACTCCTGACGATGATTATTCATCGACAGATGAGGCTGCTTCTCCTTCTTTAAGTGAAGAAGAAAGAGAGACTCGGAAATCTAAAAAACAAAAAAAGAGACACCACAAAACCCCCAAAACTCCAATCACCAATCACCAACACACAACCACAGACACAAACAACAACACAAACAACACCACAGTCAAACATCCCCCTACCAGCAAAACCAACACCAACACAACCCAAACACAAGCACCCACCATAAAAAGAAAACTCCCGGACGAACAACAAACTAAAACAACACAACAAAAACACAAAAAACAATACGCATACATCAACACAAACAGCAAGAGTTTGATAGAGGTCATCTCCCAAAACCCCCAAGGTGGAGACGGAGGGCAAAGCTTTCGTCAAAGCAGAATCGTCTCAACACCTAAAACTAATAAGGGTTTCGATAGAAACCTATCAGAAATTGAAAAAACAGTTTTCGCAGGATGTTGGCAACCCCTGTCAAAAATCTATTAACCACGTCTTAGTAAAATGTTTCCCCACCCCACCCAACACCCCCACCAGAACTGAAATGGAGATTGAACAACCCGATCTCCAGGAAACGAAAAGGTAAGTGCACCTTTTCGTCCTTTTCGCCAACTCTTCTCCACCAACATGGCTACTTTACGAGTTGGAAGCGTGAATGTGCGTGGCCTAGGATGCCCTGGAAACAGGGCCAACATTTAAACGACCTTAGGTCATCGGTATGGATGTGACAGCCATCACCGAATCCATGATCCACAGCAGGCAGCATCTAACCTCCATCTTCGACGACTTTGAGATCTACGCATCTCTCTGTCAGCCAGGAGGTGGAGGGGGAGTGGCTGTCATGTTTCGGAAGAACCTGGACGTCAAAGTACAGCAAGTACACTTGAACCTGGAGGGTAGACTGGTAGTCCTGGACGTGAACAGTATTGGAGGTGGAGCCTTCAGACTGCAATCGCAATCACGGCCAGACTACTTTAAGCGTCTAGAGTCTTTTCTGGGAACATCTCGCTCCTTACTTTTAGTGGGGGACTGGAATGGTATCCTAGATGCACGATGGGACTATGTTGGAGTATGTCCAAGTAGAGGGAGGTGCAACAGCATCAAAACTTTAATCGGCCAATTCCAACTGGCCGATAGGTATCGACTGGATTTCCCGACTGCACCACAGTGGACGTGGGCAAACCGCAGCGGGACATCTAGATCGTATTTAGATAGGTTCTTCATTAGAGAAAGGGACAAGGAGATGTCAGCTGGGCCCGAGTGGCGGTGGCAAAAAGTGGAAACAAGTCCACGATTCGGTCTTTGAAAGACCAAAACGGACGCGTGCTACTTGACCCCAAGCGAATGTGTGCGGTCTTTCAGCAGCACTTTGCGCGACTGTTTGAGAAGAACGACGGTGAGCCGAACGGGGCAATAGACTTTAGTTTATACCTAGACGGCCCGCCGCGTCTCTCGAACACGGACGCCGAGTTCTGCGAAAGACCGGTCACGGACACTGAAATACGGGACGCTCTGGGCCGCTGCGGGAAACGCAAGTCACCCGGTCTAGTTTTACATAGGCATGCCGCACTTGTTCTCTGGCGTCCTCGAAGCCGTCTACTGCAATTGGCAGCAGAACGGGAGAATTCCCAATTCTGCAGGCAAGGGCGTAGTAACGCTGATCAGGAAAGACGAGAACAAGGGGGGCGAAATTAACAACTTCAGGCCCATAAATCTGCTCAACACAGAGTTAAAGATTTTGGCCAAGGTGCTAGCGACGAGGTTGGCGCTTGTCGTCGAGAACCTGGTAGGGAAACCGCAAACGTGTGCAATCCCGACCAGGTCTATACACAACAACCTCCACCTCATGCGATACATCATAGAGAGGGTGGGTAGTAAACCCGGCTTCGGTGAGGCTCTGATCAATTTGGATCAGTCTAAGGTATTCGATAGGGTCGACCATCGATACTTGGAAACGGTTCTCAAGGCGGCCGGTTTCGGTCCCGTTTTCAGAGGCTGGATCGAGGCGATGCACACCAGCATTTGCTCGAGAGTCAAGGTGAACGGCTACCTATCGGAGCCGTTCGCAATCATGCGTTCCATTCGACAGGGATGCCCTCACTCCTCCATTCTGTATGTATTGACTCTAGAGCCACTACTGCGGAAATTGGAGCTGTTGCAGGGCATCCCTCTAGAACCAGGACTGCGCAAAGCGGCGTCGGTTTATGCCGACGACGTGACGGTAATGGTGTCGAGCACCTCGGAAATCGGGTGATCGGCAACTTACTGAAAGAATACGAAACGCTGACGGGAGCAAAACTAAACCCGGACAAGTCTGTCGGTTTGCAACTCGGTACGTGGAGAGGCAAACCGATGGCGTCCGACAGCGTCGTTGGATGCTGGACGGACGGACCGGTGAAATTGCTCGGGGTTTGGTTCGGTCCAGACCGCCAGGTGGAGAAAAGCTGGAACGAGGTCACGGCCAAGGTGTTTGCGCTCACTCAGAAGTGGGCAGAGTGCAAACTGTCCTTGAAAGGCAGAGTGGGTGTGGCGAATACTTTCATAGCGTCCGTCATCTACTACCGCTTGACTGTGGTGTCTTGTCCCCGTGAACAACCCGCCAAGATGGAACCCATGCTCTTCCAGTTTATGTGGAAGAAGCAGGCTCCGCTGGTGAGGAAATCCGTCTGCTGTCAGCAGCCTTCCAACCGAGGGCTAGGAATGCCGTGGCTGATAATGCGCTGAGCCTGAGGCATCTCCAGGTATTCCTCACCGACCCCCAACCGGTGTGGGCACCGTTTGTGAGACAGGCTTTCCCACAGCTCGTCTCGCTGACGGAGCTGCAGTCCTGGGTCAAGAAAAGACCGAAAACATTGAATGCGCTCAGGCGCTCACAGTCCTCTGGCAAGCGGGCACAGCAATCAGTGAAGATTCCACTTCGACATTCTATAGAGGGATTGTACGTTACAAGGGCAACGACGTGCTCGGGGATACTCTGGGCGTCGAAGACGATGAGCTCACCAGTCTGTTTGGTAGGACTTTCCACCCTGGACCTCTGGACAACTTCCAGAGGTCCCTGGCCTGGCAGTGCTACCGAGGAGCTCTACCGGTTCGTGACAAGATCTACAGGCACGGACAAGATCTACAGGCAGGGATCCTTCCAAGAGGACGTGTCCAAGATGCGCGCAGGACATTGAAACAGCCCTGCACGCAATTGTACACTGCCCGGGCGTAACTGACCTGTGGAACTATGCAGAACAACTGCTGTCGCGTATGGGGCAAATCCAGTTGACTGCCGAGTCCATAGTAAGGATCAAACCGCCAGCCTCTTTCAAAAACGAAAGAGAGGCGGTTTTCCTCTGTACAGTGGCTATGGTGAAAGAAGTTATATGGTGGACGAGATTGAGAGGACTGAGGACAGATGCCTTTCTCTCCGAGCAACAATTGATTCCCTTTAAGTATCACTTTAGAAGGAGAATCAGAGTGGAGAGAGAGGCACTGCACCCCAGTAAATTTACAGAAAGGTCGGTGAATGAAGCGAAAATGGTCCGAATAATTGGGCCTTCTCTGTTTATAAGCCTGTAGGTTAAAGAAGAGAGCAAAAGGAAGAAAGGAGCACTTGCACAACACGCTCCTGGAGTTGAGGGTTGTTCTATCGACGGGGTATTAAACAACCCATATGTGGCGCTTCCCCCCTATTGGGGATTTCGATTGTTGTAATTGTTTGATTTACATTTTTTACACGACTGTATGTAAAATCCCCGGCATATGTCTTTGTATTGTCCCCTTTTCTTGTGCGCCCTTGTGGCAAATAAAGAAATCTATCTATCTATCCATCCAACCCTTGCTCTTTCTCCCCTACTCTCTTTCTATTTATCCATCACTCTCTCTCCCCCCTCTCTCTCTGTCTATTTATCTAACTGTCCGTCTGTATGTCTGTCTATCTATCTATCTATCTATCGCCCTAACAATCTACTTTATACTCTAACACAATACTTCAATCAAATTACAGCACCCTCTTATACGTACCGTATATTTGAATCGAATCGATCTTAATAAGCTTTATCGAGTCAAGAGGAATGTAATGTGAAGTGAACTCCAGTGAGAGTTCTACTCACAGCAGAGAAGGATGAAGTTTAATACAGTATAGTATTTAATCCGCTGCTTTATCATTTCTGCCACTGACCATTCATCTTTGTGAAGTATAATAATGAAATAAATATATTTAACCATAAAGATGGTCAGATTCAATGCAAAAAAGGTTTTCAAGTGCTAATAAGATATGAGGAAAAATAAAAATATCTGACAGATACAAATAAAAACAAACACAAAATAAAAAGAAGAAACTCTAAGAAGATTCCCTCTTATAAAGATGGCGGGTAGGTTGAATTATATTTAGCACTTTTATCACGTGAACATGTGGTGAGAAAGTGAAACTAGGATTTGTAATAAGAAAAGTGAAAGCAAAAATTGCATCTGTTGACGTGGATTGAAAATATATTTTTCAGCCTCTTGTAAAAATTCGAAAGATGTAGGATTAATTTATAAAGTGAAACGTGGAAATAAATAAATTAAAATTTGAAACTATATAAAAAAGATATATTCCTCTAAACAGGAAGTGTGGGCTTTTCTTTGAAGTATGAAATTATCGATGAGATAAATGAAGAAAAAAAAAGGAAAAAATAGAAGCCCAGAAAAAATTCTGCTATTGAAATTTCAAGATTATCTTTTTCTGCACAGTATTTGACAGAAATAAGAAGATAGAAAAAGGTATTTGATTTATATCCAGAATATATACTTAAGGAAGTTATCAATGATTAAAAAATATAATGAAAAAATGAAAATAAAGAGGCTGAAAGTTTTCGAAAAAGCATATAGTACAGAAAAATATATTATGGAATTAGTGTTGAAATGAAATATAGAAAAATCCTGAAGCTTTTCTCAAAAGTTACGTGTAGATTACATTAAGATCTATCTATCTATCTATCTATCTATCTATCTATCTATCTATCTATCTATCTATCTATCTATCTATCTATCTATCTATCTATCTATCTATCTATCTATCTATCTATAATCTAGCTGTCGTCTGTTCTACAGCGTAGATGTAATTCACTTCGCGCAGAAGTTTTGTTCAAATTTATTGCGGAAATTTTGTAAGTTCAATTTTAATTTTGATACTATTGTGTAGCTTGACCCCACGTCTGAATTGTCAGGCGGTGGGTCAGCTCATCTTTACCCCTCCTAGGGGTGAAAAACCTGTTTTTAAAAATTTTGTGGCATAAAAAATTTCAATCGTCTGACAGAAATGTTAAACGAAGCTAACAAAAATAGTGGTGGGGGGGGGGGGGGGGGGGGGGGAAACAGCGGTAAGAGTTGTAGGCTCGCACGCTTTAGTCCCCCCTTCCTTCCCAACTAACGTCATAGAGAAGGAAGGAAAAAATAAAATAAAAACAGACGAATCTGCGGAGAAAAATGACGAAAACACAAATCTGGACATGGATTCCAACAACGAAAAAAAAAAATTTGAAAAGTTGCATGACAATATTAATACCACAAACAAAGACACGACAAACACAAAAATTACATTTGAAAACAACATCATAACAGAAAGCAAAGCAGACGACAAAGTCAACACCAATAATATTTCATTTGCACAAACAACAAAGAAATCTTTGACATATATACCTGAAAATATTTCAGATGTGGCACAAAGAATTGCAGACGCCAAACAATATATAACTGAAGGAGAGAATGGTATTTTATCGGTAAAAATGCCTCAAGAACTCACCAAAGACATTGAAAGTCGAACGGTCGTTTTCCGCACCATCAACAACATTTCAAAAAAACCTGAACAGCCAACTCAAACAGAAATCAAAACAATACTTACAGAAGTACTTAATGAAACCACTTTCATAAGAAAGGACAGACTGTATGGAAGCCTAGCGATTATTATGAAGAACGAGTCGGTGGCAAAAAAATGTGCTTTGTCACCGATTCGCTCGAAAAATTTTACCTTTTATCCATCTTATATGGGTAAAAGAACTCAACGCATATGGCTGGATGCAATGATGCCAGATGTGGACTACTGCTGGCTCATAGCTGGCTTCATCGATCCAGCGAATGACAACGTGATTTCCATTGGGAAAACCACAGGCAATGCGTTCAGTGGAACAGGTATAGAACTTGTAGTGCAAATGAAGCCTGAACGCATCGCCCAAATACCCGACAGAATCCTATTAGAGGGCCACGGGTATATAAACATTAGCGTGGAGGGGAGAAGGCCGTCCTGTCATATCTGTGCAGGCAGAGGGCACCTGAAGGCGGCTTGTCCCCAACTCAACAAAAAGAAAACCCTGCTACCAACACCAGCTCCACCACCACCACCACAACAGATAAACAAACAACAAAACTCAGTCCCACCCAACCCGTCCCTCAGTAAAACTACACCACCACCACAACACAAACAGTCACAACACATTACCCCAAAACAAAATACAGGCCCACCCAACCCCTCACTCAATAAAACAACACAACCACCGCAGCCACAACACACAACACAGTCTAACATAGTGACATCCATCTCCCCCACAAAGAAAACCAACACGGAAACATTACCAGCAAACATACCTCTTCCCTCCATCACTGAAGATAACCCAACGAATTCGGAGGAAGAAACGGAGTCCTTCAGACAGATTAAAAGGAAAAAAGAAAACATGTGCAAAACACACAAGGCCAAACAACCCCCACCCAAATGTCAACACAATCCAACAAAACACAAAACACCCCTCCAGCAACAAACAAAACCAAACCTGCCCCTCCCCTCTTCGAAACACTCACACCATCCGAAAAAAAGACATTACACTATACTTACATCAACAGAAACAATAATAAATTAAATGAACTCATAAACAATAATCCTTCGGTACAAACCGAAGGTGTAAACTTTGTTTCTTCAGAAAACTACCAACACTTAAAATTAATAAAGATCCCAATGAACCTCTACCAAAAACTAAAAAAGGATTTTAAGGAGGACGTAGGACCACCCTCTGTCAAACCCATAAACCGCGTTCTACTAAAAAACTGTCCCCCTCCACTTCCCCTCCCCAACACAACTCCAAACACCCCAACCCCACCACACACTGACGACCCCACACCACCACAAGACATCCCTTCACCCAACACCCCCGACCCCATGGAAGTCGTGCGACCCGAACCCCGGGAAGCAGAAAGGTAGGTCTCTACACTCTCCTTTGGCTCTGCCGCCCACATGGATGTGTTAAGAGTAGGATGTTTGAATGCACGTGGCCTGGGCTCAACTGGAAGCAAGCAAAGCTTCTAAATGACCTCAGGTCATGTGGTATAAATGTAATGGTTATCTGTGAGACTCGGATCAGCGTCGTGCGGCAGCTGGCCCCTACCTTCGATGACTTTGAGGTGCATGCATCTCTCTGTCAACCTGGAGGTGGGAGTGGGGTTGTCGTACTGCTACAAAAACACCTGGGTCTTGCCGTACAGGTTGTTCACTCGGACCCGGAGGGTCGTTTGTTGGTGCTAGACGTTTGCAGTAGTGAAGGTGCGGCCCTGAGACTGGTCGCCGTCTACTCCCCTTTCGGAGCTGAACGGCCCGACTTCTTCCAGCGTTTGGAGACTTTTCTGGGAACGTCGCGTTCCCTGCTTCTAGCGGGGGATTGGAATGACATCCTAGATGCACGTTGGGACTATGCAGGAGCATGTCCTAATAGAGGGGGGGGGGTGTAACAGCCTCAAGGGGTTACTCGACCGTTTTAACTTGGTCGATAGATATCGACTAGATTTTCCAACTGTGCCTACCTGGACTTGGACGAACCACAGTGGTCAATCTAGATCGTACTTAGATAGATTCTTAGTTAGAAGTAAGGATAGGGACATATTAAGCTGCCCAGAAATGCGCACGATTGGCTATACGGATCATAAATTAGTGACCTGCGTAGTCAATCTCGAGAAAACACATAAAGAGGGTCCCGGTTACTGGAAACTTAATTTGTCTTTACCGGCAAAAGAGACTTACAGAAACCGGATTAGCAGATTAGTTAAGGAGAGGTTGACGGGTGCAATCGTCAACAACCGATGGTGGGCATCTCTCAAAAGAGAGATTAGAACAGAATCAATAAGTTATAGCAAGATGTTAGCTGCCGATAGGAATAGAAACGAGAAAGAACTAACAGGTAAATTAGAAGAGGCAATCAAGAGCGAAGATGTGGCCAGAGTGCTGGCATCGAGGAGGGCCTTGAACCAGTTTTTCGATGCAAAGCACGAAGGCTGCGTCATTCGAAGTAAAATACGTGCTCTAGGTAATGAGGGGGCCAAAGCGGTTGGCTGGGCTCGCGTGACAGAAGCTAAGAGTGGAAATCGATCCATCATCCGGTCGTTGTAAGACGAGGATGGACGGGTGATCCGGGAGCCTAAGCAGATGTGCGAGGCCTTTCAAAGGCACTTTGCCCGATTATTCGGGGTAGGCGAGGGTCCGGGCGGGGACGTGGATTTCGGTCCATACCTCGACGGCCTGCCGCGTCTCTCGAGCGAAGAGGCAGAGTCCTGCGAGGGACCAATCTCGGCTGATGAGATCGGGGATGCGCTGAGCCAATGCAGCAGACGCAAATCTCCAGGTCTCGATGGTATACCTTACGAACTTTATTTAGCAATGCCGGTCTTCTTCTCCGAACTCTTCGAAGCGGTCTACTGCAATTGGCAGCAGAACGGGAGAATTCCTTGTTCTGTAGCCAAGGGCGTAGTCTCGCTGGTGAGGAAGGACGAGAACAAGGGGGATAGTATAAATAATTTTCGGCCCATAAACCTGCTAAACACAGAGTTAAAGATTTTGGCCAAGGTGTTAGCAAAGAGGTTGGCGCTTGTCGTGGGTAGCCTGGTGGGAGATGCGCAGACATGTGCTATCCCATCCAGGTCCATTCACGATAACCTCCACCTCATGCGATACATCATAGAGAGGGTTGGCAACAAACCCGGCTTCGGTGGGGCCCTGATCAACTTGGACCAGTCTAAGGCCTTCGATAGAGTCGACCATGGTTACCTGGATGCGGTGCTAGCGGCGGCTGCGTTCGGTCCTGTTTTCAGAGGCTGGATCACTGCCTTACATAGCAACCACATCTGTTCTAGGATCAAGGTGAACGGCTACCTTTCGAAGCCGTTCGAAATCACACGTTCCATTCGACAGGGGTGCCCTCTCTCCTCCCTTCTGTACGTATTGACTCTCGAGCCTTTACTGAGGAAGTTGGAGTTGTTGCAGGGTATCCCCCTGGAACCAGGATTGAGCAAAGCGGTGTCGGCCTACGCCGATGACGTAACAGTAATGGTATCGACCGACTCGGAGATCGAGGCGATCGGTACCTTACTGGAGGATTACGAAAGGTTGTCAGGAGCGAAACTGAACCGGGAAAAATCCATTGGGCTGCAACTCGGAACGTGGAGAGGCAGACCGATGCCTCCTGACGGTGTCGTCGGACACTGGACGGAGGGCCCGGTAAAGTTGCTTGGGGTCTGGTTTGGACCGGACCTCCAGGTGGAAAAGAACTGGGACGAGGTTACGAACAAGATGTTTGCACTAACCCAGAAATGGGCCAAGTGTAAGCTGTCCCTAAAAGGCCGGGCGGAGGTGGCGAACATTTACATAGCGTCCGTCACTTACTACCGCCTGACTGTTGTGCCTTGCCCTAAGGAAACACTCACCACCATGGAACGCATGCTCTTCCAATTTCTTTGGAAGAAGCGCCCTCCTATGGTGAGAAGATCCATCTGCTGCCAACAACCTTCGAAAGGAGGGCTGGGGATGCCGTGGTTGATGATGCGTAGGCACGCATTAAGGCTACGGCACCTACAGGTATTCCTCACTGGTAAACCGGTGTGGGCTCCGTTCGTGAAACGAGCCTTTCCGAGACTCGTCTCGCTCACCGAGCTGCAGTCTTGGGTCAAGCAAAGATCCGGAAAACTGGGAGACTGGCACACTGAGTGTGCTCAGGCGCTCAGGGCTCTCTGGCAAGCGGGCCAGGCCATCGGTGGAGAATCCACCTCATCATTCTATAGAGGGCTGGTGGCTAGCAGGGGCGATGACACCCTTGGAGAGTCGCTGGACATGGAAGAAGACGAACTGGCCACCCTGTTCGGTAGGACTTTCGGCCCGGGACCAATGGACAACTTCCAGAAGTCACTAGCCTGGCAGTGCTACCGGCGGGCTCTACCCGTTC
This sequence comes from Eledone cirrhosa, assembly GCA_964016885.1. Taxonomy (NCBI): domain Eukaryota; kingdom Metazoa; phylum Mollusca; class Cephalopoda; order Octopoda; family Eledonidae; genus Eledone; species Eledone cirrhosa. Next base: position 90,194,680 of record OZ024745.1, on the reverse strand, counting down.
GAGAAAGGCTCTACAGACACGGGCGCCCGGGCAGGGATCCATCGAAAAAGATTTGCCCTAGATGCGTGCGTCACGAAGAAACCGTTGCGCACGCATTGGTGCAATGTCCGGGCGTGGCTGATCTGTGGGGCTACGCCGAACGACTGCCGTCGCGCGTGGCGCCGATTCAATTGACCGCCGAGTCCGTGATGACAATCAAACCGCCTCCCCTCTTCACAAAGGAAGCAAAGGCGGTTTTTCTGTGCGTAATAGCCATGTTGAAAGAGGTTGTTTGGTGGACACGATTGAAAGGTCTGAGGTCAGGCAACTTCCTCTCTGGCCATAGTCTGGTCTACTTCTTCCGATATCACTTCGGAAGAAGGATAAGAATGGAGAGAGAGGTGCTTGGCCACAGGAAGTTTTATGAAAGGTGGGTGATAGTGGCGAGAATGGCTCGTGTAGATGGGCCTTCTCTGTATACCATCCTGTAGGTAAAGAAGTGAAGGAGAGGGGGGCACCTTCTCCATGTGCTCCTCGGGCAAAGGATTGCACACTTTTTCGAGGGTGTGTGCAACCCCCATCACGTCCCCTCCCTTTTGAGGTTGTTTTCGATTATTTTCATTTTATACCCTTTTTACTCGATTGTATGTAAACACCCCCTTTGTATTTGTCCCTTCTTTTTATGCCTTTATGGTAAATAAAGAAATCTATCTATCTATCTATCTATCTATCTATCTATCTATCTATCTATCTATCTATCTATCTATCTATCTATCTATCTATCTGTGGGGCATTGCCGATCTGTGGGGCTATGTCGAACAACTGCTGTCAAGGGTGGGACCGATCCGGTTGACCACCGAGTCTATTGTAACGATCAAGCCGCCTCCCCTCTTCAAAAACGAAGGAGAGGCGGTGTTTCTGTGCGTAATAGCCATGGCGAAAGAGGTTGTATGGTGGACGCGTCTGAAAGGACTGAGGTCAGACACCTTTCTCTCTGGCCAACAACTGGTCCGTTTCTTCCGATATCATTTCGGAAGAAGGATCAGGATGGAGAGAGAGATGCTGCACCCCAGCCGTTTTTATGAAAGATGGGTGAAAGTGGCGAGAATGGCCCGTGTGAATGGGCCTTCACTCTACATCAGACTATAGGTGATGAAAGACCAAGGGAGCACCCCTTCTCTGTGCTCCTGAGGAGAAGGGTTGCACACTTTTTTTCGGGGGTGTGTGCTACCCCCCAAGGCGCCTCCTCTCTATTGAGGACTTTGTTATAAATTTTATTTTTTGTTATATTTTATTTTATTTTTATATATTGTTATTGCCTCCTCCTTATTGAGGACGCCTTGTTTTGTAAACTCCCCCCATTGTACTTGTCCCACTTTTGATGCCCTGGTGGCAAATAAAAGAAACATATCTATCTATCTATCTATCTATCTATCTATCTATCTATCTATCTATCTATTTATTTATCTATATATCAGTCTGTCTGTCTGTCTGTCTGTATGTCTTCTGTCGGCCTGCTGTTTGTCTATGTTGTCGCTGACACGAGACACGTGGTCAGCCCTTCTATATTTGCCCTTCTTGATAGTCACGATTGTGTCCTTCACGCCAGTCTGCTGTCGAATCCAGATATTGCTCCTCCTGTCATGTGAG
>OZ024745.1:90178051-90190551 GCA_964016885.1 Eledone cirrhosa | reverse complement strand
AATTATGGAAGTACTCGATCCATGGGGAGATACAGTGTTGGTATCAACATATTTAAAATCCCGACCACGGCGCCAAGCGGTTTCGGCTTATATATATATAGAAGTAGTTCCAGAGCAGTTAGTTTACCATTACCGAGAACAATTGTTTCACCTTATTCAGCTCGGTGTAAATAAAATATATACATGTGTGTATGCGCACGCGCGCGCGCGTGTGTGTGTGTGTGTGTGTGTGTGTGTGTGTGTGTGTGTGTGTGTGTGTGTGTGTGTGTGTGTGCGCGCGCGTGCGTGTGTGCGTGTGTATGTATGTAAGGAAAAGAAATCGAAAATGCAATTGAAGTCTTTTTAAGAATATTTATTTATTTCCTTTACCGATTTCCCATTCTTATGCTTTTTAAAAGTAGAATTCAGATGGAGGGTTTGTAGTTTTTCTCGCATATATATATATATATATATATATATATATATATATATATATATATATATATATATAATTGTTTCTACTTTAGGCACAAGGCCAGCAATTACCCAGTGATAATGATATTAAATAAATGGAAACCATATTAATAAAACCATATTTATTCTATTATATATATTTCAAGGGAACCAAAACTTTGGTACGCTCTCATCAGATAAAATACAAAGTTTGTTTTATAAATATTGACATAACCAGGAAAGAAGAATTTAACGGTTCAAGTTTTTCCTGGATAGTTAAGTTCTTCTTTCCTGGTTTTGACAATATTTATAAAACAAACTTTGTATTTTATCTGATGAGAGCGTACCAAAGTTTTGGTACCCTTGAAATATATATAATAGAATAAATATGGTTTTATAAATATAGTTTCCATTTATTTAATATCATTGAATATTATACTCCAGAAAACTTGTCGAGTGCTTTGAATCAGTTATAAACATTTATATTTGTTGAATTACCAACATATTGAATATCCCTTTTGCTTATATATATATATATTGCAATAAAGACTTTTTTGTTTGGCTAAACATACAGAAAAAGAAAGCAGTATTGTAAAGGACTATAAATGCGATAAATGAGAATAAAAAGAAGAGGGGAAGAACAAGGACTACTAAACAAAGGAAGAAAGAAAGGGAGAGGGCAGAGGGTGACAGACTCTACACTTAGGTAAGGGGGGTGTTTCGGCTGATAAATTGTTGTCAGTTATGATGTTGTTATTGTTGTTATCTACATTGCTTTCACCCTCATTGATTTTAATTTTTTTTTCATCAAATTTTCAGGCCGGGATTGCTTCAGTAGCAAACCCTGAACAGCTTATTATAGCTCTGGAACCGGAAGCCGCTTCAATATATTGCAGGAAGTTGAGACTCTATCAGTTGGTACCGGATACTCCTACATTGCATCCTTTAACATCGCCAAATAAAAAAAGTCCTGAGATTATCAACATGGAGATGGCGTGTTCAGATTTAATACCCGGTAAGATATTGTACTGATGTTACCAAACAATCTCAAAGGAGATTCTTCTGTTCTTTTATTGACTACTGTTACGTCGGAGATCGCACACACACACAACACAAACACACACGAACACAAACACGCACGAACACACACGCACACACACACACACACACACACACGAACACAACACAAACACACACGAACACAACACAAACACACACGAACACAAACACACACACAAACACACACGCATACACACACACACACACAGACACACACAAACACAGACAGGAAGAGGCGCAGTCACAGATACGCACACACATTTAGGGATTCAGGGTTAGTGTCCGGCATGCTGTATGGCCGCCATTGAGAACGGTACAGTTCTTAGCTTTTGTTAAAGCCTGTCTACTTTGGAATGTTATTGGTAATGTTCTTAGTCTTCAACTCGGCACTGAAGATGATAACATTCCAGAGCTTGTATATACAGGTAAAATTCCGTTATAACGAATACAATTATAACGAATTTTTCAGTATAACGAAATATTTTTCAATCCCCGGTCACACGCTCAATGTGTTAGATCGGTCTCATTATAAAGATTTTTCCGTTGCAGCGAATTTTCTTTATACTCCGTGAAATTCGTTATAACGGAATTTCATTGTATATATATTTGATTAATATTAAACTGCTCCGAAATTTGTCGAGCTGTACCGGACGGACTTTAGGCTGCTATTTCTAGCGAAATTATAAGTCTGTTAAGCAGTCATAATATCTTAAGGGATTTGAGAACGTATCACGTGGTATTATGTTACCTGCTTCCTTGGGTTTGGAAACAGTATGTATTACATCTTGTTCTATTTCTCTTAGACTTGAAGAATCTAACCCTCCTGAAGACTATGGCGGTTCTTGAATTATTGGTAATTCCAATAATCGTTCTTCCCCATACAAAACCATGGTAGGGAGATCTAACTATAAGCGAAGTTAGACGAAACATATGTTTCCGTCCCTCTTGTTTATACTCCCGTAATTAGAGTTATTTCTCAATTAATTTTAATATATAATATTGTTTCTCTGAGAGATTTCTTTCTTTGAGATGTTTGGGTATTAGTGACTAATTAACCTTTAATATATATATATATATATATATATATATATATATAAATAATGTAATCTGAGTTTTTCGAATATTAATAATAATATTTAATTCGTTTGCAATTATGCAAACAAGCCTCATTTTGAAAGTCATGTCAGTAGAACGAACCCCCTATTCTTGCTCTTGTGTTTGCATGAGGCTTGTTTGTATAATTGCAAACGAATCGAATATTATTATTAATATTCGAAAAATTCAGATTACATTTATTGTATTCAGCAATGTGGAGCGAAATCTTTTTTAATTATATATTTGCATGCTGCCAATAAAAATATTTATATATACAGAGAGATAGATAGATAGAGAGAGAGAGAGAGGAAGAGAGAGAGAGAGAGAGAGAGAGAGAGAGAGAGAGAGAGAGAGAGAGAGAGAGAGAGAGAGAGAGAGAGAGAGAGAAAGATGTAAAATCCTGAAGTAGAGTTTTAATATTCATTTTATAAAGGCTAAAAAGTGAAACTGGTTACTCTGGAGTTTCGCCTGTTTATCACAGGGTCATTTTGTAGACACGTATTAGCACTACTTACAACAATATTTTCCACACATCCAAAATAATAATATATATAGATCTTACCTTTCTTCTTTACATGGGACTTTTCTGTGTGATGTATGACCAAAATAATTTAAATTTTCAGGTATGAGATACATGGTGGTGGATTGCGGCGGAGGTACGGTTGACATTACTGTTCACGAGTTAGAAAGTAGTGGTTTATTGCGGGAACTTTATAAAGCAACAGGTGGAGCTTTCGGTGGCACAGGTAAGTTCTGTTGTTTGCTTTACAATCGTAACGGTGCCCCAGCATGACCTTAACCTGTCGGCTGGAACACGTAATAGAGTGATAGACCATTTTTTTCCGTTCCACAATACAATGGCCCTTTCTGATATTTGTGAGGAGTACGGTAGTTTCTATTGGCCCGAATATGTGACTGGTACTTTAAAATCATCGATGGAAAACAAAGTAAATGCTAAAACATTTGAACACAGAACGTCAAAGAAGAAGATTAAATGACTTTAGATGTTTAGTTTTGTGGCGGTCAAAGATTTCTCTTAGTTTGGTATTTGGAATGTCAATAATGTATTTAATAATGTGTGTATTATATACACACATTATTAAATACATTATAGGCGGTGGATTGGCAGTATCGGTAGAGGGTCGGATGCCATGCTTTGACGCATAGAGTTACGGCCCTTGCCATTCTGAGTTCAAATCCCGCCGAGGTTAACTTTGCCTTTCATACTTACGGGGTCGATAAAATAAAGTACCAGTAATGCACTGGGTAATTGCTGGCCTTGTGCCAAAAAGTAGAAACAATTATTAAATACATTATAGATGTAAATATAAAAAAAATATGTGTATATCTATATATATAAAACTGTGGTTGTCTGTCTGTCTATCGATTTTTGGCACACATCTCCTCTTAGAATCTCTGACGGAATTGCACCGAAATTGCTATACTTGTACATTGAGCCCTAGCGAAGACATCGGAAAAAAAATATTTCAAATTGACCAACCCTATGTGACGAAATTGAATATAATGTATCGATTTTTGAGTGTAAGTTATCAGTTATTTCCCTTTGTTCTGTTTACATTGAGCGTCTTACGTAAAAAATTACGCTGGCTTTCTCAGCGTTTAAAATGACATTAACACAATACACGAACAGTTGTCGAGCCAGCAAAATATTGACCTGCAAAATTCATCAGTTCGAACACTAAGCTTCCGTTTTGCTTCATTTCCATTTAAAAGCATTTTAAAACAATATTTTTACTTGAAAACAAGTCTATTTAAAGACTACGTAAAACAAGCAAATATTTCAGGCGTGCAGACAGACAGTCGTGCAGAGAGGTGATATAGGCGTGCAGACAGACATAACTGATAATTTGGTTACGCTAATGTTTTTCTCTGCGTTGCAGTGTTTACATTTTCGATCTTTGTTAATAAATAACCAGTGCAGTTTCTATCCCCAGCATCCTCTTTTGTTATAACATTCGGGTTATCGTTATGTTTTCTTAACTTCATAAGGCATATTGTTGGTTGAGGGAATATTAATCAAAAACACCACATGCAAGTCTGCACAGTAGACACTACAGTTTTTAAGCCAAGAAAGAAACTTAACATTGTAACTTTAACACAGCTACTGAGCGACCCCGAGCAACGCCGGGCTTTACTGCTAGTATACTTATATAAAAATAATGTGTTTATATATACATATATAATATGTTGAGAAGGTAACACACCAGAGAGAGATATATAGTGCGTTATCAATAATACAGGGAAAAAACCACCAGTGTATGGAATCTATAACCTATGAAAAGCAGACTATAGACACGATAATTAAAAATATAAATTAAAGCGTAAATAAATACCTTTATAACTATATAACACACGTACAAATCCAAAGATATGTTTCACCAAAAAATTTGTTGAAAGAAATGGTCTTGTCTCGGTTCATCAGCGTGTGTAAGGCCATACATTTCAGACAACACTAAGAGAATTTTACAATTGATTGTCCAGCTACACGTGGGAGAGAGAAGTCACAGCGTGTTTAGGGGCAGTGAACCAGTGGCCTCTGAGAGACGAACTGCTAGAAAGGGCAGCCCAAAGCCACTCAGAGAAGTGTGCTCAACCGAACAGAGATAGGAAAGACTGTTATTAGGAGCGAAATATCACGATAAATTAACTGAGGCATAGGCCGTCGTTATTCCCTGTAAATAATGTGCTCAAAGGAGAAGAGATCCTGAGCCCTTTAAAATATAATATTGATAACGCACTATATATCTCTCTCTGGTGTGTTACCTTCTCAACATATTATATTTTAAAGGGCTCAGGATCTCTTCTCCTTTGAGCACATTATTTACAGGGAATAACGACGGCCTATGCCTCCGTTAATTTATCGTGATATATACATATATATATATATATTGCAATACTTTGGGAGGGTCATGCTGCCAATAAAAACACACTTACCTGCTGGTTTTCACTTCAGTTTATTATACATTGCCGGTTGGTTGGTTGGTTCGATAAGCTTTGACAATATATAAATAACCATCTAGTTATCGACCCAACCAACCAGCCAGCCAACCGGAAAACTATAATAAATTGAAGTGAAAACAAACAGGTGCGTGTGTTTTTATTGGCAGCATAACCCCCTCCCCCCTCAAAGTATAACAATATTTATTTCAACACACATTTTCAGGTAAGAAATCTTGCAAAACAAATTCAAAAACGAGGTATATATATATATATATATATATATATATATATACGATACATTAACGGAGCCATAGACTCTCGCCGTTCCCTGTAAATAATGTGCTCAAAGGAGAGGAAATTCTGGGCACTTTAAAATACAATATGTTGAAAAGGTAACACACTAGAGAGAGATACAGTGCGCCATCAATAAAACAGGGAAAAACCACCAGTGTATGGAATCAATAGGAAAAACCACCAGTGTATGGAATAGATAACCTAGGTTATCGATTCCATTCACTGGTGGTTTTTCCCTGTTTTATTGATGGCGCACTGTATCTGTCTCTAGTGTGTTACCTTTTCAACATATTGTATATATATATATTATAAAGAAAATGAAAAATCAGTGATGCATCTGGACTTAGTTTATTTCGTGTTACAAATGTTTCGCCGGCATGTAGCTCGAGTCATGGTCCTTGTATGGATCTGGCTGATTCTACTTCTGCGGGTTCTTTCAGACATGGGTGTTACGTCCGGAGCAAATTTTATCACTGGGGTGTTATCATCAACAAACACCCTCAAAAAACCCTATTTCCACTGACATGCCATTGGCTGTTTTTACTTCACGTCATCACAAGTTCTGGTCAGTATCTGCTGCCACACGGTTCATCAACCATTTTCCGTCCGACACATTTCAATGGAGTCATGCTGGGTTCAGTACTTCACACGTCTAGTCACACTTCAGAGTAAGCACCCACACATCCTAAAATACACACATAACAACACACACACATGCAGACACATACCCATCTATGCATACAAGGCGTACGCCTACATGCGCAGACCCCCCCCCACATACATACCACGAAGTATATATACTCGCACACCGTCTCTCCCTCACTTGCACGGACCCATTCACACCCACTTGTTGATACATCCCGCCACGAGCCTTTTGACGGCTGTTTTCTTCACGCTCTGTATCAATTGGGATAAGCATATCCTACTCAAACATACACATATACATATATACATACATACGCGCGCACATATACATACGCCCAACCTTCTATACATTTAAATATATATATATCTATATATATATACACACTCATACACACACATATATACATACACACATACATACACATACATACATATATACACTTAGGATAGCTCAATATTTAACTAGACATCAATTAAGATATATACAATAGATAGTTTAAGGTTCTTAAAATATCGCTGGACGTGAGAGAAGTGATTCCCTCTAAGTTAAAAAATGCTTTTACATTGTAAAAGAGTTATCTTCCTTTTGTTTACATTGTCCGAAAACTTTTTATTAGCTTGTAAAAACATAAATAAAATATAAAATATGAATTAATAAATAATAATTAATAGTTTAATAATACATAGACTATCATTAAAAGTAAACTATATATATCAGAATAATTAAATATAGAAGTAAATATAACCATTCATTAAATGAAATAAAATTTAGGGAGAGTAAATATAACCACAGTTAGACTCTAAAAAATAAATGAAAATGAAAAAATAACGAAGTTTCACAAAAAGTGAATTTAAAATTTTAAATTAATTTAGATAATAAATGAACAAAATATATTATATATATTGATGTGGATATATGCATTTTAATATATTTTAATATATATTTAATAGTTATTTAATTAGGCTTTAAGATGAATTGTTTTAAAGTTGTAGTATAATATTAAGAGAATATCTTACCTTATAATAAAAAATTGTCATAATCTAGAATAAGCTAAATTAAATTAAATTAATTTAAGCATATAAATTTGGAATTAACTTAAATATTTGATTGCTATAGGAAGTAATCTATGCCTAATAATCTAGATATAATATAAACTTATAATTAACTAAAGCGTAATCCAATACAAGCGGTATTCACTGATAAATATTAGGAAAATATTTTAAATTTTAAATACAACGGTTTTTATTCTCTCCTCAAATTTATCCTTTCCTTTTCCTTTTCTTCGTTTCTTTTCTTTACTCCCCTTCTTTTTTCTTTTTTCTTTTATCTCCCCGAATCTTCCCTTTCTTCTGTTTTTTATTCCCCTTCTTTTCTCTCTGCATCTTTCCTTTTCTTCTTTTATTTATTTATTTCCCTTCTTTTTTTTCACATCTTCCATCTCAACTCCCCTTCTATGTTTCTACCTTACTTTACGTCCTCTTCTTCTCTAAGTTTATATTATTTGTGGTATAAAAACGTTGAGGGTTGGTGAAATAAATCACTGCCACTATTGGAATTGAATAATCAAAACCGTAGCGGTATGTCGCATATCCAATCTCGCATATATTTTATCTGATGAAAACGTACTTAAACACCATTGTACCTTTGAAATATGTATTATAAAATATATATTTTGGTTATGAGAATATTTTTCATTTATTAATATTTTGAATAATATATATATATTGGCAAGATATGTATAGAGATACATATGCATATACGCACACATATATATATATGCACAGACAACCAAACACATACACGCATACACACACACACACACGAGCGTGCACAAACACATAATTTGCATATTCATGCTTGCATGTATATCCTTTGTTAAAAGCACAGCCGGTATCGGAATATTTCGTCTTTATCAACCTTTATTCCATGTCTCACACCACTATAAATCATCCGTCTGAACGGAATAAAACACGCTCTTGCCTATTTTCTTTAATTAAGCATAATATGCTCATTCACACTGGAATTCACTGCGTATGTCATTATATTCGATATAATGACAACTAGATAGTCGTCAGGCGAAGCTTGACAACATACAGTACAAATAGACTACCTTACATAATAACACTTTCAACAAAAGCTACGTATGAGCGTCATTTTCCTTTCTCATTGCATTATACCTGCCTGAAAGCAAGCAGTGGTTTTCCAATGTTTGTTATAATGTTATTCGTTACGTTGATACACAACTAAAATAATCATCATTGGCTTCATGCTGTTTTAAGATGACTTCATTCAGATCATTGAAACTTTCACTAATGATGTCAAGTAAATGTTCGGATTAGCTTTGTTCCCTAATACAAGAGACTGTATAAGGCAAACAACATTGGTAATATATGTAACAAATAGTTGTTGGTGTTGGTACTAGCGTTGGTGGTGTTATTGGTGTTGGTGTTGGTGGTGTTATTAGTGTTGTTATTGGTGTTGTTATTGGTGTTGGTATTGTTGGCGTTGGCGGTGTTGTTGATGTTGTTAATGTTGTTATTGTTGCTGGTGTTGTTGGTGTTGTTGGTATTTTTGGCGTTGGTGTTATTGCTGTTGTTGTTGGTGGTGTTGGTATTGGTGTTGTTGTTGTTGTTGGTGGTGTTATTGGTGTTGGTATTGGTGTTGGTATTGTTGGCGTTGGTGGTGTTGTTAGTGTTGTTGGTATTGTTGGCGTTGGTGGTGTTGTTAGTGTTGTTGGTGTTGTCATTGGTGTTGGTATTGTTGGCGTTGGTGGTGTGTTGGTGTTGGCGTTGGTGTTGGAGTTGGTGGTGATAGTGGTGTTGTTGTTGGTGTTGTGGTTGTTGGTGGTGTTGTTGGTGTTGGTGTTATTGCTGTTGTTGTTGGTGGTGTTAGTGTTGGTGTTCTTGCTATTGTTGTTGGTGGTGTTGGCGTTAGTGTTGTAGTTGTTAGTGTTGTTGGTCTTATATTATACTAGCAGTGGTACCCGGCGTTGCACGGGATAAGGTATTTTGGAACGCGGACCGACAACAGACCTAATCGTGGAAAAACTGCATGCCTGGACAATATGTAAAGAAAATAAACCGAATATTCTGATGGCAGGATAATCTTGAAGATTTTCCTCGGTGAAACAGGAAAAATGTAGGTTTTCACCTAATGCGGGCCTTAGGGGATCGAGAAAATTAATTTTTTTTTATGTGCATAATATGCCTTTAAATTTCGGGAAAATCGGCTAGACGTAACGCCTAAATAAAGCACTAAAAAAGCTGAAAAAATGAAGTTTTTCACCTAATGCGGGCCCTAGGCCATAAAAAGTTGGATTTTCTTTGCTCAGGGTATAAAGAAGAGACTGAATAATAAATAGTTACAGTTTCAAGGAAATCGGTCTGACGTAGCGCCTCAAAATACCCCTAAAAAGCTGAAAAAAACGCAGTTTTTCACCTAATGTGGGCCCTAGGAGATCAAAAAGTTGATTTTATGTGCATAACACTCCCCGAAACATTAGTAATACACATGTAAAGTTTGAAAAAAATCGGTTGGGTACTTCTCGAGTTTTAGGGATTCAAACTCACACACACACACGCACACACACACACACGCACACACACACACACACACACACATACACACACACACACACACGCGCACACACACACACACACACACACACACAAACACTCACACTCACACTCACACACACACACACACACACACACACACACACACACACACACACGCACGCACACAGACATCCTCAGTTTTATATATATAGATTTGTGTGCATATTGCTGTGTGTGTGTGTGTGTGTGTGTATCTGTGAATTCTTTATTTTTTGTGCATGCATGTGTATATATTTTACGTGTGAGTTAGAGTTCTTTTGTGTATTATATGTGTATGTGTATGAGTGTGTCCGTTTGAGCGTGCGTGCGTGTGTATTGTAACGTGTGTGTCTATGCGCATATATATATATGTAAAAGAAATCAAAGAACGTCTACATACTCATACAATTTTTATTTGCTAACAATGTTTAATCCATACCGTTGGACAGGGACCATCAGAACTTTAAAAATAAAATTACATTGAAGTTTGTTTTGGTGATGAACTTTAAGGACCATCTCCATATGTTGTAAACTCTGGACTGTATTACTATCTACTAATAATCCACTATCTTTATAACCTCTTCGGTAGATATGTGTTTTTTCAGGGACTTAACCATTTCTGTTATGTCATTTGCTTTAGCCTGATCATGCAATAACCCTGCTTTGCTTGTGTTTGGCCTGTATTTATTTATGTGGTGAATGTATATATATGCAGGTATAGCACCCATGGTCCACATAATTCCGTAACGTACTAGTATACCTTAATTATGTATACTATGGGGAGGAATGAAATCCCAATTGGGATTTCTGAAGGTACCTTGGGAGCCTTTTAGTATTCCTATAACTCTAAGTTATGGAGAACTAAATCACCTGTTATATATAGTGACCAACGCATATCTTCTTCTGTTTTTTTATGTGCCTTAAAAAAACTTTTCTTTTTTAAACATTTTTTTATCTCTTTATATTATTATTTTCCTTTTACTTTATTATTATATATTTTAACTATTGTTTATATTTTTTGCTTTTGTGTACCCCGTGTGCTTCTGCATCTTGAAATAATCTGCTTGTACCATTGCATTTAGCTGTAGTGCTGAATAACAACCCCACTATGCACTCTCTCAATACTCGCTATTTCCGATCTCCCTCTGTTTGCCCTCTATTGTATTTCTAATGTTCATGTGACGAAGCTCGGTAGAGCCTATACTCAACATTGTAATTTTATTTTTAAAGTCTGATGATTCCTGCCCAATAGTATGGATGAAATATTGTTAGCAAATAAAAATTGAATGAGTATGTAGGCGTTCTTTGATTTCTTTTACATATAACGGCTCTGTTCTTGTACATTGAGCTTATAGAATACTTTCATAAATACGACACGGTTCAGGTGCGTTTATGCGCACACGCTCAGTGGTCTAAGTTTTTATATATAAATATATATATATATATACACATTTATGTATGTTTGTATTCAGTGTTACTGAATATGTCTGTGAATACTTTATTTGCAAATATTATTAAATACAGAATAAGGGCGGTTGATTGCCAGAATCGATAGAACGTTGGGTAATATGCTTTGCGTCATAGAGTTACGTCTCTTTACGTCTTTACGTTCTGAGATATAATCCCGCCGAGGTTAGCTTTGCCTTTCACCCTTACGAGGTCGATAAAATAAAGTACCAGTCACGCAATGGGGTAGATTTACACCGGCCATATCCGATCAGAATTCTGTCACCTCTTTCTGTTAAAACCAGCTGTAACTGGCCATTCATACTTATGTTAAGGTACTGCTCTCAAAATAAATAAGATCAAAATATCCTAGATTCGATATTATGTGAGATAATTATGGGAGATAAAACCTTTACAGGGAAAATACAATAGCAAATATAGAATAATGCAGATGCTAAAGAGTTAATCAACTTTCCCATCTTCCAAAATTGTTGACCTTGTGCCTAAATCCGATACCATTATTAAATCCAGAATATAAAAATATCTTTCAATGGAATCCTTTGATATAATAGTGTAGTTAATTAGATATGTTTATCATTGTTAGTGAAAAGATTGAATCCGCCTAATTTGCGCGTTGTTATAAAGTGAATATATTTCATTCGACATCTCTTAATTTTAAATATATATTGGTTGTTGTATTGTACCTTGTGTAGATATTACATAGGTTATTAATACGAAGAATAATAGAACGGTGAATATATGAAATGATCAGTCGTGTTTCCTTTTCGTTAAGTAAGGTCTAGCCTTTGAAATATATAATGTAAATTTCTATTTAAACATTGCAATATATTAGTTATACAATAGTATATGTGAATACTTATGTGACGAATTGGCAGAGTCGTTAGAACGTCGGATATAATTCTTTATGATATTCATTCCGGCTCTCTGCTATCTGAGTTTAAATCCCGCCG
>OZ024745.1:90153051-90173051 GCA_964016885.1 Eledone cirrhosa | reverse complement strand
AACAACATAATAGCAGAGAATTCTAGTAGCAACAATAATAATAGTAATAGCACTAATGAAATTAATAACAATGGGAATTATAATCATCATTACCCTAATGCTATCCCTAACAACCATGCATCTACACAACATATTAACCAGCAAGTAAACAACCAAAATAACTGTAATTGTAGAACAAATAGAACTTGCGCCTTAGGAAAAACTTGCTTAATCAAAGACATCATTTACTCATGCACAGTCATTACAAACAACACTTCGAAAACATATATCGGTTCTACTTCGAACTGCTTCAAGATGAGATATAACTCGCATCTTCACACTTTCAAAAATCGCAACCTAGCCAACTCCACTTCTTTATCTAACTACATACACTCTCTGAAAACTAGGAATAGACCATATACACTTCAATGGGAAGTAATAGATATGGCCAGATCGTATAAACCACCGAATAGATTATGTAACCTCTGTCTTCTAGAGACTCGTATTATAATCTATTCTAAGCTAAATCTTCTAAATAGAAAATTAGAAATTTTCTCCACGTGTCAACACTACCACCATCTTTCTTTCCACAACTTCAAACCTAGCTGCTAGTATATAACAATGTCAGATCTGGATTCCTCACCACCGTTAACACTTTACCTCTAGGTTTTATCAGCATATAATTACCCCCACAGCATCAAATTCTATGATCTGCTCATTCCTCCACTTATCTCCTGTTTATCTCAGATGTTATACTCTACAATAACTATTGGTAATAAACATAAAGTTACCACCATTTAATATAACTACAATATCTTCCTTACTAATATTTCATTCATTTAATTAATATATGGGTAGGTAGTGATAAAATGAGACCTTTAAAATATTATATAGAAAAAAGATTGTATATAAAATTAAATATATAAATTAAAAAATAAATAGCGTTATATAAAAGGATTCATATATAACGTAATATATTGTATAGTAACATATAGAATTTAACTAATTGGAGTTGTAAACAACTATACATTTTTCTCTTATACACAAATTAATCGGCAATTACCTCCACTTTCCCATTAGCTCCCCTTAGTGTATATATATATATATATATATATATATATATATATATATTGTTATACTTGGGGAGGGTCATATTTGTGTAATATTGCCAGAATTAATAACAGAACACACTCACTGTTTGGTTGGTTTTCGCTTTTCGCTTCTGTGTCTTTTATATCGGTTAATTTAATTTATTATTCGGTCCTCAATGTTGCCATTGACTGACCAACGGTCAAAAATACAGATACAATATAGACACAAACACATATATAGTCTATCAAAGTTCTTTCGTTGCACATCTGCAACATCGTCAGTGGTGTTATTGTTTCCTCCCGTTGCATTGTATTTTCTACGCCATCTTTATTTAGTCTGTTTATATATTTATTTTTTTTTTTTTTTCCTTTGTTTTTTTTGTCTTCTTTGCGCATGCGTTTGCGTGTGTGTATAGTATAGCTCTGAAATAGCAATATATATATGAATGTATATATAATGTATTTTGCAATACACTTTATGCTTAATTAAAAGCATTTTGAAGACCGTATGCTATTGTTTTAGAGTAGTGACAAACTCACTTACTTTAATCTCAGCAAACAAGGGGAGATAAGCCGACAAGGCCTTGTTTCGCATTTATTGATGCTTATCAAGGCTAACTACTCCCTCCTGTCTACTGAGATCACTGATGTTATATTCTTATAGAATTCTAGTAAATAATCAGGAACTGATTATACAGAGCGGTTGCCGGTCAGGCAGAAACTAAAAATTAGAATTGGAGCTCTGAAATAGCAATATATATATGAATGTATATATAATGTATTTTGCAATACACTTTATGCTTAATTAAAAGCATTTTGAAGACCGTATGCTATTGTTTTAGAGTAGTGACAAACTCACTTACTTTAATCTCAGCAAACAAGGGGAGATAAGCCGACAAGGCCTTGTTTCGCATTTATATATCTTTTCTTAAATGTGTTCGATGTAGATCCTATATACGATTTGTTGGAGTCAGTAGTAGACATAGTGCATTTATATATTACATTATTAATCAAACAGTTGCAATTTAAGGGGCAAACGCTTCTATTTATGCAATTACAACCATACGTAAGATGGTTGTTGGAGGTACCTACATAATTCTCATTAATTCTGGAGCTATTCTTATTGTAATTAGTGTTAGAGAGAGAATGAGTGCTGCTTTGTGGGTGATTTAGTGCTGGGGTTGTATTGTGATTTTGTGTTATGTTGTTTTTGTGTTGGTGATTTGGGTGGTTGTGTTTTCCAGGTTGAATAATTGTATTATTTGTCCTTTTAAAAGGTGCATTATTAGTTAAATTATGTTGTGGTGGTGTGGTCATATTATTTTTAAAATGTTAAATGTTGTAGTTGCTTTTTTTCTGTTGGAGATTGTTTGATGTAGAGTATAAGAATTTAACAGTATACCTATTAAATATTTGCTGGTATCTGTGGTTTGGTGGAAAATGTTTATGTAGAATTTCGAAGCTTTCTTTTGAGATTTGTACAATAGTTTGCAGGTTGAAGGGTGCGTTGTATCATGTTATGTTTCTTTTGCGGTTTTTAGTTAAGTTCTTATTCTCACTTATATTAATGTGCTATGTTCTAGAAGAGTTCCTATAGTTAGTATTTCTATTAGTGGATTTTGGTAAATTGCAGTGGTTGTATTTGGTGTTATTATTGGGTAGATTATGAGAGGTTGAATGTTTGGTAGTCATATGTGAATTGTTAACATTGGTAATAGATCGTGTAGTAATCCATTAGGCATTTGTTTCGATGGTATTTTTGGGTGTTTGTAGTTTTGCTAGGTTTTGCTAGGTCCATAGTAGTGTTGGGGATATATGACATTTTTTCTTTATATCCACTTTTAGTTAGGGCTTCGTTGTAGGAGGGTTCATTTTTATAAAATATATCCTCATTGGAAGATAATTTAGAAAGTCTAAGAGATATGTTATATACTAAGTTTTTGAGTATAGAGCCAGGGTGGTTAGAGCGTGAATGTACATAGTGTAGATTCTGGTTGGGTTTGTGGTAAGGTTGATAAATATTCGTAGAGAGGTCTAAGGTAATGTCAAGGAAGTTAGCTACTTTTGAGGTGTTTTCAAAGGTGATATTAAGGTTGTAATAGTCCTTGAGGAATTTTCTAATTTTATTTTTGTTTTTCTCTATATTAGAATTGCTAAGATTGTTAGATATCAATAGACAATCCCGATAAAGACCACCTTTGAGGTGGGGAAAAGAGAAATGAATATTATAGAGGAGAAATAGTCCAACAAGGTCTTTAACTTGAGCAGAGTCCATGGATCCCATCGTTATATCGAATAAGTTGTTATATGTGTTTGTTGTCCAGTGTTCTTCTTGGAAGTTTAGTAAGGTTTTTCTAGCGTGTGTTATGATATTAATTTCCTCAGTAGATAAATCCGATCTATTTCTGGCGAAAATCAGTGCTTTGTTTAATAGAATTGGAGAAATCGAAGAATAGTAAAAATCGATGTCGAATTGTATGAATGAAGCTGCGTTTTTATTCTCGATGTTAGTGAACCATTCAATAACCTGGGAAGTGTTATAAATTTTCTAATCTGCGGGATGATTCGATCAATAATTTTCTTGCTGATAGTACCGATATCAGATTTTGATGGGCATATCAGTCTAATAGATGGGTTCGAATTAAAGTCAGATTTGTGGTCCTTCAGGTTGAAGTGCGGGCTTTTAGGTGTGAATGGTTCCGTCCTATCTTCAATATGGAGTTTTTTTACTATATCGCATGATGTGTTGTTCAAGGATGTCAGTGCGGTGGGGCCGGTTTTCTTGTAGTTTTTCTAAGTTCTTTATAAATGAACAGGTTATATTTATCGATGTCCATATGGTACAGATTACCAGTTTTGTCAGAATGGACATGGGCCTTGTTTAAATTTTTCAGTTGCAGAAAGGTAGAGTCTAATTCCTTTTGGAATTCAGATTTGTGTTTCCTGAACTTTATGTTTTAATCATTATATATATATATAGAGAGAGAGAGAGAGAAAGAAAGAGAGAGGAGGGAGGATTTAACGGAGGAATGGCTCCAGGAGTTGAGTGATACATTATCTATCACTTCCTAGAAATGTTGAAATGCAAAGTCGACCTGGGCAGTGTTTGAACTGAGAGTCTAGAGAGCCGGGACAATATACTGTAGCTACTTATATCTTGTACTTTATTGACTGACATTTTACCGCCATCTTGTTTCATTATTTCTTTATAATTGTTTCTACTTTTGGCACAAGGCCAGCAATTACCCAGTGCATTATTGGTACTTTATTTCTTTATAATGAACAACAGAAAACATTTACCTGGTCATAAATGTGTGTATGTGATGTTTGTGTGTTTGTGCGTGTATGTGTGTGTGTGTTTGTGCGTGTATGTGTTTGTGTATTTGTGTGGTGTGTATGTGTTTGTGCGCGCGTGTGGTGTGCGTATGTGGTGTGTGTGTGTGTGTGTGTGACTGTGTATGTGTGTGTATATGTGTGTGTGGTGTATGTGTGTATGTGTGTGTGTTTGTATGTGTGATATGTGTTTGTATGTGTGCGAGTGTGTATATGTGTGCGTCGTGTGTGTGTTTGTGCGCGTACGTGTTTGTGTGTGTAATGTGTTTGTATGTGTGCGTGTGTGTTTGTTTGTGTGCGTGTGTGTGTAGTGTGTGTTTGTGTGTATGTGTTTGTGTGTATATGTGTGCGTGTGCGTGTGTGTATATGTGTTTGTATATATGTATGCATGTGTGTGTGCGTTCGTGTGTCTGTGTGTATGTGTTTGTGTATGTGTTCGTGTGTTTGAGTTTCCTGGAGGGCCATTTCAAGAAAGATCTATACCGCCGTTCGCTAAAAGGTTGTTCCATTGATCGAATGTCAGCGTTTGAAGAAAAAAGATATTTAGATGTTGTCTGCGTGTTTTTGTCACAGTTGGATAAATTTCTTTTCCATCCAATTCTAGCATTTTATCACAGTAGGTGCTACATCCGGTCTGTTTATTGCTCGGTCTTCTAACTAAACGGTTTGTGTGCAATCCAATAAGGAGTTTCGAACCGGTGAATCGGATCGATTTAGTAGGTTTCATATAGAGTTAAATAGACGAAAATATAAGTAGAAACAATAAAAAAAATATATAAAATAAAATAAAATAAAATAAAATAAAATAAACAAAGATAGAATAAAACAAACGAGATCACGTAGAAAAAAACAAACTAACTAACGAACCAGAAGAACAACAATGTTTACCAGAACGAAAGATCTGTAACAAGAAAGAAAGGAAATAAAATCGGTAATTGCAGGAATAAATAGAATGTAAATAGATTGATTTTTCCCATTGGCAAACGGCGGGGAAATTCCTAAGGGGAATTTAAAGTAGATTAAATTAACTCATACAGTGTACACTCGGTAGATATTTAAAGGCGTAGATGGCCTCGAATGGATTTGAACTATAAACACCAGAGTAAGGAAATACATTCGTAAAGGCCAGTGAGTAAGGAAGTAAATTATTAAAGGCCATTGAGTATATTGTCTTTAAAATAAATTTGATATTGATTTCTCAAGTTTGTGTAAGACGAAAGATTTGTTCAGAAAAAAAGTTTGTTTAATCGATTAAATCGATCTATTACTTGTTTCATCGACCCAGAAGGGATTTGAACTTGGAATATTGACGTATAGAAATAATTGCTGCTAGGCGTTTATAACATTCATTTTTAAATTGAGAATTATATCAAAATTGACAGATATCATCATATCAGAAGTTACTAATGATATGGTATTTTTTTAATTTTTAATTGCTGCTGCTACTGCGTGGAGGCACGTGGTCTAGTGGTAATGGTGTTGGACTTACGATCATAATATCGTGGGTTCAATTCCTGGGTTGCGTATTGTGTTCTTGAGCAAGACACTTCATTTCACGTTGCTCCAGTATACTCAGATGAAAATGAATACCAGCAATAGCTGGGGGTTTAACCCTGCGATAGACTGGTGTCCTGTCCAGTGGGGAGTCTTGTATTCTCATTCGCTTCACGCCATCAAACCGGGATAAGCACCGGCCAAATGAGCCATCTGGCTTAAGACAGACTGCTACTTTTACGCCCAGTCCACTCTTCTAAGACATAGCCTTCTCTTCTGTAGACATCTATCTCTATTTCTGCAACAACATGGTCAATAATGTCAAACTTAATCCAGAAGATTTCTTTTATTATGAAGACTTTTGCTACAACGTTTCCACGACTTTATTATTCTCCCCATTAATTTCATTACTATTAATAAACAAATACAAGCACAATAGTAATGGTGGTGTTACGTGGCACATGCAACACTGAGGTGCGTAAGTAATGCCTCTTGAGATAATAAAGTACAACATGACTAAAAACGTCTCGTTTACTTCATTATATTAGCTTGGTTCACTGTAATGTAGTCATAAAATAAAATAAATAAAAACAGGATTCTCAATTTCCGCTTTTTAAGCATCTCACCCTCTATGTTTCTAAGAGATATGCCAGTTTTTCTGTTAATTTATAGCCATGCATGTATTCAGAAGAAGTTGACATAAAATCCCGTCTCAAATTACTTCTGCATCTGTAAATGCTTCATTTCAGCGTTAATTTTCACGCACTTTCCTTAGTTTATTCTACTGCTGCTTCGTTCTACACACCACTGAACCTTTCGTTTTGTTATCAGTGCCTTGCAAGTTGTTACTATGCACACCATTTGCTTCTAAGCTCTTGCCAGTCTTTTCAGTCTAGCTTTCATTCCGATTCACACTACTATCCAGATATGGCGAAAGCTGCCAGGTTGTCCTTGATTACCAATCGCTAAAGTGAGCAAGATATTCAATTGAGCTCACAAGAGTGGCTCTACGAGGCTACTCAAGCTTTTATAAATAGTAGCTACATGTCCCTCAAATCACAACTTATAATGGAAAGAACATACTAGATAAAAGTAGTTAGAGTTACTCCATAAAAAACGGAACAGTCACGGTTGGATTGCAGTTGATCACATATCTTCTCGATCAAGATTGACCAGTTTAATCTTCAAAACAACAACAAACAGTAATCTTTAAAGTTCATCCTAATCCCAAAGTAGAATTTACTGAAATAATATTTTACTGTTTTGTCACAGAGGGAAGTGCTATGTTCATGAACATTTTCAGGGCTCCCGGGTTTGAGGTGTATGTCGAAGGAAGGTATCATCAAATCGGAAACCTCCTGGTCTGAGTATTTACAACAAATTCGTATAAAGGCGTCCAAGGTGGTGGCGTTAAATAGGGCAACGGATAAAATCTACCATCCATATACGCCACAGGGGGATTTGTATTCAGAACTCAAAGAGCCAGAACAAATATTATAAAGCATCTGACTCGGTACACTAACAATTTCGGCAATCCAGCTCTCTCGATTGGTACTTTATTTTATCGACACCGAAAAGATGAAAGGCAGATTTGACCTCAGTGGCATTTGAACTTGCATCTTATTTCTATTAGCGTTTTAATTACAAATAGTGGAATAAATGAACAACAGGCTTGAAAATCTAAAAACACGCCCATCTTCTAAAAACACACAACAACAATGACAATAATAATTTCAGGAGAAATTGACTATTACTTTATTTTATCGAATATGGAAGGATGAACCAAAAAATGTTAAACTTGGCTGGATTTGAATTCAAAACACAAAGAGCCAGAACAAATAACACAGCTCATTTTGTCCGGCGCTCTAATGATTCTGTCAATCTCTCATCAAGATAGTAATATGATTCTTCCTAACATTCATAAAAGCCAGAAATTTATGGGATGAGGAAAATCAATTATATCGAACTCAGTACTTAACTGGTACTTTATTTTATTGATCTCCAGAAAAATGGAAGTTGGCTGTGGTGGCATTTGTACTCAGGCCATAAAGGGTCGTAAATAAATGCCGCAAAGCATTCCGTTAGACGCTTTAACAATCCTGTCAACCCATCATCCAGGTAATTATTATTGTTTTTACCTTTAGCAAAAGGTCAGCAATTTGCAGGGAAGGGGAAGGTCGATTAAATCGATCTAAAATAACTTGCGTTACTGGTACTTTATTTTGTTGACCCTGAATGGATGAAAGACAAAGCTAACCTCAACGGAATTTGAACTCAGAAAGCCGAAAGTTGTAACTAAATACAAAGCATTTTGTGCGACGCTCTACCGATACTGACAATCAATAATAATAATAAGAAGAATGGTTTCTTATATAGGCACAATGCCAGCAATTTTGGGGTAGGGGGATGTCGTTTAAATCTACCCAGTGCATTACTGGTACTTTATTGTATCGACCTCGTAAGGCAAAGTTAACCTCGGCGGGATTTGAGTTCATACCGTAAAGGGGCGTAACTCTATGCTGTAAATCATGGCGTCCGAATAATAATTGTTTCTACTTTAGGCACAAGGCCAGCAATTACCCAGTGCATGTCCGAATAATAATGATTTCTAGTATGGACACAAAGCCAGTAATTTGTGGGGTGGGAAAGTCGATTAAATTGACCCCAGTACGTTACTGGTGCTTTATTCTATCGCCCCGTAAGGATGAAAGGCAAAGTTAACCTCGGCAGGATTTGGACTCAAACCGTAAAGGGCCGTAACTCTAAGCGGCAAAGCATGGCGTCCGAATAATAATAAATTTAAAAACCTTGCAAAGACATTTACTGCTGTTTGTGCCCTTGTGGCATCATTTGTATGACAATTCATCGTAAAACGTGTTAATTACCAAATTTTGCTTCAGGTGTCAAGACGACACTCGGCATGATTTGGGAAAGAAACAGAACTCAAAGGAAGTTTCAAATAATGATAATAATGATAACAATAATAATGCTAATAATAGCAACATTTTGACATTACACATTACCTCACATGTTTACAACATGCCAGCTCGAAAGTTAAACTGGTATTTTACAAAGAAAATATTGAAGGCAATAAAATGTTATAGAGTAACAAAAATACTCACATATACATAGAAAACATTCCAGAATCCAGTATGTATGTATGTATGTATGTATGTATGTATGTATGTATGTATGTATGTATGTATGTATGTATGTATGTATGTATGTATGGTCGGGTCGTTCGCGACTAAACTGGCAACCCCACGAAGGTTTCTTGGTGATGAGGGTGACTTTGGACATCCTGCAGGACTAAATACAAAACCTGGGCAAAGGAGCTCTTAAGAGTCAATGGCCATCCAACATCACCGGGAGAGATGACCCCTTAGCCTTTGTCAAGGCAGAATTCTAGGAGAAGGAAAACTCTGATATAACACCTGCAACCCTGATGGTATCCGATGATGTTGACTTGTTCTTCTTTTTGGTAAATATCATCTTGGTTAAGAGAGTGGGACTGGCTTTGTGAAGTACCTTTGCTCACTATAAAAGCTTCACAGCACAGGCATTGCTTTATATCTGGAGATCTCTCTGCACTTGTCGTCACATGGTACCATGGGCCCAGCAATATGTGTCAATAATTGTCACAAGTGTAGTGTTTGTACCAGAGTTTTCAAGTCGATGGTGGACTAAAAAGTCACACTAGTTCAGCGCATCGGTAGGGGTTCTCCTACATGGATATAAAGAAATGGCCGTACTCGAAAACGAGTTGGCAGCCACCATGTATGTATGTATGTATGTATGTTCTTCTGGTTTTATAATTTCACAAAATTTTACCAATAGAGAGAGAGAGTCGGTTTCTAACATAGACACAAGACTCTCTCATTGGAATTTACACAACATCAACTAGGTAGATTATGTATGCATGCATGTGTAGATATGGATGTTATTGCATGTGTGGATGTGTATTGTATGTGTGGATGTGTATATGCTTTGCATCTGTACATGTGTATATGCAGTTACTAGATGCAAAATGTTTGGAATGTTTTACATATTTTTACTGTTCCATTGATGGATTGTACTTGTAATTTCCTAACTAGTTGTGTTCTTTCTGTTCCTGTGAAGCACAGCTTCTCAAGATTTGTATTATTTGTATTGAGGCAGTTACTAACATACCCCAGTGCCCCAATTATCACAGGCATAAATCTGAAGGTGTAATCAGAGTGGAGTATCTGCAGATTTCTCATCAGTTCTGCATAAATATTCTCCTTTCCGCGAATCTTTGATATTATATTGGCATCTCTGGGCAGCTAATTTCCACTACTGTGCATGCTTTCTTCTCCCTGTCCCATATCATAATATCTGGTCTGTTATGCCTGCATTTTATTGGGGTTTTTACTTGAACATTCCACCAGTACTCTTTCATATTATGTACAATGATGTCCTCCACATTTCTGTAGCTTTTAATGTGTTTATTATCGGGGCTATCTTTTTTACGAACTGCATTGTACGGTGTTTTGGCCACTACATCATGCCTCATAGGTAGATAGTACCGCGATGACATCTTTGGACAGCTGCTGATGACATGGGTTATATCCTCGATATTAGTTCTGCAGAGTCTGCACTTGTTATCACATCTAGCTGTTTTATCAGCATCCCTATATCTTTTATGAATAAGGTATTTCGTTTTAATCTCCTGTTCTTGGATTGCAATAGCGTATCCTTCAAAGTGGGAGCCAATATAGCGGTTGTTGGTCCAAGATAGACTACTTTCCTTATCTATATTACTCTCAGTCTGGAGCTTCCTGGCAACATATCCATGCAAGATTTTTTGCTGATAAGCATGTAGTTTTTCATCCATGGATTCACTGCGATACTGCTGAGCGACTTCTCTATGTGTGAGTTTTTGATTATCACGCAGGGAATATCTCTCGAGGAGTTCATTCCCAACTCTCATGATCTCATCTGTTTCATGCAGATAGACTTGCTCGAGAAACGGGCTTCTACGCTTCGATGTTCGTAGATGTTGTCGGAGAGATGTTAGGCCTCTGTCTCCCTACTTACGTTTCAAGTAAAGGCGGTCTATGTCACTGTTGATGTGGAAGTTTCCGGTGTTGTTTAGTATTTTTCGAGTTCCAACATCAACTGCTCGGATTTCGTCTATCGTACAATTGAGTATTCCAAACGTTGGTGTTATGACAGGCACAGCAAACACATTGTGAGCCACTGTTTTGTTTTACGCAGAGAGTTCCGATGACCAGATCTTTCTTAATCGGGTGTAGTATTCCCTGGTTATGCGTTCTTAATTACATATACCATTATAGGATATGTTCTCATCTATACCCAGGTATCTGTAGCAGTCCTCATCAGATATCGGTGAAACAGTTGGGCCATTGATGATAATGTTGCTAGATTGGGTTGTTGTTTTTCCCCGCTTTACAGTCATGTATGAGCATTTATATTGGCTAAACTCCATTCCTATATCCTTTGAGAACGTTGTAACCAGGTCAAGATTTTCTTCATCCCATCCATGTTCTTGGCATAGATTTTCAGATCGTCCACAAAGAAATTATGGGTTAGGTTCGTATTTCTGTCCTCCTGTGAACCAATGTGTATCCCTCACATTTCTTGAGCAGAAAGGACAAGGGGTTTAATGACAAGATGAATAATATCACAGAGAGACTGTCCCCCTGAAATATACCCCAGCAATATTTTATTTTATCAGTGAAAATAGAGTCCTCCCTCTCTGTCTTTAACCTCAGGATAGTAGCCCAAGAAGAAGACAGCCTCTCTATGGCTCTGACAATAATGTCTGGGACTTTAGCAAGTTGTAGGGCCTCTATCATCCAAGAGTGGGGAAGAGAATCTAAAGCTTTCCTGTAGTCCAGCCAGACTGTAGTCATATTCCTCCTACATCGCAGTTTTGTTGATTAGGAGTTGTTCAGCACATCCCCAAACCCTTTTCTTTCCAGCTGCTTGTTCATCTGTGATGATGTTATTATTTTCACAGTGATCTTGTAGGAATATGTTCAGGCAGGCTGTATACATCTTATACATCAGGTTCTGGCATGCAATGGGTCGGTAGTTATTTGCCAAGTGGGTGTCTTTGTTCTTGGGGACCAGTAATGTTTGTGCTAATGTCAACCATTCTGGTATAAGTGTATCTCCCTTAAGAACTTGTTGGAAGAGGTCAGTAAGATACCTCCGATAGAATATCAGTTTTTTGTACCAGTAGCCGACAATCATGTCTCTTCCTGGTGTTTTCATAACTTTGAGTTTTCCTATTACAGTCTCAAGGGTACCCTCACTTATTTCGTATGTTTTTGTTGTAGTGTAGGAGCAATAGTTCTTTCGGATTTCTCTTAGCCACATTGCATCTTGGTTGACAATTTCTTTTCACCCCATATTTTGCTCCAAAAGGAATCTATGTCTTTCTGGGATGGGGCCTCAGTGGCACTTATTATTTTGCCCTTCATATCTCTATAGACTAAATGTTTGGTTTCGTCTGAATCTTTTATTAAGCACGTTTCTCTCATCTACCTTCTTCAGGTATCGGCGTTTTTCACTAACAGCTCTCAATTCTTGTTTGAGGGTGATCAGCTTATATTGGAGAGTTCTGGTTCTACTGTTACCAAACATCGTCTCTATTTTATTTTTCACTCTTTGTTGGTGAGGAGTGAGGTTTTTTGTGTTTGTTTGCATGTAAGGAGCATTGTCACATATCCTATGTTTTTTTCGTAGGTCAGCAATCTTTTTTTCTATTTTAGTTTTATATGATGGTATTTTTGATGGTTTTCTGTTCTTGTTAATATCTCTGCTATCACCAAGATAATGCTTCACTGTCGTTGCTAAGGCATATAAACAGGCGTTGATTTGCCAAAATGTTGGGGTTTTTATCCGTTGTAAATATTCATCCCCTATTTCGTCAATAACACGTAATATTTCATTATTTGGTTTTTTATTAAACATTGTCGTTTTAATACGTTCAGCAAGAGATATATTTATACATGAATTAATTTCTCTCTGAAAGATTTCGTTGAGGGAAAATTTCAATTGTTTATACTTTTGATTATTATCATTATCGATAGTGTTTTCCACAACAGTCGAGGTAGACTCGGATGGTACACGTGGTGTCAAATTTCTTCAATTATTATTATTATTTCTTCGATTATTATTATTATCGATAGTGTTTTCCCCAGCATTCGAGGTAGACTTAGATGGTACAGGTGGTGTCAAGTTTCTTACAGGCATAGTTGTTTCAAGGCGCTGTTCAACCTGGCTGCTAGGAAGTCTAGTAGCATGGCGACCTGTAGCACGTTTTGTTGATAACATGTTTGCTGTGGGGGACTTACAATTAATAATATTTATCTTATTTTTACGTTCAACAAACGTCGCTTGTTGGCATAATTGTTTCGCTGTGAAATAATTTAGCCCTGGGTACATTTCGTCCCATGTATGTGTGTATGTATGTATGTATGTATGTATGTATGTATGTATGTATGTATGTATGTATGTATGTATGATGAACATATAGAAGATTTGTTGGCTGATAAGAGGCGTGCTCTGTCACGCTACTTGACAGCAAAACCACAGGAGAGGAATATTGCATAAGGAGCTCAAGGATGTGAAATCACGTGTTAGGCGGAGTCTTTCTCAGATGAAGGATCAGTGGTGGAGTGAGAAGGCTGATGAGATACAAGCTGCGTCAGATTCCAATAACAACAAGCTGTTGTACAGTCTCTTGCGTGAAGTTTATGGACCGTCTTCTTCTCTGGTGACACCGCTTCGCAGCAAGGATGGCAACTAACTTCTTCGTGACTCACAAGGAATTCTACGAAGGTGGCGAGAGCACTTTCATGAACATTTGAATCAGCCGTCTGTTGTCAATGAAGATTTCCTCAATCTCATTCCAGAAAGTCCTGTGAAAGTAGCTCTAGCAGTACCTCCGACGCTTGTGGAGGTTGCAGTAGCTATCTTGAAGCTGAACAGTGGAAGGTCTCCAGGTATGGATGGTAAACATGCAGAGCTCCTACAATATGGTGGTGAGAGACTTCTGCAACATCTTCACTCTTTCTTTGGCAGGATATGGGCTAATGAATCTGTACTTGAGGACTGGAAAGATGCAGTACCAGGGAAAGGGTAACAGGAATGATTGTGGGAACTTCAGAGGTATATCATTGCTTTCTGTAGTAAGAAAGTTTTATGTAGGGTTCTTCTGGACCGTCTGCTGACACACATTGCAGATTGTATTCTTCCTGAAAGTCAATCTGGTTTTCGTGCTGGACGCGGCACTACTGATATGATCTCAGCTAGACAGCTCCAGGAGAAGTGCATGGAAGAAGGTTTGGATCTGTATCAGGTTTTTGTCGATCTGACAAAAGATTTCGATACTGTTAACAGAAATGCATTATAGAAGGTTCTCCAGAAATTGGTTGCCCTGATAAGTTCCTTGCTTTAGTTAGGTCTTTCCATGACGACATGAAGGCTTGGGTTAATGTCGGAGGTAACATGTCGGAGCCTATCTCAGTAAAAAAATGGAGTGAAATGGGGATATTCCAGCACCGACCCAGTTTGCCATATACTTTGCAATGGTTTTCTATATTGAATTTAGTAATTGCGAGCATGGTGTTTACATCCAATATCGAACCTCAGGAGCATATTTAACATCAGGCGCTTTGCTGCAAAAACAAAAGTATTTACATCAATCATAAGTGACCTCTTGTATGCAGATGATTGCGATCTTGTAGCGCACACAGAGAGTGATATGCAACACATTTTGAATGCAGTTTATGATGCTTGTACTGCCCTAGGATTTACTGTCAGTCTCAAGAAAACCGTCGTCATGTACCAACCGGCCCCTAGTAGGCAGTAAAGTGAACCAAATATCTATGTGTATGGTAAACGACTTGGAGTGGTTGATCAGTTTGTCTACCTGGGAAGCACTGTCAATCGATACAGCAACCTTGATAATGAAATCCCACTCAGGATTAGGAAAGCAAGTGATGCTTTCGGAAAGTTAGAAGGGCGACTCTGGGGTCGGCGAGACATATGCAAGAAGACAAAGGTCATTAACTTTTTTTTTCAGCCCTATACCTCAACCTCATTTGCATACTCCTCTTAATAATTTAAAATATTTGAATTTTCTTCTCTTTCCCTTCTTTCCTTTACCTTCTAGGAAAAACTTGAACCGTTAAGTTCTTCTTCCTGGTTATGTCAATATTTATGAAACAAACTTTGTATTTTATCTGATGAGTGCGTACCAAAGTTTTGGTACCCTTGAAATCTAAACTATAATAAAGGAAGGTCTGCGGGATTACGTACGGTTTATTATTTTTTTTATCCCGTTTGTAAAATAAGTTGGATTACTTTTAATTAATAATTGTTTCTACTTTAGGCACAAGGCCAGCAATTATTCCAGGGTATAACTGGTACTTTATTTTATCGACCGAAAAATAATTTCGTAAAAATAAATAATTGAAAATTGACTTCCTTTCAAAGTTGCACTTCCGGTATATCGTCGCCACCACCACCACTTCAACTACCATATATATAGAAAGAGAGAGTGTGTGATGTCAACACTTCCGGTGGTGATCGCTTAAATAAACATACTAATTTTCTGTCACTAACGTTCTCCTAATGCAGTTTATATATAATATCGTTTTTTTTTTAATGAATCATGGATTACCTTACTGATTAAATAAGACAGTATAACGGAGTCTTCGTTCAATTTCTGTGTATATTGCCAATTAAAATTTTATTTGATGTATCATATCTACATGTATATATACCTGCGTATAATATCAATATACACACTACACATGCTACCGGAAAACCACCCGAGGGTGGTTTTTCTGCTAGTATATATAATAGAATAAATATGGCATTATAAATATAGTTTCCATTTATTTAATATCATTGAATATATATATATATATACACACACTATAATTTAACTTGGTGTCCTTGAAATGTGTATAATGAAATAAATATGGTTTCATAAATATAGTTTCCATTTGTTAATATATCGTATATATATATATATATATATATATATAAAAATATATATATAAAAATATATATATAAATATATATATGTAGATAAATCTACCAAAATGTACGGTAGTGTCCAATCCGTATGAAGAACTCAATGTAATCCAAATATTATGAAAAGAGAAGATGTATTCAACATTTTTTCGATGAAAAACACAGGAAAACAGAGTCAAGATAAATTAATAAAAATAATGAATAAAAACAAAGAAACAGTTCCTTATATTAAAAGATTAATCATTTTACGATCGTTTCTAGGATATATATGTGTGTGTTGTTATGTATATCATATAGATCTATGTAAAATTTTTACAAACTATCAGAGGGAATATACATACCTACACATATATATATGCTGTCTTCAGAAATAATGATATTTGTTTATTGAAAATAAACTCAATAATGAAGATAGAACTGAACCTTTGGCACTGAAAAAACCACATTTTAACCTGAAAGATCACAAATCTAATTTTAACTCTAATCCTTCTATAAGACTTATATGCCCTTCCAAATCTGACATTGACATCATTAGTAACATTTTTTTAGCTAGAGTCATCCCACAATTAAGAAAACATGTTAATTTACCACTCTGGGAAAACACATCCCAGGTAATTAACTGGGTTACTAATATTAGAAATAATTCATCTGCTTCATTTCTACAATTCGATATAGATGCTTATTATTCCTCTATATCACCCATACTCCTGAACAAAGCCTTGATATTTGCCAAAAATAGATCAAACTTAACTATGGATGACATTAATATTATCACGCATGCTAGACAAACACTACTGGAATTTCAGAAAGAATACTGGACCAGAAATACATATAGTAATCTATTCGACATTACTATGGGCTCTAGTGATCTGCCCGAATTACCGATCTTGTGGGCCTCTTTCTTCTATTTAACATAAATGCTTCTTTTCCCCACCTTAAAGGTGGTTTATATCGTGACGACTGTCTTCTTCTTTCCACTAACCTTAGCCTATCAGAAATTGAAAAAAATAAAAAAAACTTATTAGAACTTTCCTCAATAGTCTCGATATTCCATTTGAAAACACAAGTAAAGTAGTTAATTTCCTTGATATAACATTAGACTTATCTACGGGTATCTACCAACCTTACCATAAACCTAACCAAAACTTACATTACATACACTCACAATCTAATCACCCTAAATCTATCCTTAAAAACCTAGCATATAATATCTCACTCAGAATTTCTAACCTTTCATCTAACCAGGATGTATTCGATAAAAATGAGACCTTTTATAACGAAGCTTTAGCTAGAAGCGGCCACAAAAACAAATTAGTATATATACCTTGTACCAATAACACTACAAACATACAACCCAGTATTACCAACAAACACCAAATGAAATATACACACCTAAATGCCACTCACACTATACCCAAAAATACCAACTTAAAACTTAATTTCTCTAACTCTTCTAATATACAATATAATAACTTTCAAAAAACCATTCATCCTAATATTCCAATATATGTTAATAACAAAATTCCTAATAATCAGGCTAAAACACCTAAATCAATGAATCTAACTAAAAATATGTGTAATAAAATCACTAATACTAATTCTCTTAATAAACATCAGGATACATCGTATAAAAATAACAAACAACATCGAAACCGTAATAGACGAGTTACTTGGTATAATGCTCCATTTAATCTACAAATTAAAGATAATATACCTAACAATTTTTTTACTATTCTAGAGAAAAACTTCCCGCCAAACCATAAATACAATCAAATTTTAAATAGATCAACGGTCAAATTCTCCTACTCAACAACCAAAAATATACAACAAAATATAAGTGCCTATACTGCATATAAATATTAAAAAAAAACCATGAATATACCACCAATACATCAAACTAACCATAATACTAAAATAAACCACAGCAAACCACCATCTCATTCACATACAACAAGTCGAGAAAATTCCACACCTAATTTGACTATCTCCTCTGATACAACATTCACGAAAGGTTGTAATTGTAGAAACAAAGCAAATTGCCCATTAAAAGGAAATTGCCTTATTAATAACATAGTATATAAATGTAAAATTAACACTAAGGACTCAACTTATTCATATATAGGAGCTACTTCTAACCAATTTAAAGTAAGATTTAATACCAACAAACACAGTTTTAAAAATGCCGCATTAGCTAATACAACATCCTTAGCTGAAATAATTAATAATTATAGAAAAAAGAATATCGATTATAACCTGACCTGGAGTGTGCTCAAAAGGGCCACCCCTTATCAAAATAATAGATATGAATGTAGATTATGTGCCCAGGAACTTTTTGAAATAATGAAATCTAAGGATATCCTATTAAATAAGCGACAAGAATTAATTATATCATGTAATCATAAAATTAGAAGAACTTTTAAATATTATAAACCTAATTAATATACACTTTACAAATTATTATAATAATATTTTTTTAAAATTAGTTAACCTATAATTAATATTCTACTACTAATGAACTGCATAATATTATTTCCCTTTTATAGCTATCTTTTCCTAAAATTTATACCAATAAGTATACATATAAACTATTTTAATTTCAGGTTATGAATCTATATTCCTTATAATCTATATAAATTTGTTATTTCTCAATAATACATTTATCCCCACCCCCAATTATTATTATTCTTTATTTTATTTTCCCTTCGTTTTTAACGACATTCTTCAATTACATCTAACTCTTATTTATCATATCTATATGAATTAATATAAATTTATCAATATAAATATACCTATCAATTTAATTAATTTATTTTCTTTTTATAGATGTAAATTCCTTATGTTTGAAATAAGATTGATATTTTTCACTAACACATTTATCGTAAAATTTTATTCTCCTTAGATTTTTACATTAGCATTATTCTTTCATAACATCAAATTTTCGTGTACCTTTTACCGACTTGACCTATTTTCATCCCCAAAGTAATCTTTTCATTCAAAAATACTCTTTCCATTCAAAACTGAAGTCTGCTTTCCTCTACCCCTAAATTAAAGTTCCATTACTACTATTCTACCATCTTGACCACTTACTACCTTTCTATTGGTCAATTCAAAACCTGTTCCCAAACAGACCGATTATATTAAATCTTTGTTGGGTTTTTTCAATAAACAAATATCATTATTTCTGAAGACAGCATATATATGTGTAGGTATGTATATTCCCTCTGATAGTTTGTAAAATTTTTACATAGATCTATATGATATACATACCAACACACATATATATCCTAGAAACGATCGTAAAATGATGAATATTTTAATATAAGGAACTGTTTCTTTGTTTTTATTCATTATTTTTATTAATTTATAAATATATATATATATATATATATTTCGTTTCTGAATTTGTTTAACAAGATTCTTTACCTGAAAACGTGTGTTGAAACCGATATTGATATGCTTTGGGAGGGTCATGTTGCCAATAAGAAACACACGCACCAATTGCTTTCACTCCAATTTATTATATATTAAATTTATAAATTTAAGAATTTATAAATTTCCGGTTGATTGGTTGGTTCCATAACCAGACGTTTGTTCACATATTGTCAAATTTCTTTCGTCACACATTCTGTGACCTCTTCAGTAACTGGCGATTCTTTTCTTTGTTTTGTGCCTCTCCTTTGTTCTGTCCTACGCCATCTTGTTTTTGTGTGTGTTGTGTGCTTAGTTTGCGCATGTGTTACATCCGGGTGTCTGTGTGTGATTTTATTTATTTATTTATTTGTTTATTTACATGATACCGGTTGGTTGTTTGTTCTATGTGTGTGTGTGTTTTCATTTTGTCCTTAATTGTAAGTTGTGATGTTGCTATTCCATTCATGTTTTCTATTTAATTTTGGTTGGAGTTCATTTGTGTTTATTGCCTCTGTGATTTGTCTGAACATTGCGTCTTTTCTGTGTGTAGATTCTATTTTTATTTCTATGTTCTCTAATTTGCCCTTATGTTCTATTTTAGCATGTTGGTGGAGTATTGATGATTCTTTTTTATTTTGAAGTTCTCGCCAGTGT
>OZ024745.1:90133051-90148051 GCA_964016885.1 Eledone cirrhosa | reverse complement strand
TCTGACGTCATGAATAATAGCAGTAGCAGCCGTAATAAGAGCAGCAGCAGCAACAGTGACAAGGAAAACAACAGTAGCAGCCGCAACAGCATCAGCAGCAGCATAAACAATAACAGCTTTAGCAGCAACAGCAACAACGACACCAGCAACAGCAACAACAACCACAGCAACAGCGGCGGCGGCAGTAGTCGTAGTACCTGCAGGAACAACAAAAGTAACAGCAGCTCTGACGACA
Organism: Eledone cirrhosa; assembly: GCA_964016885.1. Taxonomy (NCBI): domain Eukaryota; kingdom Metazoa; phylum Mollusca; class Cephalopoda; order Octopoda; family Eledonidae; genus Eledone; species Eledone cirrhosa. The sequence continues at coordinate 90,147,816 of OZ024745.1, read as the reverse complement.
ACAACAACAACAACAGCAGCAGCAGCAAAGAAAAACCAATCTCGTTTGCAGGTATCGCAAAGAACCTGGAAACCATCCTCATAACAAATGAGGAATTACAGGAAGCGAAGAAGATAGTGACGAAAACCAGACACCGAGCAATCTGCAAGGCAGCCGAAAAACTTTTCGAAACCCAACAGCACTGTAGGGTCACGTACCGTACAGTAAGCACAAAATCCCGTAGTGTTGAAAGATCCACAGAGGCTCAAATACAAAAAGCCTTAGGGTCTGTGTGGCAGCGGAAAACGCATATCACCCGAGGCAAGAAATATGCCATCGTAGACGTGCTTTTTGCCACACCCCAGGAGGCAAAGGCTCAATCCTTAGCGAGGAAATGGTGTTGGTGCCCTCCTATTGCGGGCAAAAAATTGTGAGGGTCAAACTGACCCACGTCCCCCCCCGGGATGGCCCCTTCTTGGCTGGTCGCGTCTGTCCTCGTCGGAATCGAGGACAAAACAACTATACTACAAGTACAGAAAAAAGTAAGAGAAGATTGGGTCGGCACCTCCATTGAGATGTTAATCCAAACCAACCAGGAGTGCATCGAAGCTATCCCGGATGTGATAGACTTCGATAACGGCACTCAATTGCCCATAAGTGTTGAGGGAAAACGCCCGAAATGCTTTCGCTGTGGATCGAAGACTCACCTAAGGGCCTTCTGCAACGAGAAGACCCTGAGAAAGGAGAAAACCTCCCTCCTTCCGAAACCGGCTCCACGGCTACCAGCAACAGGACAAGCGGCAACCAGGAACGATAGGTCCGTGGCACGGAAATCAAGAACAGCAGCAGCAGTGGAAGTATTAACAACAACAACAGTAATACCAAATGCAGCTGCAACAGAGACTCCACTGCAAACATCACCAACAACAACAAGTGAAAGAGTGGAGCTGGTACCCCTCCCCGACCTTACAGAATCAGACATGGAGTGTGAGATGGGAGAGGGATGGCAAAATGTCGTAAGAAGGCACAAACGCAGAAGCAGCGCATCGTCGCCTTCGAAAAGGGAGGAAAGAAATGAAAAAAGGGTAAAGGCTACTGCAAAGAGACTCACAGCAGCAACACCACCAACATCATCACCACCCACACTAGCACCACTATCACTACCGGCGACAACCCCACCGCCAACAACAACAACACCTTCAACACCACCACCACAAGCACCAACATCGCAAACACAACAACAAAACACACACACCCAGCAACAACGACAAGAAAATAGCAGAACCACACCCCACCCCCAGAAAAATAAATGCACGGCAATAAATACACACAACAAGAAACTAATGACTTACATAATTGAACACACAGACATTTCACAGCACGACTACATAATACCAGCACCAATCAAAATGCCAACGAACATAAGACTGCTAAAAATAGCACAGAAACAATACACAAACATTAAAACGAAATTCCACAACGCAGTTGGTGATTTCAGAGACCTAGGAGGGACTCTCAACCGGAGAGTATATTCGGACATACTCATAGAAGAGCCGGCGACCAGCTGAAGGGACGATTCAACGGTCCATTTACCAGACGATCAAGTGAAAAGGGATGGAGAAACCATCCTTCCTCTACGAAAAGTACGGTAAGTGGTCTTTCCCATCTTTTCCACTCCATTTTAAACATGACCTCACTCAGAATAGGCAGCATAAATGCGCGTGGCTTGGGGTCGTCATGGAAGCAGGGTCGCCTGCTCAACGAACTCAGGTCACTAAACATAGATGTAGAGGCCATCAGCGAGATCAGCATCTCCGAAGCACGGGCCTTCACACCGATCTTCGGCGGCTACGATATGTACGCATCTCCCAGCCGTCCTGGATCGGGGGGAGGAGTTGCTGTGCTTTTTCGGAGAGGTTTGGATCTCGCCATACGGGCCATCTGCCTGGGGCTGGACGTGACCAGCGGAGACGGGCAAGCTTTCAGGCTAGTGGCCGTCTATGACCCGACAGGAGCAGGGCGGCCTGATTTCTTCCGGCGTCTGGAGACCTTTCTTGGAACGTCCCGCGCTTTAGTGTTAGTGGGCGACTGGAACGGGATCTTAGATGCACGCTGGGACTGTGTGGGATTACCGGATAGGGGTGGAGAGTGCAAGAGCCTCACCAACCTGCTCAGGCGGTTTGAACTGTCTGACAGGTAGCGATTGGATTTCCCGAATGTGCCAATGTGGACTTGGACAAATCGTATAGGGTCATCCAGATCATATCTAGATAGAGTATTTTGTAGGGAAATAGATATGTCTAGAATAGGCTGTCCACAATTCAAGATAGTCAGCTAGACGGACCACAAATTTGTGATCTGTGTGCTTGACTTAGATAGGCTTCATAGACGAGGACCCGGCTACTGGAAGTTAAACGCGTCCTTACCAGCGTGCAACGCCTACAGAGACCGGATTAGCGAACTAGTTAAGCGGGCGTTGACGGGGCCATCGTCAACAGCAAGTGGTGGTTTGTTCTGAAAAGAGCGATTAGAATAGAATCCATTAGGTTTAGTAAGGCTTTAGCAATAGAGAAAAATAGAGCAGAGGGAGAACTAGTTAGAAAATTAGACGAGGCGCTTAGCAAAGGCATCGCGACCGACGTGCTTGCGGCGAAATTGGCCCTTGACCAATTCTTCAATGCAAAGCACGAAGGCTGCGTTGTCAGAGCTAGGGTGCGTGCTCTCAGACACGAGAGGACGAAAGCTGTTCAATGGGCCCGAGTGGCGGAGGCGCGTCGTGGCAACAGAGCCACGATCCGGTCTTTGGTGGACCACGACGGGCGCATGCTACTCGATCCCGGGCAAATGTGTGAAACTTTTCAGCGACACTTCGCGCAGCTGTTCGGGGGCAGCGGTGGGCCGAGTCGAGGGATGGACTTTAGTGTCTACCTCGACGGACTGCCGCGGCTCTCGACCACTGAGGCGAAGTGTTGCGAAAAGCCGATAACAGTCGCTGAAGTACGGGAGGCGCTGAATGACTGGTTGCACAAGGGGTAAATCGCCTGGTTTGGATGGTCTGCCCTATGAACTTTACGTACAGATGCTAGACTTGTTCGGAGGCCTCTTGGCGGACGTCTACTGCAACTGGCAACAGAACAGGAGAATTTTCAGCTCTGTGGGTCGAGGAGCCGTGGCACTGCTGAGAAAGGATCCGAAAAGGGGGATAACATAGATAATTTCAGGCCCATAACGCTGCTAAACACAGAGTTCAAGATTTTGGCCAAGGTGATAGCAAAGAGGTTGGCGCTTGTCGTTGGTGGTCTGGTGGGAGAGGCGCAGACATGCGCCATTCCCGACAGATCCATCCACGACAACCTCCACCTCATGTGATACATCGTAGATAGGGTAGCTAGGGAATCTGGCACGGGTGGGTCCTTGATCAATTTAGATCAGTCGAAAGCTTTCGATAGGGTCGACCATCGTTACGTAGCGGCAGTCCTGAGGGCGGCTGGATCGCTGCCATGCACAGCGACGTCTGCTCTGTGGTGAGAGTGAACGGTCACCTGTCGGAACCGTTCAACATCATGCGTTCGGTCCGCCAAGGATGTCCCCTCTCGTCCCTCTTGTACATATTGACTCTCGAGCCATTACTGCACAAACTGGAGACGTTGAGGGGAGTCTCGCGCGAACTAGGATGCGGAAGATCCGTGTCAGCATATGCGGACGATGTCACCGTAGTGGTGTCGAACGCCAAACACATCGAGGTGATCGGCACTACACTAAGAGAATACGAAGCGGTGACAGGAGCAATGATCAACCAGGAAAAGTCAGTTGGCCTGCAGCTCGGCACCTGGAGAGGCAGGTCCATGCCGTCCAACAGCGTCGTCGGACGCTGGACGGACGGACCGGTTAAATTGCTAGGAGTCTGGTTCGGTCCGGACCTCCAGACGGACAAAAACTGGGACGAGGTGACGAGCAGGGTGGCTTCTCTCACTCAGAAATGGGCGGAGAGGAAGCTATCCCTGAAAGGTCGAGCGGAGGTGGCTAACGCGTACATCGCGTCTGTCATCTGCTACCGCATGACCGTCGTACCTTGTCCTGAGCCCCGCCTGACTGCGCTGGAGCGTTTGCTCTTTCGCTTTTTGTGGAAGGGACGCGCTCCGATGGTCAGGCGGTTCATCTGCTGTCAACACCCGCTACGTGGAGGGCTGGGCATGCCGTGGCTGATGATGCGCAGATACGCGCTCAGGCTACGACATCTCCACCTCTTCCTCGACGGTGATCAGGTGTGGTCGCCGTTTGCTAGACACGTATTTCCCCAGCTCGTTTCCTTGACAGAGCTGCAGTCCTGGGTCAAGCGAAGACCGAGAGGGAGCGCCTGGAGACTATAATGTCTTCAGGCGCTCACAGCCATCGACCAATCGGGCAATGTGATCGGTGGAAACTCCACCTCGGCGTTCTGTAGAGGATTAGTGGAGGGGAAAAGCGACGACGTACTTGGGGAAACTCTAGGCGTCGACGAAAATCAACTAGCCAATCTCTTCGGAAGAACTTTCGGGCCGGGACCTATGGACAATTTCCAGAAATCTCTGACCTGGCAGTGCAACCGAGAAGCCTTGTCAGTTCGGGATAAACTCTATAGGCATGGAGGTGCCGTCAGCCGGGCATGTCCAAGATGCGCGCAGGGCGACGAAACCGTCCTGCACGCACTCGTCCAGTGTCCGAAAATTACTGACTTGTGGGTTTATGTCGAACACCTGCTGTCGCGTGTAGGACGGATCCGGCTATCTTCTGAGTCCATCGTGAAGATTGCTCCGCCCTCTTCCTTTAGCCGGGAAGGGCAGGCAGTTTTTATCTGTCTGGTGGCCATGGCGAAAGAGATAGTATGGTGGACACGTTTGAAAGGGCTGAAGACGAGCACTTACCTCTTCGGTGATGCCCCGATTGACTTTTTCAAATTTCATTTGAAAAGCAAAATCAGAGTAGAGAGGGAAGTGCTCTCTTCCCAGCATTTTGTTGAAAGATGGGTGAGAGAAGCAAGAATGGCCCGAGTGAATGGGCCAACTCTGAGTACGTATCTGTAAATTAAAGGTGGAAAACTGGGAGAGGGCACTTGCCTTGGTGGTCAGGGTCACTGTGGCCTTTTACTGGGCTTTCTCCACAAATGTCCCTCCGAAGTCTCCCCCCACCACAGGGCCTATGGACAACTTCCAGAAATCCCTGGCCTGGCAGTGCTACCGAGGAGCTTTGTCAGTTCGGGATAAACTCTACAGGGCCACCTGCTCAACGACCTCAGGTCACTAAACATAGTTGTAGTGGCCATCAGCGAGACCAGATTCTTCGAAGCACGGGCCTTCGCACCGATCTTCGGCGGCTCCGATGTGTACGCATCTCCCAGCTGTCCTGGATCGGGGGGAGGAGTTGCTGTGCTTTTTCGGAGAGGTTTGGATCTCGCCATACGGGCCATCTTCCTGGACCCAGAAGGTAAGTTGGTGGTGCTGGACGTGACCAGCGGAGACGGGTAAGCTTTCAGGCTAGTGGCCGTCTATGCCCCGACAGGAGCAGGGCGGCCTGATTTCTTCCGGCGTCTGGAGACCTTTCTTGGAACGTCCCGCTCTTTAGTGTTAGTGGGCGACTGGAACGGGATCTTAGATGCACGCTGGGACTGTGCGGTATTAGCAGATATGGGAGGAGGGTGCAAGAGCCTCACCAACCTGCTCAGGCGGTTTGAACTGTCTGACAGGTACCGATTGGATTTCCCGAATGTGCCAATGTGGACTTGGACAAATCGCATAGGGTCATCCATATCATATCTAGATAGAGTATTTTGTAGGGAAATAGATAGGTCTAGATTAGGCTGTCCACAATTCAAGATAGTCAGCTACACGGACCACAAATTCGTGATCTGTGTGCTTGACTTAGATAGGATTCATAGACGAGAAGCCGGCTACTGGAAGCTAAACGCGTCCTTACCAGCGTGCAAGGCCTACAGAAACGGGATTAGCGAACTAGTGAAGGGGGCCATCGTCAACAACAAGTGGTGGTTTGCTCTGAAAAGAGCGATTAGAATAGAGTCCATTAGGTTTAGTAAGGCTTTAGCAATAGAGAAAAATAGAGCGGAGGGAGAACTAGTTAGAAAATTAGACGAGGCGTTTAACAAAGGCATCGCGACCGACGTACTTGCGGCGAAATTGGCCCTTGACCAATTCTTCAATGCAAAGCACGAAGGCTGAGTTGTCAGAGCTAAGGTGCGTGGTCTCACACACGAGGGGACGAAAGCCGTTCAATGGGCCCGAGTGGCGGAGGCGCGTCGTGGCAGCAAAGCCACGATCCGGTCTTTGGTGGACCACGACGGGCGCATGCTACTCTATCCCGGGCAAATGTGTGAAGCTTTTCAGCGACACTTCACTCAACCGTTCGGGGGAAGCGGTGGGCCGGGTCTATGGATGGACTTTAGTGTCTACCTCGATGGACTGCCGCGGCTCTCGGCCACTGAGGCGGAGTGTTGCGAAAAGCCGATAACAGCCGTACGGGAGGCAATGACTAGCTGCACAAGGGGTAAATCGCCTGGTTTGGATGGTCTGCCCTATGAACTTTACGTACTTTTTCTTGCAATTCCTCATTACCATCTTATCAATAAGTAACTGGTCCTTTGTACCACGGGCCTTCTTTCGGTATCCTTTCTGTTCGTCCGGTAACAAGTTGATTGTGTGGAGGTGATGGTAGATTTCCTCAGACACAATGCTTGTCAACAGTTTCCACATTACGGACAGACATGTGATAGGTCTATAGTTGGTAACATCATACCCTTGATTCGGTCTTTCATTACCAGAACTGTGGTACCTTTTGTCAACCACTCTGGTACCTCATTGAACATGGTTGTCAGTTTCGGGTGGAGGGTTGTTATATTTTTAATCAAATACCCCTGCACACCATCTGGGCCTGGTGATTTCAAGTTGGTTAGTTTTTTGGCCTGCCCCTTAAGAGTTTCAACTGTGATACTCAAATCAGTTTGTTGGTGTGCCTGTTCACTAATCTCCCTTTGTACTGTTTCAATCCACACTGCCTGGTCATTATGTTTAACATCCTGCTCCCATATTCCTCTCCAGAATGTGTTAGTTTGTTCCGCCTCAGGGATCAAGTCGTTGCCGTTGCCTTTTTTCTTTCTCTTCAAGCTGTATTATTATTATTATTATTATTATTGTTCTTTGAGTCTCAGTCATTGATGTTAGTTAACTGGAAAGTTTGTTGAAATGAATATCAAGCCACTACCTGCAGCCTCAGATATTCAGGACGTATCGGAGGGTTCTTGCTGTTCCCAGCAAGCATGCCTTCTGAAGCCTTCCAAAAAGCGTGGCGGGCCGATTTTCTTTAACCATCCCTGGAAACTTTTTGAGATAGTACCTAGTGCGCCTATGACAATCGGGACCACTTTGACTTCATGGCAGGTCCAAATCCTTTTTACTTTCCACTTTAAGTGCTGGTATCGGTAAATTTTCTCCCTCTCCTTCTTTTGCACTCTCGTGTCGAATGGGCAGGCCACATCCACAAGCAGGCACGATCTTTTTTCCTTGTCCAAAACCACCAGGTCAGGTCTATTGTGTTCCAGTTTCTTGTCCGTCTGTATCCTAAAATCCCACAGAACCTTCACCTGATCGTTTTCTATCACCGACTCTGGCTTATGCTCATACCACTTCTCAGAATGTGGTAAATTGTTTACTTTGCATAGGTGCCAGTGGTTCACCCTGCCCATCACATCATGTCTCCAGCCCTTGTAGTGAGTCTGGGCTAGGTGTTTACACTCGGATACAATGTGGGCCACAGTCCCCTCTCTCTCTCCACACATCCTGCACAGTGGGCTAGCCTCCTCCTTGTAAATATGGTGTTTCAACCATTTAGTTTTGAGAGCCTGCTCTTGCGCAGCCATTAGCATTCCTTCTGTAGATTTTTTAAGGTCTCCTCTTTTCAACAGTTCCATGTCTGTGGATCTCTGAATTCAGTTTTCTCAAAGAAGGTATTTTTCATGAAGGCTGCTCTTCCTCCTTGTTGTTATTTCTTCCTTGGACATCCTCTGGTCTATTGTCCTTTCCTTCAGTACAATTCTGAGCATTGGCTCCTTACTATCAGTCACGTATTTGTGTATTATTATTATTATTATTATTATTATTATTATTATTATTATTACAGTTGCATTTATCTTGCTTTATGTTCATACGAGTTATCACCAAGTCACAACCAGTGACCTCAAGAGACAACAAGGTCCGCCATGTTCAAGAAAGAACATACATACTCACACATGCATCTTTAGTGTTTAGACTTGTGATGTACTTATATTGACAGAATCTTCCTTAGTATATGGGCAGTTCCCATTAGTACTGATTTTGTATTTCTCTTATACGCGGGTTTTCTGGGATTTGCGATAAGTAATCATTAGACCTCTTAGGTATCATTCCTAGAGCGCCTACAACCACTGGTATTGTTTTAGTTCTCAATTTCCACATTTTTCCAATTTCTATCTCCAGGTCCTTATACTTACCCATTTTTCAAATGTTTTTATAGCTACCTTATTGTCTATTGGAACGGACATATCAATTAGCAGCCATACCCTCTTTTTAAAGTCCTTCAATATTATATCAGGTCTATTTGCATCTATTTTTCGGTCTGTTTGGATGCTAAAGTTCCACAAGATTGAGATGTGATCGTTTTCAAGTATGGGAGGTGGTTGATGCTGCCACCAATTCTTTTGATGGGGCAGGTCAAAATGCTTACAAATTATCCAATGTATGTATTGTGCAGCTCTGTCATGCCTGTTTAGGTATTCGGTTGGAGCTATAGGACTGCACATTGAAATTATATGGTCAATGGTCTCTGGTTGTTGTTTACATACCCGGCATAATGGGCTGCATCCATTTTTTATTATGTTGGCTTGGTAATTTTTTGTTGGCAGAAACTGATCTTGTGCTGAAATAATCAGTTCTTCAGTCTCCGATTTCAGTCCAGAGGATGCCAACCACTGATGGGTTAAAGTTTTGTCAACATCAGGATTGTTAGCTCGCTCTGGGTATTTTCCATACCGAGGCTTTTCTTGCCATTTCTTAGCCAGTTTCTGTAGCAGTTCTTTCTTTGCAGTTACTTTTACCTGCTTTGCTTTTTCTGTGTTTTCCATTTCAGCAGTAAATGGGACCTCTTAAATTTGTAGTCCATTACTGTATCTTTGTGCATCTTTTGTAATGGAGTATGATCTTTTGATGCTTTCGTGTTTCAAAACGAGTTTGATCATCCAATCATGTGATTCCCTTAGATATGTAGATAATCCAATTGTTGCAGTTTTCAACGCAATGTCTAACTGGATTAACCCACGTCCTCCTTCTTTCCTAGGGAGATATATTCTATCTGTATCTGCCTTAGGGTGATGCATTCTGTGCATGGTTAAGAATTTTCGAATTTTTGTATCGAGCCTGCGGATTACTGTACTTGACCAGTTGATGACATTGAAATTAGTTGATGACATTGAAACCAGTTGATGACATTGAATTGTCGAGTGCTTGATTCCGTCTCCTTCACAAACACCTAGATATTTGTAAGTTTCCTCTTGATCAAGTTCTCTTATCACATTCTCCCGATCAAGATTAATGTCTGAACTTTTCAGCAGCTTTCCTCTGGTGAACGTTGCTTTGGTGCGTTTATCTAGTCCAAACTCCATTTTAAAACATCACTGAACTGCTCCACAGTGGATAATAGCCCTTGCAATTGTTCATCACTTTTTGCAAATAGTTTCAGGTCATCCATGTAGAACAAGTGATTAATTGTTTTGTCATAGACTTTATATCCATGTTTTGTTTCATTGAGCATTTTACTTAATGGTATAAGTGCGATGCAGAATAAAAGCGGTGATAAAGAGTCACCCTGAAAAATTCCAAAATTAATATTAACTTCTCCAGCTTCCAGTGATTTTGTTTCACTATTCAAAAGGAGTGTCGTTTTCCATGTCTTCATACTGAATGACAAAAACCTCCTGACAACGGGAGATATTTTGAAAATCTCTAAACATTTTTCAATCCAACTGTGTGGCAAACTATCGAATGCTTTTTTATAATCTATCCAAGCAATTGATAGATTTTTGTGTCTATTATGACAATCTTCCAGTATCATTTTGTTAACCAAAAGCTGATCCTTACAGCCATATGAGCCTCGTTTACACCCGTTCTGCTCAATGGGAAATAGGTCATTTGTTATCAGGTGGTTATATTCAGTTAGGACTGATGTTAAAATGTTATACATTGTGGTCAAGCAAGTTATTGGTCTGTAATTTTTCGGATTGTTTGTCTCATTCTTCGGAAGCAGGAATGTAATGCCGTTAACTATCCATGATGGTATCTTTTCTGGCTCCTTAACTATTTCATTGTAAAGTTGGGCTAACAGCTCATGAGACTCTGTGAAGGCATTTATCCAAAAAATTTGTATTTTGTTTTTTCCTGGGGATTTCCATTTGCTGGTTTTTCTAAGAGCCAAACGCAACTGTTCAACTGTTATATTGTCCCATATTTGTTCCTCAAGGTGAGCTGTATCTTTCATTTGTCTGTCTATCCATGGGGCATGTATATTATGAACTTTTTCTTCAGCCCAGATCTTTTCCCAGAATTCTTGCACTTCCTCCTTGGGTGGTATTGATTTAGCAGTTATTGTTGACTTACCAATTTTTCTGTAGAAGTTTCTTTGGTTGTTTTTGAACATATTATTGTCCTTATAGAATCTAGATCGTTTTTCAAAGCGCCTTATACGAGCAGCTTTGGCCGACACTTTTTGATTGATTATTTCTATCAGCATGTCTACGTCACTTGTTGATTTTATACTGTACTTTCTTTTCAATTTTCTAAGTTTAGTTTGTTTAACATGTTCACCTACTTTATAGTTTGTTAAAATTTCTGTCAGATCGGAGAAGGTTTATTTGGCGATTGATGTTCTCTTGCCAAGTAGATTTCTTGTGGAAATTCCTTTGTATTTTCATTTTCACTCACATAAGTGAGTGGTGACTTTAGCCGATGCATAATAGAGATGATTTATATCAATAATGTTTAGTTTGTTTGTGATGATAATGTTTTTGAGAATTATGTTAGTCTTGTGTATTATCTTTTGGTTCTGTTTGGAGTTCTGGATCTTAGGGAGAGTGTCTCGTTCCTCCATGTCAGATTCTTTCATTTTCATCCATTCGATCATAATTTCATCCTTCAAGTTGGCAAGTTCATTCTCATTCATTTCTTTATCATTTACGATCTCATTGTTTTCATTTTGAGTTTCATCTTGAGCATGCACTCCCTCCACTTTTTCGATCCTTTCTTTAATTTGTTCTGTTGTCAGTGATTCCACCCCAACCCTGGGATTCGAAGTGTTACAATTTACCTCGTTTTCACTGACACATGTTTCATTTTCCCTTCGCTGACTTTGTGCTAATAGCTTGATCTGATCAATTTCTATATCAGTTAGTAACTTTTTTTTTACAATATTTCTTCGTATATTGGCTAGTTTGTTACTGTCAATATAGCCTCTGTTTTCAGGATGTTTCTTTTTCCAGTTGATATATGTCTGTTCTATATTCGATGTATTTGATGGGTAGTACATGGCAGTGTAGAAAGCGTCAAGGACTTCTTTATTATCTTCCCTTGACCATTTTCCCCCCTTTTTCTTTGGATTTCTTGGTGGTGAGCATGGAGGGCCAACAGTAGGAGTATTCCGGTTATGGGAGGTCTCCAGCTCCGAAGTGATGGGAAGGTTTGAACCATTAGCTGATTTTTCGACCCCAGTCTGGTTCCTCTCTGAGGGACGCGGCCCTTTTTGACCCGGGTGACGGCCGATCCGGTATGAGATTTTATCATTTGACATTTACTTTATTTTGCGGCGTTTTATCCTTATCCGCCAAGGGGTAATCATTTCGTGTTACCACTTCTAGGACGAGTGTCAACCAAGACTAGAGGGGTCGTCCTCCCCTAGAGACACGGCTATTCCCCGCATTTCTTCGCCATCCCGGTATTTCTTGGTCACGGGGTTTTCTTTTTTGTATTTTTTTAAATTGTTATTATCATGAGTGGTTCCTTAATGTGAGCATTGCGTGGCTTAAGATTGAAATTATTAATAATATAATATACTTTTTGCTGAAGTTGCCTGTTATTGTTGTTGGCTATGTCGGTGGTGGTGCTGCGGCTTTTTCTATTGTTGGTGGGGAAGGGGGGAGGGGCACTAGTGCCATAGACGGTGACGTTTGGCCGGTGGCCGGGTCACTAAGTCAATCTATTTATATCTTTTGCTAGCCTCTCCCTTGTCTAGTGATACCGCCACCTTCCCCTTTCTTAAGTTAACAGAAGATTAAAAAGTAAAAAAAAAGCCTTCGTGAGCCCCCTTTTTTAAGTAAAAAGTAATTCAAACACTCATATATGAAAAAACAACCTGACCCCCCCCCCTTGTTTGAAGAACTTTGTAACGCGAACTGGCGCGAAATTTATTATACTTATTGACCAAATACGGGCGCGAAACTTAATGAACTTGTTCACGTGACAGTCATAATTTCATTTATAACCAATCAAATTACATTTAAAAAAAAAAGCCTTCGTGAGCTACTTTTTTTATTGTCATAAAATTCTCTAAAAGGCTACAAAATAAATTCCCAAATAGGGGCGAGAAATTTAATGAACTTGATCACGTGACAGCCATCATTTTATTTATAATCAATCAAATTACATTTAAAAAAAAGAGCCTTCGTGAGCCCCCTTTTTTAAGTATAAAGAAATTCAAACACTCATATACGAAAAAACAACCTGAGCCCCACCCCTAGTTTGCAGAACTTTGTAACGCGAACTGGCGCGAAATTTATTATACTTATTGACCAAATACGGACGCGAAATTTATTACACTTTTTTATTTTACTTCTCTAAAAACCTGGCGTTTCGAGCCACTTTTTTCCATATAAAACAAGTAACATTCAAAGACCAACCAGATGTGAGAAAAACCACAGACCCTCCATTTCAACTCTACTTTTGAAACGCAGAAGAACTGCGAAACTGGTAAAGAACCAAATAAATATATATATTTAAAAAAAAATAAGACTCCAGTTGCATTTTCGATTTCATCTTACTTTCACTCGTGTAGGACACCTCGGTTATTTTTCATTTTGTAAAAAACCCTCACTTTCTAATATATATATATATAGAGAGAGAGAGAGAGTGAACGAAAATGAGAGAGGGGGAATAGACATACATTCTCTTTCTCTCTATATATATTCACACGCATACACACACATATATATAGAGAGAGAGATAGAAAGAGAGATTTAAAGAGATAGATAGAGAGGGATATAGAGAGATAAATTGATAGATAGCTAGAGATATAGGGAGATGGATATAGGTAAATAGATAGATAGATAGAAATATATTAATATATTAGAAACTTCTCAACATCCGAGAAGAAATAAACTTGATGATGGATAAATTATAAGCAAAAGTGGAATCTAAAATAAAAATTGCAAAGGAGGTGACATGATTGAAAGCACAAGAGGTATAAATAGAAAACCCCACAGAAAAGTATTTAAGAGCTTAGGTAAAGAAATAAAATTAAAATATATATGGATGTTTAAGCTGTCATTTAGATTCATGGAAAACCGGTTCAATCATAAACAAGAACAAATGATAAAAATATGGCAATGGAAGAAAGTGAGAAGAATTAAAATTTTATACAAAAGAATGGAAGAAGTGCTCATCATATCTCTCTCTTTATAAAATTCTTTGTCTCTCTGTCTGTCTGTCTGTTTTTTCCTTATGCATTCTCAAACGGATGGTCCCGAACAAATCAAATTTAAAAAGGTAAAGGTATTAAAACCCAGGATTAACAACATGTAATTTTTATTTTTATTTGGATTAAAACAATATAACATCTTATCTAAAATAATCTACGGTAGAGACAACTAAGTAAACGAATATTCTATAACTCGACGACGACATCACATTTTGTATATGAGTGTGTATGTGTCTGTGAGTGTGTGTGTGTGTTTGCGCGTTCATTACGTACGGTATGCGTTAGTAAGATACATAGACACACATCTTCACGTAAATATTGAATCAGATACACAGAGAATTAAACACACACACACACACACATACATATATATATGTGGCGACTGACAAGTATAGATGTGTGAGTGTATGTGTGAGTATACATACATTTCTGTGACGACAGACATAACGCTGGGGTTAAAACTCTGTGTGTTTGTATGAGAAGAAAATATATATCTTCATAAACATTGTTTACTAATCTGAATAAGAACAGCAGTAACCAGGGCAACGCCGAGTCATTCAGCTAGTGTGATATAGCTATATAACTTTGTGTAAATGATTATGTTTAAAAAGCATTTCAAAACGTGGCTTTGTGATTAGGGTATTCAGCTGAAGATCGCAAGGTCCTGAGTTCGATTCTCGGCGACGTGCTGAGTTCTTGAGCAAGACACTTTATTTCACCTAGCTCCAATCTACTTAACTGGCAAAAATGTGTTGCACCTGAAATTCGAAGAGCCAGCCTTGTCATATTCTCTGTCATATTGAATTTCCCTGAGAATTACGTTATGGGTACACGTGTTTGTGGAATGCTCAGCCACATACACGTTTACGGCTGTTCCGTTGATCGTATCAACTAGAACACTCGTAACAGACGGAGTGCCGCTATTATTATCAAATCGTTTGTAACTCGAACAAAGCAAAACGAACTGGAACAAAAATCAATGCGGGTTAAAATTAGAGAATCAATGAATGAAACTGTGTTGGACA
>OZ024745.1:90120551-90128051 GCA_964016885.1 Eledone cirrhosa | reverse complement strand
ATATATATATATATATATTTAAATATGTATATATATATATATACATACATACATATTCATATATAGATATGTCTCTCTCTCTCTCTCTCTCTCTCTCTCTCTCTCTATATATATATATATATATATATATATATATATATTCATATACATACATATATATGTATATCTCTCTCTGTATCTCTCTCTCAATGACACTCAGCCATGTAACAACTTATTTGGAAGGTTGCCCTCATAAGAGCCTCTTGATTGGAAATGTAGCGTCAGTAAACCAGCATCATCTCTTCTGATATATGATGCGGAAGCTGTGTGGTAGGAAACTGTATTGAAATTGTTTATTTGGGTAAATCTGATTCACACTTCCTTCTTACATTTCCGGTGTTCCTTCGCAATAGTTTAGTATAAACACCCACGCTTAGTAAATGTAAATAGCGAGCGAGAAAGAGAGAGAGAGTGAGGAAGAGAGAGAGTGAGTGAGAGGAGGGAAGAAAGAGAGAGTGAGAGGAGACAAGAGAGAGAGAGAGAGAGTGAGAGGAGGCAAATGAGAAAGAGAGTGAGAGGAGTCAAGAAAGAGAGAGTGAGACTGAGAGAGTGAGTATGAGGAGGCAAGAGAGAAAGAAGAAGAAGAAGAAGAAGAATATATTTCTTGCGATGATCTGGTCTTTAGTTATATTCACGTATACCTGCACACTCATTCAGCTACGTAAACTAGTACAGGTAAAATTCCGTTATAACAAATACCATTATAATGAAGTTTTCAGTATAACGAAATATTTTTTAATCCACCGCGACACGGTTGACGTGTTAGATCGATCTCGTTATAAAGAATTTTTCGTTTATCGAATATTTTTTTATACCCCTTGAATTTCGTTATAGCGGAATTTCACTGTATCTCCTTTTTAATCGTGATTTTGAAGTTTTGTGATACGTTTCTGTTTACTGTTTAAGTAATGTTAATTGACTGAGATGAAGGAATCCCTTTAGAAAGAAATTAGACTCAACTGACTTGATATTCGTATTAAATGAACATATATCGGTAGAGTGTCGGACACCCTGTTTCGTGGCATAGAGTATGTCCCTTTATTACTGAGTTCAAATCCCGCTGTGGTTAGCTTTGCTTTTCATCCTTACGAGATCGATGAAATAAAGTACCAGTAACATACTGGTGTAGATTTAATCAACTTTCCCTTTCCCATAAAATTGCTAGCATTGTACCAAATGCAGAAACAATTATAATGGCATTCACATCTCATATGCTTTAAATCTAACCCTGTTTTAAATACTTCCCGATCCATGGTATGATTTGTTGAAGATTTGGCTGCTATTTTTAGCTTTGCCTTTCATCCTTACGGCGTTGATAAAATAAAACACCAGTAACGTACTGGCGTCGATTTAATCGACTTCTCCCTTCCCACAAAAAAAAAAGAAAATGTTGGCCTTTTGCTACATCAGAAATCGATATCAAATACATATAAAATCTTCAAGTTTAAGAAGAACTATTATATAAATAAATAGATATAGTTGTTTCTACTTTTGGCACAAGGCCAGCAATAATCCCAGTGCATTACTGGTACTTTATTTTATCGACTCCGCAAGGATGAAAGGCAACGTTAACCTTGGCGGCATTTGAACTCAGACCATAAAGGGGCGTAACTCTATGCTGCAAAGCATGGCGTCTGATCCTCTACTGATACTGCCAATCCAAGATATAATGATAATCTTACCCCCATACGATTTTACCCGAGCCTGATTTCAAATTAGGCTCGGGTAGAGCTGGTGGTGGTGATGGTGGTGTTGGTGGTTTTTCGACAGTTTGGTATGAGAATCGAACCGACCTGTGTCAGCTTTAATGTCGATCATTTTGCATTGAAATTCCCAATAGTTAATTCCTTTTGCTATTATGTAGATATGTTGTTTTTCTTTTTACTATTTCTAGTAGTCTCTCTTTTACAATTTATAGTTTTCATACCTGCTTATGAATGAATAAAACTATCAAAACCAAAGAATAAAAAAAGGAAATGTTACTCCCAAAACCTCCCATCCGCCGCCTCGATCACCATCTCACACACACAGCGTCACTATCTCACACATACTCACACACATACACCATCTCTCACATATCATCACACACTCACACACATAATCACCATCACACACACAAACACACTCGCACCATCGTACACACACACTATCATACAAATACACACCATCACACACTCATATACACACCATCACACACACACACCATCACACATTCACACTATCGAACACACACTCACACACACGCTCATACACACACACACCATCACACGAACTGACACAACACACCCTCACCATCACACACACTCACACACACTCACCATCACATACACTCACACACCCACACACCATCACATACACTCACACAACACACCCTCACCATCACACACACACACTCACCATCACACACACACTCACACACACTCACCATCACACACACTCTCATACACACTCACCATCACACACACACTCACACACACACCATCACACACACACCCCATCACACACACATACCCTCACACTCACACACACACCATCACACACACATACATACTCTCACACTCACGTGATGACACACACACATACCCTCACACTCACACACCATCACACACACACATACCCTCACACTCACACACACACCATCACACACACATACATACACTCACACTCACACACACACATACCCTCACACTCACACACACGCCATCACACACACACACATACCCTCACACTCACATACATACACTCACACTCACACCATCACACACATACCCTTACACTCACACACACACCATCACACACACACACATACCCTCACACTCACACATACACCCTCACTCACACACATACACTCACACACCATCACACACACACATACCCTCACACTCACACACACACCATCACACACACACATACCCTCACACTCACACACACACACCATCAGACACACATACATACTCTCACACTCACACGATCACACACACACATACCCTCACACTCACACACACACCATCACTCACACACATACCCTTACACTCACACACACACCATCACACACATACCCTCACACTCACACACACACCATAACACACACACATGCCCTCACACTCACACACACACCATCACACACATACATACTCTCACACTCACACGATCACACACACACATACCCTCACACTCACACACACACCATCACTCTCACACATACCCTCACACTCACACACACACCATCACACACACCCATACCCTCACACACACACATACATACACTCACACTCACACCATCACACACACACATACCCTCACACACACACACACACCATCACACACACACACATACCCTCACACTCACACATACACCATCACACACACATACATACACTCACACTTACACGATCACACACACACACACATACCCTCACACTCACACCCACACCATCACACACACACATACCCTCACACTCACACCCACACCATCACTCACACACATACCCTCACACTCACACACACACACATACACACTATTCTAAAGAAAAGTACTTGACTTAAGAATCTGATTTTCCTGGAGGATTTGAGCGTTTATAAGTTGACATATTTGATAGTGTTCCAAGCCACATTTCTGTCAAATAAACTTATTAGCCATGATAAGTTTCTTCTCTGCACAGCAATTAAATTTATTCACCCTCCAAGAAATCTTTATATAATTTTGTCTACTGAGACACTCGCCAGGATTTTAACATTTAACCCTTTCGTTAATTATCACTTAACTCTTTCATTATAACTTTCCTACTGAGATATACTGTATTGAAATCAAGTAATGTAGAATTTGGAGGGATTTATTAAAATTAATATTTTTTTCTGTGAACTCTTCAGTGAGTAATATATGATGGTGTAGGATAGAACAAAGGAGAGACACACAATAACTATTTAGTCACTAAGGAGGTCATAGAATGTGAAAGAGCTTTGACAATAATTATTTCATTTGAGTTCAAATCCCGCCGAGGTTAACTTTGCCTTTCATCCTTATGGGGTCGATAAAATAAAGTACCAGTAATACACTGGGTAATTGCTTACCTTGTGCCAAAAGTAGAAACAATTATTAGGATGTCCCAAGGGCGGTAGATTGGCAGTAACGGTAGAGAATCGGACGCCATGCTTGAAATCCCGCCTGAGTTTAAATCCCGCCGAGGTTAACTTTGCCTTTCATCCTTACGGGGTCGATAAAATAAAGCACCAGTAACGTACTGGGGTAGATTTAATCGACTTTCCCCTCCTCCCAAATGACTGGCCTTGTGCCTATACTAGAAAACATTATTAGGCTGCCCCAATAAAGCAAACCTATGCAGCATAACCAAATGTTTAAGAAGTTTGCTTCAAAAGCATTAAGTCCTGGTTCGATATCACTCGTTAGATGGACTCTGCTTATAATTTAAAAAGGCATCTTTGTCACACTCTATGACACTCTGAATCTTCCTGAATCTTCCTTTAGGAATGTCAGTGGAATGCTCAGTCACTTACGCGTTAATTTCATGAGCAGACTTTCTATTCACAAAATATTAAATATACATAAACTCAGCTGACAAAAACAAATTTCAACTTTCTCAAGTATACGTGGATCAATTCAACTGCACACATGGATCAACTTAGCTGCATACATGGATCAACTCAACAGCACACGCACTATGTCAAATCCACATACGCACACATGGCCATATGAGCTCACACGTAATCGTTTCAGATAATAGTGACTTCTTATTACATACTACCAAATAATGATTTCTACTAAATTCTGTTACCTAGGAAACATGATCAATACGCACAAGGCCAGCAATTTGAAGGGAAGGGGAAAGTCGATTGAATCAACCCCAGTGCGTTACTGGTACTTTATTTTATCGACCACGTAAGAATGAAAGGCAAAGCTAACCTCGGCGGTATTTGAACTCACAACACAAATGGCCGTCATTCTATGCCACGAAGCAGAGTGTGCGACGCTCTACCAGTTACTGGCAAATCACCGTCCTCATACTACTAAATAATACATTTACAAAAGAATAGAAATAAATTGATGTAACGTTTATGGATACATCCAATAACATTAATGATGTGAAGAGTGTAATGTCTTACAACTGAGAAACCAAACATTGTCCTCATGACTTCGTACCTATGATGCCACAATTGATATTCATTGGCAAGATTAAAGTATGTTGTAACTAATTCCTAATTTTTTTCTTTTACTCTTTTAGGAATCGACATGGAATTTGTAAATCTGCTTTGTAATTTGTTCGGTAAGAGGTTTATTGAACAATTCAAGCTGGAGCGTCCAGTAGGATGGATGGATATGATGATTGCTTTTGAGTCACGGAAAAGATCAGCTAGTCCATACAAATCCTCTCCTCTGAATATATCACTGCCATTTTCTTTTATCGATTACTACAAGAAGGTTAAGGTAAGATAGCAAATGTTCTCACTTTTTCACTCTATATATATACGAAAAGACTCAGGACCCCGACAGTGAGCTCCGGTTGTCGGGATCCTGATTCTTTTACTATTACCCACTATACTACCATAAGTATTGAGTACTCTGGTGCGATATGATCTATCTGGCATCTTACCACACCCCTTTGTGTTTTATATATATATATATATATATATATATATATATATATATAGGAACCAGTAGGACCCCGACGGCTGAGCTTAAGCCGTTTCGACGGCTAATTCTGGACTAAATGAAAATTTATCCTGGTATTTAAATAGCCAAGCTTCTCAAGGGGTAATTCCATATATGGTCAAAATGATTGTCACAAGGATTGGTCACAAGTTAGTAGTAATTCTGTGATGGCAAATTAGTGGGGGAAGGGGTAGCTAAACCTGCCAGCAGGAGAAAAAGGGGAGGGGTGGAGTACACCCATTCATGCGTTGGTAGTGCCGGCTACAGCTGGGCGTGAGTTCAAAGAAGAACTAGGGATGGGGAGGGGGAGGAAGTCGAAACGGTAAGTAGAACAATTAAGGGTAGAAATATGTGAAAAAAAAATACTGAGAGTGATAAAAAGCGAATAAATGTAAAGAAAAAAATAAGCAATTTCTACTAATTTGCCATCACAGAATTACTACTAACTTGTGACCAATCCTTGTGACAATCACTTTGACCATATATGGAATTACCCCTTGAGAAGCTCGGCTATTTAAATACCAGGATAAATTATCATTTAGTCCAGAATTAGCCGTCGAAACGGCTTGAGCTCAGCCGTCGGGGTCTTATTGGTCCCTATTACCCAGTCTACTACCCTAAGTATTGAGTACTTTGGTGCGTTATGGTCCACCTGGTTCCTTACCACATTTCCTTCGTTATATATATATATATATATATATATATATATATAACTTTGATAGGTTTTGGCCAGTATTGGCCCAGGCGATGTCTAACTTAATAGCACCCACCACATATTATAGATAACGAGGAATCAGTGGTGCATCAAAACACAATTTATTAACATATTACATACGTTTCTCCGAAGATCAGATTGAACCTGACTCTGCATTCGCAAGGTCCTTAGATATGTTTTGCGCTTTCAAAGCATTTCATCCGATTCGGATGAAATGAGCTGATCGTCGGAGAAACATATGTAATATGTTAATAAATTGTGTTTTGATGCATCACTGACTCCTCGTTATCTATAATAATATACTCTGCTCTGCTCAAACGGCATACCGCATACGGACGCATTTATTGCAACCATACAACAACTATATTCAGAGTCAGGTTTGATCATTACATCGATTGTGCCTCGAGCTGCTCGCCAGAGAAACGATTGTAATATGTCTAATAAATCTTATTCGTCGCTACACTGATTCTCCGTTTCTTATGTGATATATATATATATATATATATATATATATATATATATATATATATATATATATATATATATATATGAATGTATATATAGTGTATTTTGCAATGCACTGTATGCTTAATTAAATACATTTTAAAGACCATACGCTATAGTTTTAAAGTAGTGACATTGTCGCTTACTTAAATTTTCGGCAGACATGGGGAGATAAGTTGACAGCGCTGTTTCGTACTATTTGGTACTTATCAAAACTCACTACTCTCCCCGTTTCTGTGTTGGATTCTTATAGAATTCCAGTAACAATTCATATTTATTTAATCTGTTTATTTATAAATAAATAAATAAATAAACAGATTAAATAAAGATGGCGTAGACATACAATACAAGAGGAGGAAACATAATAGCACCACTGACGATGTTGCAGATGTGCAACGAAAGAACTTTGTTAGACTATATATATATATGTGTTTGTGTCTATACTATATCTGTATATTTGACCGTTGGTTAGTCAATGGTAAACATTGAGGACCGAATAAATTAACTGATATAAAAGATACAGAAGCGAAAACCAACCAAACAGTGAGTGTTCTGTTATTAACTCTGGCAATAT
>OZ024745.1:90110551-90115551 GCA_964016885.1 Eledone cirrhosa | reverse complement strand
TATTTGTATTTTAATATTAATAACTCTGGAAAATATTTACTGTAGAGTGCTTCCAATCTACTGTAAAACTCATTCTTTGATATACTCATTGAATCTTCTTTAACTCTTTAATATATATATATATATATATTTCGTTTCTGAATTTGTTTAGCAAGATTCTTTATCTGAAATCGTGTGTTGAAACCGATATTGTTATACTTTGGGAGGGTCATGTTGCCAATAAGAAACACACGCACCAGTTGCTTTCACTTCAATTTAATTTATTATATATTTATAAATTTACAAATTTATAAATTTCTGGTTGGTTGGTTGGTTCCACAACCAGATAGTTGTTTATATATATATAGTCATAGTTCTTTCGTCACACACTCTGTGACCTCTTCAGTGACTGGGGATTTCTTTCTTCGTTTCTGTGCCTTTCCTTTCTTCTATCCTACGCCATTTTGTTGGCAACATGACCCTCCCAAAGTATAACAATATATATATATATATATATATATATATATATATATATATATATATATATATATATAAGTATGTACACGTACATACACATATGTATACAGACGTACAGTAGTATGTATATACATATATACATACATGCACACATATATATATATGTACGTATGGATTCACCGAACATTTATTATAATGCTCGGTGTGTTTGTAAACAAACATCCCGTATTTAGCCGTAGTCTCTAGCAACCATCGTTGCTCGTTTGTTCAACAATGACAATATATATATATATATATATATATATATATATATATATATATATATATATATATATATATAATATATATAATATATAATATAAAATCAAAAGATGGTTAAAAGAGTTCCATATATTTTATTATGCGCATTTCAAAAACAAATATCATCATTTAATATCATCATATAATAATAAGGATCTTAATTCTTTTTTCATTAATCATAAGCATCACCATTCATAAACCTCATTAACTTTTAATTTCTTAATTTTTTTTATGATTTTTTAAATTTCTCTCTGTGAGACATTGTTTCTCAGTATTAAAGGCTCTCTCTCTCTCACTCATTTTCTCCTGCTCTCTCATCCTTCCTCCTTATACTCCTCCTCCGCCATTCTTTCCTTATTATTATATATTTTTTTCTTATTATATTCTTTCTTCCTCTTCCTTACCCCTTCCTTTCCTTTTTTTCCCAATCTCATATATCCATCTTATTTTACTTTTCATATGTTGATTTAACACTTCACTGATCGCAAGTGTTTTTTAAGCTTCATATCATGTCTCCCTATTTTATCTGATGAGAACGCAAATATCATCTCATGATGATATTTGTTTTTTAAATGCGCATAATAAAATACATGGAACTCTTTTAACCATCTTTTGATTTTATATTATTTATACTCCAGTCCTATAAACTGTTGAGTGCTACATATCCGATATTTGCATTGCTTTATTGTGCTACAATAACACTCACCTCCTATATTAACTTGCCCCTTGACTGTTTGAGCGCTAACTCTTATATCGGATACCTTCGATGGCCTCTAATTTTTCTTCTATAACATGGATTATTGCAACATCACAACTTCACTTAAAGACATTCCTATACCTGGTAAATCTGAATTCATTAAACTTCTGATTGAAAAAACTAACTCTTTTGTGAGAAGGCTTAGATGGATCGCTTTTTTCCACGACCAGCGCTTAAAAGGAAATTTTTATACTAAGGAACGTAACAATATTGATCATTTATTTAATTCTAGAAGAAATCCTCCTTTCAATAAAAAATCTAGCACAGTTTTAGGAAGAACTAACTAATATTATAAGAGGACTTAAATTCAAGAGAAACCCTTATAGAGAACAGGAGCACCTTATAAATCTCAAGAATACGATTTCGGACCTTAATTCTTCTATAAAAGTGTTAGTCCATTCCGACAAAACTAATAATTTATATGGTGTATCTAAAGATAAATATAATAACCTTATCCTTAAGGAACTAAGGAAGAATTATCGTAAAACTAACCATGAGAATCTGGAATCTATAAACTTGGAAGCTTCTGAGATTATGTCTAAACTTGGCACCGAGAAAAAGACCGAACCATTCTTCCCAAGAACTGAGAGGATAAATCTTAAGGGTCGCAAAAGTAACTTTCGAACGGAACTGCCTGTTAGACTAATCGCCCCCTCTAAATCCGATCTGGGTTGTTAGTAAATCCATCTTGGATTGAATTATCCCACAGGTTCGTTCTAATTGCTCTATTTCTAACTTAAATTTATGGATTGGTACAGCTGATGTAATTAACTGGTTCAATGACCTGAATAATAAAATCAAACAAAAATTTATTCAGTTTGACATTGCCAGTTACTATTCTTCTATTTCACCTTCACTATTCAACAACGCTCTCTCTTTTGCATTTAAATTTTCTGACATCACCACAGATGAACTATACATCATTCTCACAGAAAGAAAAACTATCCTGGAATTCAACAACGAATATTGGACTAGAGCTGATACTTCCAACAATTTTGATATCACAATGGGTTCGCCGGATTCAGCGCAATTGACAGAGTTGATTGGAATCTTTATCTTGAATTCTTTAAATCAGAAAATTCTTCAACTTCGCGGTGGAATTTATCCTGACGATGCCCTTTTTACTGTCTTAAACTGTAACTTAGTTAACCTTAATATTATTAAGAATAATATACTTGTTCTATTTAAGCACCATAACCTAAAAATTGAATTTGAAAACAACGTCAAACTAGCTAACTTCCTATAATCTTGACACCTATATTACCCTTACCATAAAGACAATGAGAATCTAAATTATGTTAATTTTAAATCTAACCACCCTATTAACGTTAAAAATGCTATAGTCAGTAATGTTGAAAAAAAGAATCTCAAATCTATCTTCTAATAAAATTATCTTTGACGCTAAAGCCAATTATTACAATAATGCGCTTTCCAGAGCCGGTTATCCTGACAAAATTAAATACAGTAAAGAAACCAATCATCGAGGGACTTATAGTAATATAGTTAGTTATAAGCATTCCAATAACATAAAGAAAAGACCTAGATATAAAAATATGATTTGGTACAACGCTCCATTTTCTCTATCTATTATTAGTAATATTCCTAAACTATTTTTAGGGCCTTAGACAAATGCTTCCCTCCTTCACATATTTTAGTAAGATCTTTAATAAACATACAATTAAATTCTCTTATTCCACCACTTCCAACATCTCGAACATTATCTCTAAACACAATAATAAAATATTAAGTAATAAATTATATCCATCCAACACTGAGCATCATAATAATAACAATAGTAAACCCGACGTCAATGTTAACTCTAGGCTAGATTCCGTAAATTTAAATACGACGTCAAACGTAACTTTGTCGAATGTTCATAATACCAATCTAAATCAGGAAACTTTAGCACCTATCGTAAATAACTTCTCCAATTCAATTCCTTCTTTACTGGGTCACTTGATAATAACTCTGGTAATTTCTCTAATCGTAATTTCAATTGCCCTGTTAGAACTAAATGTCCTCTTAGTAACCAATGTCTTGATAAAAATTTAGTGTATGAATGTAAGGTTATAACTGGTACTAATTCTTTTACCTATTTTGGTTCCACTTCCACTTCTTTTAAAGCAATATTTTATAATCACAATTCTTCTTTTAAATACCAACTTAAAAGAACTAACATGGCACTCTCAGAACTCATATGGTCCTTAAAGGACAAACATATTAACTACAACATTTCTTGGAGGAAGGTTTGCAACGCATCTCCTTACCTTAATTCTTCCCTATCCAGAACATGTAATAAATAGACGTACGGATATATTTTCGCTCTACTTGCATAAATCCTATAGAACTTTCTATAAAGTATACAGCTAATATCTTACTACCTAATTAGTTTAAAATCTTCTTTTCTCAAACGCTTTTATATTTTTTTTACAAATATACCCATCTTTCTACCTTATTTCAGTATATTATAAATATTACTCATGTCGTTAGCGGTCCCCTATTTTTCTTTTTTTTTAATTCTTTTTTTTTAATTTCTAATCTTTACTCTGCAACTTTTACTTCTCAATTAATTCTTAATTCGTATTATAACTCACTATAGCATTTTCCTTATATTCTCGGCCATACACATTTTTATTTTTAATATATACTAATATATAGTGAAATTTTGTAAACATATATTTTTTTGAAGTTATATATTTTTTTTCTTGAATTTTTTGTTTCTTCTCTCCTTCCGTGCTCGTATTATACCTATTATTTACTTTTTCCTGTTACAATATATAGAAACAAACTTATCTGATGAGAACGCAAATATCATCCCATGATGATATTTGTTTTTGAAATGCGCATAATAAAATACATGGAACTCTTTTAACCATCTTTTGATTTTATATTATTTATACTCCAGTCCTATAAACTGTTGAGTGCTACTTATCCGATATTTGCATTGTTTATTGTGCTACAATAAAACTCACCTGCTACATATTTATATATATATATATATCCTTTAAGAAGGAATATGACGTCACTTTCAGCTTATATCTGGAGTCTAAAAGACAACCACACCCAATATAAGTTACACTGGGAGATCCTAGCTAGGGCTAGATCGTATGACGGAAATAAAAGACCATGTGACATCTGCGCCGCTGAGGCCCTGGAAATACTCTACGCCAAAGACCACATCTTAACCAAAAAATTTGAGGCAATTTCGGCTTGCAAACATAAATTGCACATAAATTTCCTGTATTACAAGCCCCACATTATACCATAACGGATAGTACGAACTATACGCGGATATTTTACGTCTTGATGTGGTTGCTAAGTATATGTTATGTTTATACCATTACTTATTTGTATAGGTAAGTATATATTACCTGTATGTTTTGTGTAGGTACGTATACTTTCTCGTACGTATATTTGATTGTATATGTTATGGTGTATATATGATATATTCTGGTACATATGTTTTGGTTATGTGTATACTGGAGTT
>OZ024745.1:90103051-90108051 GCA_964016885.1 Eledone cirrhosa | reverse complement strand
TTTGTTTGTCTTATTTTATTTTGTCTTCTTTGCGCATGCGTTTGCGTGTGTGACTAGTGTGTATGGTGTTGTGTCTGCACACCCAGCAGACACAACACTATACACACTAGTCACACATCACACATAACACTATACACACACGCAAACGCATGCGCGGAGAAGACAGAGTGGGATGAGATGGACAAACAAGCGGGTGAATAAATAAATATATGGACGGACTGAATAAAGAGTGGCGTAGACGTGCAACACGACGGGAGGAACAATGAATGTAGCACCACTGACGATGTTGCAGATGTGCAGCGGGAGATTTATGTGAATTGTGTGAACTATATATGTGTGTTTGTGTCTATATTGTATCTGTATTGTTTTTGACCGCCGGTCAGTCAATGGCGGCATTGAGGACCGAGTAAGTTAGATCGCAGATATATATATATAAAAGACAGCGAGAAGCGAAAACCAACCAAACAGTGAGTGTGTTCTGTTATTAATTCTGGCAATATTACGCAAATATGACCCTCCCCAAATATAACAATATATATATATATATATTTATTTATATATATTTATATGTGTATTTGGTGTATTCATTCGTATGCGTGCGGGTACGAGCGTTGCGTGGGTTCTGTATGGGCGTGCGGGTTCTTTTTTTTGTATACCTGTGGCGAGTGTTTTCGCGTTTGCTTGTGTGTGTACGTATATGGATGTGTGTATGTATTTATTTAATTTCTATTACCTCTGTATTTTATTTACTTTATTCTTAACTCTGAAGCCGAGAATAATTCGGTTTCCTAGTTAGAATTTTATTCTACGACTTCAGTTATACCATTTACATGGTTTTGTCTTTGCGAGCAATTGTTCTCCCCGATCCACATATGACGTATTATCTTCGTTTTTTCCCTTCATCGCCAGAGAACGTCTCTATGAACCACCTAATAGAATATTATTCTACGACTTCTTTCATACCATAAACGTGGTTCTGTCTTTGCGCGTAATTGTTTTTCACCGCTCCAAATAATGACGTATTATATTCGTTTTTTCCCGTTCTTTGCCAGGGAACGTTTCCACGAACCAAAGTATCGACTTCCTGTCTTCCTCCGGTTGCAACGTTTTTTGAAATATTCACTTCTGCGTTCACAGATTGACTTTGTTAGTTTCAGAAGATCCCGTTAAGGGTGAAAGCACCGATTCTTTGCTTAAACTTTAATCTGTTATTTTAATAAATAAATAAATAAATAAATAAATATATATATATATATATATATATATATATATATATATATATATATATATATATATATATATATATATATATATATATATATATATATACAGTGATAGTGATAGGGAATTAATATTAACCTGAAATTTAATCAGTTTTAAATCAAAGAAAATGTCTATTGGCGTTTATTGGACAAACTAGCCGGAAATTTGCAAACATATATATACATATATATATATATATACAAATATACATACACACACATATACATACACACATACACACATACACACACACACACACACACATATATATATATATATATATATATATATATATATATATATATATATATAGTGGCGGTGCCCCAGCATGGCCGCAGTCGGTAGTCTGGAACACGTAATAGAATAATAGAGTCTGCGTAAATGTATATATATATAATATATATAATATATATATATATATATATATACCTATACTACACACACATTTATACATATATATATATATATATATGAAGCTAGAGAGGGAGAGAGTGAGATGGGTGGAATATGTATTAGGTGTGTGTATAAGATATGGAACTGTTTAACTTTCGACTCTACTGTTGGCCAGAATTGGTAAGACATGAACGTCCCTACATTTCAATTTCTTCTGTTCTGAAACAAGTGGTTACACAACTAAATTTGAATAGGGCAGAATATTAAAGTAAAATATTTAATATTCCTATTCGAAAGATAAATCTCAATAATATTTCCAGACTTTATTCGATGGCGTCATAAATACTTATTCTTATTTTCCTCTAAAAAAACCAATGCAATAGTCGATGGTAGGTAAACATTTTACTGCTTGGATTGCTTTGTGTTAAAACAAGTTATTGAAAGGACGCGAATTGTCTTAATTTTGAATTTCCAGCCACTTGCTTACTCATTGAGGAGAGCGTGCACGAGAAAACAGGTGACTCATGCCAACCCGTACCTATGGTCATGAATCTTGGGTAATGAACGAAAGAATACGATCGCGAATTCAAGCGGCCGAAATGATGTTCCTCCGAAGCATCTCTGGAGGAACGTTACTCGATAGAGTGCGCAGCTTGGCGATCAGCGAGTCACTCTAGGTAGAGACGCTACATCTCCGAATTGAGAGATCACTGCTCCGATACTATGGGCATATGGTTAGAATGTCTCAGGAAAGAATTTCTGGACAGACTTTACGGGTAAAACCAACCGGCATAAGACCCAGGGGTAGACCCCGAGCAAGATAGTTGGATAACATCCATGTGCTCGGCTAGTCTCGCTTGGGGATCCAACCGGATCAGTTGGAGATGGTTGCTTCTGGCAGGACTCACTGGAAGGAGTATTTGCGGACTCTGTCCCTACGATCCTCTCAGGAATAAATGGGTGAAGAAAAAGAGAGAAGTTATATAAACATGATACAAAGCAACTAAATAGAATTGCATATGACACCACGCAGCTAATAGAATAATCCATTTTCATTTTGTTAACATATTTAGTCTTGCAATAAAGTTTGTTTTCGATAAATCCTCGGATCAACATAAGTAATTATATCTGAATAGGATCATCCACTTTCATTTCACACGCATTAAACGTTTCAGAAAGTATTTTCAACTTAATTTGCGGCACTCCCGTGTAAAATCTTTTATAAATATTTATGATATTAAACTACACAAGAATCCCGTTAAACCTTGAGGCGTTGTCCGTGAAAGGTTTCCAAAACATTCCATATAAAAGACACGAGTTAATTTATAAGTTTCAGTAAAATAGATTTGCTTCAATTATCAAACCATGATATCTGTGTAGCAGCACTTAAGTAAAGTATTTGCTATCTAGAAAGGAAAGTTTTCAATTATCAAGACATTCCAGGGCTGAGTTCATTGATAAAACATATTTATTTTTAATGGTTTTAGTCAGGAGAAAGAGACAGATCTTCATAGATCGTTCAGATTCAAGATAGTTATGTGAATAGCTAGAAGTAGACGCTTGTAGGAAGAATATAGACGGGAACAATTTGATGTAATGGAAAGGAAGGATTCGAAATAGTTAACAGTGACGTGGCCCATGGGAAAAGATATATAATGGGTGACGAAAAGCAGATTGTCGGATGGACAAAATAAATCCCATAAAAACAAGACTGTTACAGTAAACCAACAGGAGTCTATACTTACCCAAGTCCCACAAAAAGTATAAATGCAATGCTGCATCCCCAACCAACAAGAACACGGAGGTGCACTAGTTATTGTAGTGGAAACTCGAATGAAACTATCAAACTATTACTACTACTACTACTACTACTACTACTACTACTACTACTACTACGACGACGACGACGTGTAGATTTATATATGTACAAGAACACCTTCAAAATATTTTTAAAAAATCATGTTCACTTAAAAATAATTTTTAAATAATTAAAATATACACAGACATGTATATAATGTGAAATGAAACTGGAAGGCCCATATATATACGTATGTGTATGTATATATATATATATATACATGTGTGTGTATACATGTATATATATATACATGTATATATATATGTATGTGTGTGCGTATATATATATATGTGGGTGTCTGTGATCTATATACACTGGTCATAGACACACACACACATATATACACACACATATATATATATATGCACACACACTCACATATATATATATTCACACACAACACCACCAGCTCTCTCTCTTCCATTCTCGTTCTCTGTCTCCTCTCCCTCTTTGTATGTCTCTTTTCAATCTACTCTCTCACAACCACTATCTCTTTCTCTCTATCCTTCTGTCTCTCTGTTTATGAAGGTACACAGAATACCCCATATCTCGGGAACTCGTGCTTCAATTTGCGCGAAACTTATTTTATGCCATTTGTATTCCCATTTCGGGGTCAACTTCCTTTCAAAGTATTTTCCCATTATGCGCCCTTTTGGCTGTATTACATTACAGACAAGCGAGCAATCACATACTTTTAGTAATATATAGATGTTTATATATATGTCCATATATTTATATATGTTTGTGTATATATAAACACGCACAGACACAGACTCTTTCTCTCTCTCTCTCTCTCTCTCTCACACACACACACATCTACACACACACACATATTCAAGGAAAACGCAAAACATTCCAATTAAGTAAACTAGCGGAATCAACACTCGTTGTTACAATTGAGTGTATGCCGAAAATAGCTAACTCTTTGACAAGAGACATGTAAACACCGACTGGCAATGGAACGTATTCATTCAAGAAAGCAATATATAGAATAATTGCAGCTTCTCAGCTACCTCTATAGATACTATTCCTATAACAACTGCAGTGCTGTTGATGTCATATTAATAATATATATTGGTGGATTGGCACTATCGGTAGAGGGTCGGACGCCATGCTTTGACGTATAGAGTTACGGCCCTTGCCATTCAGAGTTCAAATCCCGCCGAGGTTAACTTTGCCTTTCCTCCTTACGAGGTCGATAAAATAAAGTACCAGTAATGCACTGGTTAATTTGATGGCCTTGTGCCAAAAGTAGTAACAATTAATAATATATATTGATGAGAATTTCAGAACGTTTAAAAACAAGAAAATGAGGGTCCTCTATGTAATTGTTCGACTTACTAAAAATAGCAGCCAAATCTTCCACAAATCACAACGCACCACACTGTTTTAAATGACAGAGGTATGTTTAACATTACTAGATGTGAATGCATAGGGATAAATTTAAAACAGGGGTAGATTTAAAGCATCTGAGATGTGACTGGGA
>OZ024745.1:90055551-90098051 GCA_964016885.1 Eledone cirrhosa | reverse complement strand
ATATTTAAATATTAATTTAATCCACAAGTAAATAGAAGAATCATCTTTTAATTTCTTCTTATATATACTCGAGTTCAATAAACTGTTGGGTGCTACTTATCCGATATATACATAGTTTTATTGTGCTACAATAAAACTCACCTCGTACATATATATATATATATATATATATATATATATATATATATATATATACTCGAGAGAAGGCTACGTTGGTGTGGTCACGTGATGCGCATGAAAGACGATAGCTGTATAACAAAGTGCAGGGCAATAAAGATAGACGGTAGCCACGGAGAAGGCAGACCCAGAAAAACCTGGGACAAGCTGATAAATTCCGACCTCACACACTTACACCTCTCCAAGACAATGTCACTGGACCGAGACCTTTGGCGGTACTCAGTAATAGAGAAGACCCGCCTTACCTAAATACAAAGTAAAACCTACTACAGTCAGTGGGCATCTCTAACAAAATACACCCCCGTCCCACCACCCCCACCCCATCCACACCGCCCCTTTCAATGTAGAGTTATGTTGGTGCCACAACATCCAGGCCGAAACAAATGAGATCGTGTAGGTGTCACGACAAAAAAACACACAGTCTCACGCTGTAAAGTGGCCGTATAGGCAACACGGTAAAAACCTCCCAGCCCCACACTGCAAATGTGGTTGGTGTTAGGAAGGGCATCCAGCTGTAGAAAACCCGCCAGACAGTCCACGCTGTAATGTGGCCGTGTAGGCAACACGGTAAAAACCTCCCAGCCCCACACTGTAAATGTGGTTGGTGTTAGGAAGGGCATCCAGCTGTAGAAAACCCGCCAGACAGTCCTATGCGAGCAAGACAATCACTCTTGCCTCAAGTGGGAAAACTCCCGTCCAAACCCATGCAAGCGTGGAACACGGACGTTAAACGTTGATGATGATATATATATATATATATGTTTGCAAGTGCATCAAATTCCTTATGATGAAAAAGAACTGAACTTGCTGTAATTCTACATTAGGCTATTAAATACCTCTGCACCAAACAATTTTACTGAATAGAAATCTTCCAGTGTAACGTCTCAATTCACTAATTATTTTGCCTAGAGATTAAAAGAAAAATCTATTTTAAAACTCATTTGACTTTGCTCAAGTTACGATTAGTTTTGGTAATCTTCTGGAATAATTTCTTTCTATACAAAGAACATCTACAGTTATTCTCCCTTCTAGGCTAGTAAATTATTTATTGAAGAAGCAATGATGAAACAGATAAAATCAAACATAAAAAATCTGCACTATCATCGTTGAGTGTACCACTGTATACGTGGGTGCTTATAAACCTTAGTTCTCTCCAGAGCTACAGAAAGAAGAAAAGTGACTGGGAAGGGATATTAGAGGGAGGAACTCGTATTTACATAAGAGAATTTGCAAAATAAGTGAAATGATATTGCTTTAACAAGAAAAAAGGTTTAGTCGAAAGCAGTGGTTCCCAACCCTTTGTGCCCCGTGCCCTACCTCAACATCTCAAACATTCTTATGCCCCTTTGTTAGTAAAACAGCGTAAAAATGTAAACAAATTGGCGTATGGGTGATGCCAGATGCCCAGTAACATGAGTGGAGAAGGTAAGACAGAAGTTTCCGACCATAATTTGTTACAAATTTGATTTGGTGTGAAAAAAAATAGGGTAAAATCTCAAGTTTGCACTTATTAACATCATTTTTAAATTGCCACTCTGTGGGGCGAACACTCCATATGGAATCACTCCATATAGAATCACTCCATATGGAATCACTCCATATGGAATCACTCCATATGAAATCACTCCATATGGAATCGAACAAAACTTGGTATCTTAAATTGAGACAATTTCAACATAACCAAAATGTAAAAAGTAATTATGCACATAGTTAATAGTATCGATATATTGTATATAATTCTTCGAAGGAAATTCCGAATTTATACACACACACACTTACACAAGCACAGCCATCACACACACCACCACACACACACTCACACAGGCACAGCCATCGCACACACCATCACATACACCATCATACTGATATATACTCACACACACACACGCACAAACACAGCCGTAATATACACCATCACACACACACTCACACAGACACAGCCATCATATACACCATCACACACACACTCACACAGACACAGCCATCATATACACCATCACACAAACACTCACACAAACACAACCATCATATACACCATCACACACACACTCACACAGACACAGCCATCATATACACCATCACACACACACTCACACAGACACAGCCATCACACACACCATCACACACACACTCACACAGACACAGCCATCATATACACCATCACACACACACTCACACAGACACAGCCATCATATACACCATTACACACACACTCACACAGACACAGCCATCACACACACCATCACAAACACACTCACACAGACACAGCCATCATATACACCATCAAACATACTCACACAGACACAGCCATCATATACACCATTACACACACACTCACACAGACACAGCCATCACACACACCATCACACACATACTCACAGAGACACAGCCATCACACACACCATCACGCACACACTCACACAGACACAGCCATCCTATACACCATCACACACATACTCACACAGACACAGCCATCATATACACCATCACACACACACTCACACAGACACAGCCATCATATACACCATCACACACATACTCACACAGACACAGCCATCACACACACCATCACACACACCATCACAAACACAATCACACAGACACAGCCATCACACACAGACTCACACAGACACAGCCATCATATACACCATCACACACACACTCACACAGACACAGCCATCACACACACCATCACACACACACTCACACATACACAGCCATCATATACACCATGACACACACTCTCACACAGACACAGCCATCACACACACCATCACACACACACTCACACAGACACAACCATCATATACACCATGACACACACACTCACACAAACAGCCATCAAACACACCATCACACACACACTCACACAGACACAACCATCATATACACCATGACACACACACTCACACAAACAGCCATCATACACACTCACACACACTCTCACACAGACACAGCCATCACATACACCATCTCACTCACACTCACACAGACACACCCATCATATACACCATCACACACACTCATACAGACACAAGCATCATATACACACTCACACACACACTCACACAGACACAGCCATCATATACACCATCACACACATACTCACACAGACACAGCCATCACACACACCATCACACACATACTCACACAGACACAGCCATCACACACACCATCACACACACACTCACACAGACACAGCCATCACACACACCATCACACACACACTCACACAGACACAGCCATCACACACACCATCACACACACTCACACAAACACAACCATCACACACACCATCACACACACATTCACACAGACACAGCCATCATATACACCAACACACACACACTCACACAGACACAGCCATCACACACACCATCACGCACACACTCACACAGACACAGCCATCACACACACCATCACACACACACTCACACAGACACAGCCATCACACACACCATCACACACACACTCACACAGACACAGCCATCATATACACCATCACGCACACACTCACACAGACACAGCCATCACACACACCATCACACACACACTCACACAGACACAGCCATCACACACACCATCACACACACACTCACACAGACACAGCCATCATATACACCATCACACAAACACTCACACAAACACAACCATCACATACACCATCACACACACACTCACACAGACACAGCCATCACACACACCATCACACACACACTCACACAAACACACTCACACAGACACAGCCATCACACACACCATCACACACACACTCACACAGACACAGCCATCACACACACCATCACACACACACTCACACAGACACAGCCATAACACACACCATCACACACACACTCACACAGACACAGCCATCACACACACCATCACACACAGACACAGCCATGATATACACCATCACACACATACTCACACAGACACAGCCATCACACATACCACCACACACACTCTCACACAGACACAACCATCATATACACCATCACACACATACTCACACAAACACACCCATCATATACACCATCACATACACACTCACACAGACACAGCCACCACACACACCATCACACACACACTCACACAGACACAGCCATCACACACACACACTCACACAGACACAGCCATCATATACACCACAACACACACACTTACACAGACACAGCCATCATATACACCATCACACACACACTCACACAGACACAGCCATCACACACACCATCACACACAGCCATCACACACACCATCACACACATACTCACACAGACAGAGCCATCATATACACCATAACACACACACTCACACAGACACAGCCATCATATACACCATCACACACACACTCACACAGACACAACCATCATATACACCATCACACACACATACTCACACGGACACAGCCATCACACACACCATCACACACACACTCACACAGACACAGCCATCATATACACCATCACACACACACTCACACAGACACAACCATCATATACAACATCACACACACACTCACACAGACACAACCATCATATACACCATCACACACACACACTCACACAGACACAGCCATCACATACACCATCACACACACACTCACACAGACACAGCCATCATATACACCATCACACACACATACTCACACAGACACAGCCATCATATACACCATCACACACACACTCACACAGACACAGCCATCACATACACCATCACACACACACTCACACAGACACAGCCATCATATACACTATCACACACACATACTCACACAGACACAGCCATCACACACACCATCACACACACCCTCACACAGACACAGCCATCATATACACCATCACACACACACTCACACAGACACAGCCATCATATGCACCATCACACACACACTCACACAGACATAACCATCAATTACACCATCACACACACACTCACACAGACAAAGCCATCATATACACCATCACACACACACTCACCCAGACACAGCCATCACATACACCATCACACACACACTCACACAGACACAGCCATCACACACACCATCACACACAGACACAGCCATCATATACACCATCACACACATACTCACACAGACACAGCCATCACACATACCATCACACACACACTCACACAGACACAGCCATCATATACACCATCACACACACACTCACACAGACACAACCATCATATACACCATCACACACACACTCACATAGACACAACCATCATATACACACTCACACACACTCTCACACATACACAGCCATCATATACACCATCACACACACACTCACACATACACAGCCATCACACACACCATCACACACACACTCACACAAACACAGCCATCATATACACCATCACACACACACTCACACAGACACAGCCATCATATACACCATCACACACACACTCACACAGACACAACCATCATATACACCATCACACACTCACTCACACAGACACAGCCATCATATACACCATCACACACACACTCACACAGACACAGCCATCACATACACCATCACACACACACTCACACAGACACAGCCATCATATACACCATCACACACATACTCACACAGACACAGCCATCATATACACCATCACACACACACTCACACAGACACAGCCATCATATACACCATCACACACATACTC
Organism: Eledone cirrhosa; assembly: GCA_964016885.1. Taxonomy (NCBI): domain Eukaryota; kingdom Metazoa; phylum Mollusca; class Cephalopoda; order Octopoda; family Eledonidae; genus Eledone; species Eledone cirrhosa. The sequence continues at coordinate 90,092,210 of OZ024745.1, read as the reverse complement.
ACACAGAAACAGCCATCACATACACCATCACACACACACTCACACAGACACAACCATCATATACACCATCACACACACACTCACACAGACACAACCATCATATACACCATCACACACACACTCACACAGACACAGCCATCATATACACCATCACACACACACTCACACAGACACAGCCATCACATACACCATCACACACACACTCACACAGACACAGCCATCATATACACCATCACACACACACACTCACACAGACACAGCCATCATATACACCATCACACACACACACACAGACACAGCCATCACATACACCATCACACACACACTCACGCAGACACAACCATCATATACACACTCACACACACTCACACAGACACAGCCATCATATACACCATCACACACACATACTCACACAGACACAGCCATCATATACACCATCACACACACACTCACACAGACACAGCCATCATATACACCATCACACACACACTCACACAAACACAGCCATCATATACACCATCACACACACATACTCACACAGACACAGCCATCATATACACCATCACACACACACTCACACAGACACAGCCATCATATACACCATCACACACACACTCACACAGACACAGCCATCATATACACCATCACACACACATACTCACACAGACACAGCCATCATATACACCATCACATACACACTCACACAGACACAGCCATCATATACAGCATCACACACACACTCACACAGACACAGCCATCACACACACCATCACACACACACTCACACATACACAGCCATCACACACACCATCACACACACACTCACACATACACAGCCATCATATACACCATCACACACACACTCACACAGACACAGCCATCATATACACCATCACACACACACTCACACACACACTCACACAGACACAGCCATCATATACACCATCACACACACACTCACACAGACACAGCCATCATATACACCATCACACACACATACTCACACAGACACAGCCATCATATACACCATCACACACACACACTCACACAGCCATCACATACACCATCACACACACACTCACACAGACACAGCCATCATATACACCATCACACACGCACACTCACACATACACAGCCATCACACACACCATCACACACACACTCACACATACACAGCCATCATATACACCATCACACACACACTCACACATACACAGCCATCATATACACCATCACACACACACTCACACAGACACAGCCATCATATACACCATCACACACACATACTCACACAGACACAGCCATCATATACACCATCACACACACATACTCACACAGACACAGCCATCATATACACCATCACATACACACTCACACAGACACAGCCATCATATACAGCATCACACACACACTCACACAGACACAGCCATCACACACACCATCACACACACACTCACACATACACAGCCATCACACACACCATCACACACACACTCACACATACACAGCCATCATATACACCATCACACACACACTCACACAGACACGGCCATCACACTCACCATCACACACATACTCACACAGACACATCCATCATATACACCATCACACACACACTCACACAGACACAGCCATCACACACACCATCACACACACACACACAGACATAACCATCATATACACCATCACACACATACTCACACAGACACAACCATCATATACACCATGACACACACACTCACACAGACACAGCCATCATATACACCATGACACACACACTCACACAGACACAGCCATCACACACACCATCACACACACACTCACACAGACACAGCCATCATATACACCATCACACACACACTCACACAGACACAGCCATCACACACACCATCACACACACACTCACACAGACACAGCCATAACACACACCATCACACACACACTCACACAGACACAGCCATCACACACACCATCACACACAGACACAGCCATGATATACACCATCACACACATACTCACACAGACACAGCCATCACACATACCACCACACACACTCTCACACAGACACAACCATCATATACACCATCACACACATACTCACACAAACACACCCATCATATACACCATCACATACACACTCACACAGACACAGCCACCACACACACCATCACACACACACTCACACAGACACAGCCATCACACACACACACTCACACAGACACAGCCATCATATACACCACAACACACACACTTACACAGACACAGCCATCATATACACCATCACACACACACTCACACAGACACAGCCATCACACACACCATCACACACAGCCATCACACACACCATCACACACATACTCACACAGACACAGCCATCATATACACCATAACACACACACTCACACAGACACAGCCATCATATACACCATCACACACACACTCACACAGACACAACCATCATATACACCATCACACACACATACTCACACGGACACAGCCATCACACACACCATCACACACACACTCACACAGACACAGCCATCATATACACCATCACACACACACTCACACAGACACAACCATCATATACACCATCACACACACACTCACACAGACACAACCATCATATACACCATCACACACACACACTCACACAGACACAGCCATCACATACACCATCACACACACACTCACACAGACACAGCCATCATATACACCATCACACACACATACTCACACAGACACAGCCATCATATACACCATCACACACACACTCACACAGACACAGCCATCACATACACCATCACACACACACTCACACAGACACAGCCATCATATACACTATCACACACACATACTCACACAGACACAGCCATCACACACACCATCACACACACCCTCACACAGACACAGCCATCATATACACCATCACACACACACTCACACAGACACAGCCATCATATGCACCATCACACACACACTCACACAGACATAACCATCAATTACACCATCACACACACACTCACACAGACAAAGCCATCATATACACCATCACACACACACTCACCCAGACACAGCCATCACATACACCATCACACACACACTCACACAGACACAGCCATCACACACACCATCACACACAGACACAGCCATCATATACACCATCACACACATACTCACACAGACACAGCCATCACACATACCATCACACACACACTCACACAGACACAGCCATCATATACACCATCACACACACACTCACACAGACACAACCATCATATACACCATCACACACACACTCACATAGACACAACCATCATATACACACTCACACACACTCTCACACATACACAGCCATCATATACACCATCACACACACACTCACACATACACAGCCATCACACACACCATCACACACACACTCACACAAACACAGCCATCATATACACCATCACACACACACTCACACAGACACAGCCATCATATACACCATCACACACACACTCACACAGACACAACCATCATATACACCATCACACACTCACTCACACAGACACAGCCATCATATACACCATCACACACACACTCACACAGACACAGCCATCACATACACCATCACACACACACTCACACAGACACAGCCATCATATACACCATCACACACATACTCACACAGACACAGCCATCATATACACCATCACACACACACTCACACAGACACAGCCATCATATACACCATCACACACATACTCACACAGAAACAGCCATCACATACACCATCACACACACACTCACACAGACACAACCATCATATACACCATCACACACACACTCACACAGACACAACCATCATATACACCATCACACACACACTCACACAGACACAGCCATCATATACACCATCACACACACACTCACACAGACACAGCCATCACATACACCATCACACACACACTCACACAGACACAGCCATCATATACACCATCACACACACACACTCACACAGACACAGCCATCATATACACCATCACACACACACACACAGACACAGCCATCACATACACCATCACACACACACTCACGCAGACACAACCATCATATACACACTCACACACACTCACACAGACACAGCCATCATATACACCATCACACACACATACTCACACAGACACAGCCATCATATACACCATCACACACACACTCACACAGACACAGCCATCATATACACCATCACACACACACTCACACAAACACAGCCATCATATACACCATCACACACACATACTCACACAGACACAGCCATCATATACACCATCACACACACACTCACACAGACACAGCCATCATATACACCATCACACACACACTCACACAGACACAGCCATCATATACACCATCACACACACATACTCACACAGACACAGCCATCATATACACCATCACATACACACTCACACAGACACAGCCATCATATACAGCATCACACACACACTCACACAGACACAGCCATCACACACACCATCACACACACACTCACACATACACAGCCATCACACACACCATCACACACACACTCACACATACACAGCCATCATATACACCATCACACACACACTCACACAGACACAGCCATCATATACACCATCACACACACACTCACACACACACTCACACAGACACAGCCATCATATACACCATCACACACACACTCACACAGACACAGCCATCATATACACCATCACACACACATACTCACACAGACACAGCCATCATATACACCATCACACACACACACTCACACAGACACAGCCATCACATACACCATCACACACACACTCACACAGACACAGCCATCATATACACCATCACACACGCACACTCACACATACACAGCCATCACACACACCATCACACACACACTCACACATACACAGCCATCATATACACCATCACACACACACTCACACATACACAGCCATCATATACACCATCACACACACACTCACACAGACACAGCCATCATATACACCATCACACACACATACTCACACAGACACAGCCATCATATACACCATCACACACACATACTCACACAGACACAGCCATCATATACACCATCACATACACACTCACACAGACACAGCCATCATATACAGCATCACACACACACTCACACAGACACAGCCATCACACACACCATCACACACACACTCACACATACACAGCCATCACACACACCATCACACACACACTCACACATACACAGCCATCATATACACCATCACACACACACTCACACAGACACAGCCATCACACTCACCATCACACACATACTCACACAGACACATCCATCATATACACCATCACACACACACTCACACAGACACAGCCATCACACACACCATCACACACACACACACAGACATAACCATCATATACACCATCACACACATACTCACACAGACACAACCATCATATACACCATGACACACACACTCACACAGACACAGCCATCATATACACCATGACACACACACTCACACAGACACAGCCATCACACACACCATCACACACACACTCACACAGACACAGCCATCATATACACCATCACACACACACTCACACAGACACAGCCATCATATACACCATCACACACACACTCACACAGACACAGCCATCATATACACCATCACACACACACTCACACAGACACAGCCGTCACACAAACCATCACACACACACTCACACAGACACAGCCATCACATACAACATAACACACACACTCACACAGACACAGCCATCACATACAACATAACACACACACTCACACAGACACAGCCATCATATACACCATCACACACACACTCACACAGAAACAGCCATCATATACACCATCACACACACACTTACACAGACACAGCCATCATATACACCATCACACACACACTCACACAGACACAGCCATCATATACACCATCACACACACACTCACACAGACACAGCCATCATATACACCATCACACACACACTCACACAGACACAGCCATCACATACAACATAACACACACACTTACACAGACACAAACACAGCCATCATATACACCGTTTAATCCAATCAGTTAGTTTCCAGTCACAGTAGATTTACAATATCACATCAAGTATATGAAAGAAGAAAATAACCAGTATTAACTTCCATTAAATTATTTAATTGATTTACGAACGTTTCTATCAATACAGTAAGATGATGTTCCATTATTTTCCTCTGTACTGATTTCCTCAGAATCTATTAAACACTATAAATAACATATTTACCATCTATGTCAGGCATCTCCAATTCGAAAATATAAACAAGTTTAAAATGCCATTGCTGAGAAGTTATATATATATATATAAATATATATATATAATAAAGAACACAAGAGCGTCTACAACATCAAAAGATTTTTATTGGCTTATACATATATATATATATATATATATATTGTTATACTTTGGGAGGGTCATGTTGCCAATAAGAAACACACGCACCAGTTGTTTCACTTCAATTTATTATATATTTATAAATTTATAAATTTACAAATTTACAAACTTATAAATTTCTGGTTGGTTGGTTGGTTCCACAACCAGATAGTTGTTTATATATAGTCATAGTCCTTTCGTCACACACTCTGTGACCTCTTCAGTGACTTATTGGCAACATGACCCTCCCAAAGTATAACAATATCGGTTTCAACACACGATTTCAGATAAAGAATCTTGCTAAACAAATTCAGAAACGAAATATATATATATATATATATATATATATATATATATATATATATATATATATATATATATATATATATATATATATATATATATATATATATATATATATACATATATATATATATATATATATATATTTGATATATATTTATCCTTATTGAGCCCTCTTTGGATTTTAGTCTTCAAATTTATTATTATTACTATATATATATAAAATAAAATAAAATAAATAAGTCAAATATAAAAAATTTGGCTTCGTTTATTACTGCTATATATATATATTTCGCTGACAGGCACCTTTGGCTGTGACCTCTTCAGGTAGTCCGAATTAGTGTGGTAGAGACGAGTACACATGTTATTTTGGGTTGTTATTTCACTGAGGAACTGGAATCATATGATTCCAGTTCCTCAGTGAAATAACAACCCAACCAGGAGCTGGGCATATCAGAGCATTGACAAAGTTAAACACCTCAACAACATGTGTACTCGTCTCTACCACACTAATTCGGACTGCCTGAAGAGGTCACAGCCAAAGGTGGCTGTCACCGAAATATATATAGCAATAATAAACGAACCCAAATGTTAAATATTTGACTTATTTATTTTAGTTTATTTTACATTACTCCGGAGTAACCAAACCAACCTGCGCACTTCGTCGAGTGCTCCAATCTGCATACTGAGGTGTTGGTATACAACCAACATATACTCAAAATTTATATATATATATATATATAAGGCAAACAAAACACCAAAACAAACGGCACAGTACATGGAAGAAATATATTAGTTTAACGCTTGAAATAACAAGAAGAGAGTTTTAATGTTTTGGTCATATATATACTATAGGAGAGGTCCGACGAGCTTTTGATTCCAGAGTTGGGCCAGATCGATACAGATCGGACCTTGTGCTGATCAATAGCGAAACGCGCGTCACCAATCAATAAAACAATAAAAGTAATGAAGGCTTAACAAATCGTCCTTGTATTATCATATTACACTGTCTAGCTCTACACCTCGCCATATATATATATATATGTATGTATGTATATGGATGGGATAACAATTATCGTTATAGGTAATCCAGTTATATATATATATATATGTATATATATATATATATATATATATATATATATATATATATATATATATATATATAGGAAAAGAGTCAGGACCCCGACCCCGAGGGCTGAGCTATCTAGCCTAAGTATCGAGTACTTTGGTGCGTTATAGTCCACCTGGTTTCTTACCACACTTTCCTTGCTACGTATATATATATTTGTTAGACACTCAGTGACTAACAACAGAATATTTTAAGTCTGCGTGTCTGGCATACATGCGTAGCTTGTGAATAAAAAATTCAAGGGGTCTCGCTGGCCATGGTGATCCCTGCCAAACAACTTTTGTAATGTATCGTCTTATTGGCTAATTTCATCGTCTTATTGCCTAATCAACCAACGAGAGAAATTGTTGCTCAAAAGCATCCGTCACTTTGTTTCCACGTTTATTTATTGTTTCGCTTTCAAATCTTCCTCCAGTATTTCGTCGTTTATCATCAAAATATTTTTCTCGTTTTGGTAAGTTATATTGTTAATTTATATATGATTTTTTAAATTTATATTAACTATGAAAAGTCTGAAAATATTTTTATATTCTTACAATAATATTTATAAACTCCTTTATAAAATAACAATTATATAATCTAATTACATTACAACGATAGTTTATTATTAATATATATCATATATATATATATCAAGGGCGGTGGATTGGCAGTATCGGTAGAGGGTCGGACGCCATGCTTTCCAGCATAGTTACGTCCCTTTACGATCTGAGTTCAAATCCCGCCGAGGTTGACTTTGCCTTTCATCCTTACGGGGTCGATAAAATAAAGTACCAGTAATGCACTGGGTAATTGCTGGCCTTGTGCCTAAAGTAGAAACAATTATTAATATATATCATGTTTAACTAGAGTTATTACAAGCGTTACCTTAAAAAAATATTAAACTAGACCTGAAAAATGCGCAAGTTCAAAAGAGCCACAGAATGTTATAATAAACCTTAACAAGTGTGGTACTAGAGTTGTTGCTCAAACATATTGTAATCATTATCTATCGTACACTCTCTGGCATCCTTTTATAAAAAAGAGACTCATAACGAACTCAAGACAACACGATAATTATTTAAGTGAATTTATAATATAGAATTCGTTTTAAGTGCATTTCGTATTAATCATTACTAAACATCTAATATGAGATATTGAACATTAGCTTAAATAATTATCGTATCGTCTTGAGTTCGTTATGAATCTCTTTTTTATAAAAGGATGCCACAGAGTGTACGATAGATAATGATTACAATATTTTTGAGCAGCAACTCTAGTCCCACACTTTTGAAGGTTTATTATAACATTCTGTGGCTCTTTTGAGCTTGTGCATTTTTCAGGTCTAGTATATATATATATATATATATATATATATATATATACACACCAGTGGAAGCAAATCATACTATTCCACACACTAGAAACGTGATGCAGTGTATATAACGGAGTAAAATATTTCCATATGACTCCTCACTTCAGTCGACAATATATATAAAACAATCGATGAAATAATTCTCGGAAGTTTATTTAGTACATTGCTAGATGATTTTATTTCAATCAACAGAAAATACACGAATAAATTGCATGCCGTCTGTTCTCGGTTATACATTCTTTGAATTTATATCTCTATAGAAGAAATACTGAGTAGTTTATCAGGAAATTATATCCTGATATCAAGAATGGGAAATGGGTGCAATTATGTCGATATGTCTTTAATACCCTTTCGTAACATTAAAAGAGATATCAGTACAGGTCATGAACCGTAAAATCATAAATCGTGTCAATAGCAGCAATGTTACAGAACATATGCCCTTAATAACAGTAATCTAACCATTCAGAATAATAATATTCACCAATATATACATATCTCTACATTCAATTACGATTTATGAATGCTATAAATCAATGAAAGAAAAGCAATTCTTCAACCGTCCGTCTGCAATTCAAAACAGAATATTTTATATATCTTAAAAACAAACTCGTGATTTTTGCTTTATTTTGAAATGTTATTCCTGAAGAATTGTTGTGAACCAAAATGAATATTTATGAAGTTTTTCAAAGATAATTTATGTGTGGCCGCTAACGAGGAAATGCGAATGATTAATGATTTTTATTTGTGCGAGTTCATACAAAGAAAGAATAAAATACTGAACATTTCAGCACGGAAGTTCATATTTTATTTCATTATTGCTGATAATTCATTTATTTTTATCAACAAGAAAACAACAACAAAATACAACAACATATGATGGAAACTTAATGCTGTTGTTGTAGTTGTTGTTGTTGTTACTTCCAGATAAACTGATCAAAGCTGTTTCAGCCATAACCAACTCACCAGAGACTTAATTGACCAATGTATGATTTGAAAGAGATTTGGCTGCAACTTCTCGTTGTTGAGGGACCATGCGGAATATTCCATTTCAACACTAGCTGAAGAATTGATCCGTTGTATATTTTAAATGTTTGTAATATTGCAGTACATTGGATACTCGAATCATCTTAGGAGTATTTGAGATCCACGTAGAAAAGCAATACACTGGCACCTTTAATGACCTTTAACCCAACACATTAAAATTATGTTTTTCAACGTGATAATTTGTAGCATTTCATTGCAGAACATTACTTTATAGTTGGCTGAATGTGTATCATTTTCCGAACGTTAATTTCAATGTGCTCGAGGGAAAGCGAATTAAATAACGATAATTTAAACTTGAATTTTATTTTTTAATTAAAAATTTTCCCAGTCCCTAAAACATCGAGAAACCAAGAAACTGTTCAGTCTATTAATGTGGTAAGATTACCTTGAATGGATCATTACATTATCCATTGCTGTATATATGTAAACAATGGTGAGTGTACATATAAACTTGTATATATATATATATATATATATATATATATATATATATATATATATATATTGATTATGAGAATATTTTTCATTTGTTAATATTTTGAATAATATATATATATATTTATATATATATTATTCAAAATATTAACAAATGAAAAATATTCTCATAATCAAAATATATACTTTATTATATATATTTCAAAGGCACTGTGTTGTTTTTTCAGTCCATCCTCATCACACAAAATATATGATTTGATATATGACATACCGCTACGGTCTTGATTATTCAATTCCAGTATTGGCAGTGATTTATTTCATCCAATCACAACGTTTATATACCACAAAAAATATGATAAACTTAAAGAAGAAAAGGACGTAGGCAAATTAGAGATATAAGAGAGGGTGTAAACAAGAGAAAATGCGAGAAAAAAAATACATACATAAATAGATAAATGTACCATTAAGACAAATAATAATCTATATAACTACATTGGTGCCACTTCATCTAAATTTAAGGAACGTTGGAATAATCATAGACACTCTTTCAGTAAACCAGATAAGAAATTTTCAACTTCACTTTTACAATTAGTATGGTCTTTAAAGGACAATAATATTAAATACTCCATCTGTTGGACAAAATTAAAGGATGCTAATTCCTATCAGAACTCAACTATTTCGCAAAATTTCTTTGTAACCTTGAGACTCTACAGATAATTACAAATTATGACAATTTAATCAACAACAAAAAAAAAAATGAATTATTTTGTAATTGTCACCATAAAATTAGTAAAACTCTTCAGGCAATGTACAAGTTTCGAAAAAATATTGACAATTAATAATTTAAATATATATATAAGTTTTGCCTTATTGTGATAATAATTTATTGATATTTATATGTATTAGAATAATTTCATTAACAGTCTTGTTATCCTTTGTTTTGATTAGAACAGTTCAATATTTAATTAGACAATAGATGATTTATGGTTTTGAAATATCGCTGGACGTGAGAGTAGATATAAGTTTTAAATGTTTGTATATAGTAAATGAGTTATCTTCTTTTTGTTTACATTGTCCGTAAAAATTTCTTTTCTTTTTGACTATCTTGCTAAATTATATTAGATATGAAATATGTAGATTAATTATATAAGACTATCATTAAAAGGAAACTATATATCAAAATAAGTAAATACAGATGTAAATATAAACTTTCATTAAATTAATGAAATAAAACTTTTGAGGGCAAATATAACTACAGTTTAATCTTAGAAATTAAATGAAAATTAAAGAATAGTAAAGATTTTAAAAAGAGAATATCCTAATTAAATAAAATAATTTGGGTAATAAATGATCTAAATATATTATATGTATTGATGGTGATATATGTATGGTATTATATTTTAATACATATTTAATAATTATTTAAATACGTTTTAAAGATTAATTCTTTTAAAATGTAACAAAATATTTATAGAATATATTACCTTAAAATTAAAAATAATAATTCTATAATAAGTTAAATTAAATTATATAAATTCTTAATTAAAATAAATATGTGATTGCTATAGAAAGTAATCTATACTGATTAATTTTGATATAATATATAAGTAAGCATAATCAAATACAAGAGATATTCAATTCTTTGTGAATTGATTAGATGCCTGCCCTATTTGATCTAACATTTGAAAACAACGGTTTTTTTCTCTACACCCCCCCCCCCTATTTGATGTTCCCTTATTTTTCTTTATTTTTCTTTAGTTCCATTTAGTTCCATTTACTTTCCCCACACCTTCCTCTCTTTTGTCATTATTCCTCTTTTCTTTTTTTATATATTTCTTTTTTTCATTCCTCCATTTATTTATTTTTTATTCATTTATCTATTTATGTATGTATTTTTTTTTCTTGACTTTTCTCTTTTTTACACCCTCTCTTATCTCTCTAATTTGCTCTACGTCCTTTTCTTCTTTAACTTTATCATATTATTTGTGGTATATAAACGTTGAGATTTGATGAAATAAATCACTGCCAATATTGGAATTGAATAATCAAGACCGTAGCGGTATGTCATATATCAAATCATATATTTTGTGTGATGAGGATGGACTGAAAAAAACCACAGTATCTTTGAAACATATATAATAAAGTATATATTTTGATTATGAGAATATTTTTCATTTGTTAATATTTTGAATAATATTAAAAACTCCAGGAAAACTTTTCTGTTGATTACTTCTAATCTATTGTAAAATTGTATTCATTGAGTAATCAACGAACCATACTAATCCTTCGTCATATATATATATATATATATATATATATATATATATATATCACAGGAGTCGGCCGTCGAAGAAGCACCACCATGCGTTCGGCCGCGTCCCCCTGTAGCAAGAAAAGAAAATCGCCTTCGGGGTAGTTATTTATATATATATCGGAGATCCGCTGTCCGGGTCCTGACTCTTTTCCTATATATATATATGTCACTTTTTAACCTGTAATCCATCGTAAAATTCGATCCTGTAAATATTTTGTCGCACACACCACCACCAGGCACATCTCCATACTTCAACAATCATTAACATCACTACCACATATCATTCCTCCCTAAACAACGCATGTGTGTGTGTGTCTGTGAGTAAGTATATTTATTTGTACAACGCCGTCTCCACTAACTCTCCCCCTATCTCTCTCTATATATATATACACATGTGTATGTATACTACGTATTTGTCAGACTAACTGTGTCTATGTATGTATCACATTATTGAATTTGATACCACCAACACATCCATCACACCAACATAAACACCATTACCACAAACAACACCACACCCACGCCACACACAAAAATCAGCCTCAACTACATGCCAATCGTTGTACCGACAACCAGCACCCCCACACCACCGCCACTTTAGCCTGCGACCGCCACCACCGTCTTATCACCACACCACCCCCACATACACTGCAGGCAAAAACATCCCTATGAACTAATCCACCAATCAAAACAAACTTTATTGACCAACATATGAACTTCTGTCTTTATCAAACAGCATGTATTCATTTTCTACTAGCATTTCAAGGGTCCGTCGAGCCGCGGATTACAGAGTCGAGTAAGATCAATACGGATCGAACCTTGAGCTGATGAGTGGCGAAACGCGCGTCACCAAGCAATAAATGTAATGAAGGATTAACTAATCGTGCTTGTTATCTTTTCACTATAATATACTCTGTCTAGCACTACACCTCGACACTGAAGTGAACCTAAACATCGAGTGCTCACCCGTGTAAACCTAGTTTGAAGCTTGTTAGCTATCGTCAGCAACGTATACTTTCCTGCCAGATTGTTGAACGTCCGAAAGTATATACTATCCTTATGCATATTAACGGCTGAGTAGCCCAATTTGCATATCGAGTGGGTTAAGCGGCCGGGTGCACCGAAAACGATAAACGGAAAAAATGAAACGAAATTTCATTTCCCACTCTTAGTACGGTTTACAAACACACCGAGCATTATAATAAATGTTTGGTAAATCCATACGTACATATATATATGTGTGCATGTATGTATATATATATACATACTACTGTACGTCTGTATACATATATGTATGTACGTATACATAGTTATATATACATATATATATATATATATATATTTAGTGCTTAGTGTTTATGTATGTATGTACCATATCGTCTCTTTCATACACACATTGGTCTCGTAAACTAATATATTATTATTAATATTTTGTTAAACAATTATGTGTTTTTAAAATGTTATTCCGAATCTATTTTTCATGTCTAATCCATACTATTGTTGCACAGACTTCTTATAAAAATAGAATGAGAATGTATTTCAATAATTTTCCTACGTATTTATACACAATTTTAATGTCTCTAAAATAAACAAATAAAAGATATACAATCTCAGTTTTGCTCTCTTCATTTTTTTTTTGTACCAGGTTTGAGCTGATGTATTGTTAGGTAAAACCTTATCTGTAGACATTACAGAGTTTCACTACCACTCGTTGTGTAAAAACGATGTAGTGTGAGGTGGAGTGGCGTGTGGGATGAATGCTCGTTTATGAGGGTATGACTTAAAATAAATAGTCGAAAGAAAAATAGATATACTAAGACTGATGATATAAAAATTTGAAAGTAAAAACGTTATAAGACGTAGATAAATTTAAAGATAGAAACAGACACGGTGAATAAAAGTGGAAAACAGAGGTGACAGGGTGCATTATAATACACACATACACACAGACACAGACACATATAAATAAATATATATATATGTAAGCATAGATATATATATATATACATTCATATACATATGGATATATATCTTTTATGCATACATATAATATGTATATATATATATTTAATATATTATATATCATGTATATATATATATATATATATACATATATATATATAAAGAAAAAAAGATGAAATCGAAAATGCAACTGGAGTTTTATTTTTAAAATATATATATATTTATTTGGTTCCTTTACCGGTTTCGCAGTTCTTCTGCTTTTCAAAAGTAGAGTTGAGATGGAGGGTCTGTGGTTTTTCTCACATCAAATAATATATATATATATATATATATATTGTTATACTTTGGGAGGGTCATGTTGCCAATGAGAAACACACGCACCAGTTGCTTTCACTCCAATTTATTATAAATTCTAAATTCAATTATTAGAATAACAAATTAAAGTTTAAGCAAAGAATCGCTGTTTTCACCCTAAACAGGATCTTCTGAAACTAAAAAAATCAATCTGTGAACGCAGAGGTAAATATTTCTAAAAACGCTGCAACCGAAGAAAAACAGGAAGACGATACACTGGTTCGTGAAGACGTTCCCTAGCAATGAACGGAAAAAAGCGAAGATCATACGTCGTTATGTGGACGCGGGAACAAATACACGCAAAGAGAAAACCACGCTTATGGTATAAATGAAGTCGTAGACTAATATTCTATTTAGGAAACCGAATGATTCTCAGCTCCAGAGTGAAGAATGTAAATAAATTAGTAGAACGAAAATGACAGAGGTTATTAAAATCAATAATAATTAAATACATACATATATATAAGAAAATGAGGTTTTTTTTTAAATGAAACAAAAAAACTAGATCTCCTACACGAGTGAACGAATAAGGAAAAAAGATGAAATCGAAAATGCAACTGGAGTCTATTTAAGAATAGTTATTTGTTTCCTTTACCGGTTTCACAGTTCTTATGCTTTTCAAAAGTAGAATTGAGATGGAGAGTTTGTGGTTTTTCTCGCATCTCTCTCTCTCTCTCTCTCTCTCTCTCTCTCTCTCTCTCTCTCTCTCTATATATATATATATATATATATATATATATATATATATATATATATATATATATGTGTGTGTAAAGGGTAAACAGAAATAACAACACGATCGGTACAGTATATGAAAGGAATATATTAGGTTAACGCTTGAAATAGCAGGAAGAGGGTCTTAACGTTTCGGACGCTAGTCTTTCATCAGAAGAAAGAATGAGAAATTAGAAAGATTGAAGGTACGGGTGGCTTGGAATTGGAAAAATGTTTTTATACACACACACACACACACACACACACACACATATATATATATGTGTGTGTGTGTGTGCGCGCGTGTGTGTAATCTGTAGTTGTTGGATTTACGATCACAATGTTCCGGATCATGTGTGCTTTGTGCTCTTGAGTAAAACACTTAATTTCACGATGCACCAGAATACACAACTGGATACGTATACCAATAGGAACTTGTGTCATGTTCAGTGAGTCTTCTACTCTCAGTCACTGTTGAATGCCTTCTAGAAATCAAATCAATGAAGTTGAGCGCCAAAGGGTGCTGGAGCTCAACGCATTGTTCGAGAATGTTGCACAGTGTGAAGATCTGTTCGGTGCAAGATGGCTTGTTTTGGAAGCCGGCTTGTTCTTCTTGGAGCACAGAGTCAACAGCCAGCTGAAGTGGACGCACCCCCCCCCTCCACATACACATATATATATATATGTATATATATATAACGAAGGAAGTGTGGTAAGGAACCAGAGTACTCAATACTTATGGTAGTAGAGTGGGTAATAGGGAAAGATTCTGGACCCCGACGGCTCAGCTCCAGCCGTTTCGACAGCTAGATTTGAACGTTCAGATCTAGCTGTCGAAACGGCCGGAGCTCAGCCGTCGCGGTCCTGACTCTTTTCCTATATATATATTACATACCCACACATATGTGTGTGTGTATGTAATATGTATATACATAAAATCCTATTAACCATGCTAGAGCCGTCGTATTTCCTGAAAAAAATGTCTTAATAAATGAAGATAAAAGATCAAAGGCTTAAAAGAAATAGATATTGTTGAGCTCCGTTCTGCTATGATTGAATTCTAGCCACCACTATTTTTGGTTCATTTATTGAATTTTCTTCCTATACAATTTTTCTGTCTCTGTTTCATTCTAAAATTGCTTTCTCCACTTTTGACTTTTTCCCTCTTTTCTGCACTTTCCCAGATTCTTAATTTCTCCGGTCATTTCGTTGCTACGTTGCATTTTTTTTTCGTTCTTTCTCTCTATATTTTCATCTTTCCTTTTTATGTTTTATCTAGCAGTAATGATGTCCATTCGTTCACGGACGATAACAACAATCTCGCATTCTGAATATCAACCACATTTTAATTTGATTATAAAAAAAAAAATCTCATGTTCATTGTTGTGTGATTTATTGCAGAAGAGCACCGTGGAGAGCGCCATCAAGAAATATAACAACGTTAATATTCGCTGGTCTACTCAAGGAATGCTACGTTTGAGTCCGGAGGAAATGCAACGCTTGTTTAAGCCGACACTAACACGAATTAGTGAGGCGATTGGAAATATTCTCAACAATCCTGATGCCCGAGGTAGGCATTTGAATAATGTAGCTTGTGTTCTATTATATGTTTTTTATGAGAATTTCCCAATAGTCAGTAATGTGAGCCATAGAAAAACCCGCCTCCTATATTCCTAATCCTCAAATGGAGCATTTTGCTTCACTGAATGCTGTTAATGCCTGTTAAGGAAGGAAATAATGTGTCATCTTATTCCATTCTCCATTGTTTTAAAAATAAATTTTAGTTTTTATGGCAATCTACATTAATATTATTTCCAGCTCTTTACGTCTGAGTTGGTCAACTTTCCTTTCATCCTTACGGGGTCCATAATATATAGTACCAGTAATGCACTGGGGTTAATTTAATAAACTTTCCCCTCCCCCCAAAATTGTTGGCCTTGCCCTAAATCAAAAACCATTATTATTATTATTATTGGTCTAATCGGACGTATTTTGCTCGCTCCCAGTAAGTCGCTTTATTTGCCTGTTAAAATTATTTGTTGTTAAATATTTCTTGTTGTGTAAGGGATATACGCCCTTAGACTTTGCCCTGTGAGGGGGAAAGTATAATATTTGAGCCTTTTGGATCAAATATTTGAACTTTTTTTACATTTTAAAAAATTTACGGAGAAAAAAAAAAACATGGCTGAGCCTACACCCTCCAGCGACATGTCTGCTGTCGTACGACAACGACGTAGAAGTTGAGAGGAGCGGTACAGCGAAATTAACACACATTCATAACACAAACTCCACCACAAACAATGTAAACAAAGACACCAATGATACCAATGAGAACTCAATGTAACAATATCAACACCACTAACATGAAAACAAATAGCGACAACACCAACAGCAACAATACCAACTGCACCGAGAACAACGGCGGCAACAAAGACAACAATGATGACAGTGATAACAACAACACAGTGATAAAAACAACACTTTCGCTGCGGCAGCAGCAAAAAAGAGGCCATGCTTCAACATGGCCCTCCCAAACAAAGATGAAAAGTTGGCCCAGGCATGGAAGCTCATCAAGTAAGAGCAAACCTGGGCCAACTTAACTGTCCCGGTATTGAGGGCCAACTTAACTGTCCCGCTATTGAGGCAGTGGAGCGCAGAACGGTGCATATAGATGCATCTCAGCACAAACCAAAAGGGCAGCTTTAATCTCACAAGCAGATGTCGAAGTCGCGCTGAGGTGCATCAGAGAAGACACCGAATACATAGAGAGGGGCAGACAGTACGGCACCATTTCGGTGTTGTTCAAGTCAGAAGCCCTCACTATGAAACACGCTATGACTCCTTACAAAACCAGAAAGGTCATAATGTACCCCTCCCATATGGGGAAAAGAACGGCCCGTCTCCGCATTCCCAGAATCCCACCAGGACTTGACATGTGGTGGCTTCTGCGATGTGTGATTGTGGAGGGGACGGATACCGTCCCTATAGAAGTGACCAGAACGGCCGGAGAGGAATGGTCCGGGGTTGACCTGGAGATCCTTCTCCAGATCAGGCCCGAGAATGTGAAGACAATCCCAGACCACATCCGACTTCAGAATGGGACGGTCATTCACATTATGACCGAAGGCAAAAGGCCGCAGTGTTTTGTTTGTGGGGAAAAAACCCATTTGCGAGCCTTCTGCCCTCCACTGCTGGAAGAGGCAAGGGGTTGAAAGGCTCCACTGCTGCCCACGCCGGGGTGAGGACCACAACCAACACCAGCACCGGCAAAACCACCAACAACAACACCAATAGAAAGACCAACACCAACATTGACCATCCAGGGGAGGAAACGAGGAAAGCTGTCAACTTCCCCCTCCCCCCCAAAATACACGCACCAATAAAACCATAGACATACATACAGACACACTTACAGACACAAACCCCTCATCTACCAGTAGTGAAGATGAGGGAAAACCAAAATCCCCCAAAATACAAAAAAGGAAACACAAAAATGAAAAAAAAAACTCACAAAGCACAAAATCACCCACAATAAAAAACGCAGACACCACCTACGCAAACATCTCTCCAATAACACCAACATTAACACCACCATCACCATCACCAGAATCCCCCAAACGCAAACAACCTAAACAGACGCAAGAACAAATATACACACAAACATCTGAAACCACAGACACCGCACTCTCAACTAACACAGACACAACCGAAACAACACCACCAAAACCATCACCACCACAGCCACGCAAACAAATAAAATCACACCAACAAAACATACAAAACTTCGTGCTCGTCAGGAGGGCCAACAAGGAACTGATGGCCCTCGTAGCACGAAGTGAAAATATACAAAAAGGGGGAGGGGGAATTTTTAAATCGAGCACATTTCGCGTGCCGGAAGATTTGGTTCTGGTGCGAATGTCGCTCGATTTATACAAAGAAATACGAGATAGCTTTCCTCGGGACGTGGGAAACCCGAACGTAAAACCCACCTCAAGACTTTTAAAGGGGTTCCCAAAAGAAACCCCACCAACTATGGAGGTCGAACAACCCGACCTTCACAAGAGCCCAGAAGGTAAGTAAACCTTTCCTCTCTCTCTATTTAACCTGCCAACATGGCCGTATTAAGAGTAGGATGTTTAAATGTTCGAGGCCTGGGATCGTCCTGGAAGCAGGGTCACCTGCTCAACGACCTCAGATCTCTAGAAATGGATGTAACTGCCGTCAGCCAGACCAGGATTTCCGATACGCGCGCACTATCCCCCATTTTCGACGACTATCAGATCTTTGCATCTGTTAACCGGCCGGGAATGGGAGGCGGGGTGGCAGTGCTGTTTAGGAAAGGCCTGGATCTCGAGGTAAGGTCGATCTTCCGGGACCCGGACGGGAAGTTGGTGGTCCTGGACGTGAACAATAACGAAGGTGGTGCCTTTAGACTGGTGGCCGTCTATGCTCCTTCTGGAGCAGGAGTGCCGGACTTCTTTAGACGCCTGGAAGCCTTTATGGGTACGTCTCGCCCTTTACTGTTAGCGGGGGACTGGAACGGCATCTTAGACGCACGCTGGGACTGTGTGGGAGTATCCGATAGGAGTGAGGGGGGTGCAAAAGCCTCAAGAACCTGATCAGCCAGTTCCAACTGTCTGACAGGTACCGACTAGATTTCCCTAATGCGCCAGTGTGGACCTGGGCTAACCGCATAGGGTCATCTAGATCGTATATAGACAGGATATTCATTAGGAAAATAGACAGAAATAGTGTAAGCTGTCCACGTTTTGAAACGGTCGCCTATTCAGATCACAAGTTTGTGATCTGTATGGTCGACCTAGATAAGACGCGTAGGTTAGGACCTGGTTACTGGAAGCTGAACATGTCATTTCCGGCATGTAAGGCTTACAGGGACCAGGTCAACAATTTAGTTAAGAAAAAGTTGACACGGGAAGTCGTCAACATTAGATGGTGGGGCGCTCTCAAAAGAGAAATTAGAGTAATGTCGATAGAGTTTAGCAAAGAAGTAGCGTTAGAGAAAAATAGAAAGGAGGGGGAGTTGATAGATAAGTTAGACGAGTCTAAGTGGCATTGCAACTGAGTTCTAGCGGCGATAATGGCATTAGACCATTTCTTCAATGCGAAACACGAAGGTTGCATTGTCAGAGCTAAGGTGGGTGCTCTGAGAAACGAGGGAACCAAAGCTGTTCGATGGGCCCTCGTGGCAGAGGCGCAGCGTGGTAATAAAACCACGATTCGGTCTTTGACGGACCGAAACGGATACGAGCTGAGGGATTCCAAGCGGATGTGTGAGGCCTTTCGCCAACATTTTGCTCGGTTGTTCGGGGAGAGTGGCGGGTCAGAGGTGGTGGCGGACTTCAGTCCCTACCTCGATGGCTTGCCGCAACTCTCGACGGCTGATGCTGGGCGCTGCGAAAGATTCAGGATGCCCTTGTCGGATGCATGAGGCGCAACTCACGAGCTTTACGTAAATAAACCAGATTTGTTCTCCAATCTCCTCGAAGCCCTCTACTGGCACTGGCAGCAAAACGGGAGTATTCCCAGTTCTGTGCGCCGGGGTGTAGTGGCGCTGATAAGGAAAGACGAGAACAAGAGGGACACATTAGACAATTTCAGGCCCATAACTCTGCTCAACACAGAGTTTAAGATTTTGGCCAGGGTGTTAGCGAAGAGGTTGGCGCTTGTCGTTGGGGAGGCGCAAACTTGCGCAATCCCAACCAGGTCCATACACGACAACCTCCACCTAATGCGATAGAGAGGGTAGTGTGTAAACCTGGCTTCGGTGGGCCTCTGATCAATTTAGATCAAACGAAAGCATTCGATAGGGTCGACCATCGGTACCTGGAGGCTGTCCTCAAGGCGGCTGGCTTCGACCCCGTCTTCAGAAGCTGGATCGCTGCAATGCACAGCGGCACCTGCTCGATGGTCAAAATTAATGGCCACCTCTCGGAACCGTTTCAGGTCTCCCGATCGGACCGTCAAGGGTGCCCTCTCTTCTCCCTTCTGTATGTATTGACTCTCGAGCCTTTACTGCGGAAGCTGGAGCTGTTGCAGGGCATCCCGCTCGAACCGGGACTCGGAAAGGCTGTGTCGGCTTATGCGGACGACATCACCGTGATGGTGTCGGACACCTCAGAAATCGAGGTGGTCGGCAACTTATTAGAGGAATATGAAAGGTTGACGGGAGCAAAACTTAACCCAGAAGAGTCGGTGGGCTTGCAACTCGGCACCTGGAGAGGCAAGTACATGCTGTCCAACAGCGTCGTTAGGCGCTGGACGGACGGACCTGTAAAGTTGCTAGGGGTTTGGTTCGGGGCAGACCTCTAGGTGGATAAAAATTGGGAGGAGGTGACGGGCAGGGTAGCCAGTCTCACACAGAAATGGGCTGGGATGAAGCTATCACTGAAAGGTCGGGCGGATGTGGCGAATGCGTACATCGCGTCCGTCAACTACTACCGTCTGACCGTCGTCCCTTGCCCCCGTTCGCGCCTCGCCATCTTGGAGCGGCTCCTCTTCAAATTCTTGTGCAGGGGTCAGGTTCCGCTGGTGAGGTGGTCCATCTGCTGCCAGCACCCTCTATGTGGAGGGCTGGGCATGCTGTGGCTAATGATGCGCAGGCACGCGCTGAGGCTGCGGCATCTCCAGATATTCTGCCTAAACGGTGAAGAGTTGTGGTCGCCGTTTGTCAGACGGGCCTTTCCGCATCTCGTGTCTTTGACTTAGCTGCAGTCCTGGGTCAAGAAGAGACCGAGACTGGGTGACTGGCACCTGGAATGTTGCTAGGCACTCACTGCCCTCTACCAGGCGGGCAATGCGGTGAGTGGAACTTCCACTCTCGAGTTCTATAGAGGATTAGTGGTGGGCAAGTGCGACGACGCGTTCGGAGAGGCTCTGGGAGTCAACGAAGTCGAACTAACCAGTCTGTACTGGAGGACTTTCGAGCCGGGGATGGTGGATAATTTCCAAAAATCTCTCGTTTGGCAGTGCTACCGGGGGGCACTGCCGGTTCGAGATAAACTCTACAGGCACGGAAGTGCTGTCAGACGGACCTGCCCGAGATGCGCGCAGAGCAAAGAAACCGTTCTGTACGCACTCGTCCAGTGTCCGTGCATTACTGACTTGTGGAGTTATGTTGAACAGCTGTTGTCGCGTGTAGAACGGATCTGGCTATCGGCCGAGTCCATAGTGAAGATCGACCCGCCGCCTTCTTTTGGCCAGGATGGGCAGGCAATTTTCCTCTCTCTGGTGGCAGTAGCGAAAGAGGTTGTATAGTGGACTAGGTTGAAAGGACTGAAGACAGACACTTTTCTCTTCGGCCAATCCCTCATCAACTTTTTCAAGTTTCATTTGGAAAGGAAGGTGAGGGTGGAGAGAGAAGTGCTGCCTCCCAGTACATTTGCTGAAAGGTGGGTGAATGTGGCGAGAATGGCCCGTGTGAGTGGGCCTACTCTGGTCATGCGGCTGTAGGTAGGTAAATTTGAGGAGGAGAGGGATGCCCTTCCAGGGTGCTCGCGAAGCGTCGGGTCGTTCAGGATTGGTAGGGTACCTGAGCGAACCCTGGGTGGTCATCCTCCATATTGGGGAATTTCTTCTTGTAATTTTATTGTTACTTTGTTATTGTTATTCATATTGTTTACTCGATTTTTCTGTAAAACCCCACTGCCCAGTCTTTTGTATTGTTCCCTATATGCCCTTGTGGCCAATAAATGAAATCAAATCCCGCCGAGGTTAACTTTGCCTTTCATCTTTACGGGGTCGAAAAAATAAAGTACCAGTAATGCACTGGATATTTCTGGCCTTGTGCCTAAAGTAGAAACAATTATTATTATTATTATTATTGTTCTTTGAGACTCAGTCATTGATGTTAGTAACTGGAAAGTTCGTTGAAATGAATATCAAGCCACTACCTGCAGCCTCAGATATTCAGGACATATCGGAGGGTTCTTGCTGTTCCCAGCAAGCATGCCTTTTGAAGAGTTCCAAAAAGCGGGGCGGGGCCAATTTTCTTTAACCATCCTTGGAAACTCTTTGAGATAGTACCTAGTGCGCCTATGACAATCGGGACCACTTTGACTTCATGGCAGTTCCAAATCTTTTTTACCTCCCACTTTAAGTCCTGGTATCGGTTAATTTTCTCCCTCTCCTTCTCTTGAACTCTCGTGTCGAATGGGCAGGCCACATCCACAATCAGCCACGATCTTGTTTCCTTGTCCAAAACCACCAGGTCAGGTCTATTGTGTTTCAGTTTCTTGTCCGTCTGTATCCTAAAATCCCACAGCACCTTCACCTGATCGTTTTCTATCACCGACACTGGCTTATGCTCATACCACTTCTCAGAATGTGGTAAATTGTTTACTTTGCATAGGTGCCAGTGGATCACCCTGCCCATCACATCATGTCTCCAGCCTTTATAGTGAGTCTGGGCTAGGTGTTTACACTCGGATACAATGTGAGCCACAGTCTCCTCTCTCCACAGATCCTGCACAGTGGGCTAGCCTCCTCCTTGTAAATATGGTGTTTCAGCCACTTCGTTTTGAGGGCCTGCTCTTGCGCAGCCATTAGCATTCCATCTGTAGCCTTTTTAAGGTCTCCTCTTTTCAACCAGTTCCCTGTCTGTGGATCTCTGAATTCAGTTTTCTCAAAGAAGGTACTATGAAGGGATTTTTCATGAAGGTTGCTCTTTCTCCTGGTTGTTATTTCCTCCTTGGACATCCCCTGGTCTATTTTTCTCTCCTTCAGTACAATTCTGAGCATTGGCTCCCTACTATCACTCACGTATTTGTGTAGGTTGTTTTTCTCCATCTGAACACAGTCCTCTATGCTGATAAGACCTCTTCCACCTTCAGATCTCCTTAAGTAGAGTCTATCGACATCACTCCTCTTGTGGAACATGTTGTAGATAGTCAATAGCTTCCTAGTCTTCCTATCCATTTATTTTTGTTCAGCAATATTCCATCTCAGAATTCCCGCACTATACCTAATAATAGACACAGCTCGGGAATTTACTGCACTTATGGCATTCCTACTGTTCAGATGTGATTTTAATACGCTCCTTACTCTCCGAATGTATTCAGATCTTATCAATTCCTTCATTTTTTTGTTATTGATGTCATCAGCCTCCAGAACACCTAAATATTTGTATCCTTCTTCAGAGTCAAATTCCTTTATCATCTCACTTGTTGGTACCTGGATTCCTTTGCTTCTGCTCAATTTACCTCTCTTCATCACAAGGACTCCACACTTACTAATATCAAATTGCATACATATATCATTGCTGAAAATACGGACAGTGTCAACAAGCACATCCAACTCCTTCTCACTCTACCCGAAGAGCTTAAAATAGTCCATGAAGAGGAGGTGATTGATGGTAAGCTCTCCCTTTCCCAACTTGTATCCTATTCTCACTTTTCGCAGTATAATTATCAGGGGTATCAGGATAAGGACAAACAACAGAGGGGACAGAAAATCTCCCTTGAAGATACCTCTCTTGATCCTCACGCCTCCCAAGGATTCTCCAGCCGATGTTAAGTCTGTTTTCCAGGACTTCATACTTTTGCTCAACAACTGTCTGATGTTATCTGCCACCCCGAAGATCTCTAGGCTTTTGTTGATCCAAGAATGAGACACCATGTCAAATGCCTTTTTGTAGTCTATCCATCCCATGGCAAGACCAGTGTGTCTCCTCTTGCAATTCCTCATTACCATCTTATCAATAAGTAACTGGTCCTTTGTACCACGTGACTTCTTTCGGCATACTTTCTGTTCGTCCGGTAACAAGTTATTTGTGTGGAGGTGATGGTACATTTCCTCAGACACAATGTCTGTTAACAGTTTCCACATTACGGACAGACATGTGATAGGTCTATAGTTGGTAATATCATTACTCTTGATTCGGTCTTTCATTACCAGAACTGTGGTACCTTTTGTCAACCACTCTGGTACCTCACCTGACATCAAGCAGTCATTGAACTTGGTTGTCAGTTTCGGGTGGTGGGATGTTATATTTTTAATCCAATACCCCTGCACACCATCTGGCCTGGTGATTTCCAGTTGGTTAGTTTTCTGGCCTGCCCCTTAAGAGTTTCAACTGTGATACTCAAATCAGTTTGTTGGTGTGCCTGTTCACTAATCTCCCTTTGTACTGTCTCAATTCACACTGCCTGATCATTATGTTCAACACCCTGCTCCCATATTTTTCTCCAGAATGTCTTAGTTTGTTTCGCCTAAGGGATCAAGTCGTTGCGTCTTTCTTTCCGTTCAAGCTGTCCAAACAACATCTTCTGGTTGTTGTCAAACATGCGGTTCTGTCTATACTGACTGCCTCTGCTCTCGTATCGCCTAATCTTTGCGATCTTTGCTACAATGCGTTGCTTCAGTTCCTCTATGATAATATTTAGCTTTTTCCTCCTAGTTTTGTACTTTATTTCCAGTCTATGTTTTGTAGTGTCCCTTTCAGTAGGGACTCAAGCTTTCCAGTGTCATTTCTCATTTCCTTGATTTGACCATTCACTCGCTTCTTCCACCAAGGTTCTGTTCTTTCTTGTTTGTTGTTTCCTCTCGCTTTTATGCCAAGTAATTTCCTCACCGCATCTGCTGTTGCTTTGAGGATATTGTTGCTCTGGTGAAGGTTCCTCGTCTCAAGGTATGGGATGACTTTGTTTAACTTAGCTGTTGTTTCTTTTAACTTTTTCCTATCTACAAATCTTAGGTTCATAGGTTTCCCACTATAATTGTTCATTTCATCTACCACTAAGTTGTTCAGCATTCATTTATCAAGGCCGTATCTTTGTTCCAGGTATTATTTATTTCAGCATTCAGATCATTGTCTGCTTCCGATGCTTCCTCCTTTCTCTCAACCTCTTCTCCACCTTCATCTCCCACTGGCTCGTTTGCCTGGCATACTCCATTTCCAATCTAATCTCTCTGCTGAGTTCCTCCAGTTCCAGCTCGCTTATCCACCCATTAGTTTTTATTAGCCGAGCCTGCCCGGCCAACTTTTATTCATCTCATTTAAATAGACCAATCCCGTTCCTGATGCTATGCATCCGTTTCCTATAGCCTTTTCCCTTGGGGTTACTCTTCAGGTAACATTGCATAACAGTTCTATTCAATTCTTTCGTCCAGTTGGTTCTGGTCCCTTTCCTTCTTCTTCTTCCTCCAACACCAGCAGTATTTGGATGACAGCCAGGTCCCTGCTGCTGGGCCAGGGAGCACCTGCTGGGTGAGAGTCTGTCACATGACATTCCAGTCTACACTTCACCGTTACGCGAACTGTTTAGGTTCGACATTTAAACACTCATATCGAGGATTGGTGAATGTATGGTTACATAACCAACCGGTGATTTCATCTCCCCCAGTGATTTGATCACCCCCGGTGATTTTAGCGTGGCACTATCACGCTGTAGACGAACATAAATAAATAAACAAATAAATAGGTAAAAACCTAAAAAAATAAGCATAAGTTGCATTGTAATGTAATGTTTGAATGTCTGACTTAGTTTTGTTTGTTTGTTTGTTTGTTTTTCTTTTTTTTCCTTACGCTTTTCTTTGCTGCTGTGCTGTTTTGATTTTGAATTTTGATTTTTTGAATTTTTGACCGGGTCATCAAATCAGTCTATTTATATCTTTTGATGCCTTCCTCACTTATTGGGAATACTACGATACCTCTGTCTTAGCAGGAGGTAGTGGGAGAGAATAGCGGCGGTAGCGATAATGAGGCAGTGGTGGTGGTGGTGATGTGATCGTAGTACTGTAGTGATGGTGTTGAAGTTGAAGTAGAAATAGAAGTTGGAGCAACTTGGCTAGATTTTTTTGGTGTGGCGGTGGTTGTGTTGGTGGTGGTAAAATGATTTGCTTGTCTGTCCACGTAGCCATTGTCCTATTTTTGACTATAACATTTCTGATCCAAAATTAAATATTAAATATTGGGGCCCTATGCCATAATGTGATGCGTTGCAGCTTGCTGAGAGTGAAAACTGTAATCTTATGTTTCATTTGTAATAAGAATTATTCTATCACAGTTGTTTTAAATATGTAAAAATCAAAAACTTACGGGAGCGATTCCATAACGATATATCCACCATGTGCGTTTTCTTCCCTTAGCCTTTCATCCTTACGGGGTCGATAAAATAAAAGTACCAGTAATGCACTGAGTATTTGCTGGCCTTGTGCCTAAAGTAGAAACAATTATTATTATTATTATTATTATTGTTGTTATTCCTTGAATCTCAGTCATTGATGTTGGTTAACTGGAAAGTCCGTTGGAATAAATATCAAGCCACTACCTGCAGCCTCAGATATTCAGGACGTATCGGAGTGTTCTTGCTGTTCCAAGCAAGCATGCCTTTTGAAGCGTTCCAAAAAGCGTGAAGGGGCCGATTTTCTTTAACCATCCCTGGAAACTTTTGGAGATAGTCCCCAATGCGCCTATGACAATCGGGATCACTTTGACTTCATGGCAGTTCCAAATCCTTTTCACCTCCCACTTTAGGTCCTGGTATCGGTTAATTTTCTCCCTCTCCTTCTCTTGCACTCTCGTGTCGAACGGGCAGGCCACATCCACAATCAGACACGATCTTTTTTCTTTGTCCACAACCACCAGGTCAGGTCTATTGTGTTCCAGTTTTTTGTCCGTCTGTATCCTAAAATCCCACAGCACCTTCACCTGATTGTTCTCCATCACCGCCTCCGGCCTATGCTCATACCATTTCTCAGAATGTGGTAAATTGTTTACTTTGCACAGGTGCCAGTGGATCACCCTGCCCATCACATCGTGTCCCCAGCCCTTATAGTGGGTCTGGGCTAGGTGTTTGCACTCGGACACAATGTGAGCCACAGTCTCCTCTCTCTCTCTCCACAGATCCTGCACAGTGGGCTAGCCTCCTCCTTGTAAATATGGTGCTTCAACCACTTCGTTTTGAGGGCCTGCTCCTGCGCAGCCATTAGCATTCCTTCTGTAGCCTTTTTGAGGTCTCCTCTTCTCAACCAGTTCCATGTCTGTGGATCTCTAAATTCAGTTTTCTCAAAGAAGGTACTATGAAGGGATTTTCCCTTAAGGCTGCTCTTCCTCCTTGATGTTATTTCCTCCTTGGACATCCCCTGGCATACTGTCCCCTCCTTCAGTACAGTTTTGAGCATTGGCTCCTTACTATAGGTCACGTATTTGTATAGGTTGTTTTTCTCCATCTGAACACAGTCCTCTATGCTGATAAGACCTCTTCCACCCTCAGATCTCCTTAGGTAGAGTCTATCGACAACACTCCTCTTGTGGAACATGTTGTAGATAGTCAATAGCTTCCTAGTCTTCCTATCCATTTCTTTTTGTTCAGCAACATTCCATCTCAGAATTCCCGCACTGTACCTAATAATAGACACAGCTCGGGAATTTACTGCGCTTATGGCATTTCTGCTGTTCAGATGTGACTTCAATACGCTCCTTACTCTCCGAATGTATTCAGTTCTTAACAATTCCTTCATTTTTTTATTCTTTATGCCATCAGCCTCCAGAACGCCCAAATACTTGTATCCTTCCTCAGAGTCAATTTCCTTTATCATCTCACCTGTTGGTATCTGGATCCCGCTACTTCTGCTCAACCTACCCCTCCTCATCACAATGACTCCACATTTACCAATACCAAACTGCATACATATATCACTGGTGAAAATACGGACAGTGTCAACAAGCACATCCAACTCCTTCTCACTTTTCCCGAAGAGCTTAAGATCGTCCATGAAGAGGAGGTGATTGATTTTAAGATCTCCCCTTCCCAACTTGTATCCTGCTCTCACTTTTCGCAGCATAATGGTCAAGGGCATTAGGGCAAGGACAAACAACAGAGGGGATAGGCTATCTCCCTGGAAGATACCTCTCTTGATCTTCACGCTTCCCAAGGATACTCCAGTTGATGTCAACTCTGTCTCCCAGGACCCCATACTCCTGCCCAGCAACTCTCTGATGTTATCTGCCACCCTGAAGATCTCCAGGCTTTTGGTGATCCAAGAATGAGGCACCATGTCAAATGCCTTTCTGTAGTCTATCCATCCCATGGCAAGATCAGTGTGTCTCCTCCTGCAATTCCCCATTACCATCTTATCAATAAGTAACTGGTCCTTTGTACCACGTGACTTCTTTCGGCATCCTTTCTGTTCGTCCGGTAACAAGTTGTTTGTGTGGAGGTGATGGTAGATTTCCTCAGACACAATGCTCGTCAACAGTTTCCACATTACGGACAGACATGTGATAGGTATTATTATTATTATTATTATTATTATTTGCATTTATCTTGCTTTATGTTTATACGAGTTATCACCAAGTCACAACCAGTGACCTCAAGAGACAACAAGGTCCGCCATGTTCAAGAAAGAACACACATATTCACACATGCATCCTTAGTGTTTAGACTTGTGATGTACTTATATTGACAGGATCTTCCTTAGTATATGGGCAGTTCCCATTAGTACTATCTTTTGTATTTCTCCTATACGCGGGTTTCCTGGGATTTGCGATAAGTAGTCGTTAGACCCCTTAGGTATCATTCCCAGAGCGCCTACAACCACTGGTATTGTTTTAGTTCTCAATTTCCACATTTTTCCAATTTCTATCTCCAGGTCCTTATACTTGCTCAATTTTTCAAATGTTTTTATAGATACATTCTTGTCTATTGGAACAGACATATCAATTAGCAGGCATACCCTCCTTTGAAAGTCCTTCAATATTATATCAGGTCTATTTGCATCTATTTTTCGGTCTGTTTGGATGCTAAAGTTCCACAAGATTGAGATGTGATCTTTTTCAAGTATGGGAGGTGGTTGATGCTCCCACCAATTCTTTTGATGGGGCAGGTCAAAATGCTTGCACATTATCCAATGTATGTATTGTGCAGCTCTGTCATGCCTGTTTAGGTATTCGGTTGGAGCTATAGGACTGCACATTGAAATTATATGGTCAATGGTCTCTGGTTGTTTTTTGCATACACGGCATAATGGGCTGCATCCATTTTTTATTATGTTGGCTTGGTAATTTTTTGTGGCAGACACTGATCTTGTGCTGATATAATCAGTCCTTCAGTCTTCGATTTCAGTCCAGAGGATGCCAACCACTGATGGGTTAAAGTTTTGTCAACATCAGGATTGTTAGCTCGCTCTGGGTATTTTCCATACAGAGGCTTTTCTTGCCATTTCTTAGCCAGTTTCTGTAGCAGTTCTTTCTTTGCAGTTACTTTTACCTGCTTTGCTTTTTCTGTGTTTTCCATTTCAGCAGTAAATGGGACTTCTGAAATTTGTAGTCCATTACTGTATCTTTGTGCATCTTTTGTAATGGAATATGATCTTTTGGTGCTTTCGTGTTTCAAAACGAGTTTGATCATCCAATCATGTGATTCCCTTAGATATGTGGATAATCCAATTGTTGCAGTTTTCAACGCAATGTCTATACTATGAGGGCGGTGGATTAGCAGAATCGGTAGAGCGTCGGACACTATGCTTTGCAGCATAAAGTTATGGCCCTTTATGTTCTGATTTCAAATCCCGCCGAGGTTAACTTTGCCTATAATCCTTACGGGGTAGATAAAATAAAGTACCAGTAATGCACATTCCACTCCTCCAAAATTGCTGGCCTTGTGCCTGAAGTAAAAACAATTAATATTAGGGTGGTGGATTGGCTGTGTTGGTAGAGCGTCTGACAACATGCTTTGTGACATAGAGTTACGTCCCTTTAAGTTCTGACTTCAAATCCGCCGATTTAGCTTTGCCTTTCATTCTAACGGGGTCGATTTAATCAACGTTACCCTCCCCCAAAATTGTTGGCCTTGTGCCTAAATCTAAAAACCATCATTATTATAATAATAATAAAATAATAATGATAATAAAATTATCATCACTGCATTATCTCCTAAATCATGTATAAAAGTATTCAAGGCTGGTTAACAGAAGGTGTGAAAAAAATTGGCAATGACCATATCCAACTATAACAATATCTGTTTCAACACACGATTACACATCAGAAATCTTGCAGAACAAATACACAAACGTATATATATATATATAGAGAGAGAGAGATTACAATAATCAAAGTTCAGTTTAAATCATTTATTTGCTTACAATTGTTTCCTCCAAACCGAGGTTTGAATTCTTCGGAGCAACTATTTAGTGATCTATAACATACTTGACCTCATTTTCAACACAAGAGACATATAAAACATATGCACATATTGATCCACAGTGGGATGACATCCATCAAAATGATACAGCATGGCAATTTACATATAAAGGTTAAAGGATAAAAATAAAAATAAAAATAAAAATAAAAATAAAAATAAAAATAAAAATAAAAATAAAAATAAAAATAAAAATAAAAATAAAAATAAAAATAAAAATAAAAATAAAAATAAAAATAAAAATAAAAATAAAAATGAAAATAAAAATGAAGCATTGGCAGTTTATGAAGATAAAGCAAGAGGAAAGTTTAGAGTAGTTAGTGTATGAAACAATCTCACGTGTAGCATGCACGCGTGTCTTATTTATACAGGATTAGAGTGCGTCAGAATGTTATTTGCAGGGTCAGGCAGTTGAAGCAGGCAATCGATATTATTATGTGGGCTGAATTATTAAATCATTTTTTCGCATACACCTGTAATTAATGACTATCTTTCACTATTTAGGGTTTGTATAAAAAATATATTACCATAAAAGGTTTTATTACATACATAACCATAAATAGTATCCTTAATACTATATATATATATATATATATATATATATATATATATACATATATATATATGTGTGTGTGTGTGTGTATGTGTATGTGTATAAATATATATATATATATATGCAGAGGTTATATTTAATTTGTTGGGATTCAACAAGCTTAAACTATTTTTATAACTGATATAAAGCACTCAACAGTTTAGTGGAGTAAATGTAATCCTTAACATACACATTTAAACTAATTATTAAATTATTAATTAAACATTTAATCAAGTCTATTAGTTAAACTTTTAATCAAATTTTTCAACCTATCATTATTGATAATATAGTCATAACGCAACAAATCCTGCTTTATTATTCATCCACGCTATATTCGTTTCTTCGGTTCTTCTTCTTCCCTCTCACGTAAACACATTTAATCTATATTTGTCCTCTATAAATAATATTTTCTCTCACTTAAATATAATCACCCTACACTCTTTTCACACTATTCCACTGGCAAAATATATATAACCAATTTTTCTTTTTCTCTTTCCTTTTTTTTCTCTCTCCCTCACAATATCACCTTCTTCCAACAGTTTAATTTAAATATACCGTTATTTAAACTTTTCGGACACCCATTTGCATACTCAATCATAACTTTATATCACCCACAATAAATCTAATTATCTCCACTATCCAGGAAGCTCCAACCGTTAAGGTTGTATTTTTTCAGGTAATGTCAATATTTATTTATAAAACTAATTCTGTATTGTATTTTATCTGATGAAAGCGCACCATAATTTGCCTTGGTGGCTCGTGAAATATGTATAATAAAATAAATATGGTTCTATAAATATAGTTTCCATTTGTTAATATATTGTATATATATATATATGGCTTCATTCATATGAAATCATCAGGGATATATATATATATATATATATATATATATTTTTGAAACGATCGACTTTCGTCAAATCGGACCGAGGGAACAATGTTTCCGTTGGTCTTTCCAATTGCTAATACTATCTATCGGTCGCAACTCCAGGTAGAAGGAGCAACGTGAAATAAAGTGTCTTGCTCAAGGACATAACGCATCGCCTGGTCCAGGAATCGAACTCACAACCTTACGCTTGCGAATCCAATTCTCTAACCACTCAGCCACACGCCTTCACATATATATATATATATATATATATAATGGCAGCAACTCTGTTGAACCTTTTCTCATGCGTGGGTGGGGCACGAACCTGGCTTTTTACCGATGCCATATATATATATATATATATATATATATATATATATATATATTTCGTTCCTTTCTGAATTTGTTTAGCAAGATTCTTTATCTGAAAACGTGTGTTGAAACCGATATTGTTACACTTTGGGAGGGTCATGTTGCCAATAAGAAACACACACACCAGTTGTTTTACTTCAATTTATTATAAATTTTATAAATATGAATTTTATAAATTTACGGTTGGTTGGTTGGTTCCACAACCAGATGGTTGTTCATGAATTGTCAAAGTTCTTTCGTCACACATTCTGTGACCTCTTCAGTGAGTGGGGATTCTTTTCTTTGTTTTGTGCCTCTCCTTTGTTCTGTTCTACGCCATCTTGTTTTTGTGAGTGTTGTGTGCTTAGTTTGCGCATGTGTTACATCCGGGTGTCTGTATGTGTTTTTATTTGTTTATTTATTTGTTTATTTATTTGTTTATTTACATGTTACTAGTTAGTTGGTTGTTCTATGTGTGTGTGTTTTCATTTTGTCCTTAATTATAAGTTGTGATGTTGCTATTCCATTCATGTTTTCTATTTAATTTTTGTTGGAGTTCATTTATGTTTATTGCCTCTGTGATTTGTCTAACCATTGCGTCTTTTCTGTGTGTAGATTCTATTTTTATCTCTATGTTCTCTAATTTGCCCTTATATTCTATTTTAGCTTGTTGGTGGAGTATTGATGAGTCTTTTGTATCTTGGAGTCCTCGCCAGTGTTCATTTAATCGTTCTCCTATGCTATGAGCTGTCTCACCTATATACACTATACTCTTATCTTTACATAGTCCCTCAGTACATCTTATGCTATATACTATGTTTCTAGTTTTACAGTTAATACAGGGGCTTAGCTTACAGATTATGCATTTCCAATCTATACAGGGAGGTCTTTGAAAAGGGTGTGCATTACTAATTAGTGCTTTTATGGAGGTATCTGGTCTTTCCACTATCTTAATATTTAGTTTAAGTTTATCTAGGGCCCTTCTAAATTTGTAAGCTAATTCACCTCAAGAGGTTGTATTGTACGGCAACACTCATCTTTTTCCATTTCTCCGAGGGTTATAAATCCCACTATCAGGCTAGAAATTTCTTTAGTGTAAAATACGGTGAAAGCTTATAATTTCTAATTTCTAATTTCAAACTCGCGCACCGCTTCAAAAACATACTTACATGTTTACGTTTATAATTTGCTTGTTTATATATATATATATATATATCAATTTCAATATAGAAACGGTTTCTACAGGACTAGAACTGTTTCATTGGAAATAAATCAGCAGGAATGCTCTTCTGATGATTTCTTTTTAATGAAATGAAACAATTCTAGTCCTATAGAAACCATTACTAAATTAAACTTGATGTTTGTATTTTACTATTGTACTGAGTACCTTGATAACTGTGGTTGCCACTGATTGAACCTGGGAGTCATATATATATATATATATATATATATATATATATGTAGGAGGTGAGTTTTATTGTAGTACAATAAAGCAATGCAGATATCGCATAAGAAGCACTCTACAGTTTGTAGGACTGGAGTATACATAATATATAAGATCAAAGGATGGTTAAATGAGTTCCATGTATTTTATTATGCGCATTTCAAAAACAAATATCATCATGCAATAACATTTGTGTTTTCATCAGATAAAATAGGAGGACATGATATGAATGTTAAAAACACTTGTGGATAGTGCAGTTTTAAATCAACATATGAAAAGTAGTTTTAGATTGATGTGTGATATTGGGGACATCAATCTAAAACTACTTTTCATATGTTGATTTAAAACTGCACTATCCACAAGTGTTTTTAACCTTCATATCATGTCCTCCTATTTCATCTGATGAAAACACAAATGTTATTGCTTGATGATATTATTTTTTGAAATGCGCATAATAAAATACATGGAACTCATTATGTATATATATCTCACTCTCTCTGTATATATATATGTCATATATATCTCACTCTCTCTGTATATATATATATATATATATATATATATATATATATATATATAGTTAAAAGAATAGAGGTGTAACACACAAGTTATTATATATTGGTAAACGGAATAGAAAATGCTGACAAATTGTTCACAGTTGAAAAATGGTTTAATTAGGAATAAAAGAGTATTAGTGATTGTATGGGTTAGTATTCAGTTGTGGTTTTAAGTTTTTAAGTTTTTACCGGTTGCGCATTTCTAAATGCTTTTCAAAAATAATTTTGAGATAGAGTGTCCGTGTTGTTTGCTCTGATCTGATTAGTTTTGGGAATTCTACCTGTTTTTATGTTAAAAAAGTGGCTCCAGCGTTACTTTGGTGTTGCAAAAATTCTTGTGGTCAAAACAATTTTGATTGGTCGGTAGAGGTCATGTGAATGTAAAAAATTGATTTTGCGCCAAGACTGTTTTTATGTTAAAAAAGTGGCTCCAGCGCTACTTGGTGTTTGCAAAAATTCTTGTGGTCAAAACAATTTTGATTGGTCGGTAGAGGTCATGTGAATAAAAAATTGGTTTTGCGCCAAGATTGAGAAATGACTACTGTACTCCCTTTATCAGCCTCTTTAATTGTAATGGTTCTGTCGGTTTTTAATCTATTTAATTCTTCCCATTCTTTCT
>OZ024745.1:90023051-90048051 GCA_964016885.1 Eledone cirrhosa | reverse complement strand
TGAGGAAAAAAATAATATACACGCGGGCTAATTAGTTTTTTTGAAAACATTATCAATCCGACGTGTTTAAGAACTCAATTGAAAATAAAAAAATAAATATATGCTTGTAAAAATTACACACGCATATAGATATTTTCTTAGGCTAAATCAGAAGTTGTACCCGAATAAGAACCGCTTCTCATAACCGCAGTAAATGCAGAAAGTTATGCTATAAAGGGTATATATATATATATATATATATATATATATATATATATATATATATATATATATATATATATATATATATATATACACAGTTTATATATATATGCTTATATGCTTATATATAAATATATTCAATTGAAGAAAGTTGGTTGAAAATGTGCTGACTTATTCTTAAATATACGAAATAGAAGTAATGAGAGAGAGAGAGAGAGAGGGAGGGAGGGAGAGAGAGAGAGAGAGAGAGAGAGAGATAGAGAGAGAGAGAGAGAAAAGAAGTGAAAGAGACATGGAGCCAGAAGAATTGAGGGAAAGAGACAGACAGTAAAAAGAGAGTAGTTTATTAATATCTTTTAGCCAGAGGCATGCAGGGGTCCATTTTGGGAGACATGGTTACTGGATTGACTGATGTGAGATGACAGTTGTATTGAACGAACATGAAAGCAGACTGACAAATTGATTTATTGTAACACACACACACACACAGCCATACTTAACCAAACACTCATACATATATATGCATGGTGGCTGCCAACTCGTTTTCGAGTACGGCCACTACTTCATATCCATGTAGGAGAACCCCTACCGATGCGCTGAACGAGTGTGACTTTTTAGTCCAGCCAGCAACTTGAAAACTCTGGTACAAACACTACACTTGTGACAATTATTGACACATAGTGCTGGGCCCATGGTACCATGTGACGACAAGTGCAGAGAGATCTCCAGATATAAAGCAATGCCTGTGCCGTGAAGCTTTTATAGTGAGCAAGGGCACTGCACAAAGCCAGTCCCACTCTCTTAACCAAGATGATATTTACCAAAAAGAAGAACAAGTCAACATCATTGGAAACCATCAGGGTTGCAGGTGTTATATCAGAGTTTTCCTTCTCCTAGAATTCTGCCTTGACAAAGGCTAAGGGGTCATCTCTCCCGGTGATTTTGGATGGCCATTGACTCTTAAGAGCTCCTTTGCCCTTTGACAGGTTTTGTTTTTAGTCCTGCAGGATGTCCAAAGTCAGCCTCCCCACCAAGAAACCTTGGTGGGGTTGCCAGTTTAGTCGCCAACGATCCGACCATGGGACAGGTTGTACTGGGATACATGTTACCAGTAGCACCAACTGGTGACCTGACATATATATGCATACATGTATACATACATGCATATATATATATATATATATATATGTAGGAGGTGAGTTTTATTGTAGTACAATAAAGCAATGCAGATATCGGATAAGAAGCACTCTACAGTTTGTAGGACTGGAGTATACATAATATATAAGATCAAAAGATGGTTAAAGGAGTTCCATGTATTTTATTATGCGCATTTCAAAAACAAACATCATCATGCAATAATATTTGTGTTTTCATCAGATAAAACAGGAGAACATGATATGAAGGCTAAAAAACACTTGTGGATAGTGCAGTTTTAAATCAACATATGAAAAGTGGTTTTAGATTGATGTGTGATATTGGGAAAAATATTTTATTTAGAGAGGGGGAGGTGGTGGAAAGGATGAAAAAGGGGAGGAGATGAGAGTGAAGGTGGAGAGGGAGAGATGGGTGATAGAGAGAAAGAGGTAGTTTTTATAACTGAGAGAAGATATATTGTTTTACATAGAGAGGTTGAAAACCGTTGGAAGATAATGTATAAATTAAAAGAATTTGAAAATTAACGAAGGGAAAAATATGTACGAGGAAAAAATATTTTATTTAGGGAGGGGGGGGGGAGGATGAAAAAAGGGGAGGAGATGAGAGTGAAGGTGGAGAGGGAGAGATGGGTGATAGAGAGAAATAGATAGTTTTTATAACTGAGAGAAGATATATTGTTTTACATAGAGAGGTTGAAAACCGTTGGAAGATAATGTATAAATTAAAAGAATTTGAAAATTAACGAAGGGAAAAATATGTACGAGGAAAGAGAGGGAGTTGATATGTATGAAGATAGAGAGAAAAAATAATAATTGCGGATGAATATTCTAACGTCAAAAAGGTGTATGTTTATAAGTATTGTGGCAATTTCAAAATTAACGAAGAGAAAAAATTATTAAGGTTTGTGTGTAGAAGGAATTGAGAAAATGAATGTGAAGTTAAAGTTTGTATATTGAAGGAATTGATAATATGTGCGAAGAAAGAGTTAATATGTATTAAAAAATTATTAAGGTTTGTGTATTAGATGATTTGAGAAAAATAATGTGAAGTTAAGGTTTGTATATTGAAGGAATTGATAATATGTGCGAAGAAAGAGTTAATATGTATTAAGAATGAGTTCGTTGATGGGGAGAAAAAAATAATAAATTAAGGATGAAATTGAGATTAAAAAGTTTTATGATAGAGAGAAAAAATAATAATAATTGCGGATGAATATTCTAACGTCAAAAAAAACAAATGTATATGTTATGAAGGATTTTACAAGGTGAAGATAGAATGAGGGTAATGAGTAAACAAGTATTATAGAGTGTATAATGCCCTTTGAAGTAAGGTAGGAAGATGGGTATATTTTAAAGAGGTGTATGTATATGTGCCTTTGAGAAAAGATTCTAAATTGATAAAGAATTGAATATTAGCT
Organism: Eledone cirrhosa; assembly: GCA_964016885.1. Taxonomy (NCBI): domain Eukaryota; kingdom Metazoa; phylum Mollusca; class Cephalopoda; order Octopoda; family Eledonidae; genus Eledone; species Eledone cirrhosa. Next base: position 90,045,278 of record OZ024745.1, on the reverse strand, counting down.
GTATACTTTGTGAAAAGTCCTATGGAATTCATGCAGGCAGATAGAAAACAAATCTGTACGTCTATTTATTATAGAATCTAGATTAGAGATAATGGTAAATTTTTTATTTACGCAGAGATTACAGATTTTAGATAGAGAGCTGTTCAAGTATGAGGACGCAGAAGAAACCTTCTTCCAAAAGATGGTATATTTAATGTTTTTGTCTTTCAAGGACCATATGAGTTCTGAGAGAGCCGTGTTGGTTCTTTTAAGTTTGTATTTAAAAGATGAATGATGATTATAGAGACGAGCTTTAAAAGAGGTGGAAGTGGAGCCAAAATAGGTGAAGGAATTGGTGCTAGTTATAACTTTACATTCATAAATTAAGTTTTTATCAAGACAATGGTTGTTGAGAGGACATTTATTTTTAATGCGGCAGTTGCAATTAGAGAGATTATTAATGAGTGACCTAGTGTTATCTATAGAAGGAATTGGATTGGAGAAGTTGTTTGCGATAGGAATAATAGGAATAATAGTTTCTTGATTTAGAGTTGGATTATGAACATTTAGCGAAGTTGTGTTTGACGTTGTATTTGGGTTTACAGAAGTTAGCCTAGGGTTTACAATGACGTCGGGAGTACTATTACTGTTATTATGAAATTCAATGTTGGAAGGAAGAGATTTAGTATTTAGTATTTTATTGTTGTGTTTAGAGATGATGTTGGAAATATTGGAGGATGTAGAATAAGAAAATTTGATGGTGTGTTTGTTAAATATTTTACTATAGATATGTGAGGGAGGGAAGCATTTATTTAAGGCACTAAAAAATAATTTAGGAATATTGTTATTAATAGAGATGGAGAAAGGAGCATTATACCAGATTATGTTTTTGTATCTAGGTCTTTTATTAAAGTTATTGGAATGATCATGATTAATTATTCTACTGTAAGTTTTTCTAGAATTTGTTTCTTTACTATATTTGATTTTATCTGGATAACCGGCTTTAGAAAGTGCGTTATTATAGTAATTGGCGTTAGCATCAAAGATGTTTTTAGATATGTTAGATATTCTTTTTCCAATATTACTAACTATAGCATTCTTGATATTGGTAGGATGGTTAGATTTAAAGTTAACATAATTTAGGTTCTCATTGTTTTTATGGTAAGGGTAATATAGGCCAGTGTCAAGATTAAGAGATACATCCAAGAAATTAGCTAGTTTGATACTATTATCAAATTCAATTTTTAGGTTATGTTGGTTAAAGAGATTACGTATATTGTTCTTAATAATATTAAGGTTAACTATATTGCAAATTAAGATATTAAATAGTCCATCGTCACGATAAATTCCACCGCGAAGTTGAGGAATTTTCCGACTCAAAGAGTTCAAAATAAAGATACCAATTAAATCAGTCAATTGGGATGAATCGGATGCTCCCATTGTGATGTCGAAGTTGTTAGAGGTATCGGCTCTGGTCCAATATTCGTTGTTGAACTCTAGGATGGTTTTACGTGCGGTGAGGATGATGTGAAGTTCATCTGTGGTGATGTCAGAATATTTAAGTGCGAAAGATAGAGCATTATTGAGAAATGAAGGCGAAATGGAGGAATAGTAGCTGGCAATATCAAATTGAATAAATTTTAGTTTGTTTTTATTATCCAATTTGTTGAACCAGCCAATCACTTCAGAAGAACCAAACCATAAATTTAGGTTCAAAGAAGAGCAATTAGAACTAACCTGTGGGATAATTCTATCCAAGATGGCTTTACAAACAACCCCCAGATCAGATTTAGAGGGGGCGATTAATCTAACAGGTAGTTCAGTGCGAAAATTGTTTTTGTGATCCTTGAGATTTATCCTCGGAGTTCTTGGGAGGAATGGTTCGGTCTTTTTTTCAATGCCAAGTTTTGACATAATCTCAGAGGCTTCAAGGTTTATGTATTCTAAATTTTCATGGTTGGTTTTACGATACTTTTTCCTAAGTTCCTTTAGGATAAGGTTGTTATAATTATCCTTGGAAATACCATATAAGTTATTGGTTTTGTCAGAGTGGACTAAAACATTTTTTGAGGAATTTAGGTTAGAAATTGTGTTCTTGAGATTTACAAAGTGCTCTTGTCCTTTGTAAGGGTATCTCTTGAATTTAAGATTTTTTATTATTTTAGTTAATTCTTCCTCGAATTGTACTAGATTTTTGTTGGAAGGACGAATTCGTCTAGAATTAAATAGATGATCGAGGAAGTTATGTTCTTTGGTATGGAAGTTCCCTTTTAGGCGCTGGACATAGAAATAGGCTGTCCATCTAAGTCTTCTTACGAAAGAGTCAGTTTTTTCAATAAGAAGTTTGGTGAATTCAGATTTACCAGGTATAGGAATGTCTTTAGTTGAATTGGTTATGTTGTAATAATCCATGTTGTAGAAGAAGAGGTAAAAGACCATCAAAAGGTATCCAATATGAGAGTAAGCGCTCAACCGTTAAGGAGCAAGTTAATGTAGGAGGTGAGTTTTATTGTAGTACAATAAAGCAATGCAGATATCGGATAAGAAGCACTCTACAGTTTGTAGGACTGGAGTATACATAATATATAAGATCAAAAGATGGTTAAAGGAGTTCCATGTATTTTATTATGCGCATTTCAAAAACAAACATCATCATGCAATAATATTTGTGTTTTCATCAGATAAAACAAGAGAACATGATATGAAGTCTAAAAAACACTTGTGGATAGTGCAGTTTTAAATCAACATATGAAAAGTGGTTTTAGATTGATGTGTGATATTGGGAAAAATATTTTATTTAGAGAGGGGGGGGGGTTGAAAGGATGAAAAAGGGGAGGAGATGAGAGTGAAGGTGGAGAGGGAGAGATGGGTGATAGAGAGAAAGAGATAGTTTTTATAACTGAGAGAAGATATATTGTTTTACATAGAGAGGTTGAAAACCGTTGGAAGATAATGTATAAATTAAAAGAATTTGAAAATTAACGAAGGGAAAATATGTACGAGGAAAAAATATTTTATTTAGGGAGGGGGGGGGAGGATGAAAAAAGGGGAGGAGATGAGAGTGAAGGTGGAGAGGGAGAGATGGGTGATAGAGAGAAAGAGATAGTTTTTATAACTGAGAAAAGATATATTGTTTTACATAGAGAGGTTGAGAACCGTTGGAACATAATGTATAAATTAAAAGAATTTGAAAATTAACGAAGGGAAAAATATGTACGAGGAAAGAGAGGGAGTTGATATGTATGAAGATAGAGAGAAAAATAATAATTGCGGATGAATATTCTAACGTCAAAAAGGTGTATGTTTATAAGTATTGTGGCAATTTCAAAATTAACGAAGAGAAAAAATTATTAAGGTTTGTGTGTAGAAGGATTTGAGAAAAATAATGTGAAGTTAAAGTTTGTATATTGAAGGAATTGATAATATGTGCGAAGAAAGAGTTAATATGTATTAAAAAATTATTAAGGTTTGTGTATTAGATGATTTGAGAAAAATAATGTGAAGTTAAGGTTTGTATATTGAAGGAATTGATAATATGTGCGAAGAAAGAGTTAATATGTATTATTTTTCATCCTTTCCACCCTCCCCTCTCTAAATAAAATATTTTTCCCAATATCACACATCAATCTAAAACCACTTTTCATATGTTGATTTAAAACTGCACTATCCACAAGTGTTTTTTAGCTTTCATATCATGTTCTCCTTTTTTATCTGATGAAAACACAAATATTATTGCATGATGATGTTTGTTTTTGAAATGCGCATAATAAAATACATGGAACTCCTTTAACCATCTTTTGATCTTATATATATATATATATATATATATATATATATATATATATATATATATATATATATATATATATATATATACATATATATATATATATATATATATATATATATATATATATATATATATATATATATATATATATATATGTGTGTGTGTGTGTGTGTGTGTGTCTGATGGTAGCTAAGATGCTTCCATAGGCGGTATGTCGGTTGAGCACTCTATGTTCTTACAGAGCAGAGTGTGATATAATATAAAACGAAAAATCAGTGATGCATCTGAACTCAAATTATTGTGTGTTACAATTGTTTCGCCGGCAGACTGCTCAAGACACGATCATTGTGTGGATCTGTCTGATTCTGGATCTGCAGGTTCGTCGGACAACCTGCTGATCCAGAATCAGACAGATCCACACAATGATCGTGTCTTGAGCAGTCTGCCGGTGAAACAATTGTAACACACAATAATTTGAGTTCAGATGCATCACTGATTTTTCGTTCTATATACTATATACATACACTATATTTCGTTCTATATACTATATATATATATATTCGTTCTATATACTATATATATATATATATGAATATGTATATGTATATATATATATATATATATATATATATATATATATATATATATATATATATATATATATATATATATATATATATATATATATATATATATATATATATATATGCTTAAAATGGAATGAGAGTAAGAAGAAAACAAGAACGGCGGGGTTGGTGGGGGTTTGTTGGGTGAGTTTTCCTCGTCAGTTGTCTCCTGGGGGTCTCGGATATTTCAACGCTTTAAAGACAATATATCTATCCCCAGGGCGTTCAATAACCGGATAAGTTATTGGGAAAACGGAGGAGGGAGAGAAGGAAAATAGAAGGGAAAATGGGAAAAGAGAAAACAACAAACAAATATATATATATATATATATATATAAATATATATATATAGTTAACTAGCAGTTTAGCCCGGCGTTGCTCGGGTTTGTTCATTTGCTATGAAAAGCTACATACAGGTAGACGTGGCTTGAAAGCGAATAAGTGCATAAAGCAGTTGAACCGGTTATTAAAAGTTACGAACCAATTTGGACAATCAATGATGGGTTAATAATTTTCCAATACCGAATTTAGCAGACCAAATTTGCAAGATGGTGGCCCCGATGCCGCTGGGTGTCAGATTTGTCCGCCATGGGTGACTCTACCAGGAAATAGTTTTCCAGACGGCATAGCTCCAACACCTCCAACACCTGCACCAACATCTATAGCACCTCTTTGTAGACGATATTGCGTGTCATCCCTTGAGGAGTGTAAGCAAAAAGTCCATTCCTGCTTCCTACGCGGGACAAGGTAACATAAAGTTGGCCATGGGAGAAGCATGGCTCCCCCAAATGGATGCCCGCCACCCACCGACAATGTTTGCCCTTGTGACTTGTTAATAGACATGGCAAATCATGGTCTCACCGGGAATTGGGATCGCCGGAAATCGAACGGGATATCTGACGCCGAGGGGAAAAGTTTCATCCTTGGAATGAAAACATTCTGCCCTCTCCCACACCCCGTTACAATGGTGGCCTCAATCAAGTGAGGCGTCAGTGACTTGACGACTATGCGAGTACCGTTGCACTCCTTTGGTGGACGCAAGTTCCTTATTAGCATAATGGCACAGCCGACCCTAAGCTTATGAATGTGAGGTGGGAGCCCTGGGGGCTCAAGGGAATTTAATAACTCAACCGGATAATTAACGATATCGTCGGGGCCTGACGTCCGTTCGATAGATTTGAAGATATGCTCTTTACCGGGAATCTTCTCAATCAGTTGTTCGTTAATAAAATTAACCATGGCCTTTTTCGGAGCAAGGATGGCTCTTTCACTGAGCCAATCGAGGTTTTTAAAGTTAGATGAGATATTAGGAAAAACTGCTTCCCAAAGGTCAGAAAGGCTGCTCACAATGTTGCACAGGGAGTCGATTGCTATGCCGCCCTTGTCATCCGCAGGGACCTTGCCCTCACTAAGTGCTAAAATGTTATGAGCAAATGCTGCAGACATGTTGTCACCATGCAAATGAGCACGCAGGTACAAACGCTTCACCTGGGGCCACAACGTGGACGACTTAAGGCAGGCACGCACTTCATCAGCTCTTGTCCCTTTGGGGATGACAGGCAGCGTGTGCCGAATATCCCCTGATAGCAGAAGGGTTACACCACCCATAGGAGCCGTAGAATCCCTAATGTCTATCAAGGTCCTGTCCAATGCCTAAAGGGCAGCCTTGTGTGTCATTGTGCACTCATCCCCAAAAATGAGGCAACATTTTTTGAGAACCAGAGCTTCGTGTGAGCTCTTGCTGATATTGCATGTTGGTGTCTCAGTTTTTACTAAATCCAAGGGGAGTTTAAAGGTTGAATGTGCTGTCCTGCCTCCCGGCAGCAAAGTAGCAGCGATCGCGGACGATGCAACAGCCAACGCAACTTTTTTCTCCTGACGAATCTTAGCGAGAATCAATTTCGTTACAAAAGTTTTTCCGGTAACCCCAGGAGCATCGAGAAAGTAAATACCCCCAGTCTGATTTTGAACCGCGTCAATGATAGTTAAATAGACCAACCTTTGTTCCGACAGAAGTTTGGACTCATTTTGCTCTAAGTATTGGGAAAGAGATTCGATTTCATATGCTGTTTCCCGCAACAGATCTGGGGCGAACCTGTTAGCTTCCTCTCTGATGGTTGACGGCAAGCCATACGTCACCAACTCACTCCCACCCATGTCGAGGAGGGCGTCCTCGATATCAATGAGTGCCATGTTGTAGATAATGTCGCTGTAACCAACTTCCACTGAAGGATACTGCAGATGAGCCAGGCACAGGAAGTCCTCAGACATGAAGTCTCTGTACTTGACCCATAAAGATTTGGGATCACCCAATTAACACTTTTGAAGCAGAATGGTAAAGAGTTCCCGTAGACTTTTAGGTGATTTCAACAAAGCACCCTCTACTAAAGTGGAATCCCATTGCGAATCATCTTCCAAAAGACCACGCTTAAAGCAGGCTTCCCGGCACGTATCACATATTTCTCCATCAACAGTTTTGAAGTCCTGAAAACTTTGTGGGCCTACAACTTCATGCAGAAGAAGGCGGAGATGAAAGAACTCATGCTGACTTGGGGACACAGTGTAAAACCCTTCCAAGACAACTGGCTGGACGTAGCTGTTGTTTTCATGAAGCATGCGTTGATAACCGAGTAGTATGTCTTAGTCAACAGATTTACTTTTCTCGCCGTTAGACTTAGGAATAATAGAAATACACATGTCAGCCTGTCTATTGTAGTCAGTTATAAAGTAGATTTGGAGAAACGCGGAGATTTCCGTTTCTTGAGGCTGGAGTGATCCAATTAGATGGTATATCTGTCCCTGAACTCCACCCTTCTTCTCGGACAACGCGTGCCCTGAAAGAGGTCATCTGAAAGGCACAATTGTACTTTCTGATGAGTTCAAGAAAATCTTTTGACCTAGGAGTTGTGCCAGTAAGAAGTTCTTTCAAAGTCTGCGGTGGGTCCTCTAGGGGGAGCAAATTAACCTTGTCATTGGATCAGCACATTCCAGGTGTTTCTCCAGCCCACTTATTTGCACTACAGAACTTGCAAGTTAAACTCATATTCACAATCTTGATGTCAGGCCGCATTGAGAAGTTAAGTGTTGGATTATAATTAAAAGGTTTTAAAAGCCAATATGAATACTTTTGACTTTTTATGCCCCGGGCAGTTTCTTTACGCCGATTGTTCTTTTCTAGTCTAATAGTGCGATCGTTGTGTGATTCTTCGGCTCTAGCAGCGGCAGTAGCCACAGCATTACGGGAATTACGAAGTAATGTTTGCTGTTCATTTTCGGTAGCTCTAGCAGCGGCAGTAGCCACAGCATTCCGGGAATTACGGATCGAACGGTCTAAATCACTAAGCTTAGCACGCGACGAAGTATAGTAAGATGTATTGCTGGCTAGACGCTCACTACGCTGGTCGTCGGTTTCAGCAGTTCTTCTATTTGTGGAACGTAAATCACTTTGTAACAATCGCAATTCAGTTTCCTCCTGCGACTCATTCAACCATCTTCTTTTCTGTTTAGCTGCAGACACCGTTTTACGACCAAGTGAGCATCTCTTTTTGGGGGGCATTATATCTGAAAATGTTAAACACAAACCTTATGAAATTCGAAACTAAATGGTAAACACAATTGAATGGAAGATGAAATGGCTAGGAAAAAAAAGTAAATGAAGATGCAATATTCAAACAAAATTGGGGGTAGGTATGACTAATTATCTACCAACTGGTAGTATTTGGATGGAAAAGCAGAATATTTAGGGGGAAAAAAATCACTGAACAAACGTAATTGCAAGCTTAAAAGTGAAATTTTATGCTTGACAGAAAGTATTGACAGGTATATTTTTAACAACGTTAAAGAAAGAACACACAGGTAAACGTGGCTTCAAACCGAATAAGCTTTTCGAATTCTAATTTTAAATACCATGATCGAGTGTTTTTTGCTTCATGACCTTCTGCTGACCAAAAGCAATAATTGTCCCGACTTTGAATAGAATCCGTTGGAAATAAAACACTGGAAATATTAGACTTTATATGAAAAGAAAAAACATTAACACACACTCATCTAATCAGTGTGTTCGGCAGAATTGCCAGAACTGAAACACTATGGGTGTTGTCATATTAATATTTAAGAGAGTGAAGAGCGACTGAGAGAGTAAAACAGTTAAATTATAAAGAGGGGGAAGAGCGACGGAGAGAATAAAGCTAAGAAACTATAGGGAGGTGTGCTTTATGTCAATACGGAACGCCAATGACTCCCGCAGCAGTTAAATTATAGAGAGGGGGAATGATCTATTATAGAGAGAGGGAAGAGCAACGGAGAGTGTAAAACTAAGAAACTATAGGGAGGTGTGTAAAACAGTGTTGTCATATAGAGAGTGAAGAGCGACAGAGAAAGTAAAGCAGTTAAATTATAGAGAAGAGAAATGCTCTATTATAGAGAGAGGGAAGAGCGACAGCGAGAGTAAAGCTAGGAAACTATAGGGAGGTGTGTTAAACCTCAAATCATGATCGATTTTTGCCCTTATTGTTGATTGATTTGAAATCTTCTTACTTCATGCCCTTCTCCTGTCAAAAAGCATTAATTGTCCCGACGTTGAATAGAATCCGTTGGGAATTGTGGACGTGCATACGTTACAAACCTTAACACACACATTCTCAGCTTTATATATATAGATAAATGAAACAAATCAATACACAGGAAGCAAAATTACAGTTATACTACACACTCACACACACACACACATGCATATATATATATGCATATATTTATATATATATATATATATATATATATATATATATATATATATATATATATATATATATATATATATATATATATATATATATATATACATACACATATATATATATATTACATATATATACATATATACATATATCATAGTTATATTTAAGTATCAGCTGTACTAGGAGTTAGAAATGAGATTTCATTTTTTCCATTTATCGTTTTCGGTACGCTCGGCCGACTAACTCATTCGATATGCAAATTAGGCTGCTCAGCCGTTAATATACATAAGGAAAGTATATACTTTCAAACGTTCAATCGACTGACAGGAAGGTATACGGTGCTGATGACAGCTAATAAGCTAGAAACTATTTCATTGTTCCTTTGTCAGTGTTGAACAAGAGGGCAACGATGGTTGCCGAACACTGTATGGCTAATAATTCGGGCTGTTTGTTTACAAACAAACCGAGCATTATAATAAATGTTCGGTAAACACATATATACGTAACGTACATATATATATGTGTGCATGTATGTATGTATGTTCATACTAGTGTACGTCTGTATACATATATGCATGTACGTATACATACTTATATTTACATATATATATACATATATAATTCAGAAACGAAATATATATATATATATATATATAATTATAGGAACAACCAAAGAGTGCTTAGAAATACATTGTTTTATTTGCTAACAGTGTTTCATCCATACCCTATGGCAGGAATCATCAGAGCCTATAAACAAGAGTATATCAGTAGTTGCATGCTCCATCAAGCTGCGTCACCAGAACAAGGTTAAATCACCAGCAGGGGGTCCCGAGGCCAGCGCTTTATAGAAAAAGACACAACACATGACGCACATAATGTCATAAAATGTCATAAAAAATTACATCAAAAATTTATCACTTAAATGGTGCAATAGATGATAAGGAGGTTGGGAGAGGGTAGCAAGGAAGGAGTGAAGGTATTAAAAAAAACAAAAAATAAATAAATACAACAAAAACAAAGCAAAGCATAGATATATCAAAGCACAAGCAGTACAAATACAGGGTGTACAGGCAGATTAAGAGAGCTTGCAAGCATGTGTCTGTGAGAAGAATAATTGGTTAGCGGTGGTGCAGCTTTACATGTATGATTGTCCATAGGAAGGATAGTGTACTCCAGTTATATCGCCCTGTAACAGGTCGATTCTCCGTATCATATAGGCACTCTACGAACCACATCCATTGGTTCCAGTTCCGAACGTTAGGTTATGTTTCCACGGAAATGATGGTTCAATTCCAGTCTTGACAGTACTGCCAAGTACTGCCAATGCTAGAATTGAACCATCAGCACAGTTGAAGTAAGTCATACATCAATTTATGTATTTTATCTGATGAGGACGTACTGAAAAAAGAGCACAGTACCTCCGAAACATATATAATAAAATATATTTTGATTACGTGAATGTCTACATTTATTAATATTTTGAATTAATATTAATAACTCCAGAAAACTTCCCTGTTGAGTGCTTCTAATCTATTGTAAAACTATATTCATTGATTAATAAATGAACCTTGTTTAACTTTTGGTCATATATATAAGACCTGAAAAATGCGCAAGCTCAAAAGAGCCACAGAATGTTATAATAAACCTTCAAAAGTGTGGGACTAGAGTTGTTGCTCAAAAATATTGTAATCATTATCTATCGTACACTCTGTGGCATCCTTTTATAAAAAAGAGACTCATAACGAACTCAAGACGACACGATAATTATTTAAGCTAATGTTCAATATCTCATATTAGATGTTTAGTAATTAATACGAAATGCACTTAAAACGAATTCTATATTATAAATTCCCTTAAATAATTATCGTGTCGTCTTGAGTTCGTTATGAGTCTCTTTTTTTTATAAAAGGATGCCACAGAGTGTACGATAGATAATGATTACAATATGTTTGAGCAACAACTCTAGTCCCACACTTTTGAAGGTTTATTATAACATTCTGTGGCTCTTTTGAGCTTGCTCATTTTTCAGGTCTAGTTTAATATTTTTTAAGGCAACGCTTGTAATAACTCTAGTTAAACATGATATATATTAATAATAAATTATCGTTGTAATGTAATTAGATTATATAATTGTTATTTTATAAATGATCTTATAAATATTATTTTAAAATGTATAAAAATATTTTCAGACTTTTAATATAAACAACTACAAAAAACAATCAATATTAAATAAATATATTTTACATAATTGTTATAGTCGAATTAATAAAAATTAAATATTTTATACAAATAGTGTAACATAATATTAAAAAAATGATCTAACATAAAACGAACAATAATATGGACAAATATACAAGTAAATATGATACAACCAATATTATAAGCATGTTATAACGAACTGAAAAAAAGAATAGTTAATATAAATTTAAAAAATCATATATAAATTAACAACATAACTTACCAACACGAGAAAAATATTTTCATGAATAAACAACGAAATACAGGAGGAAGTTTCGAAAGCGAAACGATAAATAAACGTGCAAAGAAAGTGGCGGATGCTTTTGAGCAACAATTACTTTCATTGGTTGATTAGCCAATAAAGACGATGAAATTAGCCAATAAGACGATACATTACAAAAGATGTTTGGGAGGGATCACCACGGCCAGCGAAACGCCTTGAATTTTTTATTCACAAGCTACGCATATATGTCAGACATGCAGACTTAAAATATTCTGTTGGTAGTCACTGCGTGTCTAACACACACACACACACACATATATATATATATATATATATATATATATATATATATATATATATATATGTGTGCGTATGTGTGTGTGTGTGTGACTACTGTATATAGGTCAGACACTAACATCTATATACACACACATATATATGTATACACACACATATATATATAAATATATAAATATATATATAAATACATTATCGGAGAAAGCTTTTAGCGATACTCCGGCCAAATTCCAACTCACTCAACAAACATTAGGAAATAAGTGAGTATATTCCTAATTAAACGTTCGGGGTGCTAACTAAATGTATTGTGTGGAAAATTGGCTGTATTATTTTATGAGACATATCGAATATATTTCTTCCCAGACGGACGTCTCGTTTCATTATAAGATTCCTACAATTTGGGTGAAATTATAACAAGTTATGTAGGAGCTTGTATAGGATAAACAGATAATATTCAAGTGGGCTCTTATAATTCATCAGTGGGTGCCCAATAATACTAATATTGATAATCTAATCAATATCAGTATTTAGCGATAATCACCATCAGTGCCTGAGGTACCTGATAGGTTGCTACTCCAGCAGTTCCAAAGAAATACTCAAACTGATTAAAAAATGAGGAAGTATATTGCCTCCAAAAAAAACAATACATGCGCAGGACAATGAATTCTAAAAGGAATTCAGGCCACGTGCTAGAACTCAATTGGAATTTGAAAAAATATCCATGTGTGTACAACGTTTGATGACACACATAGTTATTTTCTCGGGCAAAATAACAGAATGAGATACAAGTAACAATCAATATTCATATATAAAAAAATAAACAATGAGAGTTCAAACCTTATATCGGGAATTTCATATCTGTTGCACCAAGAGTAAATAAATAAATACATTATCGGAGAAAGCTTTTAGCGATACTCCGGCCAAATTCCAACTCACTCAACAAACATTTGGAAATAAGTGAGTATATTCCTAATTAAACGTTCGGGGTGCTAACTAAATGTATTGTGTGGAAAATTGTCTGTATTATTTCATATGAGACACATCGAATATATCTCTTCCCAGACGGACGTCTGTGTATATATATACACAGTATATATATATATATATATATATATATATATATGGGCCTTCCAATTTCATTTTACATTATATACATATCCGTGTATATTTTGATTATTTTAAAATTAGTTTTAAGTGAATGTGACCCAACAGGTCACGGGTGGTCCAGTATGTATATACAGATATATGTACGCCGTACGTTAAAACTATCCATAGTACAGAGTACTATGGGATATTAAGTGTTTGTTTTAGGCAATCCAGTTAGGGGTTGTGAGTACTCTGTACTATGGAGAGTTTTAACGTACGGCGTTGTTTGACTCAACAAGACGTTCCCTTAGTTAGGTAGCGAGTTTGCGAGAATTCCCATGCAGATCATTCTTGGAGTAATAGTATTGAAAGAATGAAGAATAACATGGTCGGCTGTACAAAAAGGGTTTTATTTACACCATTACACGTGTGTGAGTGTGTGACTGTGTATTTGAGTCTGTGTGTGTATATTCATTTACTGTTTTCAATCATTTGAATAAGGCCATACTGGGATAGCACCACCTGCAACTTTACTCGTTCACACCGAGCCAAGTACTTCTGTATTTCAAGATTACTACTTATTTTATCGACCTCTTTTTGTCGAACCACTATGTTGCGTGATATAAACACGAAGTTGTAAACTTGAGCGTACACATATATACTCCCCGCTCTCTCTCACACATACATACAGTCTCACACACTGTTACACACACACTCACACAACCATACATGGTGGCTCAAATACGCGCGCGCGCGCACACACACACACACACACTCACATACAAATTTATAAATATAAATATAAATATACACACACACACACACACACACACACACACGCGCGCACACGCACATTCACACACATACACATACACACATATATATATAATATATAATATATATATTTATATATATATATATATTTATATATATATATATATATATATATATATATATATATATATATATATATATATATATATATATATATATATATATATATATAATCAATATATTAATAAATGGAAACTATATTTATAAAACCATAATTATTTTATTATATATATTTCAAGGGCAACCAAGCCTATCTTGGTGCGCTTTCATCAGATAAAATACAAAATTTGTTTTATAAATAGTGACATAACCATGGAAAACAACCTTGACGGTTGAAAATTCGCTGGATATTTGTTTTCCATGGTTATGTCACTATTTATAAAACAAATTTTGTATTTTATCTGATGAAAGCACACCAAGATTTGCTTGGTTGCCTGTGAAATATATATAATAATATAATTATGGTTTTATAAAAATAGTTTCCATTTATTAATATATTGAATATTTACTCAAGTAAACTGTTGAGTGCTCTATATCAGTTATAAACTTTTAAGTTTGTTGGAATCCCAACAAATTAAATATAACTTCTACATATATATATATATATATATATATATATATATATATATATATATATATATATATATATACGAGCTTCTGCAGTTTCTGTCTACCAAATTCCACCCACAAGTTATTAGTCAAGCAGTGTGTATATGTTTATATATAGATACATTCGTATATAAGGAGAACTCTTATTTGATACAGCAGTTTATGAACGACAATTATTTCCAATTTTCAATTCATTATTAGAATCTTCTGACATTTTCTAAACATTATATTAAGTTGTTATTTCGCTATTTTCCTATAACTTCCCCACCGGAATTTAACCCTCAAACTTGATCTCCACGTGTTCTTGCTGTATGATTGTTGCTTGTGTGGCTGGTACTATGCTGGATAACGAGTGGTAAACCAAATTGCGATGTTGGTGATGTTGTATAATATAGTTATATTGTCTATTAAATTTCTTCCATCTACTTTTTTTTGTGGTGTATGGTGAGCTTTCTTTGAGAGTATTCTACCTCTACAATATCAGCTGAGCGCTCTGCACCATTGAGCTAAATGAGATATGAAGGCAATTACCGTCTAATTAGAAGCTAAATAGTCAGCTTTAAATGTGGTAACATTTGATATTAAACCATCGGATGTCGAGTGAATTGAAATTTTCAGAACATGTACAAAATCTTGAATGCAGAACATAACTGTAAATACTTAAATGGTAATTGTCTTCTTTTATCCCAATGGAACAAAGCACTAAGCCAGAATTTGAGAGGTACAGAGTTAGATTCTCTAGTCACTTTTTCCGCTATAGGGGTATTTTAGCAGATTTTGATCAAAGAATATTTTGATCACTCACTCTCAATTCTATCACAATAAATGCATTTTATTTATCATTGATTTCTCATTTTATCCTTAATTCTTAACCCCAGCTCTTTGTGATTATGGAGGCAATAAGAGACATTAATTGTATAAAGGATTTGTAAAGAACTCAACGAAAATGTCAAAAATGATTATATCATTCGCAGTATTGATACATAGGATATCTGATGTTAAAATTTAGCACTTGAAAATAAGTCCGTAGTTAATCTGATCAAAATGCTTAACGGCATTTATTGAATTATTTACACTCGTCGTACCAGCTCTTCTAATTCCAATGTACTCACATAGCATTATATAAACGTCTATTTCTGGGACAGACTGCAGACTGTCAATCAATAGGAATGTAATTGTAAATAGAATTTATATATTATGTATAAACTACATGATACATGCAGATATTTAGGACTGTATTTATTTTGACTGACAGCTTGCCACCAATCCTTGATGAATGTATATATAAATATGGCTTTTGCACTATAACAACATTACAAATACTGGCGCGTCGGGCAAATACAAATAGATTGAAGCATGATGTATTTTACACACACACATACACACACACATATACACACATACACATGTATATATATATATATACATTCATATACACACACACACACACACACACATATATATATATATATAATATATACGTACATTCATACATTCATACATGCACGCATACATACACACATGCATGCATACATCCATACATCCATCCATACACACACACACACACACACACAGATACACACATACGTACATAAATACACACTTACATGTCTGTGTATATTTAGGCGTCGTAGAGGAGGAAACCATAGATTGCTCTATTGGTCTTTGATACGGTTTCATTTCCCTGCACACATTTATTTATTTCCAATATTGAACTAAAATTCTTTTCAATACAATTTCTATTTCAACTCCCATTTTACATTTTCTGTCAGATTCAATACTGATTATAAATCACTCTTTTTACAAAAATTTAATCCACTCACAGCTTAGGCTGCATTTGGTACTATACATAATATTGTACATGCTTCGTTAGCTATATTCTAGTTTATATATTTTCCTGTCTATGGATGCGAAATATATTTTAACAATACCAGTGAACTGTACGGCTGCCATTTTTTTTCTTTTCATATTTGCTATTTGTCTTCTTGTTAAAAAAAGATTACAATAAGATCTGGCAAACAATTTTGGCAACGATTTTGGCAAACAGTTTGACCAGTCATTGATTAAAATGATTATCTGCATGATTTTCAACGATTTCAAATCATCATCTCACAGATCTCAGGGGAAATAATTCCTTTAACTGTGATGTGTCTGAAATGAAACATTTGAATTTGTAACTTCAAACTTCACAATCTGCTTTCTCTTGTGTTATATTTCCATTACAAAACACTCTTATTTCCTCATTGACATCTTTTTCTCATTCTCTTCTCAGTTTTCTTGATTTCACTTCAGTTAATTTTATTTTCGTACCTATTTTCTCTCTTTTTGTATGTGTTTATTTGTATTACATTTCGACCGTTACTTATCTGAAAAATATACATACATAAATATTGGTTTCTGATGGAAGCAGAGGGCCAAGAATTTTGGGGAGGGGAAGGTTCATTAAATTGACCCCAGTTCATTATTGGTGTTTTATTTTATCGACCCCGTAAAGATGAAAGGCAAAGTTAATCTCGGAAGGATTTGAACTCAGATCGTAAAGGGCCGTAACTCTATGCCATAAATCATATTGTCTGATGCTCTACCGATACCACCAATCCACCGCCCTTATACATACATAAATATTACCACTAAATACCATTAAATATTCAACGAAGCCCAAATTAACATCACTATTTTGTTATTAGGTGTATTATGGGGATACCTTATGTGGCAAATATTAGGCTACAATATCTGCTCACATTTCCATGTGAAATTTGGCTCGAAGATGCTGGACATCAGCCATATCAATCGCACAAGTCGGCAAAGGCTGGCAGAGGACTTGGCACTTATCACCACTCATAAGAAACTCATAAACCAGGCCGAGATATTAAAACATATTTTAATACATATAAAAAACTCATTATCACATAATATCGTATACATAGTACACACATGCAAGTATGCACATACTCAAACGTATAGACACATACACTTATATATACATAGACAAACACACACACACGCACAAACACATACATATATATATATATGCATACGTGAGTACACATATACACACAAGCACACACACACACAAACAAATATATATATATATATACATATATATATGTATATATGTATATATGTATATAGTTGTTATATAGTAAGGTGTATTATTGGTTGTGTCAAACGGTCCAATAACTTTTTGTTAGAAATATTAAGTTCTCCACGCTTGTGTATATCTCCAATTCCACACTAACTGTGACCGTCTATAGTTCTACAGATTTGATGCTATGTTGGTATAAGTATATGTGTCGGTGTGTGTGAGTGTGTGTGTACCCACTCACATTAACTGTGACCTACTGTAATTCTACAGATTTGATTGATGTCCAGCGTCTTTTACAGCTATTGGGAGATAGAGCCTTGATAGTTTTATGACCCTAACTGAACACGATAACAGTCGCCGTGTTTTGACTGCTTGATCTTCATATGAGGATCTAAACTCTGTGAGTGAACATCGTTAATTTTCTCCCTGATATCAAGGATTTGAAGACAATTCATTTTCACCTGACGAGATCAGTGATAATCGATCATGGCTACACGATCGATCTATCTCTTATTGAAACATGTGTCGTGATTAAAATGATTGGAAATTTATACCATGCCTTCGGATATTTATTTTGATATATATGTATATATATACATATATATTAAGAATATGGATGTATTTATAATGTTTACATGAGAAATGTAATGTATTGTAGTAAATTATAAGCTATTATTCTATATGGTTAATTAAAGCAATTATATATATATATATATATATATATATATATATATATATATATATATATATATATATATATATAGATATATATATGAAAAACAAAGGGAGAGGAATACTTCGTGGTTGCACATGGATTAGATATTATAAAATTAGTCCCTCATCAGTGATTTGCCAACCATCATTCGTATTTCATCGCATTAAAAATCAGATACCTCAGGTTGGTGCGAGCAATAACTAAAATAAGCTATTGGGACAAGTGAAACGCGTAAAGCGAGTGAGACAAGTAAACAACAAGAAGGAAAAGGAAACCAAAGGTCGGAAAAACATCAAGCAACATGATGGTTATCCGATCAGCATAAGCTGGGTGAATTTCATGAGTGGTCAGAGAAGCAGGCCGTACGCCGTGAATGAGGTGTGAGAAAGAAGGAACCCCACTACTAGCGAACGGGAGGAAGTGAGAAGGGGAGAAACGGAGAGTGAGTGAGTGGAAGTGCGAGGAAGAGGTCAGTCGAGAGAAAGTGTAACTGACAGAGGGGGCGAAAGAAGGTAAGAGAAACAGAGAGAACGGGGGAGCAGTAAGAGAGAAAGAGAGAAACAGATAATCGCAGTCTAGGTAAATATATATGAAAAACAAGGGGAGAGGAATACTGCGTGGTTGCACATGGATTACATATTATAAAATTAGTCCCTCATCAGTGATTTGCCAACCATCATTGGTATTTCATAATCAGATACCTCAGGTTGGTGCGAGCAATAACTAAAATAAGCTATTGGGACAAGTGAAACGCGTAAAGCGAGTGAGACAAGTAAGCAACAAGAAGGAAAAGCAAACCGAAGGTTGGAAAAACAGCAAGCAACATGATGGTTATCCGATCAGCATAAGCTGGGTGAATTTCATGAGTGGTCAGAGAAGCAGACCGTACGCCGTGAATGAGGTGTGAGAAAGAAGGAACCCATATAATTGCTTTAATTAACCATATAGAATACAAACCTCTCAGCCCAACAAGTAGAAATTCTTTCCAAAGGACTGAAATTCACACCAACACCACAATACTCTAACCTCAATGAGATAAATGACGATATCTCATACTTCTGAAGAAAATTACGTCTCACAGAGGAATTCTTTGACAAGGAGAATAACGACCAATCAATTGTACGGAATAAAAGCAGGCACAACCCAACAAAAGGTAGAAACAGAGTTCACAGCTAATTTTCCATACCATGAACTATCGCAACCTAAACCCAAACCCAACACGAGTCGAATAGAATGGCAGATTATCCATGAACTAAAAAACAATACGGACATTATAATTAAGGAAGAGGACAAGGGAAGTACTGTTGTCATTATGGATGCTGAAAAATATAAAAATTCTATGTTCTCTCTCTTACAAAATAGTAATTACTATGAAAGAGTAAAAACTACCAGCAATCAAAAACAATGACCAAGATTAAATACACTGATTTGTCGATACCAGGAAGACTTAACTAAAAAGGAACGCGATTATTTAACACATTTTGAATACAAAACCAGCAATTTTTACGGACTTCCGAAGATCCACAAGTGTAAAATAATTAACGATGCCTGTAAACAATCCACCTCAGTCTGCGTGAACACACAATACCCCCACATACCTTAAATTTAGACCAATTGTAGAGGGCCCACAAATGTGAAACACACAGACTGAGCAACTTTATAGACATAGTACTAAAACCAATTCTCAAACACACACCAAGCCTTGTAAGAGACGATCTGGACCTCCTAAACCACCTCACCAAACATGTCAACAACGACACTATTATTGTGTCTTTCGATGATCCCACACCAATATGGACTACAAGCAATAGGATTCTGGCTAGAGAAATATCCCAATGAGTTATCTGGAAGAATAGAAAAAAGCTTCATCACCGACGAATTAAAATTTATCTTACAGAACACCTTTTTGATTTCGATGGCAGTACTTACAAGCAAATATTGGGGATTGCGATGGGTACAAAAGCCACTCCAACTTATGCCAACTTAGTCATGGAATACTTAGAAGTCCAGATATATGAACAGTCCAAATCAAAATACTGATTGAACTTACACAAATATTTATCAGAGAATTGGAAACGCTACTTGGATGATTGTCTCATTCTTTGTTCCCACACACTCGACCAACTGAATCATTTCAAAAACTGAATAAACTGCATCAATAACCACATCCAATTCACAGTGGAATACAGCCAAAATCAACTCCCATTTCTAGACATCTTAATCTTTAAAAAATACACAAATATTGAAACTGACATACACTACAAACCAACAGATTCCAAACAATACCTGCTTTCACCTCCAACCATCCAAAGCACACGAAGACGAACATTCCTTTTAACCTAGCAAGAAGAATTGCACAATTGTCTCCAATTATGAAACGCGTAATAAAAGACTTCAAGAATTAAAGAAAATTCTACTCGAAAGACAGTACCCACCATTACTAATAAATAAGGGAATAGAAAGGGCTAAAGCAATAGCCATTGATGAATTACGAAAGCAGAAACAAATTCAAGGTACGTCCAATATTCTATCATATATCTCAACACACAACCCAAGAAATGCGGAAGCTTATAACACTATTTACAAGAACATCCCACTACTGAAACAAGACCCATGAACGAAAAAAGCCCTTGAAACACACAAAATAATCAAAAGCAAAAGACAACCGAAATCACTGAAAACATTACTCACCAATGCCAAATTACCTACCACAAATTCACAACCAACTGTCAAAAAATGTGGTCGCTCTAATTGTGGAACCTGCACTCACCTCATTGAAGGCAACACGTATACATTTAAATCAGGACAAAATTTTGCTGTAAAACATCACTTCACTTGCTCATCAAAAAATCTAATTTATGCTATTTAATGTAAAGGATGCAATGAAGATTATATAGGACAAACTAAACTCACACCCAGAAACAGAATGACAGTTCATCGCCAGCAATTACGAGATCCAACCACGAGACAGAAACCACTAAGCGCACATCTAAACATATGCGCAAGTAATAAGACACCCAAATTTCAAGTCTTCCCATTTTACGTTTGCGCTGACAATACAACAGAACAAGTACGAATAAATAAGGAAAGTATGTTTATTCAAAAATATGGTTTAATATACATTATGTCAACACCATAACATGCTAACCATCCAAACAGCCACATACACACATAACACCTTCTACTTTAGAAAATAAAAACCCGAACTAAATAAACCTTAACATACGTTTGCGCTGACAATACAACAGAACAAATACGAATAAGTAAGGAAAATATGTGCATTCAAAAATAGAATCATCTTCCTATACACACACACACACACACACACACACACACACACACACACACACACACACACACACACACACACACACACACACACAAATAAACATACATATCTTTACTTTCTTTATTTCAATAGAAAATCTGAATTCTGACACCCCAGCGAACCAACCATATTCACTGAACCAGAACTATTCTCCCATCCCATTTCTCTTGACCATTATCTTTTGCTTGTCATAAAATTCTCTAAAAGGCTACAAAATAAATTCCCAAATACGGTCGCGAAATTTAATGAATTTGTTCACGTGATTACATAATTTCATTTATAACCAATCAAATTATATTTATTAAAAAAAAGCTTTCGTGAGCCACTTTTTTTAAAGTAAAAAGAAATTCAAACAAACTTACGCGAAAGCTGATATACTTATTCACGTGACTACATCAAGCAACCAAACTTCACTCATATATGAAAAAACAACCTGGTTTATTCACTGAACCAGACAATTCTCCCATCCCATTTCTCTTGACCATTATCTTTTGTTTGTCATAAAATTCTCTAAAATACTAGCTACAAAATAAATTCCCAAATACGGACGCGAAATTTAATAAATTACTTTTATAAAGAAAAGCCTTCGTGAGCCCCCCTTTTTTTAAGTAAAAAGAAATTCAAACACTCATATATGAAAAAAGCAACCTGAGCCCCCCCCCCCACCCTGTTTGAAGAACT